>OX421935.2:7500000-8750000 GCA_949128155.2 Xanthia icteritia | reverse complement strand
CATGACCTGGACCACCAGGACATACTTTTTATGCCGATATTCCCACGGGATCGAGACTTATGCAGGTGTAACGCGCAGCTATTGGATAAATAAGCAACTGTGTAAAATATAATAATAAAATGGTTTTGTATTTAGATTTCTCTTTTTCTCTGGTATCGTTGACAAACAATTTAAGAAAAGCTTATATATGGTAAACATATTGGTCAGTAAAACTTTAGTTTCCTAAGAAAACAGTCAACGGCCACACAATAACAACGGGTGTCCAATTACACAGCATTTTTAGACATCTTAATATCAAATAATAGGGAAATTAACAGATTTTTATGACAGCCGTTACAATAAGACGGCTACCACTCTTCTCGGAAACCGTAGTTTGTGCAAGCTAGCAGCTCAGCTAGCTGAGGTGACTGGCCGTACCTATATTAATAAAATCAGCCGTTCAGGAGTTTCGATGCCACAGACAGACATACGACGGTTTCAAACTTATAAATATACGATAATGATAAAGGGTGCTCCTTCATCCCACATTTTCTTGCGTCAACGGTTAAATAAATAAAAGAAGAACATAATAAAACCTACATTCACGAACAATTACAAAAAAAAAAACAATATTTTTAACCAAAATTTTGTATCTGGCACGACGGTTTCGACACAAAAGCCTTTTAAAATATTCCCTTAATTGCATTACAACAGTTAAAAAAATCAAATTAATTGGATGCACGGGAAGGTTTTCTGAATAACGAAGCTTGTGTACTCCGTATAATATTTCTCTGTCATACAAGAGAGAAATCGAATGTACTCGTATTAATAGTATTTATTTATTTTGCAGCATACGGTAATATGAAAACCAATGGCCGTACAGGGGAATGGATTAATTTATAAGCGAATGAATATAATATACATATTCTATTGGGGTATGCTTTTACAATGCAAGCGAAAGTACCTACGCAAGCTTCAAAACCATTGTGTGGACTTAAACGGGTTGGTATCAGACGAGAATAAAACCATCGTGGTAAAAACATCTGCTAGAGACTGGCCAGTAATGTTAGTACCTATCTCGATACATAGGTATCTGTGCTTCCCCATATGCCGTTAAATGACTATCACAAAACTCTTGTCATCCTACTGTTCCTATAATAATATTCACTTTGATGCTGGAGCAATTAACAGCCGTAATGTATAAACAATTTTTAGCCGGTGTGCGTCTGCGCCTCTCTTCTTGTCACAACGATGCCACAGACACTAAGCGCATAGACAAGTAACTGATGTTACGTCGGGTGCAGACACGCGGACTACATAATGTTCTATTTAATTTATTTTTATTTAGTATTTATTTATGTATCTTTATATCCGTGACATCACTGTGGGCCCTATCAGAATACCAGCGCTGCGACATTTATTATTATATGTCGCAGCATCAAGCTGAGATACGAGCCTTTTGGCCTCGCACAGGACTTTCCACTTTATTTTAATTTTTACTTTGTTTGTATTTTCTCTTTTTATTTTTAATGAATGTGTGTTTAGTTTAATTAAGATCTCCTGTGCTTGTCCCAACAAAAACTTTTTCTTCTATACACAAGTATTACCATTCACGTTGGCTATTGTTGAGCAATCTATTTTAAAACTAGGTATTCAGGTGGATTGTGATGATATAATAGTATTGAATGCATATTTTCATAATTTCAATCGTGTTTTCTTTCGAATATAAGTACCTACCATGACTTCACGTTTCCATTGACTTAAACCTAATGCCAAAAGAACATAGGTACAGTAACGTGAGCGAAACCGCGGGCACAGCTAGTACTAAAATATATATATTACTCCAGGGCGCGAAATATATTAGAGGGTTTTGGCTACTCAAAATTCTATCTGCGGCGCATTTATTTGATTTGTGGCTTCGCATGTGCACCTAATCTATTTTTTTTCTTAAAAGTCGGTAAAAAGAAGATTAATACTGCTGGATACTTGGTAGTAATTATTGTTTTTATACCTATAAGAAAAATAATTCTGTAACTCTGACGTTTTAAAAAAAAAATGGGTCATCAGTTTCGGAGATAAGGAGGGGGGGGGGGGGTCAATTTTTTTAAATATCTTTTAAAAGTATGTATTTGAAAATTATAAAAAAAATATTTGAGATCCTCGCAACAAGTCCTTTCATTTCATATGTAGGTATGTCACACGGTACAGTTTGCAAAACTTTTTTTTTATTCGCCCCCCAAATGTCACCCCTATATTCAAAATTCATTTATTTACGTTACTCGTCCGTGTTTGGGTCACATAAATACATATGTGTACCAAATTTTCACTCAATCAATCCATTAGATTCGGAGCAAATTGGCTGTGACAGGCACACGAGTGATCCCATAATGGTTCCGTGTTTTTCCTTTTGAGAACAGAACCATAAAAAGAACCAGGAACCGGAGTTACTGACAGAGCTAGCCGAGTAACCTGAAGTGGCAGTGGGCTGGCTGGTTTGTCGAACGACCGATGGCCGGTGGAGCAGACGAGTCCTAGAGTGGAGGCAAGCGTAGTGTGGAACGCCCTCAGCTAGTTGGACCGACGACCTTAAAAAGGTGGCTGGGACAGACTCGTTGCGGAAGGCAGAGGACAGGGTGTTGTGGCGCAGTCTGGGAGAGGCCTATGTCCAGCAGTGGGCGGCGATAGGCTGAGTTGATACCAATTAGAATCGAAGAAACAGTCCTGAACCCCAAATTAACAGAATAAAGTCCATCCCGTTCGCCTGTGACTTGAGGCACGCCCATAGGCTCGCGGGTGTTTTATATTTAACCGGAATATGTATCCCATTTTCTCTTTATGTATTCCATGTATTACATGAATTCACTAATATTCATGTAATGACACTTATTTATCGTTAATGCATTAATGTAACGTCCATTAATATTATTCACGCCAAGAGATTAAGGGTTTAATTCAGCCCATTCAAATAAATGTGCAGTTGACCTACTTATGGAAGCAACATATTTTCTGCGCCATTTATTTTATACATTTACATTACCTACATTCAGCCTTCAAGCTACGTAAAGGCTTAAACGAGATACGAAAGCTCTCTTTGAAGAGAACCGTAAGTAATAACGTTGCATAAAAAGTTGGAACAACACACTTTAACGCGTAAAGAACAATGTTTTCACAGCGCTTCAACATTGTTTGGTATTCAAACAATGATGTATTCCTGCTTTTTAAAACCCAGTTTATTTTGTTGACAACAAAAACTAACGCTCTTCTCGTATAACGTTACATCTGAACGTATACACATACACCTGTATAAACAGAAATAGAAAAAGGACTACAATATATGAAAAAACGTATCGTTTGGCTTTGATCACCCCTTTCAATAATAGAGCTGGGTTGGTCCCTTTGTACCGTATCTTGCCCGGGGCACATTTTCCGTAGAACTGTTATGTGTCCATTTAATTTATAATACGAAAATTAGAGTGCTCCTCGATATGTTTAACCCTTTTCAAAGTATTGAAGGCTGTAATTTCTTTAAAATGTCACTGAGAATGTTGACAGATGGATTAAGTCGGTTCTGATGCTGATGGATTTATAACCCTTTCAGTGCCCGCTTTTTTAGGTCACATGTTAATAATTATTACTAAGCATTTAAATGATAGAACTGCGAATCAAATGGTAGGTCTGTGCCTATTGATGTACATGTTTGAGGCATCGAATGTTTTGGGGTGCGAGAAATAATGGGGTGTGGTGTGATGCGTAACTGTGAAGTAGGTAATATACAGGCTGAAATTGAATTCATTAGCAATATTTTAACCACATATTCTAACAATGATACTTCTTCATTTAGACCAACAAAAATAAAACGGGTGATTAAACTATTTATTTATTTATTTTATTATTTATGTACATACAGAAAAATAGATACAAATAAGACACAATCATAATTATGAGTACAAAGGTACTGCTTATTTCTTAAGAAATTTCTTCCAGCAGACCTGCGATAGGAGAAATGAGAAAGAAATGTAGACAATAGTGTGTGAGAACAAGAAGAGAAAAATATAAATATGCGAAGTCTTAAACTAAAATATATTACCTAATATATATAACTATATAATAGATAAATTTTAATATTTTTTTACTGCCCCGTTGGTCTAGTGGTCGCAAGCGCTACTGCCGAGCATGAGGTCCTGGGTTCGATTCCCGGGTCGGCAAAGTGTTATTGGGTTTTTCCATCTGTAATTTTTCAATAGAAGCCCGAACTCTGGATTTGTGCCCGGTTGATGGCAATGGGCTCGCCCTCTATTACATGGGACTTAAACATACCTGGCGAAATATGGGTCTAACTCTGCCTAACCCTTCGAGGAATACAGGCGTGATGTTATGTTATGTGAGTTTTAATATCTAAACTTAACTTTAATTATCATTTTTTTAGATAGATGTTGTTAACCTAAATGAAGAAGTATATCAAAAAAATGAAATGCTGTTCGTTGGTAAGCGCATCATTTCAGAACGGGTGGACCGATTTGTCAAATATTTATTTTAAAATGTTCGTAACAGTCCAAATCAGGTTCTTAGTGAAAGATAAAATTGAAAAGTTGCCGGGAAAATTCGATATTTCGGAAAAACTGAAAGTGCATTTTCTATGGGCATTTTATATGAATTCTTGAAATGTGGACAAAACAACGTCTGTCGGGCTAGCTAGTGTTTAATATTTACACATTTCTGTGGAAGTACCTACCTTACGTTGTATGAGGATCTATTTCAAGGTAAAAATTAATTAAATCAGATTTTCACCTAACAAAACAAAACAGCATGTCCTCCTCTTTAGGCCTTTTATTTACATTTTCTTCCATAACAAGCCTTACATAACAAGTATTTGTATTGTCATAACGAGCACAATAAAATGCGGTGTTAATCATATACAAGCGGGTGACGAGGTCGGTCGCGGTATGCGGGCTGACAAACAAACAACCAAAAACGAACTTCTTTTATGTATAGGCTGAGTTAAGGACTGATAGCGATTTAGTGTCTTTTAAAGTTGAAAGAAAGAGGCCGTATGTAGCGTACATACGGCCTCTTTCTTACGGCCCTAATAATTTTCCTCAAGACCAAAATTCGACCATGGCGGCCAATCTCATGCGGAGACTAGCCGATCGTGTCGGATTGCTGGCTGAACAATGTCGATTAAAATCATTTATCTAATCAAGTAGGTTTTTAGAATTTCAAATGTTGGTTCCAAAGTTGGTTGCAATACAATGGGATACCTACAAGGGTGTAGTGCGCAACGCATTTTTTTTTGCCTATGTATCTCATTAGTTCACTCAGTAATAATAATAATCCATTTATTTGTCAGAATATTGTAACAGACTCTTTACGTAGTTTTAAAAGTTCATAAATTTCTGCCGTACAAATACTTTTTTAGGGTTCTGGTTACTTTATTAGTTAAAACATTAAATTAAATAAATTAGGATAACAGTCAAATGGCAAATTAGGCAAATATTATATTATAATATAAATATATTATATATAAATGCCTATATTATAATATTATATTATTAGATTAAATTGAGTCAAAGAGATAATAAGAAAAGAATATAATTATTAATATTACATATACAGGGTGTCCAGTAAATAGTACGACATATTGCAGGGGGTGATAGCTTGGGTCAATACCTTCCAAAAAAACCCAATATATGTTCAGCAGTATGTTACGAATTTAGAGTTCTACGAAATTTTCCAAAATATCGAAAAATCTCTACCTTATAACAGATTTTTTAGCATTTCGTAGTGAAAAATTATTATTCTAGTATTTTTTTTACATCATATTATTCGTACTCTACACATTGATAAATGATAAGTCTTTTTTCTATCAAAAACAAGAACCTTTTCAAGAAATACCATTTAAAAAATCAAACACCGTTTTCTTATCGCTTAACTTTAAACGTACAGTGGTGAAAAAAATAGTAACATATTGCTGAACATATATTGGGTTTTTTTGGAAGGTATTGACCCAAGCTATCACCCCCTACAATATGTCGTACTATTTACTGGACACCCTGTATAAATATAATTTAAAGTAAATATAGTTTTAAAGTAATCTGGTAGTTTATTATAAATGGTCGTTATACAAAATACATTACTTGAAAATAGTTTATTATTTCGCCTAGGTACCATGTGAACTTTGCCGCTAGGTCTGGATACAACATCATTATGAAAATGAAATTCATGCTTATTTTGGTACACAAAAATACAACTTTCTAAAATATATAATGTTAGTAGTAGGTATGCTGTACCATTGTACTGCAAATAGCATTAAAAACTACAGAACTTATATAATATTTAAACGAAACTTTACGTTATGTTATAAATCCGGATTCTGGGCATGTACTTCAACATTGCAATATTTATTCTTCTTTACAAAAAACTCGATAAATGTTTCCATGGAAAAATCTCCGCTTTCCATAAATACTGTCGATGTTTCCCATCGGCAGTTTCCGATGTAAGCTAGTAAATAAAAATGAAATAATAAATTCTGTTTCATATTTACTTCAAACGATTGCATATCGCTCCAAAAAAGGAAAATCAAAAATCAACAAGTTCGGCGACACAGACGGGCACAGAGGATTCGTGTTCGATTGAACAGATGTTTAATATTTAAACATACCAAATATTGACAGTACGTCCGAACTAAAACAGATTTATTGATGTGTAACATCTTCCCTCTCGCTCTCGCAATCAAAACCAGAATCTAAATCTGTGGGAGTCATTTCGAGAACAGGGCCGTAAGTGTGTCACAGGAAGAAAAGAAAGCGCGCGCTATTTGATTTGACCAAAAAGCGCGCGCGGTGCTAGAGTTGGCTGTCGGAACCGACCTTGACAAGGCCCCGCCCCTTTAAGGCGTTCGTCGTGAGAGTACCGAACTGTTATCTGCCCCTCGTCATGGACGAAGACTTTTGGCCGCAGGACGTGGACTTCTACAGGACAGCACAAAGTCAAGCTAGTGCAAAGTGAAGTGCTACTAACACAGTCACATCTAAGCCTTATTTTATTAACACAAGTTTTTGTTTGTATTAAAATATGTATGTTTAGGTTAAGGTATTTTTGTATGGGCCGGTGTCGCCTGAAATAAATGTAATTATTATTATTTAATATTTTTCATTACCAAGGTGAGATGTCAGACACATCATATGCGGCTACTGTAAGTCTTTTTTTTTTTTTTTGTGTGGGAAATTATCGAATAACTTCTCCCGCTCTGGGTGGAGCGGGAGGGCGTGTCAGACTCTTACTGACTAAAACCCACCCGTGTTCCTTCCGTTGCCTGTACGTTGCCAGGGGCCACGGTATCCCTTTCGGACTTTCCCGCAACCCCGGCAGGCATCGGTCCTATCGGACCCTTTCACTTGCTGACATCTCTTTGAGGCGCGCGTGGAACACAACGCGCCGTCGACCCGGGCCTGGTCCTTATCGGACGGCGAGCTACCCATTGCTCACCGTCCGCAAGCCCGCGCCTACGGTGGGGCTACTGTCTAAGTCTCTGTTGACTTAATCTACTCATTAGAATGTTTTTTTTTTTTATGAGTTGTATTGCAATATGTGGTTAGCTAGCGACTTCAACAATTTTTTTTTTCCTCGATGGTAGCTAGTTTATCAATTATAACTTGTAGTTACAGCTATATGTAAGCGGGCACGCCCTTTATGCCTGGAGGCTTTTATTTAGATATTGTTTTCGTTTAGTTCTTTTTATTTCTGGCTGAGTATAGTTCTCGATATTTTTGGTTGGTAATTTTATAATTTAAATTATGTTTTGTGTTGCATAATGTAAATCATTTTGCATACTAATAATATATAATCATTTTTTTCTAACTGAACAGACAGCTGGGGAGTTTGTTGCGCAACTTCTTCTTCCCAGGTAAAGCACTAGGAAGTGGTGAAGTGTGGGCGTTTTGGGGGACTGTCTTATGTAATTTTGACATTCGAAAAGTGCTGATTCTCAGCCTAGTTTGAATAAATGAATTTTGAATTTGAATTTGAATTTTCTCGCTCGTTTTTTTTTTATTCCGGGATTCAAAGCTTACGAAACTTTCAATGTATTAATCGGTACAGACTACAAATTAAAATGGCGTACTGTTGACAGTGCTTTACCGGAGGGATTAATACTTGATGTGAAAACTACCTAAACCGGGGATTAATAGTAGTTATCGAAATGGAAAATAAATATTTTATTTTTGTCAGATGGCCAGATTTTTACGAAAATATAAATAACAGGCATTTGTGGCCTCTTTTAGGCACCGGACCCGCCACCGACGAAGAAGCGACTAGCTATTAACGATGTTCTCGCTCAAGAAACGTACAAAAGATTGTAGGTTCCGTGGAAGTAAAAGAGATACATATATATTGGTTATCGCTGACTGTTCTCACCGCCAGCCAGTATTCGTAAGTCGCGACAAGAGCTATCGGAGAGAGTACTCGCTCAGTGACGATCGCTTGGCGGGCAGAACACTCGCTAAGAGACTCACGCTTGGTACATACGGATACCAGCAAGTAGGTAATCGCCTGTCGCCGTCGCTGACTCACTGCCCGTTGCTCGCCAACTTATTAAGTTGCTAGCTCTACTCGCTTGTCGAAAATCGCCGGTGGAGGTAGGAGGAAAGGCTTGGAACTGGTGCCCTTGCACCTGCAAGGGCACCAGTTCCAAGCCTTTAACAGTCCATATTACCTCAGCTCAAATTCACATTTTATCTCGTTCGCACCTAACTGCTTGCGGACTGAGTGAGAGCGAGATTGAGTGGGGAGCTCGCGGCTCGAAGACGCCAATTGTTTAGGTAATTTATTTTTAAGGCAAAAATAATGATAATTTGAAGATGATGATCTAATTTGAAGTTTCGAATACCAGCGGTTTATTGTTCGGTTTGGAGGTAACTTTGTATTTTTTTTTTTTTTCTATCGAGAAGTTTTTATGGAATCGTGTTTTTGTCAAACAGTACTTAACATTAATCCTCAACTTTAACATATATTTAATTCAAAATTAATGCCGCAGTATTTTCGATATAACGGAGGATCGTGCAAAGCAATTTGAGGTAGTATAGGCCCTTAACAGCCTACACACCTGACGCTCATAGCTTGGCCGAGTATTCCAAATCCCAAAATCCCTAACATTATAAATTACAAGTTCATTAAGGGTCTATTGATAACTTATCACGGTCCTCATCTCATATGGCTAATGAATTTTAATCTCTACATAATCGAGGAGCCGATCCATCAAACGGCTCTCGGTCAGGCTGGTCGGCGGGCGGCCCAACAAAGGGTTTTAATGCGGTTATCTTTCGCTTTGTTAACGGTCTTTCTTCCATCTTTTCTCCTTTTATACAGCCAGCATTTACTTTATAAATACGTCGAATTTTGAAAGCAATATTTGCGTACTTTGTATATAAATATTATATTAACTAGACAGGAGGAGATAATAGACTATCTTTGTGAGTGTATCTAATGTATCTATGAGTGTGTAATTGAGATGATCTGATGAGTAATGTACAGACTTCTTTTGCGTTTATAAGCACGATTTATTCCCCTTCTCTGTAGGTTAGAATCAAATGAATATCAACATTATTTTATTTTTATCACAAAACAATACGGAATTGACATTTCCGACTAAGAAAACATCACAAACAATGTTATAATAAACAGCAGTAGTTAAATTTGACTTAACAAACAAGTATCATTTAATTCTCTGCTTTAAAGGGAGTTAATATTAAATGTACAGCTACTATGAACGATAGCTAATAACGGCCAACTCGACATTCATTATAAAATTTTGCAAAGGAAGAGACAAAATCTTTTGTCACTGTATACTAGCTATTAATAATTATAATACTTGGCTAAATAAACGTGAATACTTTTCAAGTTTAAATTAAAGCCTGCCTATGTCTGAAATTCGGCAGCATTTATAAAAGCAGGCAAAGAAGACGCGAGCGGCCGCCCGAAGGCACCCTACTGGTAGATTTAATTAACAAGATATGGGTCTCTTTTAAACCAACTCTACCTACTTTTTGGAACATTGGAGATTAAAATTCAATGAGCCGACAAGATATTAAATAAAATCAGAGACTATAGTTTTACGTACGTAAATGAGAGTTAATTATTTTTTTTAAATTAATCAAGTCGCCGTCGGTGCCAATAAATTATTTTTGTACTCATAATACTGATCAGGAATGCGAGATTCCATTTTTAAACTTCGTAATTCGATTAAATTTCTGATGTAAAATTGTTTTCATTATCAATTTTGTTTGGGACATTGTTTCCGCTCGTGAATCTCGTAAATTATTAACTGTATGTTCTCTGCAAGCCCTCCGGCCAAGCCGTAGCTGTGTTAAAACGAATTGAAAACCGGTAATCGAATACGCGCAATGGGAGCTATGTCAATATTTTAAATTTAAATATCAAATGGAAGTAGGTACAGAACGGGTTAATATTTATTTTATTCACCATGTTCCATCCATCTCTGTTCGGATTTTAAATAACAAACTTGTTTAAAATTAAACTATGTTTATTTGTGTTCAGTGTTATACCGCAGGTATTATTCGTAACTGCTGAAAAATGTATCAACTTTTACATGTTTTATGTAGAGTGGAAATGGTGGATGTGACGTCATCGATGTAGTGATTAATTTTGAGCCAGAAGCTTCCTTCCCAAGTTATTTTTTGGTTAAATTTCGTAAACACGGCGGCATGGGCGATGAATAAAAATAAGGGGGATGTGAACGAGATAAAGGAGGTCACAACTTTGTTGTTACTTTAGAGCCTGAAACATCTTTGGCGTCATCTGACGGCGTAGTTCGACGGGAAAATTAAAAAAAAGCAGAACAGCAGCTGTTCACCTTAATTAAAATTTTCCGAATTATATAACATTTTTTACGGAGCGTGTCCGTTGGTGGAATAACATAAAATTGTTAATAACTGCACTGAAGCGCGAAGGTACAATGTTGGACATTTTTTACGTGGCTCGGAGCTAAGCAATCTTCTTCTATTCATGTGGTTAGTGACTAACCTGGTGTCAGAGCCTCTGACTTGGCTTCACATACCGTCGAGAAATATCTCTCAGGCAAGCTGGGTTCCTCACGATGCTTTCCTTCACCGTTTTTAAAGCAAGTGATAATTATACAATAAGCAGCTGTATCCGAAAAGTCAGAGGTACGTGCCTTGGGTTCGAACTCGAGACCTAGGACTTGGCAGTCTGACGGTCACACTAACTACTAGGCTATCATTACTATAGCTAAGCAATAAGATGTCTTTATGTGTCTGATTGGAGAGGAGTAAGGCATTGACAGTTAATGTCTTCTTTACTATTTTCTTACATTAGATGAAAAGGTTTTTCTTTTCATTAACAAAGAAGCCGTTGTGGCATGTCAACAAGCTTGTTCTGTATAACTACAGCTCTCTTGTAACATGTGACTTTGTTGCTTTTGATAAAAAGATAAAAGTTCTGAGCATTTAACAAAGTAAGGCGTAGTTTTTGTCCACCAATATATTGTACCTTTCAAAGTTCTTTAAGGCGAGTGCCTGATCGGATTTCTCATTGGCAAATATGACGACCTCCATCCCCTATTTAACCCCTTTATGGGACACAATTTCAAAAATCCTTCCTTATTGCTCACCCTCGTTAAATAAGCTTGCGTGCTTCTAGACGTAACGGGTTGTCTTTCAGTGATTATTTTTTAACTTTAACCTGAATGCATTTAAGTTATAATATTCAATGTTAATGAGGAACATTGGCTCGTGAGATATAAGTATATTTTTACTTAGTTTAGGAGCCAGCTGTTCCACCTGATTTTGATCACCTCTTGTACCATAATTTTAGTGTATGACTAAATTTATGTATTTCTCTTTGCATAATAAACTTATAGGGGCATGAGGAACAGGGTGTAAAGTTCACTCATCCTCTATAGAAAAAGGAGTATCCTCCGACCAGACGGGTGTCGTGTCTGGTGGACAACTGCCCGACGGTTGATGTCGGAACGTTGTATATATACTCGTCGCGCGGTAAACTCTGCTTGCGCGATGCAGGATTTTACGTGTCGTCAGTGTGATGCGTAGTTCGCAAGTGGCGTTTTAGACACCGCTACAAACTTATTATTTACATTAATAAAAAGAAAATTAAATGGTTTGTTGATTAGCTAATCAAATAAAGTGGTCGAAGTAAGAGGTGGCTATTGTAAACAACCTTTTCAAACGAGACCACGACAAGTCCTTTAAGCTTCGCAAACACAAGCAGCGAGAAATGCTCTCATTAATTTACAGAACAATATATATTATACTAGATACCTACTGAATTTTAAATAAGAAGGACAGTGACGAAGGTTAAGTATGTTGTCTGCTTCGTTGTTGTACTTTACCTGAAACAAAATAATCAAAATGTTAATTTGGAGTGAAAGAGATACATTAGAAAAAAATATGATGAAAAAATTCCAGGATCGGTTCCTTCATCTCGAGAAAATACACATAATTAAAATAATGATTAAATAAGTAGTACAGACAATATTGAAAACATGTATGAATTGACACGCTTGCACCACAATTAACCAAGTATACATTTAGTGCTAAACACACTTAGTGGTTAGTAGTGCAAGCTGGCCATAAACAAAATCTAGAAAATTCCTAACGGCAGCTTAGAATTTAGGAGGCAGTTATTCACAGTTACTCCGCAAAAAAAGAAAAACTTTATCACACGCCAGGGCTGCGTTTTGGTCTATGAACCGTATTTTCTACAGCACCGAACCGAAAACGAAAAAAAAAGCTCAGTTTCCTAAAAACTCCACGTACGAGCTCGACCATCTTCAAGCACACACAAAAGACCACACACGGGTTCTTTTTTTCTTCAAAAATAAAATAGTTCTCATTTAAATCCGAGCTAGTCAACAGGTGACCCTGGCATCTAGCCAGCAAAGCTTGGCTTGTAACGAGCTGGCTTATCTAGCAAGCTATTGAATATTATGGACTCTCATGGACCATTTGCACGATGAGAGGATTTCATGTAGTGTGGGGTTAGTTGGCAATGCGTATTGAATTAGTTGTGGAAAGGATTCGATAATATGATAATAGGTGCGCTTTTTTTTTATGTCCTGAAGATGATCAGTACCATTCAGTGTTTAAGCTAGTTTCCCAAAAGAGTGATGGCAGCAGTAATGGCTGTCATGAAAATGATGGCAGCGGGGTTTGACTTTATAGTGTCAATAAACGCTATAAAGGAAAAACACCCCAACTTAATTTCATAAATAACAGTACCTGGGCGACCAAGCTCTGCTCTGGTGAAAATAGAGAATGCTCATTTAATAGTATAGGAAAGTTGTCTAATTTCATATATAGTACGTACTAATTCCATGCTGCCATGATAGTAGGTACCTACTTACTAATTCCATGCTGCCATGACAGTAGGTAATTACTAATTCCATGCTGCCATGATAGTACGTACCTATTTACTAATTCCATGCTGCCATGACAGTAGGTAATTACTAATTCCATGCTGCCATGATCGTAGGTACCTACTTACTAATTCTATGCTGGCATGATAGTAGGTAATTACTAATTTCATGTTGCCATGATAGTAGGTAATTACTAATTCCATGTTGCCATGATAGTAGGTAATTACTAATTCCATGCTGTCATTATAGTAGGTAATAATTCCATGCTGCCATGTCATTATTCTAGATTTCCTGAGCTCTGCTCGGATGAAAATACGGAGAAAACGAATTTTCCCAGATATGAAACCTAGCTAGTTACATCGATTTTTCGCCTCCTAAACCCTTATATTGCAATTTTCATCGAAATCGTTAGAGCAGTTACATATTTATTTATATTTAAGTATACAAATATTGCTCGTTTAATAGTATACGCCGGTAAATTGCGGACGCTATAAGGCAGCCACCGCTCTTATAGGAAACCATAGCTTTGAAGTGCTGAGATTACTAAATCGATTGCGTTGACATTATATCACGTCAATATAAAGCAAATACTTAAATAAAAAGTGTGTACTCATTGCATTACATACAGAGGTATCTAACTCAATGGGTATCTATTCAAATAGGTATGATAAAATAAGCGGGACAGTCCTCTGTACTTAACAGATTTTTGAAATCAGAATTTGAATTTAATCTCGGCTTCAACCAAATATGAATCCTAACTTATATTATTTTGTTCTTGATTTATTTTTATTATATTTTTATGAATAATTATGGACTTAAAAGCACTTACGAAGCAATCAAATTTGGAATATACATATAAAAAGAAGATATATTGTTGATCCTTTATCCACGATTGACCCAATTCTATAGGTACGAATAGGTTTGCAATCAAAGTAACTAACTAAAAAAAAAGGTTTAAAATAAAAATCCCTCGTTGAAATGTTTGCAAACACGACACTGGATCAGGCTCTAGATTACCGACGAACTAGTACTGAATCCATTTGCCCACTAGCAAATAAAGTGTTTGTCTATCGATCGCAAACAATACGAGTGCCAGTCATTCTGCAAGATTTTTTATGCAAACTCAGTTTGGGTGGGTTTTGTTTAAACTTTGTAGGGCAACTAAGTTTTAATGGAAAAAAATATTGAAACAGACCGAGGACTATTTTGGCGATATTTTATATGTCGACTTGTGACGCCCCCAGCTAGACTTGACGACCTTAAAAAGGTAGCCAGGCTCATGTGGCAATAGGCTGACAATACGGATAGTTACAATAAACAATAGACAATACACGTGATAATTAAATAGTAAAGTAGAAAGCAAATCCTCATATGTAGTCCAAAGTCCAGCCACCAAGAACAATCACTCACACTCACTCACACGCACACACGTATACATACGTACGTATATACACACACACAAAAACACAACAAACACACTCACATACAAACCACTCAAGCGCATGTACCTATGCACTAAACTGGTTTCCTGCATTTTAAGTTATTTTATTTTATTGCATAAATTGTTAATGTTCAAAATACAGGTGAAGACACTGGCCTCAAAGAGATGTCAGCAGAAGTGAAGGGGTCCGTTAGGACCGATGCCTGCCGGGGTTGCGGGAAAGTCCGAAAGGGATACCGTGGCCCCTGGCAACGTACAGGTAACGGAAGGAACACGGGTGGGTTTTAGTCAGTAAGGGTCTGACACGCCCTCCCGCTCCACCCAGAGCGGGAGAAGTTACTTGATAATTTCCCACCCAAAAAAAAAAAAAAAGGTGAAGACACTGACTCCTGTAACACAGGTACCACCTAACTCAAGAGTCAGGGCTTCAAATTAAAATGTAACAACCTTTTTATGTCAATAAAACACTTTATTATTATTATTTTATTACTTACTTAGCTCGTGTTTTGACTTAGTATGTTCCCGTCTCTATCTTACACTTGTAGTATGACAGTTTTGCGACAGTGACAAGAACAATGCTTAGCCAAAGTATGTGCTGAGTAACGTTTATAGATCCCAGCCTGAGTTTTTTAGATTGAGTTTCGGCAATCTTTGGAAAATACAAGCCCAGGATTATTTTGTCGATATTTTATTTCATTTTAGATTTAGTTAAATTATAAATATAGTAAATAACTAATTAAATGTGGCAATGGCTATTAACGACTAGAATTAATAGGATGGGTTCTATTTTCGCAATATTATATAAAGCCTCGCATAATATCATGACTATAATAAGATCCTTTATTTCTTTCTTTAGGTTTCTTACAGAACGAAACGATTAGGTACTCGCGACTTAGAACACACAGAAAATATAATAATAGAAAATTAAAACCTTGTTTTGTTTCACCTACGATTATATTGACGGAGGCATCTCCCTCGAGAGAACCGAGTTTAAATATCGCACATATACAAAATTTATATTTCGGCTTATGAGATTATATACCTGGAAACATTTTGCGGTAAAATTGTACTTAGTAGTTCAAATAAAATCTTTTGGGTGAGAAGAACTAGGAGGATGTCGGTCGACGTGTTAATCCAAGGTGGCTGTGGTTTAGAGAGTAACTATCTGTTGAGTGCAGTGCTGACCCTGGGGTAGTGATATGTTATATTTGTGTCGCAGTTTCGTTTATTTGATTACTACAGTTTCGTCTATTTCTGCAACAAGTTCCTTTTGATGTCCTAAGGTTACATGCTATAAGTAAAAATAATATTAAAAGTCCTAGAACAAGAGTGTTCCAAAAATACATAGTTTCGAAGATAACTCTCGATATGTGTATCTAAGTTTCATTGATAAGTACGAGTAAGTAAATCATTTTCATTCAAACCAATCATTCATATTTAAAGTTAAGAAAATGCGACGTTGTAATAAATTGTTTTGGACAAAAATTGTTTGAAATAAATGTTTTTTTATTTTTTATTTCACCTAAGAATGTTTTACATAAATTGTCGAATTGTTTTGTACGAAAAATGAAAACCAAAAAAGCATTAGGAAATAATTAATATGCCAGTTGATTCTCTGACATATTAATGCACTAGAGTTATGGCATATCAAAAGAAACACGTTGTATTATGAAAATTGCTCATGCCTTGTGGAAAGGATTAGTTAGTCAGTAGTGGTCGTAATAATATGATATTATTTGTCCGTGAAGATCTTGAGTTGAACATTGGTATAAAAAAATAACAATTATATGACTGCAGCAGAGAAAGTATTGGCAAAGAACGGGAATCCTTTTAACCACCCATGAGTGTTGAAAAGCGACTTAAGTTTAATTTCAATATAGCAGAGAAATGCACAATCATCTTCAAGTTTACGGTTCTAAGTAGCCTTATTCAAACCACGAGCAAATAAACTGTCTATCTAAGTTAAAACTAAGCACAAATCATTTTCCGGCCTCAGTGCTTCTTGATTCAGGAGCAGTCGACTCATTATTTGAGTTGAACAGCCAGCTTTACTTAAGACATGACAAAGATTTCTCTCCCTCATGTTCTTTCTAAAGGAACAATTTACAATTGAATTTTTCATACACTACTGTTGCACCTGAAATGTCGGAATTATACGAAATTCTTTAAACAGTCGCTGCACTATGAATTCACGTTGAATTATTCAAATTTTCTTTCTTGCTATTTTTCTTAATAATAAACTCGAATGAAGCAGGTTGCAGTCAACTAAAATACCAAAGAATAATGTAATCATACATGTTCTAAATTGTCTGCAGACTTATTACCGTAGTAACTACTAAGGTAGGTAATTGCGGTCGATGCTCGCTAGATAATAGCATCTTGATATTTATGTAATGGTTCGTATAATTTTCTCGGCTTTTTCCTCCAAGTAAAGCGCATGCAACAGTTAGCCGAGGAGGCCTACGAGCTCAGGCTTAAGAACATGACAGTAACAACAGGTAGGCTGGCGTGCGGCCAAGTAAGCCTCTACGCCTCTACGCTTTGTGCTACGAGGCTACGAGCGCACGATCGTAGCCGTCTCGCTACGCTGCACTTAAATGACTTTTACTTTAGACAGTTTTAAATTTCGAGCTTCTGTAATGTTATTCCTTCAAGAAAAACTTGACAACATCTTAATAAAGATAAAATACCTACTCACAAAGTTAACCTTTTCTATCATTATCTAATTTGATTAAAAGCAAGGCAAGGTTTTTAATTAGTTAGCTAAACAACGCTTGTAATTAAGGCGAATAAAGTTAAGTCAGACCTCATATTTTCGTCGGATAAAGGTCGGCCGACAATCAGCTTAAAATTCTTGTCTAGATTCTGAATATTTCAGGGTGGTACAAAGAGTATAATTTACAATTTCTTCGGCGATTTTTCGCGAGGCGGCTCAGCCATACGAGACGAATTACCTCATTCTCATTATATTCCGTATCACCAAAGAGCACAGTCGGGGTTAAGCGCGCGTATCATTCCAACGTTTACAAATTTTATTACCCATCTCCTTTTGTTCTGCTTTACGGGCGGGGTGGATTCCACAGACTCATTGTGCAGCTACAGGGTGTAAACACGTTTCGTATACATGCCGAACAATAATAACTCTCAATAACAATAAAAAAACACGCCAATAAAACAACGTGGATGCATCGTTAGTTTAGTTACGATTCGTTTACAAACGATTGTTTTAGAATAAACCATTAAAAATATTCCACGTAAAAATATGAAACAAAAACACGGTCCGTTTGAAAATATTGGAAAACGCAAGTGCCGTGTGTTGAGTATCATAAAATAATTATCATGCAGGGAATCGAAAAACAAAATAACATTGCAGTATAAATGAAAGAGTAACATGAAATAATAATAAATACAGATTGATTTGGAGTAGATATTGGATATTATGTTCATTTAAAATAATTATGTTTTATGAAAACCTTTATACCTTCACATAATACATCAGTTGTCTACTTAAGTATGTTTTCGCAGAAGATCATAGTTACGTAAGAATGTTCTTTAAATAATTTTGTCGCATAAGTTGAGAACCGTGTTGTGTAACAAAATGTAATATAAGTATGAGACAAATGTCTTCATGCTTTGAGTAGAATGTGAAGTTATGTTTTTTTAGAATAATAACTTTTCTTAGGAGCGATAGACTTCCAATTGTTGATAAGCGTCTGGGTTTCCTACTTCAAACATTAACTTAAAACTATTATTCCTGAAACCGATAAGATTGCATCCTCTTTTTGCAGTTTTTGTCATTCCTCATTCAGTTACGTACGTAGAAATACATTATTAGAAAGTACACTTAACTATAGTTTCAACAGTTTTGATTTTGTTAATACCTGTAATAAAACAACACCATATATAGCATCTCGCGTCTTCAGCCTTCGGATTAGCTAAAATATAAATTCCGAAGATGTCTCAACTCGTCGAATGAATTATGAACAGCATGTCATGTTTCCTGATTCACAAGAGTATGTGTAACCAGCTTTATAGGTATTAAAGTACTGTGAATAGATTAATAAAATATTTTATACCATTCCCCCTCTAAAAAGCTTATTTTATTCACTGAAAACAGTGAATAAAAATCACTATTTTGGTGTTTGAATTTAGAACAAACCAATATATTCGACCTCCATCTCAATGCTATACAGCCTCCTTGCGAAAAAATACTCGATATATACTCAACATACAAACTCCTTGTGCAAATAACTCCTTGAGATTTAACTGGTCGACATTTTCGACAACACTCCTTGTGTTAGAATAAAAACTGTTTTGTGTTCTTTGCTGTCATTAGTCAATTAGCGCTATTTTGAATACTGTAAGTTGTACGAACACAAAATGTTCCAATTTTAATGTGCATTTTAATTAATTTCAGATATAGATTCATCTATGGCCCTCGCTTTAAATCCGTCCTTTATTCACTAATTACATAATATACTATTAGTACTTCAACTTCAGACTATCCGCTCGCGATCTACAACGACAGAAAACATTGTCTTTGTGTATTAAAAGAAGTATCACGTAAATCGAATTAGTGGTTCTCGACTTTTGAGTAGACTAACAGAAAGACGTATATAATTGTTATGGGTCGTCTTGTTTATCATTAAAAAAAATTAAAAACATTTTATAAACCTTCACTAAGCTTCGGTGCTAAGAAAACAGTGAATGGTCACACAATAACGACTGTCCAAATACAGAGCGTTTTCTGAAACCTTAATATTTAACATTAAGGTTTCAGAAAACGGTGCCATTTTAATCTGACGGAACCGCTTTCCTACAAAACGATGCCAAAGCTAAAAGGCCAAATGTCTCAACCAACCCAAGACTTTGCAGCAATCAACTAAAAAACCAAAATACATCACCGCTTTAAAGCACTGTTTGCATGAAACTCAAAGATCTCCATTTCCAATTAATTAGCAAGCAAGCCAAGTAATTTCATATTGACCGTAGACTCATCATAACTCTTCGCGGTATACCGGTACTGGTACTGCAAACGAATCGATCGGTACCGGAATGAAGTACAAATAAGTACACAGACAGAAAGTTATTCGAGTCGCTCGTTTATCAGGAATCTTTGGAGAAGTTTTTACGGTTTGATTTGTTACTACTCGTGGATGTTTATGTAAGGAGACTGGATGTGTTAGTGGTTTGAATAGATAACAGTTTATTTTTAAATGATCTACATATATAAGGTCCCATTAAAATAGATGGACAAACTTTTAGAAATCATTCAGACACCAAAATAAGGACAATGGTAAAAAAAATATAAGAAAAACGCATTAGATACTTACAGGAAATATAAATCAGCTAACAAAAATATACTAAAAATGTTGGTTACCCAATGCCATTTATTATTTTAGGTCAAAATAAAATCACTTTAATCAGTGTTTTTTTTTTGCTTGAATATTTAGACGTACTGAACGCTGTGTTAAAATTTGTCCATCTATTTTAATGGGACCTTATATTCATCTATTACTAATGATAATGCTGAAGAGTATGCTTATTGTTTGTTTGTTTAAACGCGCTAATCTCTGGACCTACCAATCCGATTTGAAAAAATATTTTTGCATTTGATAACTCAATTCTTGAGGAAGGCATTTAACGTCACGCTACGGCCAAAAAGTAATAAAGTCGGTAGAATTTCAACCATAAGGCAGTAGACCTGACGCCAACTATATGAGATTTAAGGTGAATCCGCACTTGCAGCGCGCGAAATTAACATGTTCTTTCGTTTTCTGCAATTTGCAGGTCAGTGTCAGGTTATACTTATCTTAAACTGCCCTTTGGTCTCGTGGTCGCAAGCGCGACTGCTGAGCGTGTGGTCCTGCGTTCGAATCCCGGGTCGGGCAAAGCGCTATTGGGTTTTTCTATTAGGAACTTCTTAGTAACAGCCCGAAGTTTGGAAGTTTTCGATGTGATACCCCCGTGCCTCGGAAAGCACGTTAAGCCGTTGGTCCTGCGCCGGATATCTCTCCGGTCGTGTCGGATTGCCGTCCCATCGGACTATGAGAGTGAGGGAAGAGAGAGTGCACCTGTGTCTGCGCACACACTTGTGCACTATAATATCTCCCGCGCCAAAGGCTAGTCTCCGTTGAGATTGGCCGCCGTGGCCGAAATACGGTCTGGAGGACTATATATCTTGATAAAAATATTTTTCGCGACTATATTAGGTTTGTAGTAAGTAAGATTTGTTACATAATAACAAATTTCTTGTGGAAAAGTTCACATGTAACAAATCTCAATTAGAGAGATGTATTAATGATTCCAATGATTATAATTCTATAAATACATACCTGTTATAGTCGCGAATCATATATTGATCAAGATGCAACCTGACACTGATCTGCAAATTGCAAAAAACGTATTCGAATTTCGCGAGCTGCAACTGCGAATTCGCCTTAAACATAACTGCTATAATGTGCGTGTATTGTACACCTTTGCCTACCCCATAGGGAATAACACGCGTGATATTATGAATGACGGTCTCAACTATTCTTATTAGTTAAACGACTTCGCGTTTTTTAAACACTAACCCATTTGTCCCGTAATTGTTCTATGTTTTTTTTTTAATGTATGTGTTTTTGGTGATTTCTTTGATGACTGATTTATTGTTCCGAGTCAAAAAAATCACGATCAGAAATGTGTGATCATATTTAAGGGTGTGGACTGTGGTACAGGCCATCAAACAGAACAATTTCCTCCATGGTACCAAGATCGTAATGGCGAAAAAAATTTGTATCGAGTAGGAGTGACATTTTGTATTGGACAGCAGATTATTTAATCACGATTATCAATATTGGTCCCATGGAGAAAGATGTTCAGTTTGATGGTCTGTACCCTATACCTAAGTTTTCGAGGACTTTCGCACATTCTAACATCCGTGTTTAGTTAGGGCTTCGCGCTCTGCAAGTCTATCGCCTCACTTCGTTTGAACTGCCGCTTATTTGGAAATGTTTAAAAAGTTATATTACCAAATAGATCTCACTGGATGAATACTGATCTGCTTGTTTTAAGACAAAACTTTTATTTGATATGAATTTACGAATACTTTAGTGTAGTAGTAAAATTTATTCCAGAATCATGCCAATATTTATAGTTGACAAGGGAAGGACGACCTCTTATATGTTGCATCAATATAAAAACGTCAAGTCGCTGAAAGCAGAATATGTCAGGATTCGACTTGCAGCATAAAGGATACTAAGAAAACATTTCGTCAAAACATACATAACATCACGCCTTGTTTCCCCGAAGGGTTAAGCAGAAGTGTACCCATAGTAGTTACACCCACATTTCACTAGTTATGTTCAAGTCCCATGTAATAAGGGGCGAGCCTATTGCCATCAACCGGGCACAAATCCAGACTCCGGCTGGTACTTTGAAATTCCTAATGGAAACATCTAATATAACTTTGCCCGACCTGGGACTTGAACCCAGGACCTCATTCTCAGCAGTAGCCCTTGCGACCACTAAGCCAACGAAGCAAATTATCATCATATTTATGAAAAATAGTTTCAATAGGGCGATAGAGCAATGAAAACGGAACAAACTGAAAAAGAAACAAGACTTACTGGAACACAGACCCTCCCCGCAGCTATTTACAACTTTAGAGTTGCTACATGTATCTATAGACCTTTAACTCTTTCCTTGGTTAAGAATATGTAAAGGAAAAATAATACTGAATGATTTCCTTTCAATGAAAACGTTAAAAATACATAATATCCTGGAAAAAGTAAAGCGCAATAGATACCTAGACCTACTTCGTTCGTTAAAAACGGGAAGATGATTCGAAGAAAGACAGGAATAATACAAGATAAATATCGTCGAAAGCTTTGTATTTTATCAACGAATCAAGTCTCCGCTTTTCCAATGAGAAAAAGGGGTTCGACAAAGCGACTTTTTTAACGAGAAAAAAAAACTCTTTTTTAAATTAGAAGATAAGTAATACTGAGTAATATTGAGGTTATTCAATCCATTGGAGTCTCAGGCTGTAATGTCGTTAAGAGCACAATGGAGCCGGCCCGCCCGAAATGATCCGTGACGAAACTCTCCGAAATCAATTTAAAATACTTACTCTTGTTAAATCTTGTGATGAATGGACGCGACAAGCATGACGGTGTAATATAATAAATAAGTTAAAGTAATTATGCCGGGGTGGCTTTATGAACAGTCGACGGAAATTCAGTGACATTAATAGGAGGTTAACGTGAATCAAGTAAATGGCTGTTGGAAGGTTGATTGGTTCCTTGTCATGCGCGATACATATTCTTTGAAGCGTGCAATCTTTTATAGATGCTTATAGTTTCTGTTAAATAACATTTAGAACATAACATCCCGGCTGTATTTCCCAAAGGGTTAGACAGAGGTGCACCTATAGATACACCCACATTTCGCCGGTTATGTTTCAGTCCCATGTAATAGGGGGCGAGCCTATTGCCATCAACGGGCACAAATCCAGACTCCGGGGTGCTACAGAGAAGTTCCTGACGGAAAAACCCAAATAACATTTCGCTCGAACCGGGAATCGAACCCAGAACCTCATGCTCAGGCCAACGAGGCAGTTAATTATGTTGAATAAAGTATTTTTAATAGCGATCTACCACAAAATGATGCTCACCGCACTGTTCTTATTTGATAAGAAAGTCGATTTGATTACTTTGTAGCTCTAATTCAGTGTAACCGTTCTTAACTTCTGCATGTTAAGCCTCATTTACATACAAGTTTCTTGCCTGAGGCATAAAACATTAAATACAATTGAAGCGGCAAATGACTTGCATCATCTAAATACTTTTTAGACGATGGAACTTTTATTGTTGCTTCATGTTATGGTACATAAATGGCACCGTGTTAAATAATTAGCCTATAATTTTTCCACTGCTGGAACACAAGCCTCTCTTCGAGAGACTGTAATCTACCAGGCGGGCCCAGCGCGGTCACTACATGTCTTCGAATTTTTGGTTCTAGGACATGCCGGTTTCCTCACGATGTTTCCCTTCACCGTTTTGAGCGCAGTGGCGATGAAATTATTTACACAAAGTATGCGCCTGCCTGCTTTCGAACCCACAACGACCTATGTGCAACTCATAAGTCGAGGATTTTACAATAGGAACAACCTTTTCAATGTCAGCCCGACAAAGGTATTTAATAGTGGACATGGGTCAAATCTAACAATGGTGACCACGGTGAGCACGAAAAATGGACAAGCGGATAGATTCACATGAAATTCATGACAGACAAAGACCAACAAATCGAACACTGAAACGCAGTTCACTGAATAGCGTCAAGAATTCAAGTTAAAAATTGATATTAATCGTCATATTGTCAGATTGGATTTCATTTTGATTGTAAAGGCTTTGTAATACTCTTGCATGGAGCTTTTGGGACATCGACATACGTATTTACGTGGGTACCTAATGATGATTATGACGCTTAATGCGATTCAGCCTGTCCCTTGCTGTCCTCCCCTAGCGACGCCCTAAGCCGAGGTCCGTACTCCACAGGGGGTACCCTTAGCGTGTAGTCGCTTAATTTCTAAGTTTTATGCCCTGGCTGGAGGCCTAAATTTATTGAGGCAGCCACAGGAAAGTTCGGTAAAGCAGACGACAACCTCTTTGGTTGACCTGCGAGACACCATTAAAAAAAAAAGCAACGGGTTGCACTACGGGAGTGCCGGCAGAAGGGAAAAATTGAATAATAATAATAATAAATCGTTTATTAATAAAAAGGGGCACGTTTACAATAAGTAACTTAATAATTATAATAGAGCACAGTTGCTTATTTGCCTGAACTAGAATATTAACGTTGCGGTCTACTCTCCCTCCGTCTTAGGAATTTACGATCAGGTCACGTGTCCTGACGCTAACATTTTTTACCCATCACAAAAAAAAGTGCACAACGCCGCTAAAGAAGTTTTGACTTCAAAAAAATTGTGGTGCTCAAATAGCATTGTAAAATCTGGTCTGATACTGTCTTAAGATTTGTTAAGACACTTTTGAAGTAAGTTCAATAAATGGAAATATCTATGCAACATGCAAATTGTGGCGGAAGGACTGACTTTAATCACAATTATCTATTTTGAGCACTCGTTTAAAAATATACGACCGAATCAATCACAAGCGATTCAATAAATGTAGTTCAGGGGGCCTACCACCACCTCTTTAAGCAGTATTATTTTAATATTACTTTAGTGTGGGAAAGAGATGAAGCTCTACAGGACGTATTGCTCCATCTCTTTCCCCCACTGAAGTAACATTAAAATAATACTGCTTAAAGAGGTGGTGGTAGGCCCCCAGGACTCTTTGCTTTGCAGGGGGAAAATTTTGGAACATCGCCATAGTTTCTTTACGTAGGTACCTAATGACGATACAGCTAGGTACATATAGCATTTTAGGTAACGTCGATGTTTATAATGTAGATGGCTATACGAGTAGGGGAAGCCCAAAGAAACGATGGATGGACTGTGTGAAAGATAATATGGCTAGAAAGGGGGTGAGATACGGAGATGACGACTGATAGAAAAAGAAGTATGGAGGAAAGGGACATGTTGTGCCGATCCCTAATAAATTGGGATAAGGGCAGAAGAATGATGAGGTAACGTCTGTCCGGAAATCCAAACTGATAATGACTTACTTGTTAAGACAATTGATAATTAAAAAAAATTAGTTGCCAAAACTACCCAACCTAAAAGTAAATAGTGGCGGATAGACTGGGCTAATAAAATATATATTATATTTTGTTTGAGCATTTGTTCATTCATCAAAATACACCTTAAATCTTCTTTACGAATCTATCTAGTCTAGTGCTTTAACAGTATCAGGGAACTAGTAGATCTGGCGAAGTAACCCAAAGTAGATTTGACTCAAATGTCCGACTAGAATAGCCACCTGGGGCCTTATTTTGAATATTAATTCCATCATTATTCCACTGCGAAAAAAGGATGGTGCTATCGGCCATGCATAGCTCCGTCTCTCACTCACACTGGGTAATACGTCATAATAGGGCCCCTGGACAGCACTATCCATTGGCTTTGTTTAAACCCTGGAAGGTGCAAGTGGTTGTGCATGATGGGCAAGAACGGTCAAAATCAATCACACACGATTCATAAAAGTAGTTCTAACAGTCTATTATGTAAGAATCACTGTGAAAACTTAGCGTCAAGTAAGGTGTCATTCCATCCGACGTTAGGGAGTGACACTACTGAAAAATAGGTACGAGACGTAAATAGCTTATTTAGATAATCCTTGGAATAAAGACTCCACAGCAACCGAAACTGTTATTTTGAGCAAATCATAATCTTAACTAATATTATAAAGAGAAAAGATTTTATTTTTTGTATGTTTGTTTGTAATGGATAAACTCTATTTTTTGTCTTAACCGATTTAAAAAAATATTTCAGCTACCTACATTATCAGCGAGTAGCATGGGTTATATTTTATCGACTTCAACGCGAACGAAGTCGCGGGCAGAAGCTGTTGTATAATATAGTTAAATACTAAATTGTAATAGAATTGAAAATAATATTAATTCAAATCTATTTAAATACAAATTCTATTATATGAAGATGTTGCATGACGTGAGGTTAAATGTAACGGGACTATTTACAAAAAAATCCATCTTATCTGTATTCCTACATTATAAGCAAATAAATGATTTTCATTTTAATCAAACCAGATTCAATAAAAAGTAGTTCAGGAGTCAAGAACCTGCCATGAAAATAACCCCAGTACATTCCAGGGGTACGCAACATAGGTACGCGGTACGTAAATACACGTAAATAGCGTAATCCCTGACATAAGGGCTGTAAGCATCGTCGCAAGTCTCGTCATCGCGGTATAACAGCCGCCATTGTAAACGGACTTATTGTACTCCGGGATTGGTTTCCCAACGAAGAAAGCGCCTGGGAATCGATTTAAAATTTTCCTTGAAAGAACCACACAACAAAAGCGGTTAATACTTGGATTCTACGTATCTCGAACATTCGGTTTTATAATTATTTATGATAAATTATTTATTGGGTGGAGCTGGCGGGAGCTGTGATTTTTGCTCCATTTTCTTTTCATTTTATCTTCTGAATAAACGGTTTTGAGTAGGATGTGCTTAGACTTAGTTGGTGTATTTACTAAAAAACAATTTACAGACGGAAGAATTTTGCTGTTAAACCTCTAGGAATACACCTACATAAATCACGCAAAAGAGCAATCTGCATGATAAAAATAATGTCGCATTGTATTTTATACTTATAGAGTATCCCTAGATAAGTATATTGTTTTAAGTAACTGCTGGGCAATCCCAAATAAATGAATCCCTATATTATAATGGTAAAAGCAAAGAAAAGAAAGAGATCTCCCAATATCTGAAGTTATTTTTCACTTTGTGGTGTATTTTTGGAAGAATATTGTTTTTTATTTGTGAAAAAAAAATATTTTTTTGTAAAAGTATTTATGATTTTGAGTTTAAAGTAACTCAACTTATATTGAAATGCTGTATTAGATGATAACTATTAAGGCTTTGGCTGCCTTTTTTTTTTTTGATGGGTAATTATCAAATAACTTCTCCCGCTCTGGGCGGAGTGGGAGGGGGCGTGTCAGACTCTTGCTGACTAAAACCCACCCGTGTTCCTTCAGTTGCCTGTACGTTGCCAGGGGCCACGGTATCCCTTTCGGACTTTCCCGCAACCCCGGCAGGCATCGGTCCTATCGTACCCCTTCATTTGCTGACATCTTTTTGAGGCGCGCGTGGAACACAACACGTCGTCGACCCGGGCCTGGTCCTTATCGGACGGCGAGCTACCCATTGCTCACCGTCCGCAAGCCCGCGCTTACGGTGGCCGGAAATCGGCCTGCGATTCCCGACGCCCAGGGCGTCTCCTGCGGCGGCTAGGGGCGTGAGGGCGCGAAATATGCCTCTCCCTCACGCGTTCTGCCTCCTCCTTCGCGAGCATTACTGCTTCGCAGAAGGAGGTGACAGCCTCCCATGCCCTCTCGCTCCGTACCATGGCCGGACGCGAGAGATCCCCGCCACCGATCGCCTCCACGAGGAAGGCTTTAGCTGCCTTACAAGTGTACTAAAAGTTTTAGAGTAAGAAGCACATACTTGTTAAAAGTTTTTGTGTAATATAAGGCTTAAAGACATACAGCTAGAGTTGTAAAATACAAGTCCTTACGTCGTATTAAACGACGTGACGTTTAATACGACGTAACGTTTAATACGACGTAAAGAATTATGTATTTTATCGTCGTATTTAATAGACATGGAGTTGGCTATTACACCTCAAGGAATAGCCTTAACTTTTACATAATTATAATCAAAATTTAATTTAATATTTTGCGCAAACTAAACGAATTAAAAATAAAAAATTGTTGACCGACTTTTGCTGGTGACTGAACATCGCTTTTAGAAAGTGATGAGACAATCCTATATAAAACGAACTGTTAGATAATGTGGTAAAAGCATAGATAATAAATATATCTCCCAATATCTCCAAGCAATATTATAGTATAGTACAACCTTTACACATATTGCTTCAGTATCCACCACCGATTGAATATCCGTCGGATTTCGATTATCAACACTATTAGAGGATGCAATTTGTCCAATATATACGTAGTCCACTATATACATATATATTCAATGCGTCCGAATCATATAGATGGATTAGTAATTAGTGAGTGGTCCTTTAATGGAGGTCTGGTAGCTATTGAGCTTTGGTACAGGCCGACGACGTCGCCAGTATAGCCTTGGTCAGCATACATAGATTACTTTAGACCATTAGGAAGATAGGTATTAATTAATCAATGCATTGGTCAAACGCTGCAACTGTTTGGTCATGATGGAGAAAGTTATTTACAACATCTGAAAGATATAAACTTCTATGGTGGTAGCAAAAGATACAAATTAAAACGAAGTATTTTCTTTTTAGGATCCCATACCTGAAGGGTGTTAAACGGATGGTAGGGATCTCTCGCGTCCGGCCCTGGTCCAGTCCATGGTACGGAGGGAGAGGGCATGGGAGGCCGTCACCTCTTTCTGCGAAGCAGTAATGCTCGCGAAGGAGGAGGCAGAACGCGTGAGGACGAGGCAAATTTCGCGCCCTCACGCCCCTAGCCGCCGCAGGAGACGCCGTGGGCGTGGGGAATCGCAGGCCAATTCCCGGCCACCGTAGGCGCGGGCTTGCGGACGGTCAGCAATGAGTAGCTCGCCGTCCGATAAGGACCAGGCCCGGGTCGACAGCGCGTTGTGTTCCACGCGCGCCTAGGGGTCCGATGGGACCAATGCCTGCCGGGGTTGCGGGAAAGTCCGAAAGGGATACCGTGGCCCCTGGCAACGTACAGGCAACTGAAGGAACACGGGTGGGTTTTAGCCAGTAAGTCTGACACGCCCTCCTGCTCCACCCAGAGCGGGAGAAGTTATATGATAACTTACCACCCAAAAAAAAAAGGGTGTTAATCGGAACCTTACTAAGCGTCTGTCTGAAGCGTCTCCAGCAGGCTGTATCTCATACCGTAATAAGTAGACAGTCGAAAATTTCACAGATGTATTTCTATTGACGCTTTTTGGTAAATTGGGTCCGTCTGTAGTTTGTTAGTTTTACCAGAAATATCAGTTTTTTTTGTGTAATCTTCGGAGACGAGATAGCTATCTATACCTATAATAGACACGATAAAACAAAAAAACTGATTTTCTCAAAAATCTTCATCAATTTTTTTTTGTTTTATATCTAAACATAAGATATCAATACCCTTCATGTCTACGAAGTTTCCCTGAATTTAATTTCACTCTGTATAAACATGCAGGTATTGACTTTACATCAGCAATCAAGTCGTCCATAAAGTATTTTGTACTATAATAAAGATTACAAGGAAAACTACTCGGCCACTTACACGAGCTACGTAGGTACTAGTACGGCACGTGGTTGGAAAGACCAGTGTTTCTCAATGTGGTCTCAGAAATACTCTTTTCATGCATACATACATACATGCATAAAACAGCAGCAGAAACTACAGAACGCCACCAGCACGCTTAGCATGACCACAATAGAAACGGATTTTGCCGACGGAAGAATAGACAAAAAGACAGATTGTGATTATCTATCTTTTTGTCTTTCCTTCCGTCGACAAAACCCGTTTCTATGGTTGTCATGCTACGCGTGCTGCTACGAGCTTTACATACTTCTTTTGCTTCGTTTACGTTCGCACGCCGGTTGCGAGTATTACGCATCTGACCTTTCAGACCAGAAAGACTCCACTTCCTTTCTTCTTCTTTAACTTGCCGTCACCTCCCGCCACATGCTGATACGTCTGCATCCTCGCGCGCTCTTCAATGCCGCTAAGAGAAATCCCCTTTAATGCTCTACGGTCGGTCTCTGAGCTTTGTAACCCATACCTTGTAACCATTAGATACGTACGAATTTACATTGGTAAATTTAAAATACCCTGCCCCGCCATCCGCTGATGTGCGCTTGCCTTAATTGTTTAGCCTCAATCAGGAGTTTTTGACAGATAAAAAATAAATATTCAGAGGCTCTTCTAAGCTGGGAATCAAATTCAAAATAGGTTCTTCTAAAAGCGACAAAAAGTTTTGTTTCCTATGTAAATAATTCGCTCTTCAGAAAATTATCCACTATTTCCAATGTCGGGCATAAGAAAATGTTCTTCCAGGAATAGGGGCTTAGGATGGGTGCGTAAAACAGGGGCCTAGTTTGGGAAACTCTGCCGTAGACAACATAAAGCTCACCGTTATAAGCCCGCCACATCCACACTTTGGTATTCATTGACCGTAAAAATATTTTCTATTTTGCGAGATTGAATTTTCCCTAACATTGTTTGTAGGCGTTCTTTGCAGGTAGAGCGTATATAAATTTTATTTTTATGTGTTATACGCCTTTCTGGTTATCTACCTTACAATTTTCCGTAATAGTATGACGGTACTGACAAAGTTGTCAGTCATTTCAATGGATTTTTATGTGGAAGTAAATCTGAGGATATACCCAATCGTATGAAAGTTGATTAATTAAAGTGTACGTGTTTTGACTTAGTAGATTATTCGAATATGAGAATATAATGTTTTTTTTAATAGTGATTCAGAGAGAAAAATTACAAGAGACGTCTATAATGTTTACTATTAAATGAAGACACAAACATAATCACAATGGAAAACTAGGCTTCGTTCTAGTAAGAAAATATAGATAAAAGTATAATTATCACGATGAAAGGTCTCATTGGCAGGTAGCACCGTTACTTCATGCTCCACGTGATATATGGCATCACTATCAGAGTAGCGTGTGATAGTAAAACTCAGTCAATTAACTTAATAAGAGCTCTAATTTGATCTCTCGTTACAATGAAAGTGATAATTATTAATTTATCTTCCGTAGAACTTAAGTATCGCACTGTAGACGGTTCTAAAAGTAACTGATGAAAGTGTAAACAATATCTGTTCAGGTTAAATTCTTACGAAATCACTCACTAAATGGAATTAGTAACACATTAATTTGTATTAAGACGGTTTCAACTTTATATCTCACCTTTTTAAAACAATTATTGTTTGAACATTATTTATTACCATTGAAAAATAACATTGACACAGACACATACAATTGAAGTTATACAATGAACCTAAATCGTCAAATGAAAAACATCTTCAAGGTGATTTAAATTTAGAATTTCGTGATTAAGGATTCAAATGATCAAATCAAAACATTCAATTTGGCATCCACAGGATCGCTTTCTGGTGCATTTGTTTACATTTTCATCAGATACTTTTAGAACACACACACAGTTACCACAGTTTATTGTCCGCCATATTGATATATTTTAAATTTTGTTTATACCTCGGGACGACAAATCTATATACTACATCTCATTTGTTTATATCGATTAAATGTTATGACGGTTCCACGTCACAAATATCAAAGAACCACGCGAGTGGACTATGACCATAGCATTTATAACAAATACGTGTCGTAAAGTATTTACTTATCCTCTTAACACCCCTTGAATGTACTGATCTTATCATTAAACAGATGGATATCAGTTGCAATACATCGAATACAATCACTTAATCGGCTCAAAATACCCTATACTATTATTATGTTGTTATATTGTTGATATCTAGTTCTCTACTTAGCTAAATAGCAATTTATCTAAGTGGAGAACTAGATATCAACAACTTGGATTAATTTGATATTTTGACGTCCATTGAAAACATGTTGACATTATCTCATAGTTGGGCAAACGTCACCAAATGTAGAGTTACGGAAATAAATTGTTAAGAAAATTGACTACCAACTTAAATTAACCATATTATATTCTAGTGTTTTATTTTTATAATTTCCATTTGATTGAGTTTAGTTTAGTTTGTGATCTTTCTGTGAGAGTCCCAATAATAACTTTTTTTTGTTTCTTTCTTTGACTGTTGTATGAAATGGCTATAACACGGAAAATTGACGTAGGCTGTTAATTGGTTTAACAATTAATTTCCCTAACTGTAATTAAACAATATGCCATAACTTTGATTTACAAGGTTTTTTTTTTCTAGTGAACCATAATGTCTAGCCGTGGACAGCAATAGGTTCAGTTGATGAATCAATATTCCATAAGCGTAACATACATAATATAACATAACCCTGTAATCATTCGTAAGAAGCTGGCAGTATCATTACAACGTTAATGTTTTCCCATTGTTTGTCTTATTTGTACTAGTATATTCGTGTAGGTATTTATGTATATTTATTTGTGCTTATATTTATATATAATTAGCCATATATATTATATTAATAGTTTGTAATAGGTATATGTGTATCTTTATAGTTACTTTAAAAAATATTCCTAAATTTCTCGTAATTGCACCTACCACTGTTTGTCTCTGCATCACCCAAAGGTGACCGGTAGAAAATGCCTATGGTATTAAGTCCGCCTCTGTACATTTCTGTGCTTGAAGTATTAAATAAATAAATAAATGATCCCCGAAGGTTCGGCAGAGGTGTAGGTACCTAGTCCCATAGAATTGAGGCGAGCCTATTGCCAGCCTATTGGCGCACAGATCCAAACTCCGGGCTGCTACTGAGAAATTCCTGATTGAAAAACCCAATAACTCTGCCCGACCTGGGAATCGAACTTTTTTTTTTAAATATCGTGATATTATTTTTGTTAGTTTTTAAATGCTCATTTTTTTTTAACTTTTTGTCTTTCCTGTGCGTATCCCAAATAAAATATACCTATTTGTTTCTTTCTTTCTTTGTAACTATCCATAAACATAACAATTATACGTATAAATATATATCGACCTACTAAAGGATAATTATTTGTTACAAACATTTACTATCACATTTTACAACATCACCGACTTTTGTCACCGCTTCAAAGGCCCAAATTCAAAATCATAAAGGAGACTGGTGACCTCTGTAACTCGCTGATATGCGAGACAAAACAAAACGTAAGTAAAGTAAGTAAACACTCGAAAACTGTCACACATTAGGTATAAGTGTTGGTGGACAAAGTACATTAGATGACAGGGCACATTTTTGCATGAATACTCTCTGGACTCCCCACTTTGGGTATTTGTTTTGGCCGAGAAATAATATTAACGTAAATGTATTTTGTGTGGTAACTTCTAAGTTGTCTTCAGGTGGTTTGTTTTTGGGATAGTAATCGTTTTTTAATGTATTCATTTGCCAATATTTTAAACAGTATCTTAGGGCAAATTTGACCGCATGAAACTGAACGCGATCAGCACATCTAAACCGCGTTCAAGAGCTGTCAGTGTCAATATTCCACAACTATGATGACAATGACAGTTCTTGAACGCGGTTTAAATGTGCTGATCGCATTCAGTTTTGTAGGTGATATTCACCCTTAGTGTATGGAATGACGTGAACATGACGAATGGTGCTAATCCATGCGTCATGTTCGTGAACGGGCGCCGTCAGTAGAGACTGGTCATCTCTTAGCTGCCATGGCTTATTTTAATTTTTGAATTGTTCTTTGTTTTTTATATTTTTATTACGGACGCTTTTAACGTGCACGTCTTTCTACATTGTTCTCACATGTATAATTTTAACGTTAATGATGTAACCAATATTTAAAAAAAAAAATTGATTTTAAAGAGTGTCCGTGGAGTTTCTTGCCCGTTCTTCTCCATAGGTACCTACTACGCTTTGGAATGGGCAACTAGCTTCATATTTCTGACTGACCGACTTCTTGACAATTCAAAAGTGCCTGTAAATGGTTTAATTGAAATAAATGCTTTGAGTTTGAGTTTGAGTGTCCCGTTTATTGACATAAAAACCGTCTGAGAAAACATAGCGCATTTGACAATTTTCATTATTAATGACGGTTATTTTGTAACTTTCCCGCCTGCCAGCTTGCTAGCTATTCATTGAAGAGAATCGTAGACGTTTATTGGCTGATGTCATTTTAGCTGATAGGGTCACTCACAAACAAAACGGGTATTTCAAATAACCATTTTGAAATTATCTTAAAATTTAAATTACTGAAGGTAGGCTAGCTTAATATAACTAGGTAGGTTCACTAAACTTCCTACCTACTATCATTTTTAAGTGAGGTCACTTGCATCAGAATACCAGCCCCGTGAAAACTTTTGTGAAGTGAGCTGTCAAACCTAGTATCAGCAGATGTATTCTGTAAGCCCAGGTACGCACGGACGTGTTTTTATCGCGGCCATTTTTTTGTACACCGGATTTTCAACTCTCAGTATTGAGTCGAGCGTTGAGAATCCAACGCGTTGGGACGCACTCTCGTCCCAGCGCTTTGAAAAAACACACTGTTAGATTTTCCACTCTCGGTGCCAAGCAGAGCGTTGAAAATCCAGTGCACGAAAAAAAATCGAACGAACGAATCGTGCGAACATGGGCTAAAAATCTCACCCGTGAAAACTTAGGTAAAGTGAGTTTGAAGTGAGCTGTCATTCCACCTGATACTGGGTATTGACACTACGCTTCAAGCTCATTTCACCTTCACTTTCACGTTTTACAAGTATTCACGTAGAGTTTTTGATTGGATAGACTGGCTGTACCTACACAACTAAGATCAAAAGATCTCACACAAGAACCAGATTACATCAAAGCGATTCTTCTTACACAATACCATTTAACATAATATGCGATATTAATCGGATCAGGGCTCCATGTAATTACAAACGTTCATCATACACCTGTGTTCGGACCATTAGTATACAACATGGTGAATGGGAATTGTAATCAATCGGCCATACAATGGGGACCGGGCCTACACGATGGACAATGAAGGGATGACGGACATCGCGATTGTCGAATGTCGATGAGTCTCAATTACTGTAAGACGGGGAGAGTAGCTTTGTTTGGAGATGTTTGAGGCTGCAGAAGCTAGGTAGTATAGCTATGTCGCAGTAAGATGGTTTAAACCTTGATGTAGTCATATCCCTAGGGATATAGCTATATACCGTAACTTAGTTACATGAGAGCGGTTAATAACTGTCGGAGTGTTAATAGCGCTCGCCGGCCGCTGCCGCAGCAGCGCTCGCTTCGCTTGCTCGGCTCGCGCATAGTTGTTCACAGTTCTAACCTAACCTATTTGGTCGGAGTGCCACAGTAGTTATATTACTAGATCGTGCTCGTATCATAGTTTCATATTACTATATCACGGCTTCAACCATCTTACTGCAACAGCTATATGTGTTTAGTGTAGCAAGCTGTGAGCCTTATCATAGCTAAGTCAAATAATTTATTTCAAGTAGGCCATAAAAAGGGACTTTTAAAGGTCAAAATCACAAGAAGAAAGAATTGATTCTAGTCGCCCCTTCCAAAAGGTATTTTCCTATGGAGAATGGGCAAGAAACTGCATAGTTAATTAGTTACTCTTTTAAATGTTTTACAATATCATTACTACTATGGCTTATACAGGATGGCGGGGACATCGACGCTGCCAATTCAAAATATAAATAAAATTATAGATTTCGGGATACTTTAAAGTATTTTCTAATGAAATGGTGTGTTAAATTGCTTAGATTTGGACAGCTCATTTGTGTAACATTTCATGTTACGTTTCTCCAATACGTTACCAATAAGAATAAGATAAAACAGCACCATCTACTACTGTTGAAAAGAAAATTCAAACTCAACCATTTATTACAAATAAACCAATTACAGGCACTTTTGAATTGTCAAGGGGTCGGTCAGACAGAAAGATGAAGCTAGTCGCCCATTCCAAAGCGTAGTAGGTACCTACTCATGAAGAAGAACGGGTAAGAAACTCCACGGACGCCCTTTTAAATAAAAAAACATGGTTACTAAATATTGGTTAAGTACATCATTCATTTTAAAATTATACATGTAAGAACGATGCAGAACGAAAACTTAAAAGCGTCCGTAATAAAAAGATTTAAAAAAAACAATTAAAAAATTTAATTAAAATAAGCCGTGTCAACTAAGAGATGAACTGACGCCGCCCGTTCACGAACTTGACGCATGGGTTAGCACTATTCAGCTCAACCATTTTGAAGGGAGCTAAGTGATCCAACACACGCGCCACCGTCAGCGAGACATTAGAGTGAGCATGACATACTCTCAGCCGCCAGGGCACATTCAAGTCAATGAAAGACGTACCCGTAAATGGTAGCTTTATACTATAGGTAACATAGTACTCACACATGTGCTATGCAATTATACAATACTGAGGCCCGTATTACAGGACTTCATTCAAGATTTGAGTCTTGCATTACTTTAACTAGTTTAAACCAATCAAAAGGCTTTAAACGAGTTTTAAATAATTCTTAGGTTTTGAGTGAGGTTTACAGAACCTCACTCAATCATCAATACAAATATATGTAGTTAGAGGCTTTTTTTTTTTTTTTTGGGTGGGAAATTATCAAATAACTTCTCCCGCTCTGGGCGGAGCGGGAGGGCGTGTCAGACTCTTACTGACTAAAACCCACCCGTGTTCCTTCAGTTGCCTGTTGTTAGTGGCCTTATTTAAACAATGCAAATTTAGTTTTTTAAATCTTCAGCAGCTCCAACAGTATTTTCAAACGCTAATAAATGTCGTTCCTCTATGTACATATTAAATTGAGTGTACATAATTAACAAAATGAATTAATTAATCTCCACTTTCAGACATCAAAATTCCACTGCAAACAATAAACAATTATCTAGTAATTAAATAAATAAAATCGTAACCGATACTTACTTGCAAATTAATAACCATTATGTCCTCATTACGCATACGATCTTAATTAAAATGTTGCAATTATCTGAAAACTACACTGACTGTGTAGTTTTGGTCAATTAATTTAATTATCGACCATTACGCTAACAAGGTTAGGTCGAATGTCGAACTGTTGGCTATAGGAGTATAAGTAAGTAAATTTTGGTGCATGCACCGGCGCAGTGGTGACCCCGTGGTAACGGCTGCGACTTACCGAGTTGTAGGTCGTAGATTCGATTCCAACAGGCAGATAAGGTAAAAAACATCGCCACTGCTCTCAAAACGGTGAAGTAAAACATCTTGAGTCGACCCGCACTGGGCCCTCGTGGTGTATTATGGCCCCCTGCCTCTGATAGAGTGGATGCCTGTGTGCCAGCAGTGCCCACATTATAGGCTGGTTATGCTAGTCACCGATTGTCGATGGGTATCTGCATTTATAAAAGGTGTATGATACGGTGGAACGATTATGTAGTAGGTACTTTAGGGACTCCGCGTCCATAAATATATTACCTACCAGCATTATCAATTAAATGAAAAGCTTACCTATTCAATCACGCAATTTTCAATCAAATCAATTTATATTACATTTTACATAAGGAGCTCGTGGCTAAAGTAATAACAGCCGCACGGGTCGATCCATCAGGTTAAGCTACGCTTGCCGGGCTTGGTCTGTGGATGGGTGACCATCTTTATATACCGAGACTGCTCCGTGCCTCGGAAACCACATTAAGCCGTTGGTCCTGGCTGTCATTCGTGGATTTTGACAGTCGTTACGGGTCGTCAGAAGCCCGAAAGTCTGACAACCAGTCTTACCAAAGGCTACGTAATACCCAGTGATGTGTAGATGACACATGTCTTCGAATTTTCGGTTCTAGTACATGCCCGTTTTCTCACGATGTTTTCCTTCACCGTTTTGAAAGGAAATTGATCTCTGTAAACTGCATAAGACATATTTATACTTAATTATATTTTTCTTTTGCAATTTACAGAATTAAGTTCAACATTAGCACAACGACATAGAAACAAACAATACAGATTGACACCAATATTAAGCCTCTTCTGACAATAGATCTGATCCGTTTGTCGGGAATTAGCAACCCATATGCAGCCAATTCGACAAATGGAGTTTCCGGGACTTTAGTTCATCAAAGGTCGTATTAAAACAGTTTCATGGAAGGGATAGGGTCGTGTTGTATGTATAATGGATATAATGAGCACCATGTATCTATCACATAATTAGTTTATCTGTTGTTGCTTCATTTTTAATTCTTAATTCTTTTTAACTATTGTGGTCTAATAATTTTATTCTAGGTGCATCGTCCTCACATATAATTATATAACTAATGTACTTATATAAAATATTGTAAAACATTTTAAAAGAGTAACGGTGGAGTTTCTTGCCCATTCTTCTCCTTGCGAAAACTACCTTTTGGAAGGGGCGACTAGAATCAATTCAATTTTTTTTTTAATTTTTGACGTTCAAAAGTGCCCCTATTTGAAATAAATGATTTGACTTTGAATGCACCACATAGACTGCCTTGATAAAAATAATGTTCATTAATTTAATTGATGTTAAGATATCCACTAGCGCCCCTGGGGGTCTAAACCCTAAGCGAAATCCGTAGTTTCGGCCGAAGTTACGGGCGCTTCGTTCTCCGTCTTACTTGCAGACATACCGTGAGTGAGACGAAGAGTGCTGCGCCCGTAACTTTGGCCGAATTTGCGGATGTCGCTTAGGGAGTAGACCCCCTGCTTCTTACGGTTATTACGACTACAAAATATTGAGTGTTCTTCAATATAATATATTAATATGTAAGTTTAATATATATGTAGGATTGTAGGTAGTTTACACATAAACCTTCCAGAATAAATTTTCTAAATGATGGTGAAAAACGCATCAGAATTCGTTGCGTGACTTAGAAAAACAACGCGGTCACGCAGGCAGACACGAAAAGCGACTATAGATAGATAGAATACTCTTTATATACACCATAAAAATTACAACAATAAATTCAGAAATTTTACATAGGGTGACACAATGGGCGGTCTTTTCGCTTAAAACGAACTTTTACAGACAACCTTTGGATGGATTAAAGGTAACAGGAGAGACAATACTGCAGGTAGTCAGTGGTGTACCATTTACATATACAATAAATACATACAGACATACCTAAAGCATAAACTTATTCGTATAAATATATATATAAGGTCCCATTAAAATAGATAGACAAACTTTTAGAAATCATTCAGACCACCAAAATAAAGACAATGGTAAAAAAATAAGAAAAACGCATTAGATACATTCAAGAAAAAAAAATTAGCTGACGAATATACACTAAAAATGTTGGTTACCCAATGCCATTTATTATTTTAGGTCAAAATAAAATCACTTTAATCAGTGTTTTTTTTTTGCTTGGATATCTTCGGTTAGACGTACTGAACGCTATGTTAAAATTGTTCCATCTACTTTAATGGGACCTTGTATATATACATAGAGCAAGGAACTATATGTAATGATGATGTTTAAGAAGAGAGGAAGTGTTTTTTTACCAGAATTTTAAAAGTGGACAAAGATTGAGCACGCCTTATCGACACGGGCAAGGCATTCCATAACCGTACTGCTTGAACTGTAAAAGACTTGTCATAAAAGCTGGTGGAATGCATCGGCATCTCTAGTCCAAGTATTCCGATGACCTAAGATATCTATTATGACTGTCAATTTATAATATGTATGGAAATACAACTGTGACATTTACAAATATACACCCCAGAATACTTCTTGCTGCTGTTCAACGTGTCACGCTAAGAAAATAAAATAAATCTTACAAAATCAACGAACCGACAAATTCCCATCTTCGATCATCGGTTCCGACTCCATAACTCATCCGATTGAACGGTGGCTTAAAAACAGCCGGCTTAATGTCACATTTTTCCATTAACCGACACCGTGTCAGCCGGTCGGATAAATCGGCGACCTGTTGCCGAACGTATGCCGAAGACTGAAAGGCAGGCAATGCAAATTGTTCTTTAGTTTACTTACTTCCCGCGCGGTACTTTGCAAGCTCCTTTCTCTACTTCTTTAGTGTTATTTAAAACTGTTGATGGCTTTCTTTGACTTACTTTTCAAGTTTCTTTTCTTCAGTGGTGAAGTTTTATGTGTTTATGCGAAAACCAATTGAGGTCACATAGGAATGACATCATTTTTTAGGGTTCCGTTGGTACCCTTTGGGTACGGAACCCTAAAAGATGAATTTACTAAGGTTCCGCTGTCCGAGTGTGTACTGCTATATCCGCAACAAAAAATAAAATAAAATAAAGTTAAAAATTAAAGTAAAAAAAAAAGAAACGTGTTTCTTTTTATTAAAGTATTTGAAAAAATATGTAGTCTTAAATATTGCACGGTGGTACGGAACCCTTCGTGTGCGAGTCCGACTTCCACTTGGTTTAGTGACCAAGTGGAAGTAGGACTTTCTAAACCATTTTTCACATTTTGAACGAAAACAAAAAACAACTGATCGTTTATTAAAATACATTTGCTATTATATATTCGTAATGAAAAGGGGCATCTTACGATTTATCAAAAGAGAATAATACTGGTTTATAATAAAAGATACTGGTAAAATTTCAATATCTTCACGACTCATCAGTTTTTTTGTCATTAGGTACACTTTACCTACGTAAATTCGTCCCTCACTCTTTACTTATTTTAACATTAACAAAAGGTACAAAAATAAGAAGAGAACAAAGCATCGATTTGGTATTAAAGAGCTTTATTTCTTCGCTGAAAGGTAGATAGGAGCCATCGAAAACATGGAATAATACTTAATATGGCGTACTGGTCACAATAGAGGGCGGCCGCCTCTTACACCGTACCGCCTACGATAATACGCATAGCTTCGTAGCATCCTACGACTTTATTTTTTTGCATGTAGTTAAAAAAACAGTGCAGGTTATTTATTTTTATTTATGCAATTTAAAAAAATGTCGTGACGCATTAAGAATTCGCGCGTTACGCGTTCATCCAAAAAGTTGGCAACGTCGCAAATAGCTGTAAAATAATTTTTGCAATTTTGATTAATTTGGCAATATTAGTGCATGGAAATAAGAAATATGGTTAAATAGTGAACTAGAATATTAATTATGAATTGAGCTTTAATTTTCTCTAAAAATAAGAGTGGAAGATAATACATTTTAGGTGCCCTTACTATATAATTTAAAAGTTTTTCCAAAAGGCGCAAAACCCATCTCGTATTACTCGGAGGCGTTTGTTACTCCCCTCCCAAGAAGGAAAAGTAAGAGGGATACGCACATAGATGTAATTAAAATTAATTATTCATGTATAAATTGAACGAGTTTTTCCTTGGAAATGGATCAAATTCTTCCTACTGTTTATTCCTTCTCTAATATAAGAGTAGGTCGTAAGTGAATTTTTGCAATTCAATATAATAAGCACATACAATATAATGCACTACCTACCTGAATGTGATGATTCTGGATTATGAAATAGGTAACAAAATAAAACCTGAATTCTAGTTTGTAATTTATGTTGAAATACATTGAAACTGTTTGCCATTATTACTGAAAACTTGTAAATTCTGTAACCTATTAATAGGTAACCTAATGAGAAATTATGGCAATGGAATACTTGGAAGACACTGATTAAAAAAACCTTTTTTTTGTTTAAAATCTTTTTTATCTGTTTCGTGCACAGCAAAGACATATTTTTCACATGAAATCTTTTTTAATACATGACGGTGTAACGACAGCCCGACGTTGTCAGGCCCAATTAGGCGCGTAGTTAGCGGAAATCAGTTCATCATTCGTTCTCGCAGCGCATAATAGATACTCCAGACATTATATGAGTTCCAGTAATTGACTAACAAGCTGGTTTTCTATTACTCTCCTAAGCACAGGTGCATCGGGGAAATGGAAAATAGGATTCTCGTCTTTGTAAGAAGTAGGCTTTCGTATTTCAATTTTGAAGGAGTTCTTATTATCTACTCAAAATGTCGTCGTAAATAGAATTTCTATCAGATTTTACTATTTATTTTTAATAGATTTATTACTTTTTTTAGAAGACGATCAATTCAATGTTTCTCAAACTACGTTACGCTTTCACGCAAAAACGGCTAAACGAATTTGGATGAAATTTGGCACATGGGTTAGGAAATAGGATACTTTTTATCCCGATATTCCCACGGGATCGAGACTTATGCGGGTGAAATTGCTGGGCACAGCCCAGACAAAAATAACGTCATTTCATAATTTGGTTTATATCGAAAAAAGTGAAGCCTACATAAAAACTAGGACATAAAAAAAAATACTTTCGAAGCAAAACATCAACGAACAACATTTCAAATAAGGCATTCGTATGTAAACATTACAGAACTACCGTCACTAAAATATTTATTAGTATTGCCCTATCCATAAGGCGGAACCCACAACTTGTCAATAAGGGAAACAGAACATCGATATTTCCAAACCTCCCAAATATTTGTGACAGTTTGTTATGAATATTGGATACAGAAACTTCATCTGTTTATTTACCTAAAGCCCGCTACAGGGTTCGATATGGAAATAGATTATACGGATATTAATTTCATCTATTTAATTGTATTTTCTACTCAATGTAACATTTATTTCCTCAAAGCTAAGAAAGCGGTGAACGGTTACACAATAACGACTGTCCAAATACAGAGCACTTTTTGACAACTTAATGTCAAATAGGTACTGGTGAAAATGACGGTTTATTCCCATCGGATCCGAAAATCCGATCCTACTTTATTGGATTCGTTAGGGATGTGGATAAAATTAATATTTTGTTCCGCACTTGGGTTAGGACATAGGATACTTTTTATCCCGATATTCTCACAGGTTCGAGACTTATGCAGGTGAAACCGCGGGGCTCAGTTAGCAGGCTATAATATATAAAGATAACACGCGGAAGCTAGTTGTACACTAATAACAGGGATGATGATTAAAAATATTTGTATTGTCCGTAAGTTGTATTATTAAAAAATATTGGACACGTAAAAGATTATGGCGATACATTGCGTTAAAATGTGACATGACGTCACGAGTATGTAGATTTTATACTTACTTGTGACGTAGCAACCCCTACTCCCCGACTTTAATGCGTTTTATCTAAGTCACTTTTTAATAATATGATAAAGCAAAAAATACGTTTCTAATAGTGTTTTATTATCTGACTGACGGACTAAATAGAATTACTTTTGTTTGACCCAGTCATCATCCCTATTACGACCCACCTTATCCAGCAAATACATAACATGATAAAAACAAAAGCATTCCTAATTAAAACAGTAAACCTTAGAAACCCACAAATTTGTGTTCTAACCGTAAACAAAACTTGCATGAAACGAACCCCATCTAAGATATTAGCAATCCTTTTTAAGTAACATTCGAGTCTGACAAATGAATATTTAGCTTAGGGGAGCAGGTGGTACGGTCGGTCTCCCGACGATACATAAATCAGGATAGTACGTACACGATGGGTACTTGGTCTACCTGGTACTTACTTACCTTGGTGATGATCACCCAAGTTTTTGATACACTGTTTTGCGTTTGTCGAGAAAGAGAATTGGGTCATGTGGATATGTTTTGTTGGTGTGTTCTAAGTTTAAAGTAAGCAGTTATGTCTTAGTCTTAAGTAATTGGGCAAAATTTTAATACCTTTTGTTTATTTTGTAATTTTATATTCCTTTATATTCTAATTCTTAAGTTTAAAAAATGGAACTTTTAATCCATTATTTTTTATTTACCCGTGTTATCACTTATTTTTGAGAATACTGAATAACCAGTAATTGGGGACTTTGTCCAAGACTTTTTTTTTTTATGACGTTGCCCCACACTAGGAATTTGTCCTGTATTGTGGGTGCGTTTATAAACATTTAAACTCACATACACAAATAGCCAGACCCGGAACAACTACTTGTAGGTCATACAAATATTTGTTCCGTGTGGGAATCGAACCCGCGACATGCAGCGCAGCAGTCAATCGCTTAACCACTGCGTCAACCGTGCCGTTATTGTTACCTTAACTTAAGATATTCTCCCATTTATTCATAAACGTTGCTTAAAGTTAAGTAATGATTAGCGACTGTTTAAAACCATACATTTTTGACGTTTAAACGTCTCTTAACTATAATCATCGTTTACGAATAAACCCCAATACAGGGGCCGTATTATGACGTATTAATGCCACCATTATTCCCGTGTGAGTGAGAGACGGAGCTATACAAGGCCGCTAGCACCATCCTTTTTTCACAATGGAATAATGATGGCCTTAATACTTCATAATAAGGCCCCAGGGTGTTGGTAAACCTTTTTAAAATAAATAAGCTTGATAATCAACTAGATACAACAACAATCTTTGGTAAAATAGTCTCGACATTAATGTGATGTTATGTTCCTTCTTTATGCCCAGCTGTGGGCTATTTACAGACTGACACTATCATTGCCCTACACAATATCAATTGATCATTTTATTTCCCATTCCACGCACTCCTCAAACTCAAAGCATTTATTTCAACATAAAAAAGCCTCATATAAAAAAGTTCGCAATAAAAACTAGAACAGAGATCAAATAACTTACCTTCAATTTAATATTCATAAACTCTCGTTTATGAATATTAAATTGAAGGTAAGTTGCTCGTATTTGATCTCTCAAATACGAGCAAATTACCTTAATTAAAATGTTAATAAAACAATAGTAATATGATACAAAGCAATTCGCTACATTTAACTTTTAAAAGCGAAACAATCTCATACTATGTTCTGCATAAAGCTGAAACTTTTATTATAAAACTCTATGTAAATATTGAAGTTTTTATCAGCTAAAACATTCATAAAAAGCCGTAATATCTAATCTCACACACACATGTATATACTGGTATACATACAATATGTATAGAACTTACGTACTTACTGTAGGTACGTAAGTAAACTGATCTGTTAGAAGCAGGTAGAAAAGCGTAGGACAAGCCACTAAAAGAACACGTTACTTGCCGGGACACATCAAGACAGTTAGGGGTGGGAACTGTCGATATGTCGATAGTCGATAGATTGCTTAAGATTTTTTTGAGTACCTAGTAGTCTGACAACCAGTTTTACCAAGGGGTATCGTGTTACCCAGTAAGTGGGTTGTGGGGATCAGATAGGCAGTAGCTCTATATAAAATACTGGTATTCAGCTGCATCCGGTTAGACTGAAAGGCGACCCCCACATAGTTGGGAAAAGGCTAGGCAGATTGATTGGCTTTAAGATTAATAATTTTTTTCGTTTTTAGTTGGCAACATCGATAAATCAGCTAAGAAAATATCAATATTGTTAGCATCATTTCATAATAAATAGATTTCATCAACTTGCGATAAACATCCTAATTTCCTAACTATCTAGTTTATAATATTATAAATGCGAAAGTATACTATTTTTCTCGATATTCCCACGGGATCGAGACTTATTCCGTTATGCGGGTGAAACTGCGGGGCGCAGATAGTCTAAACTAATATTATAAAGAGAAAAAAAAAATGTATGTTTGTTTGTTTGTTTAAATTGGTCCAGTCATTTTTGAGTATATTCATTATACTCAAAAATGACCAATTTAAAAAATTATTTCACCAATAGAATGTTATATTATCACTGACTGGCTGTAATTTACATATGTAAATATTAAAAAAAAAAATACTAAACAAAAGTGTTGCTCCAATTACTGTCTTATAATTATTCAATCAATTCAGCGTCTTTAGTCCACAGCTTGACATTGGCCCTTTTTTTTTGGAGGGAAGTTATCAAATAACTTCTCCCGCTCTGGGCGGAGCGGGAGGGCGTGTCAGACTAATACTGACTAAAACCCACTCGTGTTCCTTCAGGTGCCTGTACGTTGCCAGGGGCCACGGTATCCCTTTCGGACTTTCCCGCAACCCCGGCTTGACATTGCCCTCCCAAGTTGCACCACAACACCCCGTTGATCAACATCCAGTCCGTCTTAAGCTTCGTGCAGACTAGCGCGACGCGACACGAAGTTTTCTTAGAAATTGTATTTATTGTTCGATTTGCGTCGCGCTGGTCTGCACGAGCCTTTATGGCCGATTCCTATAATTTACAGACCGTTATTGGTTAAATTTAAGACTCTTGTATCTTTAGCAATAATGAAGCAAAGAGCTTTGCATCCCATATGGAACTAGCTATCACTCGTAAAATTAGCTTACGAATCTATTTATATACCTAGTTTGGCAATAAAAAAAATTACCATTGGTGTGCAAAACGATTCCATTTTATTTATAGGAACCGAGCATTTGCAGCCCTTTTAAGTCACCCACGCAAGTTTGACTATACCTACTACTGAAACCGCATTCACAAAGTTTTGCACCCCTATCGTAGACGAAGACGTAGCAAGGCACATCCCTAGTGGGGCGGGGCGGGAAACGGGCGGACGATTAGCCGTGGTGTTTCTCTGGCCGCGCCGCCTTGGAAATAGAAAATAAAGGCGCCGTGACACGGGCGTGAGTGCGTTCAGTCGAGCAAGTTCACTTGCCTGTACTTTGACAATGTTGGCGGAAGTCTTTTTTAAACTGTAGAAGCCTATAAGAATGGTTTTCTTCTGGTGATTCGTTTGCATAGACGTGCTTACTAGAGTAAGATTAGTCAAAAAGGGAAAAACACTTTACACGATAGAAATTAATTTACCTATTGGAAAGATATGAATTTGGCTTAATTAAAAAAGCGAAATTAAATGCCATAAAAAAACACGTGAATTCCAGCAATCGAATTATAATAGTGATGGAAATATTATGTTAGCTTGGAACTATGTATGATTTCAATAAATTCAGAATTGTAGTTTGTTAAAACCCCCAAACCCACCTATCCTGGTCGTTCTGTCGTATTGCTATCTTAATCAATTTACCAACCAAACATCACAAATAAACATAAACATATTTACTGAACTACACAACTAAAGCTAATATTTATATAGATCTATCATGTCAAATTAGGTTTAGAGTCAATTAGATAATGTGTCCACAATAAAGCTAAATACTAGATAGGCTGTATTGATTCGCAATCAAATTGATTTATTAATGTGTTTCGCAAATTGACACATTTGCTTCGAAAGATACGACGCGATACATAAAGATGTCAAGTTGTCAGTTTAGTCGAACACGCTAGGCAAGTTTTACGAATCAACTAGACAGTTTTCTTACGGCATTCTATGCTTGCTTTTTACTACTGAATGTCTTACAATTTAGGTATGTAGTTTAAATTCAGACTAAAATCAGAGTTTTTTCGATGCAACATCGCGTAAGAACACGAGTATAAATAGGTATGATAGTAATATCGTAATCGCTAAAGTAAATACAATCGATAAGATCGTTTTCTCGTATGTTTATGATAAGATTTTCCCAGCGATTAAGCATCAGGTGATCGCAATCCATCACTATTGATGATATTTTGCGATGTCATCTTATTTTCATGCTAAGAACTTACCAGGTGGATATATTCTCAAACTGATAAGAAAGAAAATTGGTGTCTTATCGCATCACGGTCATTATTAACAAGCGCATGAACTATTTTGCGATTTTGCCAATCAACCGATCCTTAAAGACTTCAGCAACAAAACAGTATTTCGCGCCAGCTACTGGCCTCTCCCAACTCGCCCGTCTAAACGAGCCGGCCTTGTCCATAGACGATACAAGTTAAACGCGTGGTCGTCGGCTCGGACGTGACCGCTTTACGTATTTATGCAGATGTCCCACCACTGCCCCTCCCCTCACTGTCTCACCCCTGCCAAGAATTCAACTAACGTCCCAAATAAGGGACACACTTATTATTGGTGGGAATAAGACAAGGCTTAGCAAACATTAGGATTTGGACAACGAAGAATAAAGACCGGGATTAATCGGATAAAGTTGTGATAAGTTTTGTTTTGTGACGTGTGTCTGGGACCTTGGGTGGTTAACGGGAACGTATGTCGTAGGTGTGTGTCTGGGAGAGGTTTTATTTGTGAATCTGATATCAAAGAGACTTAGTTATTGAGAAAAACAGGTAGACAGGCTTTATTATCCTTTTGCTATCTATCCTCGAACAGCGAACTTTTTGCTACATCTGCTACAATTATAGTTTAGACACAGATTAGTAGATGGGATACTCCGCAAAATCATTTCAATAAAAAGCGACTCTTGCAATGACACAATAAAGTGCAATTCAGGTCGCGCAGAACTACTCACCTACAGTTATATTCACCTAGAAGTTGCCTTTCTTTCTATCGCGTAACTTATTCTGACTACGTTACGCCCACTGAATTCGACGAGTCGAGCTCGCCACGTACCTACTGCTTCATAGTAAAATGCGGAGTGTCCCATCTTTATTCGTCTGTGGTATAGATAGTGCCGTCCACGAAGACGCTCTTCTTCCTAATCTCTATTACTGTACTGTAATATAATCGCGTTTAGGAAGAAGAGCGGAGCACGTCTTAGTGAAATACCGAACCTATACCGAAATTACTTAATGAATGACACTTTGACACTGACCTACAGTCCGGCCGTCGCCTGTCAGTTTCATACTAACGAATATGTGTTTTGCGAATTTGATCCTTATTACTAGGTACTTGAAATTGTTCAACTGACAGGTGTCAGGAGCACATTCTCACGACGACCGGACTGTTATTTAGCTGTATTTGGACTAAACCATACACTCTAACCCTAAACCAAAGACAACATATTCAATATTCATCTATTTAATAACAACAAGAGCAATCAAATCACAAAACTATCAAGAAAGAATCGCCAAAAACCAAATAGTGCGTAATAAGACAAAGGTTATGAATAGACAATAGAGCAATTTATTTGTCCCTCTCGGGCTTTTTGCCTTCAGCACTCAACTGCCATAATATTCATAGAGAAAAATCATAGTTTATGACACACAATCTTTTCCTAAGAAAGCTTCTTACGAGGGGAGAGCCGCATTAATATTACTTACATATCTAGGATAAATTTTACGTAGTAGTAGGTATTGAATAAGGGCTCGGGGGCTCGTGGCTAAGTAATAACAGGTGCACGGGTCGATAAGACCACGTTAAGCTACGCTTGCCGCGGTTGATCCATAGATGGGTAACCATCTTTATACACCGAAACCCCGCCGTGCCACGGAAAGCAAGTTAAGCCATTGGTCCCGGCTGTCATTCGTGGATCTTTGACAGTAGTTATGGGTCGACAGAAGCCCAAAAGTCTGACAACCAGTCTTACGAAGGGGTATCGTATTAGGTACCCAGTATCTGGGTTGTGGAGGTCAGATAGACAGCCGGTCCTTATAAAATACCGCTGTTCAACTGCATCCGGTTAGACTGGAGGCCGACCCCAACATAGTTAGGAAAAGGCTAGGCAGATGATGAATAGGTTTTGAGTGTGTCAAGCAAATTAAAGATAATGTTTCAAGATTTTTACGATGTGAAAATCATTTACTTATTAACAACAATAAAACTTTCTAGATTTCCAAAAAAGGTATTTTGTCGAATATGTTTGCTTTAACGCACCCGCAGACAGGAGCGCGACTCTGGTGGAAAAAGTTTTAGCCTTTAATCGAAACATTTTGTTTTTTTGCAGCATGTGCCTGCTCGTGACTTCAATCTCGCCTGATGGAAAGCGATGGATGAGGTCTATGATGGAAAGAGCGTGCCCAGAAGATGCCTGTTCACTTCCTTTGAAGGCAGACGGGTTATAAGAATATGTGGAACATAGACGCTGGCAGAGAGTTCCATATTTCTTAAACATTTTTTTTTGTTTGGGCGGCTGGAGATTAAAACATTATGAACTTCCAATTTCCTACGAATCAGAATCACTTTATTATACAACATGTAAAAAAAACCTGTCCGGTCCGGGAGGGTGTTGTTAAGTATAGTACTGAGAGACTATTTATGTGGTAATTTTTAAGAAAAAAGAAAAAATAATCGCCTCTTTTTTTTCAATGGGTTTTCTACCGGGTTGTTCCATGGGGCGTGGGTGGCCGTCGTTTAACGGGTGTATACAAGTTATAAGTCCCCTGTTGAAAATTTGCTAATTTTTAATGAATTTGGGGTAATTTAAGTACTAAAAATGTGAATTTTAAATAGCAATAACTTTTTATTCTAAAATATATATTTTTTAAATATAATTTTTTGATAATGTTATTGCAGTAGGTACCTATGGACCCCTTTCGGATCGGACAGGGATTTTGTATAAAAACCAAGAACCATTCGTAAATAAACAAGTCTAGAATAAATTGTGAAGGTAGTTTTACTTTACCTACAGCGCACTAAAAATACTGCCTAGTTTTTATCATTTTCAGTTAAACATGGCGACTTGGCCTGTTTAAGTAGGTAATGAAACTATGAATAATAAGTGAGACTAAAAGTTCGTAAATATACATCGCTAATTAAAGAATGCCAACTAATTTAGAAAGTTCCATGGTCTATAAACAAAAGTAAAGCAATTAAGGTTTTATTAATTAAACTTTAATTGCAAAAGAATTTTTGATGCAGGGGAGGAATATGAAATGTGTTTTTTACAGATGAAATCACGCCTGTATTCCCCGAAGCGAAAAGGCTCGTGCAGACTGGCGCGACACCGGTAAATGTTCTACCATGAAGTTTTCTTAGAAATAGTTTTGTTAGAGTCGAGTCGCGCCGTCGCGTCGCGTCAGTCTGCAGTAGACTTAGGGTTTAGGCAAAGTTGTACTTATAGTACACCCACATTTCGCCAGTTTTGTAATAATTAAGGTTCCATGTAGGTAATAGGGGGCGAGCCTATTGCTTTTGTTTATTCGTATAGTTACTTGTTTACATACCGTCGTAACTGCCCCGTTTGTCTAGTCGTCGCAAGCACAACTGAGCATGAGGTCCTGGTTTCGATTCCAGGGCTGGGCTTCTTTTTTACTGGATTTTCCATCTGGAATTTCAGTAGCAGCCCGGAATCTGGACTTGTGCCTGGTTGATGGCAATAGGCTCACCCTTTTTTACATAGGACTTAAACATAACTGGCGAAATGTGGGTGTACTATAGGTACACCTCTGCCTAACCCTTCGGGGATTACAGGTGCGATGTTATGTTGTACATATCGTAATAGCGCAGGACCAAAAGTTACGTCAAACTTAAGGAAAAGCCTACGAATGTTACGATGACAGGTTTAGTGCTCGCAGTGCGACTGCTGAGCTTGGGGCCCAGGGGCCTTATTATGAAGTATTAATGCCACCATTATTCCATTGCGAAAAAAGGATGGTGCTATCTTCATCTCTCACTCACACTGGAATAATGGTGGCATTAATACGTCGTAATACGGCCCCAGGATTCGATCGGCTCTCTAATTGCGTAACACACGATCAATGACAATCTGTTTAATTTTGACAGTTCATTAACATTCATTGCGTTATTTACGTTGTTGAGCAGACAAATTTTTCAAACTTATGAAGCAATGGATTAGCAATTTCCTTCAAAATGATTCAGATTAAAAGTATTAATCGTGCAGTGTTTGGTTTTGCAAAACATTAGCAGTCTGAAGTCTGGATTCGTGCCCTTTTAATTGCAATAGGCTCGACACATATTAGATGGGATTTAAAATAACTGGCAGAATATATTCTTCCTACCTTTTTCACATATCATTAACACCAATAAATCAAAAGAAGCAACTCCTCTAAAATCAATCATCAGAACCCCTCACCGGTTTATCTCACATCGACTTAAGCCCTAAAACGTCTCAACGGACCCAATTCACATTTGGACAAGACCCCCGTCACATGATTTTGAAAAGGGAAAAGCCAAAGAATTAGGCTCGAGTGATTTGGAAAAGCATTAAGAGTGAGTAAATCAGACGTTCACCGTTCATCGTTCACCTGTTGGCTGCTAGCTTTATATTGAACGAATGAATCAATCATTCAATGAACTAGAAACGATTTGTCAGGACCTTCTTTGAGTAATGATCTTTAGGTATGTGTCTTTGATATGGTGTTTGGGGGTAGTTGGGTGTGAATGATATGGGTGATAGAAAGGTTTACAATTGACTAAGCTTAATCAGGCCAGACGCACTCCGCATTTTAGGTGTGAAGCTACAAGTACGCGGCGGGCTCGACTTGTCGGGCCAATTCAGTGGGCATAACGTAGTCGGAAGATATAAGAGTTAAGGTCGTCACACACTTATAATATAAAATATATATTATCTTCGACATATCGCTCACCGTACAATTTAATGGACGACCACACACAGTGAAGATAATATATTGTATTGTGTTAGTCAAAACTTATCAAGTTTTTACTCAATATGTTTATTTAATGTTCATAACCTCAACAGTAAACCAACATTGTGCTTTGCAGTGCCCTGACAGGGTTCATGTTCAAAAACCGTTCATGTAAAAAAATGAATAAAGTAAAGGCTCGTGCAGTCTAGCACGACTTGTCGCACGACGCGACACCGGTATGTTCTACCGTGAAGTTTTCTTAGAAATTGTTTTGTTAGAGACGCGTCGCGCCGGTCTGCACGACGCTTAACGTTGGTAACAAATAATTCACATGACTAAAACATGACCAGTTCCAAATTTAGGTATAACTTACATAAAACACACGAAACATAAATAAAGCTTTTCCTTTGTCCTTTTCAAAGGACACTTTTGTTTCGTAAACAAACCTCGATTATCCGCAGATTTGCCTCAAAAATGATAAGTAAATAACAATATTTTAGGCAAACAACTTATATATCCCGGAGCTAACATTGTGGGGAGCCCACGAGCCCTCTTTTGTGAGGAGAGCTACCTACAGTTTATTCAAATTCTTGTTTCCACTTAAACAAATATCAACTTTATGCTTAGTGTAAATTAAATAGATATCAGATTGACTAGTACTATTGAAAAACTTTAAAAAAAAATAGTGAAAGCGCAAATAAAACTTTATGAGTGGGTACTACAGTTGTTTTTCCAAAAACACGTAACTGTTTACATATTTGGAAACTAAACCACGAACGCAGTATATATCTTACAGTTCGTTACCTTACAGGAGACCATCTGTTATTTTTGCCCGTTACATATTTTAATGCTCCCGAAGGTTTTCCCTCAACCGTTTCCGAGCCATTGGACGACTTAAATGAAACATTTAAATGCAATCTTGAGCTCTGATCTGCAGTTTTTACTTTTACAGATTTAATATCTACTCGACCTGGTGGTGATTTGATTTGGAATTGATGTAGCGACGAGAGGCTTTCCAAATAGATGTGGGGAAAGTTTCAGTTCAGTTTGATCGCGCAATGAGATTGTTGAAGGAGATAAAGATAAACAAGAGAAGACTGAATTGTATTTTTATGGATTATTCTGAGTGCTGGTTAGCTAAGCAATAAGGTGAGAAAATTGTAGCAATGAAACACGATAACCTTGGTTTACTCAATGTATTTGTATGAATTAATTAATGAAATTCACCGACCCCAGCGTGGTTTAACCAGGATCGATAAATCGAATGAACCCCAAGATTTGCAATAACTCCACCACTACCTGGAGCCGGGCCACTGTAGCCACAGGGGCTACAGAGGCCATTGCATATCAAAGAGTAGACCGGGGGGCGCGGTAATGGTAGGGAAGACGTGCCCTCAGGATATGGAAGGATTAGCGAGCCGTACCAAATAAAATACGAGTGAAGACATTTGGCACAAAAAAAAATGTAGAAAATGGTGTCATGCTATTATACAGCAATGCAGTACGATATGAAGTGCCCCATTTGATATAATGGACTAAGATTTGGTAAAAGAAAAAATATGATGATAGCGTCCTTAGAAACCTTACTTAAGTCTGATTTGCACGGTGCGATTTAATTGCCAAAAGAAGTTGCACCGTCTAAACATTGTTAAGACGATGTAAGTTATTAGCTGCTTCAATTTTATTGTAATCACCTAAATTTAGAACCCATACATTACATTACATTGATCACATACATTACATAAACGTTCAATACATTCACTTTTCAACTTTCCAATAACGTCTAAATAGTCAATTCAACAAGCTATCAGGCTCACAAATACTGGAACTACCAACGCCATTCGAGTATTTCGCTTAAACAGTGAATAAGAAATTTCTACAATGGATGCTACAATACTGAATATTCCATTTAAATGGCAGTACATTTGTCTCAAAAGCTTTCAGAGTCGGGCATCATAAGAAATGCATAAGGTCGCAGGATATACGGATATAAGAATTCAACAATCGCGAAGCAAAATATAAAAGATGAATACCTATTAATTGTTTTGTTTGGAGACGAGCACTGGTTTTATTTTATTCGGGATATGGGACCTTATTCGACGAAGCAAATCTGAGTCTGTGTCTAGTTGTAGGGAACTAGGACCTAACACCAAATATTAAAATATGTTCACTCAAACTTTATTCGTCGGAGAAAATATGAGTCTGTGTCTAGTTGTAGGGAACTAGAAACTAACGCCAAATTTAAAAAAATGTTCATTCAAACTTTATTCGGTGAAGCAAATCTGAGTCTGTGTCTAGTTGTAGGGAAATAGGAACTAATTCCAAATATTAAAATATGTTTATTCAAACTTCAGTTGGTTTAGAAAACCTATTTTTAAAAGGAGTTGCGACGCAATTTTTGCAATGGAAGTTTATTACCTAATTATGTTTTAAAGAATTTAATACTTCATCATCATCATTTCACCCGAAAGACGTCCACTGCTGGACATAGGCAGCACCAAGCACCGCCACTTCCAACGGTTCTGTTCTGATTAAATACATAGAGTCATAACTTTACAAAAGCTTCATTCTAATCTTCAAAACGTTAGATCTGTAGATACTACTAAATATGTAATGAAAGAAAGATCTAATTAACTTAGGTTTTCTGAAACAATATTGGTCCTTTTTCTCTCTAAAGCATTTTGTAGAATAACTTTGTATTTTTAATCATTTCTTTTATGAGTAGGCTCGCGATTGTAGCGAGGTACACCGAGGTCGACAATATTAATCTATTGTGTAAAGAAATAAATAAATTTAAAAAAGATTAGGTATATTTAGCGCAATTATTCTAAAAATTACATGATTATTAAACTGTTTGTGATATTTTGTTGCTAAACAGCTTTTTTGTAGTTTTTGCGAACCAGTTTTTTTTAACACTAGCTTTTTTATACCAAAAAGTTTGTTTTAAGTTTATAAATATTTGGTTCTCCAATAATCACTCTAAAATAACAAGAAAACGTTTCCGTAAACAATTTACGAAAATTATTAACTAAATTTAAAACAACGCCATCTGTGTAATTTTGCCTGAACTCGCGTACATGGTAGAATTACGCATCTTCCTAGATACGAACCATCTGCTCGGAACGTTGAATGCGACGCCAGCGCCCCGGCAATTTGCGGAACACTGAGTAAACTAAAGTTACGCAAAAGTATTCAAAGTTCAAGTTTCTTTTTCCGCTTCGAACAACTTCACTTACTTAGGATTGAACTTTTTGCTCAGCTTACCTGTAAACAAAGAGAAATAAATAAGTAATTAAAATAGGCTTTTACGGATAAAAAAATGTAGTTCGCAGTTCGCGCGTCGTTTCCGATGCGGTGGAAAAATGAGTAACATTTCGGCTCGGGAATGGCAAAAGCTCTGTAGGTACATGAGTAATTAATATTCTAGTCAACATACGTCCGTCCGGTCGCGTCATCCCTCGTTCCCTATCAAATATTTACTCTCTGCTTTTATTTCAAATGCAACGATGCGTCATAGTTTGGTGCGTATATAACCTACCGATTGCGGTTCCATACGCGAATTTGAATTTGGAATTGAAGGGTTCAATGACACCGGTAGTGGTTGAAAATGCATATTTATAGTTTATGATGAAGAAGGTTTATTGAACATCGTCAGACAAGAAAAAGTGCTAACAAAAAGTATGAAAGAGTTGAATGTCGATAACCTATGATTGATGCTACAAAGGAAAACCTAGCTTACACCTATGTGAGATGTTCTTGTGAACATAAGTAGGTAAGTCAATACCTATTAATTAATCATTTTTATTCTAAAAACGATAATTATTATGTTAGATGCTATGTTATGTCAATGGTTAGAAAAGAGTGCGTGTTTTGTATTAAATTTGAATACAAGTAGGACTAAGTTTTAAGAGTGGCCTGGGCTTCTTATTAGAATTTGTTGTCTGAAGTAGAATTAAAATTTATTTAAAACATTATTTGAATAATTACGGAAAGACCCTTTCAAAGAAAACTAAAAAAAACGAATAGATTTTGATTTATAATTAGTTGCCAAAGTTTAAAATGCCCCGTTGGTCTCGTGGTCGGAAACGCGACTCCGGAGCGTGGATCCTGGGTTCGATTCACGAGTTGGTTGTTATTGGGTTTTTCCAATAGGAATTTCTCAATAACAGCCCGGAGTTTGGAAGTTGGTGATGAGAAGGCCCCTTGCTTCGGATAGCACGTAAAGCCGTTGGTCCTGCGCTTGATCTCTCCCCGGTCGTGTCGTGTCGTGCATTTTATCAAATAACAGTAAATTTTCCATTCGTCGCCTCTGTCGCTGCTTGGAAAACACTAATACCCATCGAAGAGCGGCTCGCTGTTGCCAAGCAACGATTATATCTGTATAAAATATTCTGATAACTTTAAAGATAATTTTTACCAAAAAAATACACGTGTCTTTGGGTAGAGGGGGGTTAGTTTAAAACCTCACCACGTATCAACAATGGGGAGGGGGTTAAAAAATTGCTAAAAACATCACGAGATTAATGGACGACCCCTTGACTGAAGACGTCACTAATTCCATGCTAGTATCGATATATTTTCCCACACCCCCACAGACAACGTCACATACCAACTATACGACAACGATACATAACAACACTCTCAGACAGACGCACCTTGAGACAATAATACTCATTACAGTATTCTCAACGGTACATCTGCGTCACCCATGCATTCTAAACCCGATGGCAATGTATTGCCTGTCCACAGACAACTACACGACTGCAACGAATTTGTGGTACTTATGAATCATCTTTAAATGGCTTTGGTGGATGTTAAGGCAATTTACCTCCTGTAATTTTGAAATAATTACTTCATTATGAAGAAACAATTTATGACTTATAACCTCCTTTGGTTGTTAGAGAAGCCTTCCACCTACCAGTCCACCTGCACGCTTAGCATGATCACAATATAAACAGTCGACGGAAGAATAGACATAATGACAGATCAACAATGACCTGTCATTTTGTCTATTCTTCCGTCGACAAAACCCGTAGCTGGTGCCTTGGGTTCGAACTCGAGATCTATGACTTGGGAATCCGACGGTCACACCACTTTGTTTGTAATGAATAAACTCAAAAACTATAAGACCGATTTAAAAAAATCTTTCACCAGTAGAATGCTAGGTATATTATCACTGAGTAACATCCTAACTCAATGCGAAAGTGAGTTTGTTTTTTACGGTTTAACTTGGATGAAATTTTGCACATGGGTAGACCTTGGCAACAGCTAGTAGGCTATAATTTATAGAGATATCACGCGAGCGAAGCCGCTGGCATTTGATAATAGGCGTCAAGATTATTTCGTTATAAGCTTATCTGATGAGATTAGCGTAATTAACACGGAGGTAATAACCACTAACACATCTAGACAACAAGATGATTCTATTTGGAACCAGGAAAATTAAATCCAATAGCTGTACTTTGAACTCTAAATAGGACCTAAGAAACATAGTTTGAACCTCCTATGACACATCGTAATACCACAATGCAACTACTTTCGACAGTGGGACAGGTCTATAAAGTTTTATGGTGAATGGGCATGAATAAGCGAAGGCACAGACATAACATTACCGTTTGTGGCTTTAGAATAGACCTCTGTCACTTCCTGTAGGTGGCGAAAGCTGTGAATAAGCACAGGGTACTAGAATCTTATAGATTATATTCTATAAAGATGTTATGATTGACTAGCTGCGCCCCGCGGCTTCACGACCCGCATAAGTCTCGATGCAGTGGGAATATCGGGATAAAAACTATCCTACGTCCTAACCCAGGTCATGGTCTACTCATGTGTTAAATTTCATCCAAATCCGTTCAGCCGTTTTAGCGTGAAAGCGTAACAAACAAACATACCAAAAATCAAATCATAATCATTTATTTATTTGCAAACATGGGTAAGTCTTCTTTATTGTAATATGCTCGTATTATATTAGTTTAGATTCGATTGTACACTAGATCAGAAACAATGCAGTTAATTTTAAGGTTCCAATAGTGGTCATAGTACAAAAGTTCATCTGCCAAAAATGTTCCATAATTATGTAAGATTGTTTCCAATTGATGTTATTTCCACTTACACAAACATCAACTTTATGCAAGTCTAAATAAAGTTGATTTGGCTAGTACTGTTGAAAAGGTAATTAAAAAATATGAAGTTGTAGCGTAAACTGAACCTTATATGTAAGGATTATAGTTGTTTTTCCTTAAACTCGTGTTTGTTTACATGTTTGGCAAATAAATTGCGAACGCAGATTAGGTACTTTTTCTTACTAGATATTATAAGTTAACCTGTAACTTACATATTATTGTTTCGATTTTTACATAGAATGCCGTGTCTACAGTGGTTTCGCTAAATTCAAACAAAGCTTATTGTTGAAAATACCTTCCAACAGGTTAAATATGGAAATCATTATTTCAATAAGATGCGAAATTCAAGCTGCTATTCACGGGCCATCATTTAATTATTTATGCCATAAGCATTGACAGAAGCCTTTTATGACGCGTCATGCGACACACATTCGTGATATACGAAGTATTTACACAACACTAAGCATTAAAACGGTACTCTCCCTCCCCACTCGTACGCAGCTATACAGACGCCAGCAAGTCAACCTACCCGAAACTGTCAAATTTTCTCAATCAACTTTGAACCTTATACCTTAGTAATAAAGTTGAAAATCTATTAAAGAAATTTGACAGATTGTAGTAGGTTGATGTGCTGGTGTCTGTACCTACCTACTCCTACCTACAGATGCGTACGAACGCATTCTGTAGGTACATATTGAGAACAATTTGCACCGAATGCATCGTCTTTTATCAACGATGGAATTACAGTGCAGACTGGGGCGAATGTAAATCGAGGAGCTTTAAGTCCTTAGTGTTCATTGTAATACGAAATCTCCTTTCTATACTGAGTCTGACGCGTTTTGGCCCGGGCACCAATGTTTATTAAGAGAGAACAGGGCCTTCGAAGAATTTGAAAAAAGGTACCTATTTGAAGAAACTATTGCCGTCGCCTTACCTCAAATCTGCATCCGTAGAATGCAATAGGGACAGCTGCAGCTCAGACAAATTATATCACAAAAAAAAAATTACGCGATCGACGTTTCGTATTTCCCTTTTTTCTCCTAGAAAAATGAGCCGATTCAATATTTTTTTCATTAAAATTTTAAGAAAGAATATCTAGGTTCCTATCATTTTCTTTTATGCTGAAAACTTTTGGAATTTGTCTGGTAGTCCTCTTATCACGGCGGTAAAAATGGGGCATTTTTGTAATTTTTGGAGGGTCATATTTTCTTTCCCAATAATTTGCTGAAAAAAAAAGACGTGTCTACAGCAGACCTTGATTTTATGAAAAAAAAAATCAGGAACAAAATAGGGGAATACGTTTGTATGGAGAATCGCAGGCCCTGTTCCCTCTTAAGACAATATGATTTTATTTACTTCTGAGCATCTTATGGACTATTCACTGATGAATATAGCTGAGTTTTGGTATAATATCGCGTATGGGACTGTGCTTTCTTGTTTTAGAAGTAAACGAGAGTTACATGTTTTGAATACCAGTGAAAAAATTAGCTAGGCAAAGTTTGCCAGTCACCATATTTGGTTTCAGGGCTGACTACTCCAGCGCTCCCGTGATATTTGTGAAATAGCCTAGCAACATGAAGACTTGCATGGGGTGCATTATTCTTAGCCTAGGGCGACAAACTGATCAACATTCACAACGGTACACATCATTCCCAGCCACATGTATACTAAACATTTTAGACGGAATGCATTCGTCTTTTATCGCCTCGCCATTACGATGCAGACTGCACACGAGCAAATATCCATTCGCCAACTAATAAGCATGGACTTTAACCGCACTGACATGGAATGCATCAATGGAGACTCAAAGCTTACCAGACGCGACTAGACACAAATATGCAGTTCAAGTGCTAGTAAATCACAACGGTACACCTACGTCACTCATGCACGCATCCGTACCTATTGTAAACAGTTTGCAGCGAATGCATTGGTCGTTTACCGCCGGCACCATGCCTCGTTCACGCGGACGAGCCGACTTGAACGAGAGAAGAATATAAAATTGATATTATTAGAAGCGTTATGAATATTAAGTGGGTGGGTATTCCAGTGTCGTGATTCCAGTAGGTGTGAATGGGCGGCAAAGATGGGAATAATAATGAGGTATGGAGAGTTGGTAATTAATACTAATTAACGTTGTATTTATTAAGTATACGTTGATGGCAAGTGTGGTCTCTTTACTGAATAAAAAAATCACGCCATGGCTCGATACTTGAACATAGCACAAACATTATGCGTATGTATAACATGCCAGTGTAGCCGTTCCGTATCCCGTGTTATACAGCATGTTACAACTTGGTAGGGTTCCCTTTACAAAGGGCGCACTTAGTGCGTTTGTTAATGAGCTCATTAGTAACTGTACGCCCAGTTTCTTCAAACAAAGCGGACCTTCATTCACGGTCCGGGAAGTTCCTGGTTTTACTCAAAACTACTGTTTTGTGACCTCGTGATTAGAAGGAGTAAAGGCTATCTGGTACAGCCGGGACAAGTGTCACAAATTTTGCACATTTCTCTTAAGACACTCCGTGATACAAGTCTTGCCATCGCACAGCATGCTAGCTATAACTCCATAAACAATAACGAATGTTTAATCCTCGCTTTTGGCTTTTTCGTTAACGTAAACATGTACAGACGCCAGCAGGTCAAACTACCCGAAACTGTCAAATTTTCCCAATCAACTTTGAACCTTATCATGTATTGATAAAGTTGAAAATCGATTAAAGAAATGTGACAGATTGTAGTAGGTTGATGTGCGTCTGTACCATCGAAGAAGTTCATATCTATACACCGTAAGGACTATTTATGCTTGCAGCGCTCGGCCGCTATAGAACCGGGGCGGAAACAGATGTGGTCATCGTGTTCACGGGATTTTGTTTTCAAACTGCTTATATATGAAATTCTTCGATACCTATTACTTACATCGAGGTACCTACTACTTTATAGGCATCCGATAGCATCTAACTCCTCAAGATAATAATAAGAAAAATATGCTTTGTTATTTTATAGCTCCACAAATAGTGCGCCTAACATGTGTTTTAGATATAATAGCCGATGAGTATCAGGCGAATCGGGTACAGAATCGGTAATAATCTCACTATTTATTTATAGTAATTGTTTACAGCCGGTCTATTCTGTAAAAATCTCACTATTAAAACTTAAGTGAGTACCTACCTAGTATCAGGTTGAATGACATCTATTTTTATTTTATTTTTTTTACTTGATAAAATCTGTTATTCCACCTGATGCTAGTGTTTGATACAACTGACAGTTCACTTCACCTATGTTTTCACGGTGAGACTTTAAGAGAATTTGTAAAGTCACCACACGACACCACAAAAAAACCAACAAAATCATATTAAACAGCCAATTTCTATCTCAGAAGCCCCTCAAATAATACTGTTTTATCAAACCGCTTATAGTATAAGATATAAGAATAGAATAGTTTGCCGCAGACACCGTAATGCACATCACATGTCGAAACCATTAGCGTGTGTGTAGCTCTGTCTGAATAGGCCTTTAGACGGGACTTCAGTTGTCATAGATATACAGTTAGCTACTGGAAGAGTTTAGTGAGCGTACATGCTTGGGAAGAAAATGCATACTTCAGGATGGTCTTTAGGGTTTATATTTCACTAAAAGTTCAATAAAGATATGATTCCGAACAAAACTGCACGCGGCAGTGTTGCCGCATCACTACAGGGGGCCTACCACCACCTCTTTAAGCAGTATTATTTTAATGTTACTTCAGTGGGGGAAAGAGATGGAGCAATACGTCCTGTAGAGCTTTATCTCTTTCCCACACTAAAGTAATATTAAAATAATACTGCTTAAAGAGGTGGTGGTAGGCCCCCTGGTCACCATACATTTTCTATATACATTCCGAGCACGGCAGCAATATGACGCAGCAATGTCGCCATAATGTAGCAATAATCTCATTAAACCTATAGAAAATGTATGGGGACCAGTTAGTGCCGCGTCACAGAACAGTGCAGCGTTATCTGGAATCATACCTTCAGAATGCTACAATGATAATTTGGCTCTCGAATGACGTTGAAATGGGGCGGTTTTGAATATGTTTTGTGAAATGTATTGAAAAAAACAAAATGGCGGCGTTGGTTCCAATTTTGGCTACGCGCCAACAGATCCTTGTAATTGTACTTTTAATATTTGTGTGTCAAAACATGTTTTTTCTGGCTTCATTGGGTTGAGAGAAAAAAACAGCGCGATGTGTGTAATCATGTAATGGAAATGCCACATGTCAAGTGATAAATTGGCTTTTTAAAATATCTGTATTATTTTTTTTACTATGAGAGGATTTGTATGTTAGAAATATGTTTTAAATTGTATTTTATTAAAAAGTTAATAAACAACATGACAAGCACTAACACACTGACAAAACTAAATGAATAGCATAAGTAATATTATTTTCTAGTGTCTTTTGAGTAACGAATACAAGCCTGAGGGGTTGCAGCTGCTACAAAGATTTAAGACTAATGGACAAGTGTTATTTTTCATTTACAACCAAAACAATTCTGCTGTTGCTACGAAACCAACGATGATGAAAACAAACAAAATATAAATTCTTTACGGTCCTGCCCGACGAGTTTATTATTAATTTTAATTGTATTTTTAAAACAACATGTGTTCCGCCCCGTACTAGGAATGCAAAGAATAGTTTAAATAAAGAAAGAAGATTTGAATAAAATAATTATTAAATAAGTCTCGATCCCGGGGGAATATCGGGATAAAAAGTATAATTTGTGGTAATCCAGGTTATAAACTATCTGTGTGCCAAATTTCGTCCAAATCCGATCAGTTATAAATTTCGTGATACCGTAACAAGCATCCATCCTCACAAACTTTCGCGTTTGTAATATTATAGTAGGAACTAGGATACATGAGCTTTTTTTCTATTGCTTATGTACTTAGTTAAATATCCCTACTTCTTAGGCAAATATTCTAATTAGCTTACAAATAGTTTATCACTACACATGTGGGTTTATCTGTTATTCCGTAATCTTTCAGATGCGTGCACAATCGAAGATCATCATCTCAGCGTTACTAAACAACCATGAAAAACAGATAACGCTGGTCCAACCGCGTTTCAAAAGCCGTTTCCGAAGAACAGATATCTGTGTGGCTACCCAGCCCGCGGCATCGGACGTGAAGCGTCATACACAAATGGGGGACATTATAATAGGACGATACGCGATTTCAGAGCTCAAGGTCTCAGACAATTGTGCCGTTTCCAACGCTCTACATCTTGAATGGCTACCAGAGATGAAAGACTCTGTTTTTTATTTTAAATGAGTTGAATAGGTGATAGATACACCGGTACTGGCGTCTATATTCAAAACCAAACACGTGTACATTTTTAATCAAAGAAGACGAAACTAGGAAGAAGGTCAACATCTGAGCCATTAATTCTCTAAAGAACGCTAACCCTAGTCAACTTTTGACACAAAAAATCTGGGTCCCTGAGCAACAAACATGAAAATGTCTGACAGCTAACAAAGTCGCCACTCACAAAATCCTTAACATCCCATATGAATTATTCAAGTAAAATATAATCTCAATTCACGAGTCCCTGTCCCAGTCCCTATTCTGACAACACAAAACGGGCACATAAATAATGCAACTAGCGAGTGACGTCATACGCAGCGTCGTTTGTAAACGAGATCGCATTTGAATTGTTATGGTATGCTCAGTTTAGTTTGGCTATTACGAGTGCGGCGCGGATCGTGAAATCAAATGCTAAATGGATACGTCATCAACGTACATTAGCACATATTAAAAGCAATCCGCTTCAAAGAGTTATTCGAAATTCAAATTTGACAGTCGAACGCAGAGATGACAGTTGAGCCATTGTTATGCACTTAATTCTGGAGGTCATTTGTGTTCGAGACACGTTTTCAAATCAGCAGCAGCTGATGAACAAACCATTTGATCTTGGATTTTTTTTTACTAACCTTTGAATAGAAATAATCTATTCGCACTACAGGGCTAATCGTTATCATCAACACTAAAGTGAAAACGTAGATTTTAAATATAAACAAAATAATCTAATTTTGACACACGTGATTGGGTTAACGGCCAGGTTACACGTACCACAACTACACCACATCGCAGCGACAAAATGTGGGCAAGCAGTGGTTAACCGCGCGACAAACATATACAACGTCCCGACATCAATCGTCGGGCAAGTAGCCAGACACAACACCCGTCTGGTCGTAGGATCCTTCCTTTTCTATGGTTGATGAGTGAACTTTACTCCCTGTTCCTCATACCTCCACATGTTATTGGGTTTTTCTATCTGGAATTTCTCAGTAGCAGCCTGTAGTCTGGATATGTGCAGTGTGCCCGGTTGAAGGCAATAGGCTCGCTCCCTATTATATGTGACTAAAACTTAACTGGCGAAATAAAGAAAGAAAATACAAAAAGGAAGTGCGTGTGTTTGTGTGTGTGGTGTGTGTTTGTGTGTGTGTGTGTGTATGGTGTTTGAGCGTGTGTGAGTTTGTGTGTGGGTGTACTACACCTCTGTATAACCTTTTGAGGATTACAGGCGTGATGCTATGTTTCTATGTATACTTAAAGATATAGACCGTAGGCGGAATTAGTCTCGTTGGTCGAGGCAGTTCAAATGGCCCACTTTGGGCATATCATGGCGACAAGCCACTCATTGCCATTTCCACCTTGTTTCTTTACTCCGACACAGTGACGGATTAGGGAGGAAGTTTTACTCCGTTTTACTCGGTTAGAGTCCGTAGTTCTGTTTAGGCAGGTATTAATGTACTAGATTTAATTCTAACGTTCTATAAAACAAAAATATACTCTGCAGATGATTATTTTCTCGAGACGAAAGGTTTAATTTAGGTTTATTCGTGAATGTTCAGTTCTTCGGTTTCCGAAAAATGGCCCAACTTGTCACTTTGCGAGTGCGCAAACATAAAAATAAAAATCTCGATTTCGTTTACATTCCTCAAAAAAGAAAAAACACATACAGACGTAACCTCATCCTTTTTTGAATTTGGTTAAAAAGGGTCAGCAGATGTGTATAATATGAACAAACCATGATGGCGAGCTTATTGCCCACTAACCGGGAACGAAATTCAGACTCCAAGAGAAAAAACCAAAAAACACTTTTCCCGACATGGAGATCAAACTCATGACCACATGCTCAGCTGTCGCCTTCGCTACCACTACACCAACGAAGCTGACTGCTATAAATATGACTTATTTATCAACAAATATCTAAAAGCTACGGTTATTTTTAGGAGTTTGGGTTATTTTGCTTGAAACCAGATACCAGTAATATCATACTGTAACAAATATGACAGCTTTAGAAGATAAACATACGAATATTATTGGGTATTAGGTGCCTTTTGTAGGAGGAAAACGGAACTAGAAGGCAATAATTACGTCAAATTTGAAAGGTAAGCCACAAGGCAAATGTGAGTAGGAAGGGACACCCTAGAGGGACATTATAGTGACCTAATTGGAAATGTTCTTCAGAAAGATCAGGTGCTTAGAACTCGCAACCGGCGTGCGTGTATGGACAGATGTATTAAGAGGGAACAGGGCCTGAGATTCTCCATACAAATGTATTCCCCTTTTTTCTTCCTGAATAATGCCTCCAGAACAATCATTTTTTACATAAAATCAAGGTCTGCTGTAGACACGTCCCTATTATTTCCTTTTTTTCAGCAAATTATTGGTAAAGAAAATATGACCCTCCAAAAATTACAAAAAATGCCCAATTTTTACCACCGTGATTAGAGGACTACCAGACAAATTCGAAAAGTTTTTAACATAAAAGAAAATGATAGGAACCTAGACACTCTTTCTTAAAATTTAAATATAAATAATAATTGAATCGGCTCAGTTTTCGAGAAGAAAAAAGGGGAAAACGAAACGTCGATTTCGTAAAAAAAAAAAAATGTGATGTTATCGGTCTGAGCTGCAGCTGTCCTTATCACACAGCACACTATACGGGGGCAGACTTGAGGTAACACGCCGGCAATAGTTTCTTCAAATACCTATTCTTCAAATTCCTCGCAAGCCCTGTTCCCTCTTAACGTAAACGAAGCTAAAGGAGTACCTATGAGGAACGTAGCAGGTGGCGTTCTGTAGCTTCTGCCTACCGCCATGAGCGAACCGAAGGCGTGATTTTATGTATGTATATAAAAGCTACGGTTATTGTAAGAAGGTGAGACTACTTTACGTGAATACACCGGCAATATCATAACTGTAACAAATATGACAGCTATAGAAGATAGACATACAAACTTATTATTTTTTCTCGTGTAAAAGGCCCGAGTTTTTCTCGGGCCTTTTACACGAGAAAAGCAGAAATACGAGTAGAAGGCAATAATGGCCTTAAGTTCTGAGTAACTACACGATTACTAACAAATCCGTGCACTGACTGGACAGGCTCACTCAAATATGTATGGTTCTTTTCTCAAAAGACAGTTAATAGACAAGTAGGTTAATTAATTTAGAAAATAAATAAAAAGTGTTTATTTATGTTAAATTTGAGTAGTAGAATCATACCTAGTTATTAAGTAGTTTATTCAGTGTTTTTTGTTGCGTGAACTTCGCACAAAAAGGATATTTCAACCGGCTGTCAACTCAACCAACACACGACGGATTTCAAATTATCATCAATCCCGGGGAGTATTTTGTTTTATTTATGTTATTCTAAATAATATTTAAGACCGCAGAACATCACAAAATTCTGCTCAGGTTTCTGAGCAAAGTCCATCACACACTAGCACGGTTTATGTCTCCTTTTGCTTGACAACTAGTGGAAGCATAAATCGATGACGAAATCCTAGAATAAAAGCAGTGTATTCCTTGTAACTTCACTTTTGTTTAACATTCCCATATAATTCCTTATTAACTTCATCTAAGATTGTAATATAGTCTATTTGTTATCAATTCATTAACTATTTTTAATGCTTGTGTTTGTTCAAAATTACAGAAATAAAATCATTTGTCGCTTATGTACAGACGCCAGCAGGTCAACCTACCCAAAACTGACAAATTTTCCCAATCAACTTTGAACCTTATGCTTTAGTGATAAAGTTGAAAATCTATTAAAGAAATTTGTCAGATTGTAGTAGGTTGACGTGCTGGCGTCTGTACGTTGAATTTGTACTAGATTTTTGGGACTTCCTAACATAATCATTTCAATTCTTGTTCCTTATTTACCTTGTCCTGCGAACCACTAAACTAATCATATTACATTCCACTCGAATACATTTGCCGGTCAATATTGTCGTATATAAGATCAATACCAGCACTTGGCATCGCGAACCAATTAGAATTGTCAGTAGTGTTTTAACTTTGGACAATTTACACCAGATTCTATAATTAAGTACGGAACAGTGACCGTCGACGAATGCGAACGGAATGATCATCAAAAATAAATTTTAATAACGAATGCCCGAGACACGAGGCTAGTTTCTCAAGCCAGGATAGTAAGCTAGTTAGTAAGTTAGCAAGCTAGTAACTCTGGCTTCGTGTATACAGAACTTCCAAGCTAGTAAGCTTTTGAGAAAGCTAGTAAGCTAGCGTCTCAAGCTAGAAGCTAGGATAGTTTAATAGGATAGGGTTCTATTTTTTGAGCTAGGAGCACCCCTACCACTGATTTTACTATCCTGGCTAGTGTACTAGCTTCATATGGCCGGCTAGCTTCATGTATTCGATTGGCTATTGTGCAGTGACTACGCGTTTTATTTTTCTAACCGCAAAAATGTTGTACTGTACTGGCTTAAAATTATCTGGCATCATGTAAACAGCACTAGCTTGAGCTAGACAGGATACCGAATTTCTAGCTTGCTATCCTAGCTTTGAAAAACTATACTCCATATACTATAAGTATAACATTAGAAAAGTAACGTCCAAATAGCGGCAGTTATTGTGTAATATTGTTGAAATTAGCTGCATTTGTTATAGTTATTTGAACATGTAAATGATATATCTACTAAAGATTACATTGCTTTGTATTTATCGTGAAATAACGAAGTTTTTTAAACGTTTCTATCGAAGCAACGAAAGGGTCATAACATAACCATTATTTTTCTAACGTTATAAGTAATAAAAATGGAGTATAGACTCGTGTATGACGGGCATAAAACATGGACACGGGCTATCGCAGATCACAGACTCATTTTATTATATCTATCGTGAACCAGCTGCACCCCGCGGTTTCACCCGCATAAGTCTCGATCCCGTGGGAATATAGGGATAAAAAGTATCTTATGTCCTAACCCAGGTCATAGTCTACCCATGTGCCAAATCTATTCAGCCGTTTTAGCGTGAAAGCGTAACAAACAAAGAAACTTACTTCGGGGACCATCACGGGACACTGTTCGCTAAACAAGCACTTCCACACAATAGGCATAACGGACAGTCCTCTGTGCAGGGCGTGCATGGAGGCTGAGGAGACCGTTGCGCACGTGCTCTTCGAATGTACGGGCGTCACCCAGATTAGAACAGAAACCCTCGGGTCACCCAGATCATACACAGACGTTCTAAACAGACCAGGAGACCTAATCAGCTTCTGGAGGGAGGTGGGCTGGTTGGAATAACCACCAAACGGCCGCTATGGCCCACGCACAATGGTCCACCTGACGGACTAAGTGCGGAAACCAAACCCCCTAACATAATAAGAAACTTACTTTCGCATTTATAATATGATATATTAAATAATTAGGATGGAGTATAGACTCGTGTATCACGGGCATAAAGCATGGACACGGGCTGCCGCAGATCGCAGACTCATTTTATATTTATCGTGAATAGTTGAATAGTAGGCGTGTGAAGTGACAACACTCGCAAACTAATATTAGTTTCTCATTTCATTCAGTTGGTTGTAAATTTTACCAGTTTACTGTTTTGGCACAAGCGGCGACAAACTTATATTTGCCGCCTCGAGAATTAGTTTCCATTGTATTTCAGTTTACAACAATAGAAACGAATCTAACGGTTGTTACATTGTTGTTTTGTATGCAGTTTTAGTGCACGTTTATATTGCGTTTGGGTGGTTACGATTGATCGAAGCGTGGTCGAGTTTTGAGTTAGCGGTTAGATAACATCGATGGGGCAGACAAAGGGTTAAGTGCTCATCAAAATATTTGGCACACATCGTTTCCTTGTTGCTGGAAAATAACCGACGACGGTACGATGATATTGCCGATTCTGATTCTTTGATTCAGGAAAATGTTGCCTCATAAATATTTTATGAGACTTTCGTAATCGGAAAATAACAGTTAACTGTCTTATTTCTTAATAGAAACAGTAAAACGTTTTATTGCGTGATTGATAACATTATTTATTATTACTGTTATGAGTATATTATGTCCCACTCAGGGCAAAGGCCTCTCTTCCGTCTTTCTCTCTCTTTTGCAACTAGAGCCATCCTTTTAGGTAAAAGTCTTACTACTCACGCCATCTCAAAAAAAACCTGGCTTCCGTACCACCGTATAATATTCAACACGATTTTTTTTTTTAGTTTTTGTTAAGAAACGTTTTGTTTATGGAACCCCCTTAATTTTTTAACTTTGTTATTTTTATTATTTGATGTTATGCGGCATTATGTGAAAATTTCAATGATCTACCTTTTACCGTTCATGAGATAGGAACAGCCCGCTGACAGACAGACGGACAGCGAAGGCTTAGTAAAAACGAATGATTTAAAACATAGACAAAATAACTAAAGAACAACTAAGCCCACGAAATAACGATGTAGAGACATCGTCAATCAAAGTACAACACATCCAATAGTTGTACACAAAAAATATATTGTCGTGTTCGTAAGTCTTCAGTGACTTCAGTTTTTACGATGTGATGTTACGAAAGGACATATTAAATGAAGATTCAATATGTTAGGGCGGGCTGGGGCTGCCTGCGACACCATTAGGAAGTGGTGGCACGGAAAACCCTCGGAATGTGATGCTCCGTTTAGGTGGGTACTTACTCCACTTGCTGGTTTACGGGCGCTATTTTACTTTCTTTTTCCTTTCTGCACCATGGCAATCCGTCTTAGAACATTAAACCACTGTGTTGACCAACTTCGAGTCTTTTTTATTTGTTATTATGAGAGAGCTTCCATTTGTGTGGCGTAGCTCTCATTTCTCTATGCGAATTTGTCGCCATGACGGGGACCGGCACTATTGAAGATTAAAAGTATTGTGTGTCCCATAAATGGGCTCTTTTTATTTGTTGCAAAATTATAAAATTTACCGTTTTGTAACTTAAATCTTTGTAGCTTTAATTTTGAGCATGTTTTTCAGGCAAGTCAAGTATTTAGAACATTCTGAATGTGTAACGGTTCGCATGAGACGTATCAGCCATGTATGAAAGAACTTTAACAGTTACGCATCACCACCACCACCACCACCTAGCATCACCTTTGTACGTATTTTTCTGTTCCTTTTTCTTGTCTCTTTATATGTGTGTACATAAACTGTTAAATAAATAAATAAATAATTCGTTTGAAAATTAAGTTCTTACCTTCATAATTTTATTTACGGACTTTAAGTTAAATAAATACTTACACAGCATGGTGCTGACAGAGAAAAATAAATGATGACGTATCTCCACTACGGGAACTAATTTACAAGAGTTCTCAGAAGTTACTGTTTATTTCAGAAACATTAAATATCGCATTAAGATAACATTCAGTTAACCCAACCTAAAACACTAAAACGAACACACAATCGATTCATTCCAGTAAATCAATTCCAGTATTTAGAACGAGTAATATTTCAAGTGTACTGGCATGCGTAAACAAAGCATTGGCACAGATTCCAATGAAATGAAAGGATATGCGCGGTGGAAAGCTCTCGACCCGAGGTCTCTCCAGGTGGAAATATCTTAGCTTTGAAATCTTTTAGTCTGGCTAAAGGCTTGGAGACCTGGAGTAAACTTCAAGTGGCAAACTGGCATAGAAAAAGACGTTTGGTCTATATACTGAAGTTGTTTTTGTGTTTATACATTTTTAACGGAAAATATGAGATAATTTCCGAGTAGTATCATACTATCCGAACTAATATTATAAATGCGAAAGTGAGTTTGTTTGTTTGGGTACATGGGTAGACCATGACTTAGGTTAGGACATACTTTTTCAGAAGCTAGCATATATATATATATAATATTATAAATGTGAAAGTTTGCATGTTTGGTAATCAATAACGCAAAAACGATTAAACGGATTGCATGAAATTTGGCACACCGATAGTTTATAACCTGGATTAACACATAGGATACTTTTTATCCCTGAAGTACGTTCCTGTTGGATAATTAATAACGCGGGCGAAGTCGCGGGCATAAGCTGAAAGAAAAGAAAAAGAAAAGAAGGAAAATAAAGAAAAGAAGTAAAATAAAAAATTAAGGAAAATAAAGAACATAAGGAAAATAAAGAAAATAAGGAAAATAAAGAAAATAAGGAAAATAAAGAAAATAAGGAAAATAAAGAAAAGAAGGAAAATAAAAAATAAAGGAAAATAAAGAAAAGAAGGAAAAGAAAGAAAAGAAAATACTTACATATATTTAGCACAGGCTAAAAGGCACGTAATTTAATATACCGCAGATAAAAAATAAATAAAAAAGCAAATAAACAGCTAGTCTCAACTATAATTCTATGACGTACATGAATTGTGAAATAAGATTCAGAACGTCGCCAGACTGTTGCTGTGTGAAAATATTAACTTGAATTTAATATAGGTTTTAATAGTCATCGTTAGTTTCAGTCGCTTTATTAACACAGTTTAACGATATTTCTTTTGACGTAAAATAAATAGAAGGGATTTGTTACTCCAGCGTTAACGTTTGAGAAATACGATGTACTTTCAAAGAAATAGGTTACAAACATTAACTGTGGCAATTTTGTTTGTAGACTCACAAGCCTCACAGCGATATCCAAAATCAAAATCAAAAGTGATCATTTGCCTAGCGTTTTCCCAACTATGTTGGGGTCAGCTTCCAGTCTAACCAAATGCAGCTGAATACCAGCATTTTTCATGGAGCGATTGCCTATCTGCATGCTGACTGCCCAAAATCAAAAGTAATTTATTGAAACTAGGCTGAGAATCAGCACTTTTCAAATTCACAATTATATGACATAAGACAGTCCCCCAAAACGCCCGCCGTTCATCACTTCCTAGTGCTTTAGCTGTGAAGCAGAAGTGGCGCAACAAACTCCCCAGCAGCACAGCTGTCTGTTCAGTTAGAAAAACTAGATTACGAAACACAAAACATTACATTAAATTATATTTTTTAAATTATATGTCAGCCAGCTCACGCCAATCGATCGAAAACAATGAAAACCATACTCAAGCAAAAAATAAAACCGTAAACAGAAACAGTTCAATTGTTCTCAAGTCATCAAATCGGTTAAAAAGTGTGTAACGGGAGTTTGTGAGCAAACTTTCTATGATCTTACTTGACATACAGACAGATAATTTTGATGATTACACTTAGAAGCGTACCTACCTATTCGGAATGTGATTGTCATATATATTGTTCATCGCTATACAATACTTTCTTGAGTATTTTATACTTGCTTGTTATAGTGACGTTTAGTTAAACAATATGGAGTCTGAGGCATAAGGGATCGTCCATTAATCACATGAGACTCGTAAGCCCCCCTTACGAGCCTCACGTGATGACTTATTTCGGAAAAATCACGAAATATCACAAGAGGGAAGGGGTGTAGTGAGATATAACGTATATTTATTTTTTCGTTAAATGCGCGATTTCTAAACCGAAAAGCGGCACGTAACCTTGACTTGCCGTTGCCAGGAAACGAATATACTTACCTGTATTTAAAGAAAATATATTTTGTTTTTTTTTTTTCAGATGATTTGTAACAAAAATATACACGTGATTTTGGGTAGGGGGAGTGGTGTTAGTATAAAACCTCACCACGTATCACCAGGGGCGAGGTTCAAAAAGTTGCTAAAAAACATCACGTGATTAATAGACGACCCCTAGTGTCAAAATTTTCTGTACCTCTCAGTTTTGACATCAATCCATCACCTCTGGGTTGTATTTAAAATACTTTTCTTTATTTTATCCCGAATCTGTTCACGATCAATTATTTCTTAGGTTCTTTATTCTTCTCAAAAACACACGGAAACATAACATCACGCCTGTTCCTCCGAAGCTTTAGACAGAGGTGTGTCCGACATTTCGCCAGTTATGTTTAGTCTCATGTAATTAAGGGGTGAGAACGTAAATAGTCGGTAAATAGGTAACTAAGGGTAACCAAGGCCAAGATAACAAAACAAGGGCGATCTTTGCCATTTATAGCTCACAACCAACCAAGTACCAATGCACGTGGGCGTCCGGAAGCAATTTAATGTTCTCTGTAGGCTGGTAATAAAATTAAAAGCAATTTCTATGAATAGCTTTAGGAACTACACTGACACCTAAATCGAGCCACCCTGCAATTCCATTTTAGGTATAAAGGCTTTAAACATCAAAATAATGATTTGGTCAAAGAAAAAGTTATAACAATGTATTTTTTTATACTGGCCGTCCATTTGAATTCGCGGCCATTTAAAAAGCTATAGACCCTTTACGAAAAAATTGCAGGGTGGCTCGATTTCAGGCGTCCGGGACTTCCAGGAGTATATAATTATTATGAAAACATTATGTATAAGAACCCACATACGTAAATAAACTACATGCCTACTTATTTAAAAATATCAAAGAAAAGCAGAGTAGTGGTGGTTCAGCGTAAACGGCCCCGACTTACAAGTTGTAGATCGTAGGCGCTTTACTTTGTGTAAATAATTTTATCACCACAGCTGCTCTCAAAACGGTGAAGGAAACCATCTTGAGGAAACCGGCATGTCCTAGAACCAAGAATTCGAACGCATGTGACATCTACCAACCTGCACTGGGCCCGCGTGGTAGACTCCCTCTCGAAGAGAGGTCTGTGTTCCACCAATAGGAACATTATAGGCTAATTATGAGTTTATGAAAGAAAAGCTACCTCGGAAATAGATCTTCAGACATAGCAGATATTGATCACTACGCAAAAAAAGCAAGGAATGAAAACCTACAAGTGAAACTCATACAGCCATACCACACTCTACAACTAAAAATATCCCCCGACACAGAGATGAATGACCCAAGTCATCAATCAAAATTGACATACCATATGCCGTACATTTGTTCAAAATTACAACGTCAAACAGTTATATTGAGGAAACCATAAAATCTATATAATCGTAAAAGCCAACTTGGGTGGCAGCCAATAAGCCAATGAAAAATAATTCGACATACAACGTTCAGAACCTCAGAACGCCAGGAATTAGGAATTTCAGCGTTTATTGCATTTCAGAGTCTCCTACGGACAGATATTGCGTCATCACTACCTCTGTTTGTATGCCTGTCTGTGTAAGTTTATATCGGAAATCAATGAGCCGCTTTTGATAGAGATTTTGCTTAGCACGGATTATTACCAGACTTTCGTGAGTATTATAACATATCGCGAGATTGTAATGATACAAATTGGAACACGTGTATAAGACCCCGTAAGATTGTGAGCACCGTTAGTTTATAATCTAACTAGTGACTAAATTTTGACCAACAACGGTCCGTAAATTATAGGAATCGGCCATAAACAGAAGTTGCTTACTCGATTTAGTCGTGAAACGCTTATTAATGTTGATGTTTAGGCTTATCTCGGATCAGCTGAGTTTTCTACTGGACCAGCATTTTAATTAGCTGGCGTAGTAGTTATGTAGTTCGTATTAATTAACTTGGCTTATGTGACTAAGCTCTCTAATTATACTTTTTTTTCATCTGAGATGGGAATGCTAAGAGGGATGTGGTGTTACACGAATTCTATAAGAAATGAGTACATAAGAATCATAAAGTGGCACCGGTGATTGAAAAGTTGTGCGGAAATCGGTTGTATGGGCATGTGATGCGTAGGAATGAGGAAAGTGTTATGAGAAAATGTCATTAGGAAAGTTTTTGAGTATGAATGTCAACGGCTATAAGATTAGGGGAAGACCTAAGAAACGATGGATGGACTGTGTGAAAGATGATATGGCCAGAAAGGGGGTGACGTCGTTTGAGCGAGACCGCTGTTCCGCGCCTTAGAAATACGCGGCGAGGCGGGGGGCAGCGTTGAAGAATGAGCGGCGGGACGGCGTGAGTGTTGACGAATGAGCGGCCTAAGGCGCGGAATAGCGGCCTCGGTCAAACTGTAATAGAGAAGTATGGAAGAAAAAGACATGTTGCGCCGACCCCAAATAAATTGGTATAAGGACAGGATAGGATAATGATGTTTGCTCTACGTACGGAGGTTTTTTTTTTTGTATATCGCACTTATTACTACTTTATTCGACTGATTTGGGGTAAGTAGGTTTAAAAGGTCAAAGTAGGAATAATGGGAGTGTTAAAAGTTTAAGCAAATCCTCATCATGTAAAATTGCTATAGTTTGTTTCGTTATCACAGCTTTTATATCGAACTGATTCAAAGGAAGTTGATCCGGAGCACAAGATGTTTTTCACCTCTGAAAATTAGAAAACTTTAAAGCGGGCAGAGCCGCTCGTATCATTAACATTTATGCTCTATAACAATGGCAAAAGACTCGCTATTACAATAAAGGCTCCCGCAGACAGGCGCGACGCGACGACGCGTGATATTATGTAAACTCTTAAACACAATCTGTCCAGCAACACCATACTACTAATCCGGCTAATATTATAAATGTGAAAGTTTGTATGTTTGTTACTCAATCACGCAAAAAACGCCTGAACAGATTTGGATTTCGGTTTTGGTTTTTTATACCAGTAGTACGTTCCCAAGGGATAATTTCCGACCTCGACGCGGGCGACGCAAAAGCAGAAGCAAAAGTTAGTAATATATACAATAATATAATTCATCACCAACCGTAAGGCTCAAGATATTAATTCTCTTTGTAAGTCTTAATGACTATTAGTAGTTTCTATAATAAAAGTAACAAAAGAGAAATAAATCTAACCCCGGGAGAGCCACAGTTGTGTAGTTACTTCTATTGTTATGTGTTTTTCGCCGGACGACAATGTTTAGTCGGATGAAAGTTTCCGAGGAACAAGACCACAGTATAATAAAGTAACAGTATTATGTCTCGGCAGTGACCTTGAAATAGTTACCTACGGCCGCTCCCGCATCCATGCGTAACTGCCACGCACTCGAGACTGTTGCGTGGGTACTGATATACACTGAGATTTCGAAGCGCGTCGTTTCGAACGTTTTCTATGAAGACATAATACTGTTACTTATTTATACTGTGACAATGTTTAGTCGGATGAAAGTTTCCGAGGAACAAGACGCAGTCACCGATAAAATATTTCTTGTAGTCTTTCTTGCAGGTCATTGAGATTGAAAATACGGGTATTCTTTTATTTGAGACTATTTTTACTGCGTACTTACTGAACGATCAAATCAAAACAATTTTTTTTTTTTGATGTGTAACATCTTTCCTATCTCTTTCCTGCAAAGCAATCTGTGGGAGAGATTTCGTGAAAAGCGACGGAAGTGTGTAACAGGAAGCCGGGGAAGCGCGCGCTATTTGATTTCACAAAAAGCGCGCGCGTTGCTTGACTTGGTCGACAGAAACGACCTTGACGAGGTCCCGCCCCTTTAATGTTGCTCATTACCAAGGTGAGATGTCAGACACATCATATGCGACTACTGTAAAGGTTCGCCCGTTTTTTTTTTTTTGTATACCTACCCTGGTTATGGTGTTACATTTTAAAGGTATCTCTGTGTCTTGCCATAGTTAGTGGCATATAAATATTACAACAAATATGAATGTAAAATAAAAAAATAAAAATGGCTCGTGACCGCAACTCCACGTCCAAGCGCGTTTTTTGCGAACGGAAAAAAATTGGATACAATGTCGAAAATACAACCAAATCATCGTCAAATAGTAACATTCAAAATATTGAAATGAATGTCAGTAAAGGTACCAATCCGTACCAAACGGGTAGCTCGCCGTCCGATAAGGACCGACTCGGGTCGACGGCGCGTTGTGTTCCACGCGCGCCTCAAAGAGATGTCAGCAGAATTGAAGGGGTCTGATAGGACCGATACCTGCCGGGGTTGCGGGAAAGTCCGAAAGGGATACCGTGGCCGCTGGCAACGTACAGGCAACTGAAGGAACACGGGTGGGTTTTAGGCAGTAAGACTCTGACACGCCCTCCCGCTCCGCCCAGAGCGGGAGAAGTTATTTGACGATTTCCAGACAAAAAAAAAAAAAAAAAATGCGGCAGCAGCCCGTATTCTAGTCGGTAGATAGAAGATATAAAAACGTATTATCGCTCCAGCATTGGCGGTACTACTGGTCTGCGGTCTGGCTACACGTGTCGTCAGTCCTACCTACGGAAGGTATTTCGTAGAAATTCATAGAAACCAGTCGTGTCACGGCGACACGTCGCCTGCAGTTGCCGCCTGCGGTCGGGTACGGAATAATTAATTAATAATTAACTCAGTTCAAAACAATACAACTAGCCGTGTAAGTAGGTAAACAGTCAAACAATTGTATCTTCTAAGAATATAATATAGTATAGAGTCTTCTGCCCAATCCTTCGTGGAAACAAGGGGTGATTTGTTTCCACGAAGAATTGGGCAGAAGTGTATCTATAGTACACCCGCATATCGGCAGTTATGTTCAAGTCCCATGTAATAGGGGGCGAGCCTATTGCCGGGGCACAAATCCAGACTCCGGGCTGGTAGAAAAACCCAATAACACTTTTCCCGAACCGGGAATCGACCTCGTGCTCAGCAGTAGCGCTAGCGACCACTAGACCACAAGGCAGTCTTTAAAAAAAGTCGGTCAACAAGTTACTTTGTGGTTTGTGGTTCTACACACACCACACACCTACATTCTAGGTGCATCGTCTTCACATATAATTATATAATTGATGTATACAAACTCGGTTTGTCGGCACGGTTGGCGCAGTGGTTAAGCGATTGACTGCTGTGCTGCGTGTCGCGGGTTCGATTCCCGCACGGAACAAATATTTGTATGACCTACAATTAGTTGTTCCGGGTCTGGCCGTTTGTGTATGTGAGTTTATATGTTTGTAAACGCACCCACGACACAGGAGAAATTCCTAGTGTGGGGCATCGTTTAAAAAAAAAAAAAAAAAAAACTATTAATAATTGAATACTACCTTTTGGAAGGGGCGACTAGAATCAATTATTATTTTTCTGTAAATTTTGACGTTCAAAAGTGCCTTTTTTGTGCCTAATTGAAATAAATTATTTGACTTTGACTTTACACATATATCACCTTTAACTGGCAACTTCATTCCGTAATAACGCCTGACAGGCTCATTGGTGATAACCGTTAATTATAATTAGGGCACAGAAAGAAGCTTTTTACGTCATCCAGTAGACCCATTTATTATTTATTCTGACGAACAACCAAAAAAATCCGCATGTATAATATATTAAAATAATTAAACATTTATAAAAAAATCCGACCAACCTTAATTGGCATCAAAAATTATCTGAATCATACAGCAATAACAGGGTTGTCAAAAATACCAACAGGATTTTCAGATTACAATATTTTAGGGGAAATTAATCATTCTGTTTGTGGTCTGAACGTTATTCAATTACAAACGAATGTGGATGTCAATTACATTTTATTAAATTTTATTATCATTGGATTTTGATAACTGATGATCAGCTATCTAATTACGCAACACATTATCGTAAACGATTACGACAAATTTGTTTCATTTTGACAGTTCAACAACATTCATTGCGTTATTTACGTTTATGAGCAGATTTTTTTCGAACTTGTGAAGCTATGGACTAGAAATTTGTTTCTAAACGATTCAAATTCCGATTGGTCGTGTATTACATAATTAGGGTACAGATCAGTAAAATTAACATCAATCATCGCGTGGTTTTAAATGAAACTCAATAGTTACGCGGGTTATTGGTATTTTGTATGTTACACAACGATTATGCGATTAACATGATGATCAAACTATTAAACACGTTCAAGAGAAAATGGGCATATCCTAACGTTTAATAATAATAATACCAGCCTATTATCGTCCCACTGCAGGACAACCGCCTCTTCTCAAAGAGAAGGCACGAGCATTGATCACCACGCTTGCTCAAGATGAGTTGGCGATTTTAGACTTAAGTATATCGATTATAAGTCCAGGTTTCCTCATGATGGTTTTTCTACTAAATGCGTAACACAGTTTCATTCACAATCCTATATTTTTGAAGGATATTTCTAATCCATTGCTTCATAGGTTTAATAAATTCGGGTGCTCGACAACCTAAATAACGCAATGGACCACTCCATTGCGTTATGAAGAACTGAAGTGTCAAAATGAAAGCAACTTGTCATTTTCACGTGTGTTAGACAATTATCCCGCTGGATACCCTAAAGTTAAATTTAAAATGTTCTTACAACACTGTCTATTGTTTACCATAATTACGTGGAAAACAAAGGTGGGAGCCCTACGTCGCAGCACCGGAGACAGGGGAGCGCACAAAACCGAATGCCTTAATTTAATATAAGTCAATTTGGGCCAATTTAATTCCGCGTCCATGCAGCCGCTTTACGACAGTACATCATAACTTGTGTCTGTCTCTTTCACACTTAGGGAAAAGCGCATATGGCCCTCACATGTTTTCAGTTAACGTTGGTATTGAATTAGGCGCAAACATACTTCGATGTTATATCGAGTTGATGGTTGACGGTACCGATGTGGCGACGGTAAGTAATTTTGCGGAACATCAAATAGTAAGTTGTACACCAAGTTTTTGCGAAGGAAAACTGAATACTGAACTCTAACCGGAAAGCTATATACTCTAACTTCTATGATATGACTGCACTTCAGTGGGTTTTCATACAGCTGCATTGCATTTTGTGGCATGTTAAGAAAACATTTTAGATTTTAAATAAATGGAAAATCTAGCTTGTTTAATAAAATACCATTTCAGACCCTAATCTGCATGGTACTGCATCAAGAGACTGACCCATGTGTTTGTTTCGCCATTTTTTTCTCAGGGGTTCTCAGTAGGAAATGTCGACTCCAAATACTTTTTTTTATGACATGTAAAAGTGATTCCGATATATTTTATTTCGTTTCGTTCGTTTAGTATTTCAAATATAACAGGAATCGAGTTAACCACCGTCTGAGACTAGTTTCGGCTCAAATCAAATTATTGCCAACGAGTTACGGTGGCGTCAGCCGTTCGCACGAATATCAATCAAGAGTTAGTTAAATGTCACTCAGAGTCTAATACCATCAAGAATGACGAAACCATAAGTCATTAGCTTTATTAATTTATTTTCCTACAACAGTTTTTATACGAGTTAGGCCGCTTCCTCATTAGTCGGTGCGGTATCGTTTCGGTATAGTATGCTCGGTATACCGAAACGATACCGCACTGCTTTCATTTACGGACCTGACGTTATGTTTTCGGTGCAGTCCTGCTTAATTAATTGAAATATACCTCGTCTTATCGCTTTAAGTGATAAGACCGCCCATTGTGTCACCCTAAGAAACATTTCTAAATTTATATTTGTAATCTTTATGGTGTACAATAAAGAGTATTCTATCTTTATATCTATAGGCGTTCGGTAGGCTTTCGGTACCGAGTATACCGACCATCCTGTAAAATGCGTGACGTCAGCGGGTACCGCATTAGATGTTTTTACGGAGACGCGGTAAACCGAAACCATGCCGCCCCGCTCCCGCGTATTCCGAGCAATCAGGAAACGCTCATTGAAATATAGGTGCATCGGTAAGCTTTCGGTACCGAGTATACTGAGCATGCTGATCCCGTACCAACCAGTGAGGAAAGGGTCTTAATCTTAATCTCTCCATCCCGCAAATCACGCGTTAGCAATAAACAGTGTCTCCCTAATTTTTTATGTAACAACAATACATTTTATAACCTCTAAAAAGTAGATAAATGATCTACTTATAATAATTTTGTTTACATTTCCAGCTAAATTAATGTCCCGAAACGTCAAATGGGCGAACAATAATAGTCTTTCGGTAACTTTTACGACTAAAAGATAAACCTTATTTATTAACATCACATAATTGACTAGAATATTTGAAACGGATTAAATTATAATATAAAATCACGCCTGTAATCTCCGAAGAGTTAGGCAGAAGAAGTGTACCCACATTTCGCCAGTTAGGTATGTTTAATCCCATGTAATAGGGGGCGAGCCTATAGCCATCAACCGGGCACAAATCCAGAATCCGGGCTGCTACAGAGAGATTCTAGATCGAAAAACGTAATAACACTTTGCCCGATCCGGGGATCGAACCCAGGACCTCATGCTCAATAGTAGTGCTTGCTTAGACAAACGAGGCGAGATTTAATTATCTAGACTGGAATCTAATATCATATATAAAACCCACGCTAGCTTTGTGTCTCAAATACGGTCTATTCAAAATTCAAAATTCAAAATATTTTATTTCACATAAACCTATAAGGGCACTTATGAAACGTCAGAAGCTAGATGCACGGTTCCAATTGGTCGTTTCCTATGGAGAAGAGCCGGCAAGAAACTCCATGGTTACTCTTTTAAAAATAAATGGTATTTACAATGCTTTCAAATTACAGAGTTAATAGGTATGAGAGGACAGTGTAGGCCTATCAACAAGTACCAGGTACTTAGCAAGATAGAAAATGATCGATAGATCTATAGTCTGTTAAGCCTACAACGTTCTCACATTCACAAATTCTAAAAGAAAAGAATCTATATAAAAGCAAAATCAAATAATAAAAATAAAAAGCTATTTAAACCAAATGACATAATTGCCACTACAGCTGTATGTAACAATACTTATTTGTTATAAAAAAATATATATATATATATAATATTTTAGGTATATATAATATTTTAGCTATGATTGAAAGTTTAATAATTTCTCATTATATGAGGCACTTATTTCGACCTCGTAAAGTGTATTCATATATCCTCACAAGTGGGCACTACTGAACATGGTTTCCGTGAAGCTGATGAAGAGACATAATAACAGGGACTTAGGATTTCGTTCAGTGATCTCAGCGAGCTATTTAATATTCTGTTGACAATCTTGTTCAGAAAGTAAATATTTAGTTAGTCTTGCTTCGTGCAGTTTTTTTTAAAGAAAGTGTCTAAAAATCTGACCAAAAAAGTTGTGCAATTTGGTTATTTATTTATTTATTCACATAATCCACAGCTCTTGAACAATTTCAGTTAGGATAAATAAACTAATCTTACAGCCAATTACGGATTTACAATTTAATAACTATACATGCATCAGAAACAAACAGGATGCCATGCTAGCACCTTCTCAGCATATCCAAGGGTGCAGTGTGGGAGGGTGTGTAGGAGTGTGTGGGTGGGTGTGTAAGAGTGCGTGTGTGTGTGTGAAGAGTTGTAATGGTGTATGGTCACGGATTACTTTATTCAGTTCTATTTAGAATTACCTATTAGTCAATTCGTCGCATACAGAAGTCACTAAAAGTTTCCTGAATACACCTTTTTTGGTGTTAAATATATCAAATTGAGAAAATTTCTTGTTAAAATTTCTTAATATACTACCAATGACAGTATTTTGAGCATAGTTTGTACCACTGTGCGGTACATTATGATCGCAAGAGCTTATATTTTGACACATTAACAATGGGGCGACGCACGTCAACCAGCCAACTTGACAGACGCAGGCGCAATGGACATTGTTTTAATGTCAAAATACTTAATAGTTTTTATTATTACAAAACACATTAATCATAACATAAAAGCTCGCCTATATTTCCCGAAGGGTTGGGCAGAGGCATGCCTGCTTCGCAATATTGCTTGGAGCAGTCCGATCCATAGACAGGTATTGGCTTGAAGTGCAACGGAGTGGCAACCGACGCAGATTTCGATAGGTATAATTATTTAATTTAATTTTAATGAATTGAGTTTTAATTATTGTATTTTTATTTTTTTCATAGTAATGAATTTTATGTATTAGTGATTTGCATATAGGGTTTTGGTGCCTTAGTAATATATATTATAATATATTAAATCGAAAGTGAGTTTGTTAGTTTGTTACGCTTTCACGCTAAAATTGCTGATCGGATTTGGATAATAATTGGCACATATATAGTTCTCCAGACCGTATTTCGGCCACGGCGGCCAATCTCAACGAAGACTAGCCTTCGGCGCAGGATATATTATAGTGCACAAGTATGTGTGCAGACACAGGTGCACTCTCTCTTCTCTCACTCTCATAGTCCGATGGGACGGTAATCCGACACGGCCGGAGAGAGATCAGGCGCAGGACCAACGGCTTAAAGTGCTTTCCGAGGCACGGGGGTATCACACCGCCATCTTCCAAACTCCGGGCTTGTACTAAGAAATTCCTAATGGAAAAACCCAATAACACTTTGCCCGACCCGGGAATCGAACCCAGGACCCCCACGCTCAGCAGTCGCGCTTGCGACCACGAGACCAACGGGGCAGTTTGGCACATGGGTAGACCATGACCTGAGTCAGGACATAGGATACTATTTATCCCGATATGCCCACGGGTCTCGATGAACTTATGCGGGTGAAACCGCGCAGCTAGTAAATAAATAAAAGTGCTGTTGAGAAATCAACGAAACTTTTTAGAAAAATCTGGAGGATACACTACTTTTATGGGTTTTCTATTGAAGGCTCCCGCAGACAGGCGCGACGCGACACCGGTAGAACGATTTCCGTGGATGTCATAAAAAAAATTCCACCAGAGTGCCAACATATCGGAATTGGTTATATTCTGTGAGTGTAGATGATTCCTTAAAAGTTCATCAATTTAGGTTTTACATTTTCTATCCTATTTATTTCATTAACGCTTGAAGACAGTGGAAAATTCCGTCCCAAATTACGGCCAAACCTAGTTCCACAATCTGATTGCGTAAGAAATAAATTATGAAACCTAACGATGTTGACAATTTAATTTCAAATCTAAGACAGAAAGTCACAGAAAATAAATGTTTCTTTTTGTAATAGCAGTATGATGAAAATATCTTGAATTTGCTGAAGAAGTTACAAATAGAATGAGGTTATTTTTTTTTTTTGCGATTAGCATAATTTATTCAGTGCGAAGAGCGATGAGATTTATAAATAATTGAATTTTTGACACAATTTTGCTGAAATTTTAAAATTAAAACATTAGGCTGGATTTATTTGTTTTGTGGAAATTGTATTTATATCAGTAGGCCTGATAAACACTAATGAATACGAGGTAGTTTTCAATAATCAATGACAATTTCCTTTCTATTTCCTCTTTGACCAACTATCAAGAGTCGACAACTTGTCAACAGCCCCCATAAAAAACAAAACACATCTCTTTGCTAAAAAGTTTCACAAAACATAATTTTCAGCATACCTTTTAGTATGAAGCACGTACATAAAAACCCTAGATAGTTTTCAATAATGACAATTTGATTTCTATTTCCTCTTAAACCAACCATCAAAAGTGGACAGCCAGTCAAGGTTCCTCATAAAAAACAAAACATATAATTTGCTAAGTAGTTTCACAAAACATCATTTTTAGCATACCTTTTAGTATAAAGCACGTACTTATAAACCCTAGGTAGTTTTCAATAATGACAATCTGATTTCTATTTCCTCTTTAACCAACCATGAAAAGTCGACAACCTGTCAAGTCTACTCATAAAAAACAAAACCCTATTACTTGGCTAAGTAGTTTCACAAAACATAATTTTCAGCATACCTTTTAGTAAGAAGCACGTACTATATTACCTCTCTAATAGTTGCTAAATAACCAGCATACAAAACAGTCACTAGTTTTACAAATAACGATAATTATCGCGAAGCTTTTAGTCTGAGAATTTAAATGCCGCGGCGAGAATTCTTCGTTACGAAACAATACGGAAGAAACTCTTTCTTTTATTATTAACGTAGTAACTTCCCTTCCTCGGAAAAAGCCGTTTAGCCGTTGGTCCCAGCTGTCATTCGTAGATCTTTGACAGTCGTTACGGATAATCAGAAGCCCGAAGTCTGACAACCAGTCTTACCGGGAGGTATCGTATTACCAAGTAATTTACGTAATCAGTGCCGCGCTGTGCTGTGGGTCCCTCATAGCACATAATTATGCTGAGTGGAAGCCTTCTTGTCACAGTCATGACGTGCAGCTGCCGAATATTTCTGTTGTTTATATTGTTGTTATTTGTATGCACGTGTTTCAGTGACAAATAAACCTATTTTTCTTTCTTTCTTTCTTTCTAATCCTCCATTCCTCGGAAAGCACGTTAGACCATTGGTTGTCATTCGTAGATCTTTGACACTCGTTACGGGTAGTCAGAAGCACGAAGTCTGACAACCAGTCTTGCCAAGGGGTACTTATCTTGTTACCCAGTTACTGGATTGTGGAGGCTAGATAGGCAGTCGCTCCATGTAAAATACTGGTATTCAGCTGCATCCGGTTAGACTGGAAGCCGACCCCAATGTAGTTCGGAAAAGGCTAGGCAGATTGAAGTTATTATCGGAGTATCAGCTGTGTTATTGTTTAGTGATTTATATACGTTATTTGTCTGTACATGAACAGTTAATAGCATGTTGTGATTTATTGTAATTCATGCGATGAAGTCGCTAATATGCGATGTGTCTGATGTGTTTATGAACGACGTCGTCCTGGTTTGATGTGACTGCATTATGAAGTGTTTTGATGTACAGCCGTGTTGGTATTTCAATTGCTTTATATATGATACTGCAACTAAGTATTGCTAATATATTATAGTACTGTATTTCAGTCATATACAACATAATATGAAAACATTAAACTTATAGTTCACACACTTGGGTACTTGTATTCCTCACATTTTTAATCAATGGTTAACGATTGTTAACATTTCACTATTGATGTTTTTCCGTGACAGAAACAAGCTCTATTCATAAAATTCCTACAAAATCCTCGCAATACAAATGCAAAAGCAGATAACAGATTCTAAGCTACATAGCTTTGTTACGTTTTAAAATAGATTCCGCCCCCCCATATCCCCCCGTAAGGTGAGGACCCCGCTCAGCTGATTGGCGATCTCATTAAAATCAGAAAAGAACCAGCAACGTTTACCTCGCCGTTATGTTGCGTCCAAAGTGCTCTTTTCATCTTTTATATTTTCTTTTTTCTATTTAAGGCGGATGCTCGCATCGCTCGCGTCCCTTTCTGAAATAGATAAATATTATTTGGTTTGGATATATCCCCTAAACGTACCTAACTAACCACTAAGTTAATTTAATCGACTTTTAATAATATCATGTTTACAGTTTCCCAAGCATTTATTTCTAGTTTGTCTGACTAGTTTCAAAGCTAAACAAAGCTATGGGAATAAGTATGAATTCATGATAATGATAAGTGGCAGGTTACAGTTATAATATAAACAGTTGAGTTGTTCCATGAAGCATATACAAATTATACTTAGTAATAATACTATACAACACCGTATACGTAAAATACAAATAGTCGGCTAATAACATAAACTGTGGTCGTCGGTCTACCATATGCGGTGATTACGGCAATTTACCTTTTGACCGTTCATTGTAGTGACAAACGGAAGGTCAGTGCCGTTGTCAGTTGTGAATATTTTTACTGAGTGGTATGTTTTTTTATTAGATTTAGCTTAGAAACTACTACAACTTGCAAATTATAAATTAAAGACGCTTTTCGTATCTGTCTCTGTAACCGCGTTGTTTTTCTAAACTACACAACTGACTTTGATGCGGCTGTCACCATTATTTGGGGAATTTATTCCGGAAGGTTTATGTGTATGATAAATGGATATTAAACATAATTATAATTAAGAAATCACGATGGTTTGTCAAGTCTTGAAAACCGTGTGAAGCAGGGGACGGTCGCTAGTTGCTTTATAATAAAGAGCTTACTTTCATAAAAATACTCGAACAATTCAGGAATCTTATGAATATTGTTAGGTGAAAGATGAGAGCATTCGCCTTAACGTAAGTAAAATAAAAAATACAGAACAAAATATTTATAAGTATTTCCGAGATTGGATTGACAGGTTCTTGAGACTTCAAAGTGTCGTTTCGAGGATTGCGTATTATGACTTTTTTCGTTTGTCGTGCTGATCCTAATAATGTGAATTGGAAAGATGAGTGGGTCAATCTTTAATTTATTATAATTTTGTTTACAAAACCTCCTAGCTATTCACTTTTTATACAACATGTATTAGATATGTAGGTGTGATCATATTTAAGGGTGTGGACAAACTGAACAAATTCCTCCAAGGGTTTCGCGAAAAAATAATCAGACGTTTCATACAGTCGAGTAGGTATTGAAGTTTTGTATGGGACGGCTGACTATTCTTCGCTAGTTTCTGATACATGCTGTATACAAAATTGGGTAGGTATTGTTCTTTAGATCCAAACCACAGATTAGTACAGACGGGAAGTTACAAGTACGCCGCGGGCTCAACTTGTTGGGTCAATTCAGTGAGTGTAAGTTAAGATCTAAGAGTTGCGCAATAGAAAGAGAGGCAACTTCAATATGAATATAACTATAGCTAATTAGCGCTGTGTGACCTGAATTACACTTTATTGTGTCGTAGCATGAGTCGCTTTTCATTTAAATGATTTCTCGGAGAGAACCATCTGTATGAATCCGTGTCCAACCAAAATGCTTAGCTAATGATGTGACAAAGAAAACCACAGTCGAAGTTATAATCGGCAGAGCTTAAGTATTGCAGTGTCCTATCTCTACCTAATCCTGTGACTTCAACCAGCTTAACCGCTTGCATAGTTCAGGGTCATTCAGATAAGCTTTTGTCGGTTTACAGACCCGCATGGACATTGTTTTGTTTTTAGGTAACATTAAAAAAAAAACAATTGAATTCGAGTTAACTATTGAATAGCCAATTTCGGGAAATTGTGAAAAAAACTACTGCACTAGTAGTGATCAGTTTTTTTTTTAAATTACTTGATCATCAGGAGCTCTACCTTTAACTAAGATTTCCATCCTTTTACTCACCTTTATTGACCTGTTATGCAAAATTTTTGTTGGTATTCGTTGTCCATTAATGAATTTAAGACTTTAAATAAGCTGATTTCAATATTTAATTACTAAATACTAACTAACAATTTGACCTTACACTCTATTTTCTCACACAAGTTAACCTACCAACATCAGAATACGACACGACACGCCACCTGATGCCAAGGAACTTTCTTTTCCCTGCACAGAGTAATTTGCCCAATTAGGAAACGCCTTCCCGCATCACCGGCCGCGGAGATTGCCTGCCTTATGAATCTCTTAATACGCATTGTCCTTAGGATCGGGCATTCATTACCTAAGTACCTCGTAATTGGCTCGTGACGTCATGATTGGATTCCGTCAGTAGAGGAATATTAAATGATTTTTATTATGTTGGTAAGTGATTGGTTTATTAAGGTAGTTATTAGTTATGTTGGCAGAATAGTTGATATGATAAATTTGACAGCTGTCAGCTGTGGTGACAGCTGACAGCTGTCAAATTGCCGCTTTCCATACAATAATGTCAAACACCAACCGTCATTTTCATGACTCGGCGTTTTGTTGCCGCTATAATGACGGCACGGATTTCATGGGTAACCCAAACTTAGCAAACATTAAAATATGATGATGACAACATTAAAACTATATGTGTCTAGATAAAATTACGTGAATAGCTTTATTATGACGCAAAATATTCATTTTATATTTCTCACAACACATTAATACCACAATCAAAGGAATGATATGAAGTTAATGTACAGTTTTATGAACGCATAATAGTGTGCGATTATGCTATCAAGTATCAAAATACCGAGAAACAAACAATACAGATATTTTCTCGAATATTATTCGAGCAAGAAAAAAGGTCGAGCTGGAAGAGCATAATGAAGAGTGGCGGAAATTCTCGCGAGAGGTTGCTCAGATTAGAAGAAATGGGGCGAACAAGGGAGAAAACTACAATGAATTTACGGAACTTGTGTTTTGGTGATATTTAAAATAAAGATATACACGGTGCGATTTAGTGCCGATTTCACCAATGAAACTGCAGGCGATCAGCACATCTACAGCTGCGTTCGAGATCTGTCAGTGTCAATATTCCACAACAATGATGACACTCACAGTCTGAACGCGGTTTAAATGTGCCGTTCAGTTTCATTGGTGAAATCAGCCCTTGCCAGTGTCAAGCAAAAAGTTGAAGGAACAATAAAGTTTTAACTTTGCAAATCAGTTTTTGCTCCAATTTTACAATAGCACAATGCACTTACACACTTGTGACAACACTTGTCCCATTTGTTTACATGTTTCGTAATGTTTCCAGGAACATTTTAATCTGGGTTAGTGTTAGGAATCAGTCTATTATAATAGGAATTATACGGCTTAAAACATCTGTTAGTTTACAAGTTATAAAAAAAAAACGATCTAATTATTTGCTGCCTACATAAAAAAGCTTCAAAGCTGTTTTAAAAGTTAGATAATTTTTCATGGTGCTTATAAAAAGAGTTTAGTAGGTACCATGTTGCGGAATTCCGTTCCAAAAACTATTGAGATGTAACGCAACAGCTGTTTGGATTAATTTTATCTTCAGAATAAAAATGTTGTGTATTTTTGGCGATCTAAAATTAGGTGTGTATATGACGAAATCGTGAACGCGATTGTGGTTGAAAACGTAGTTCATTCTGTGGCAAATGTGTGTTGAGGGATCCGAAGCAAAATGCAGTTTCTCTGTCTGTGATCGTTATTATTGTAGATGGAGCAATAAGAACGCCATGTAACGCAACACGATAAATCCTCTGAAAATTTTGGTTACGTGCGTATGTGCTCATGCAAATATATTTTCGGAACATTTATTTAGCAATGAATCTTGAATTGTTTTCAACAAAACTGGTGGGACGAAAGAAAAATATTCGCATAGACAAGAGAATCGGGTTAATCCTTTAAGCTGTTTGGTATGCGATGGTATACCAATTTGTTTTGTAAACTCTTTTACATTTTTAGAAATACTTTCTTTCAGCCTACATCTTTTTCAGCTTTTTTTTTTGTATTTAAGCCAATAGGGATGTTAATAAAAAAAAAAATTGTACGTCAGATAGATTATTAAAAAATATTGGACACGTTTTTTTTCTTTCTTTACGTAAGTAATCGAAACATTACGGCAATACATTGAGTAGGCGAGCCCCCACTTCCCAACTTTAATGCGTTTTATCTAAACCATTTTTTATTAATATGATAAAGCAAAAAATACGTGTTCAATATTTTTTTTATTATCTGACAGACGGATTAAATTGTTTTTTTTTTTCCCCCCAGTCAACATCCCTATTTGACGAGAATGCGTTATAAAAAAAACTTTAATTACTTACTAGAACTGCCTCGTTCATCTAGTTAGTGGTCGCAAGCGATACCGCATGAGGTCCTGGGTCTGGGTCCCGGGTCGGGCAGTATTATTGGGTTTTTCCATCTGGAATTTCTCAGTAAGATCCCGGAGTCTGGATTTGTGCCCGGTTGATCGTAATAGGCTCGCCCCCAATTATATATATATAGTCCTCCAGACCGTATTCCGGCCACGGCGGCCAATCTCAACGGAGACTAGCCTTCGGCGCGGGAGATATTATAGTGCACAAGTGCGTGCGCAGACACAGGTACACTCTCTCTTCCCTCACTCTCATAGTCCGATGGGACGGCAATCCGACACGACCGGAGAGAGATCAAATCGCCCCCAATTACATGGGACTTAAACATAACTGGCGAAATGTGAGTGTACTAAAGATACACCTCTGTCCAACCCTTCAGAAAATACTAGCGTGATATTATGTGTTTAATTTTAACAATGAATGGCATAATTGCGATGAAGGTGCTCTTCCACGAGGCCGTAAACCTAAAGATTCCGTAGTCTTATTATACCTGTAAAGTGAACTTGCCTTAGTTCAGCGAAGCCTCTTTCCAAGCTCAATATGTACGTGACCTACCATATTCATCCCTAGTTTTAACCTAGATAGACAAACACACACTTTGAATTCAATCTATCTGAAATAACTGACCCAGTTGATTTAGACCACATACTGCACAAATGGGTACCTATCTACTTACATAGTCCAGAATCATAGTCTATCTAGAATATTCTATCTTCTATCTATCTATAGTCTGCCTTTTGGTCTAATAGTCGAAAGTGTAACTGCTGAGCACGGTGTTCGAGGTTCGATCCCCAGGTCGGACTTTTTAGGAATTTCTCAAGGATTAGTGCACGCTTGATGGCAATGAGCTCTCATGACATGGGACTTAGTGATCTCACGCACTAGACGACCACGACTAGTGGTCGCAGCGACCAGGTTAAATATAGAAACCGATACGAATCGCGCACTTGATCGCAACGGCCAACTAGCCGCAGACCATACAATACCACTACACGGCCACGACTGGCCGGAGTTGTAGCCGTCTAGTGCGCGAGATCCCTTAAACATAACTAGAGGAATGTACTATAGAAAAACTTCATATCTAAGCAGTTTGAAAACAAAATCCCGTGAACACGATGACCACATCTGTTACCGCACCATTTCTATAGCGGCCGGGCGCTGCAAGCAGAAATAGTTCTTACGGTGTATAGATATGAACTTCTTCGATGGTACATACAACTCTGCTTACCATTTTGGGAAATACAAGCGTGATGATACAAGTCAAAACCGTTTATAACGACTTCGCTTAAAACGACGAACAACTGGTTCGTCGTTTTAAGCGTCTGGTCTATAACGACGATATTTTGATGCAGCATGCATTTCTGTTTATTTAACATAGTGTTTGGTTAAATAACTATCGGCTATAACAACCGTAAATCGCCGGGTCCCTTCGAAGTCGTTATAAACGGTTTTGACTGTATCTACTTACACAATAACCCACAAACGAGTATGAATTGTTAACTTCCTGAGATTGAGACGCTCGCGCTGTGACATTGTCAATTATACAATTAATGTCATTCGTGTAGGTAATGGTAATCAGGTGAGGGACTGAAATATAAATATAGGCTTAATTTACGTGACCAATGACATGATTTACTAATTGAATAAGATTTATATGTTACTGGAGAGGAGCTCGTGGCTAAGTAATAACAGCCGCACGGGTGAATCCATCAGGTTAAGCTACGCTTGCCGGGGTTGGTCCGTGGATAGGTAAACATCTTTACATACCAAGACTCCTTCGTGCCTCGGAAAGCACGTTAAGCCGTAGGTCTCGCCTGTTATTCGTGGATCTTTGACAGTCGTTACGAGTCGACAGAAGCCTGAAATTCTGAAAACCAGTCTTATCAAAGGGTATTATTACCCAGGTACTGGGTTGTGGAGGTCAGATAGGTAGTCGCTCCATGTAAAATACTGGTATTTAGCTGCATCCGGTTAGACTGGAAGCCGACCCCAACATAGTTGGGAAAAGGTCAGGCAGATTGATTTTGATGTTACTGAAGACGGTGGTGTTGTTATTTAATTTTTTATAATGATATATGATATGGACGCTGACCCCTCATTTTGTTCTTTCAAGACGCGTATGCTTTTCAAACATTTTTTTAGCAAATCTGGCAATTTTTTCATTTCAATATTTACATTTTTCCTACTAAAAATAAGATCATCATTCTCACCAATCTCCTCTCCTTAATCATTCTCACCATTCTCTCTCCTTATCGTAATTTATTAGTGGTCGGCGCAACATGTCCCTTTCTTCCATACTTCTCTATTAGCCGTTATCTCGGTATTCACTCCCTTTCTAGCCATATCATCTTTCACACAGTTCATCCATCGTTTCGTCGTCGATTCATTCGAATCGTTTTAAAAATATGATCTTATGAATAAAAATCAGATTCAATCAGGATAACAGTAGAGATGTATGTAGGAGCTAAAAATATTAGTTTTTAACCGTACTGCCTATTGCAACCTGAATTTCCCTTTTAAATATTGACATTGCCCTACCTTTTTTTTTTTTTGGGTTTTAAATTATCAAATAACTTCTCCCGCTCTGGGCGGAGCGAGGGCGTGTCAGACTCTTACCGACTAAAACCCACCCGTGTTCCTACCGTCGCCTGTACGTTGCCAGGGGCCACGGTACTTTCGGACTTTCCCGCAACCCCGGCAGGCATCGGTCCTATCGGACCCCTTCACTTGCTGACATCTCTTTGAGGCGCGCGTGGAACAATATATAATATTATATATGTGGAATATTGACATTGCCCTACCTTACACCAATACATGCCAAGAAGCCTTTAAGATTATATTGTGAACTTTTCCGTATGCAATCATATTAACTACGATGTATCCAAGAGTTATGATGGATCCTGCACATAATAGTCAAATTAATCAGTCAATAGTCAGCGCTGGGGCTCTGTCTTGCATAGGGTCGTAGCATCATGCTGAGCGATGGCCGTTTTGCGTGAATGTGACGCATATTTTCCCTAAACTTGTTTCCATTTTTTAATTTTGTGTTCTTTTTTTTGCGTCATGTTTACCGCAAATAAACGTATTTTCTTTCTTTCTAAATTTGCGCAAATTCGACGTACGTACTTACATTGATAGATCACCACTCTGAACGACGTGTGTAAATGGAGCATTGCTCATTGTAGGTTAAAAAAGACAATGACTTATGATGGAACAATGTTGATGACGTCAGAATGACATGGTAGACCTATAAGAAAACAAATGACGATCACAATAACTTCGTCAAATATTTAGTTATTTGCTGATCCGACAGACATTGTCCTGTCAGAATTTCAATAATTCATAACATGCAACAATATTCCCGGCAACTTATCATTTTTTTCTTTCCGTAAGGATCTGATTCTTTCCGCGAGGATTTGATTCAGACTACTACGAACATTCTAAAACAAAAAATTGCCATATCGGTCCAGCCGTTCTCAAATGATGCGCTTACCAACGAACAGCATTTCATATTTATTATATAGATTTAACCATTCATGCATGCACATATAAACATAAAGTAGTAGTAAGTAGAAAAATACATAAACAATAAGTATTAATACCAGTCTATTACTGTCCCACTGCAGGGCAAAGGCTTCGTCTCATACAGAAAGGGCGCTGCGCAAGCGTGGTGATCAACGCTCATTGCGTTGATCACCACGCTTGCGCAAGACGGATTCGCGATTTCAGACTTATACATATTATAAATTAAAGTCGTTTTTCGTGTCAATCTGTGTGACCGCGTTGTTTTTCTAAACTATGCAACCGATTTTGTTTCGGTTTTCACCATCATTTAGATAATTTATTTCGGGAGGTTTATAAGAATAATACATTAAAATAATATTAACCTTACATATAGGTAATAAAGAAATCTCGATATTTTGTAAAGTCATAAAAACCGTGCGAAACCGAACAAGGGTGGGTCGTAGCGGGGTAATTGCGTAACACACTAACAATTGTAATGCTTTTCACTTTGACAGTTCGACAACATTCATTGCGTTAATTAAAGAAAGAAAGAAAGAAAGACGAAGCAGCCGAATTTTTCAAACATATGAAGCAATGGATTACGAATTTATTTCAGATTGTGAAATATAGTATAAAACGCAATTGAAGTGCAGGTTTCCTCACAATGTTTTCCTTCCGATGTCAGTGATGTCCAAGCTAAACTTCGAAAGTAGATATGACATTGAAAAAGTCACGGCAAAATCTTGGTTTAATCTTTATCTCATTATTATTTTCAGCAAGACATGTCTCTCTATCAACTATAAATAATAGCGTTCTAGTTTCTCATTCAAACAAGACATTCCTGAAATCTATTCAAAATGTTATTACGCATTTGTGAACATCTCGGAGCAGCTGATAAATTGCCTAAGAGCTTACCTCGCTTGTCTCACGGAGAAATGTGATATTTTCATTCCGAATCTTAATTGGATTTTTATCCTAGCAATACGCATAAAGAAACTGACGGCATTTATCATAATTTTAAGCATAAAGACGAAGCAATCATTCAAATGCTTTAAGAGGTTTTAGACGTTAAATAAATTGTGTTTACATATATTTTGCTTTCAGGCTCTGTTTTGTTGTCCATAGTTAAGGGAAAAAGGAGTAGTCATAGTTATATCTGCTCATCCACAGACTGTTGTTAGATAATATAACATCACGCCTATTTTCTCCGAAAGGTTAAGCAGAGGCGTACATATATACATACATATCTGCACCCACATTTCGCCAGTTATGTTTAAGTCCCATGTAATAGGGGGCGAGCCTATTGCGATCAACCAGGAGTCTGGTCAAAAATCCTGACTGGTCTATTTCTGAGAAATTTCTGATGGAAAAACCAGAAACACTTTGCCCGACCTGGGAATCGAACTCAGGATCTCATGCCCAGCAGTAGCGCTTGCAACCACTAGACTAATGAGGGAGTTGTTAGATTTACACTGCGTTCGGCGCTTGACGTGGCAACACGTCGTGTCCGGGTTCGCAACAAGTCAATCGTCATCCTGAGGATGCTTCATTGAGAGGTGAAACACGTGGCGATTTCTTACAGGGTTCTTTATGACTCTTTAACAACAGTTAAGCGGATTAGGTTACTAAATATATGTCGTCTATTGTATTTTATAATAGATTTCCGAAAAGTCACGCCTGAGTCAATTCATTATTTTACAAATAAAATATGACAACACAGAACTCGATCTAGTTTGTTCCAATCTTCATTGCGTCTTATTGCGCAAGCATCAAAATCACACCGGAATATTCCACTTTTAATCTCAAAAGTCATACTCATTCAACAAGCCAGTAGCGCAATGTACTTATGCGTCTCCATTACAGCACGAACATTCAGAAAACAAATATTAATTCAACAATAGTAACATGAGTGACGTTCGTACAGCCATCAACGGTTTTTAGATCTTTTGATCGAATGCCAGCAACGACCGCCGGTTGTCAGTTTTATAGGTTACTCGACTTACTGGTGATATAAAAGATTTCAGTTGCGCTTCATTAGCTGTTTAGCTTTTGGAGTACTAAGTATTTTTAGTTTGTAATAGTTATTTATACTACTAGTGCGGAAAGTGGCATTTTTATTCACGAGCAAGCGATGTAGGTATAAGTCGGCACAAGTCAGAAAAAAATACATCATATACCTATATAATTAAAAAGGTGTTTATTGATCAAAATTTAAATCTAGAGTAATTAATAACGCGTTTTAGTTTTATTGTACCTTTTATATGACTGTTTTAAAATATGTACTTAACTAATTTGTAAAACTTTTCCCAAATAATATAAACTCTGCGTTGGGCTGAAGATGGAAACTAAAAATTAAAAAAAAACTGAAAAGTAAAAAGCTGCACTAGTGTGAAAAAGTTGCACTTTCCGCACAATTTTGCTGCTTGGAAAACGCTCTTTTCGAGCACATGCATTGTAAAATTACTAAGGTGCCATGTGTGATACAAATGAATGCTGACACTTATTATTTTACAGAAATCTCATTTCAAACATTTAAATATCCAAAGAACACACTACATCCAAAGAATTAGTTAAATCGCTTGTTTAAGCTTGAATGAGAAACACGCGACAGAACTATGATAGTCTAAATATTTCTTTCATCAACATATGAGTCGTTCCAGATATTAGAACATTGTCGGTATAGGCAGTTAAATATAGCTGCGAAACATTTTTCTCAACCGATTATAAAGACGGCAACCCACTCGCAGTGTTTCAATTCTGTCATTTTAAATCGGTACGTCCATTAGTTGTAATATTTACGAAACATATCTCCAAATAACTCATGTATGCACACGTGGTCTAATAAACTATGCTTTACGAATAGAATTTACAATGTAAACCATAATTAATTGTGACGCAAATTTCGCTCGCGTGCGTGTGCGCACCTAGGCAGCATTACAGGGATTTTATGTTACTGTTATTGAACGCATATTGATATCAAAGGGGGTTATGGAACTCGTAAACATACGGTTCAATTGATTCGATTACTTTATATATTTGCGCGTATGACGTGGCTGCGTCTGGACGCGGAAAAGCGTTCTTAGCCCGTAACCGCGGGCCATTTTTAATCGCACTGGATTTTCAACGCACTGCTTAGCGCCGAGAGTTGAAAATCCAACAACGTATTTTTTTGACGCGCTGGGTTACACTCTGTTGGATTCTCAATCCTCGGTTCAATACCGAGAGTTGAAAATCGTCGCGTTAAAAAAACGCCCGTGCCTACTTGAGCTTAGCTGTGGAACTAAGGAAGTGTTTTCGTTACATTTTGCGTTGGCTTTCGACAAATTGAGCCTTGATTTATGTTTTAACAATGTGGCAGCCCACTTAAGACTTGCAAAACAACTGCAAAATTAATTAACCCAGAAATTAATTCAGTTTTCAGTAACTATTTTCTGTTCACTGATCGACTGTTTCTTCTTACATTCACTAAACCGCACGTTGCATTCCAATTTAGTTAGTCTATAGCTTTATTGCAAAACTCATGCCAAGTCGTAAAGACCGTAACAAGATCGAGTGTACAATAAATCGATGTTGTTTTCGCTACTTGATAAACTTCTCGAGACATGCGTTGGGTGTTGTCGGTAAAAACGTTTGTTTCTTTGAAACAATATGCAGGAATCTGACGCAGGTAATTGTGTGATAATAAACAACGCAGTATTGTGTGCCTTAACCTGAGTCAAATAAATTTATTTTCTTTCTTTGTTTCAGTGTGTGTTTCTGTCATTTCTTTGTCTGATATTACGATGAAAATATAATGAAACTATTATTATTATGTCCGTAAATTTACGTACACATACAGACATATCATCAGGCCTGTTTTCCGTGAAGGGTTAGGCAGAGGTGTACCTATGAGACACCCACATTCCGCCGGTTATGTTTTTAAGTCCCATTTGGGCGAGCCTAATGCCTTCAACCGGACACGAATTCAGACCCCGAGCTGCTACTGAGCAATTCCTGATGGAAAACTTCAATAACACACATAATACTCGATACCTACGCGATATTCCAATTTAGTTATATTACAGGAGAGTCAGTTAACTATAGAGGATGCAAATCGATCAAAGTGCAGGACTAGTCGGACAAACTTACACTACAGTCATCGCGATGTTCGGTTACCGTTGCCTGTCAAAGTCGAAGACAAATCATTTATTTCAAATAGGCCCTTATAAGGCACTTTTGAACTTCAAAAATTTACAAAAAAATTGAAATGATTCTAGTCGCCCCTTCCAAAAGGTAGTTTTCGCATGGAGAAGAATGGGCAAGAAACTCCACCGTTACTCTTTTAAAATGTTTTACAATATTTTGTATAAGTACATTAGTTATATAATTATAATGAAATGAAATGAAATGAAATGAAATGAAATTGTTTATTCTGTAAATAGGATATTGCAATCACTTTTACACGTCATATTAAAAAAAAATAAGAAGAAAATGCTAGATGAGTTCGGCGTTTCCTATCTGACTACTCTGAGAAGAAAGACCGAAACAAACTCAGAGGTCACAGTCTCTTTTAAAGTCCAGACATAATCTTGGTCAGGCCATATGAGGACCATGTAGATTAGTGTCTGAAATGGTCTTTTGAGGAAAGAACCACACAGATTTGAGTGGACCTGTCCAGTCAGTGCAAGCATTTGTCAGTAATCGTAGAGCTCAACTCAGAACTTAAGGAGCTCAACTCGACGTACAATACCAAAGAAAGGACATTTGGGTAGGTCGCATAAAGTACTCAAACTGCCAGACCATCATTTAAACTAACTGAGAAAGAAAAAATTAAAGAAAGTAAAAACAATAAAAATAAAATATCCACATAGTCCTCACATTCACAATAATTAAAACAATATAATACTTTACAAAGTAATCATGTTATTTTGTATATAAATTTCAATTTTGTATATATATGTGAGGACGATGCACCTAGAATAAAATTATTATACCATAATAGGTAAAAAGAATTAAGAATTAAAAATGAAGCAACAATAGATAGACTAATTATGTGATAGATACATGGTGCTCACATATTTACAAATATTGAAAAAGTAGACGATTTTCCAAAAATTTTACAATTAATAAGTCAGTGTGCGAGGAATTGGTCACATAATGTAAAATCAGTGTCATAATATATAATAAAAAATAATAATAAAATATACAATTAAATTTGCAACCAGTTTGATTTTGTCTTGATTCTAAATTATCCTATGGAGCAGGACCAGCATGTTTCCAAGCATTCTTATCTTGGATATAATCCTCTAATTTGTAATATGCTTGTTTACAATATTTTTAATATGAGTTTTAAATTTTATTTCATTTAATTGCAATATATCACAAGGTATTTTGTTGTAACATTTAACACAGTACCCCATAAAAGATGTATGTAGGTACTTTAGATAATCTGAAAAAAGGTTGATCTATTTTATCTTTATTTCTAGTATTAAAATTATGTCTATTACTTATTTTATTAAAAAGGTGTCGATTTTTTCTAACATACATAATATTTTCATAAATGAACTGGCAAGGTACCGTCATAATATTAATTCTTCCGTGACGTAGATTATAAATGGCTCTGATCGCTCTCTTTTGCAAAATAAAGATAGATTCAATGTCAGCAGCCCGACCCCACAGTAAGATGCCATACGACATAATGCTGTGGAAGTAACTAAAATAGACCAATCGCGCGGTTTCTACGTCTGTTAACTGTCTTATCTTTCTAACAGCATAAGCGGCTGAGCTTAGCCGCCCCGCAAGAGATGTTATGTGAGGTCCCCATTGTAATTTCTCGTCTAACGTGATTCCCAGGAAAACAGTTTGATTAATAAATTCCAGTTTTTCTCCGTTCAATATGATGTCACATTCTGTCTGTCCGACAGGCTGTTTGATGTGGTGCTTCCACATCTAGCTTTGTCGTAAAGCCATGAGATACTATATCGATGAACTAATAAGAGCAATTAAAAGACTTATTGGAAAACGACATCAATTAAATTATTAAAATTAAAATATATCAAAAATAATTTAATCGAGACTTGCTAGAAGAGTCTTAAATATTTAGTTTTATTTCAGCACGTTGGTCTAAAAAGCCTGATCCGTATCGAAGACCCTATTTTAACTTATAGGAGTTTACTAAGTAAATAAAGAACAAAGAAACTATCGATCGATTATATGATATTAGCCAGAAAGGAGGTGACTTAACCACTGAAGACATGCCGCCCTGCCGACCTTAAAAACGATTAGAAAGGGCAGAGGACGATGAATCAGATATAATATACATGTTTACCTAAAAAATAACTTATCCAACAATTTTGTTGAACATATTAATGCATCCATCGATCATATTAGCTGCAAAAAGCTGATTATGACAAGTAGATACCTACACACAATTAGTTAAAAACATCAAACATGAATGAATATGTGCGAACAGCTTCAGAAACGACTTGTAACGACAGCCGTCAGGTCTGACATGAGTTATATTGTAGTTGCAATCCGCTGAAGTGATCGACATGTAATTATAACTACCCAACTCACACCAGCACGAGTTAATAATAGTTGGAATTTATAACATCCTGTTTTTGTGTGTGCTGGATATGAACCATTTGTGGGATTGCCAGCTTAAATAGCGCAGGTCAGTGAGGGCGTGAGGAATAGGAGGCATCATAAATTCTCTAGGCGATATTATAGTCCTGTAATAATTCCTTTGATCTTCTGAAGGAGAGGTGATGCCCGTTGGCGATGATGGATGATTTTAGGAAAATCGTCTACTTTACAATGTTTCTAAATAAGTGAGCACCATGTATCTATGACATAATTAATTTATCTGTCATTGCTCCATTTTTTATTATTTTTATCTATCATCATTTCAGCCGAAAGACGTCAACTGCTGGACACCGCCTACATAGGCACCGCCACTTCGACCGATTCTGTGCCTCCCGCATATTGCGGTGAGGATTGCCAATTTTATCTGTGATTTAGTCATTTTATTCTAGATACATCGTCTTCACATATGAGTTTATATAATTAATGTATACAAAATATTGTAAAACATTTTTACAACAGTAACGGTGGAGTTTCTTGCCCATTCTTCTGCATACGAAACTAGCTCTTGGAAGGGGCGACTAGAATCAATTATATTTGCTCGCAAATTTTGACGTTCTAAAGTGCATTTAATGTGCCTATTTGAAATAAATGACTTTGACCAATTCTTTGTCCAAGCAAGAACAAAATTCGTTGAAACCAATTCCCCAACGATTTCCTTCGAAAACCGGGAGCATTAGTTTCGAAGAAAAATAATATAGCTAAGCCTAGAAAAAGCTATTTATTATTTGAGAATTTACAGTTAAGTTTGTAAACCTAAGGTATTTAAATTCAGGGAAAACTAAAATGTTAAAATCTACTATTCTTGTTTACAGTTTTTACCTTCTGCGAATTTTACTGGCAAAGCTCTAAATGTCAGTAAGCTTCCACATTAAGCCCTACACAAACGTTAACATTTCTTTCTCTGCTGACTTCCAAGTTGATTTAAACAGTTTTCGCTAGCACGTGCCGTCCCTATCTTGCAATTGTAGTTTGACAGTTGTGCGACAGTGATAGAAATAACGCTTAGTCAAACGTGCTAAGTAACGTGTTTGGATCTCGGCCTAAGAACAACCGGGTATCAATGACACTTTGAACCCTTTTGAAAGTACCTCGTGACAGGTTCGCTGGTAAATAAGCTGCAGTTCAATATAAGAAATCTGTTTTTTTAGAAGACTGAAAGCAAAAGTACTCTGACAAAAACAACACAGACCTGGGTTAAACATCACTGGCGAAATGTGGGTGTAATGGTAAACCTCTGCCTAACCGTTTCAGGGATTACAGGCGTGATGTTATGTTATGTGTACTCAAATAAATCTTCTGTCAAATAAAAACTTTGCTTTTGGGGTCAGCTGATAAAAAACAACAGATTATATTATTCGACAAAATATTTGACATTAGCCTAAGTTGAGGTAACACACCGTTCAAGATGAACCAACGATACGTTAGGTAAACAAGGTATAAAAATTACTACCTCTCCTATAAATGGTATAAAGAAAAAAGCTTTCAGATTACAGACTTGTGGGTAAAAAATGCATGATACTCACAACCAAAACCTTTGGAACCACTGAAACCAGTAAGATACTGAATTCAAGCTCGCTGCTTTAAAATTTCATTAGGTAGGTTATGAAAACACAGAGCTTTTAGATAATATTTTGCACCACACTTGGAATATTGTTCATGAAATGTAGAACGTGGATGCTTTTAAGGTATTTTGTATCTAGTAAAGCTAGGGGAATTTGTATATTTTTGTGTACGAAGGTGGTGTTACAGTGAGCTTTGGGCGCCTGGATATCGGCGCCTCCGGCGAATTTAAACTACATTGAGTATCAAGATTTATTGAAAGCCAGTCAGTTTAAAGTTTCATAACATACCACTCTACAGTGTACAAATGTACTTGCATGATATAAGTAGGTGTTACGGATTTTAAATCGGATTTTCCGACAATTTTCGTTATTTAAATGATCTACTTATTCGATCTCAACATCAATTTTACCAGGACTTATACGCGTTTGTAAGTTTATCAGAATAAACAAACGTAACCCAAATCAGACCAAACTTCTGGAATATAACTAAATTCGAATATCGCGTAGGTATCGAGTATTATGTGTGTTAGGTATTGAAGATTTCCATCAGGAATTGCTCAGTAGCAGTTCGGAGTCTGAATTCGTGCCCGATTGAAGGCCTTAGGCTCGCCCCCTATTACATGGGACTTAAACACATAACCGGGGGAATGAGGGTGTCCTATAGGTGCACGTTTACCTAACCCTCGAAAAAATCAGCTATCTAATTACGCAACACATTTTCGTAAACGACAATGACAAATTTGTTTCATTTTGACAGTTCAACAACATTCAATGCGTTATTTACGTTGTTGAGCAGATTTTTTTTTCGAACTTATGAAGCAATGGATTAGCAATCTGTTAAAAAAAGATTCAGATTCTGATTGATAGTGTATTACGCAATTAGGGTAGGTACAGCTATATCATTTTATAGAATTTTCTTCTCTTAAATCTCCCACAAATTCAGTATCAACAAAGAATTTAATCCAATCCAAGCTTTACAAATTCATATGAAAAAAACCGAACGGGATCCAATTCATTTAAATTTATTTAAGGAGTAGTCTCCGAATAGCTTTGAATTTGTAACTGATGAAAGAACATCGCCGATAGCGGACTAGATTGTAATAAAAAGACTTTTTTAAATCCGCAAAGAAATCTTACAAGCAACAAAAGGAAAAGCAAGGAGGGTTGGACTGCCAAGAAATCTCGTGCAGTCGGTGAGACTGGGAGTAATCCTCTTAACAGTAGAGTGAACCGGGTTGCTTACAGTGTGTGACTGCGAGCCGGGTGTGGGGAATTAATAAGTAAGGCAGTATAGTAGTTTACATACAAAATCTTTGTTTAAGCGTGGCTTGAAATGCGCGCTTTATTGCCCGATGACATGAACGTCGTCGTTCGTGTTCGGAAATATGGCTATAGCGTAGCTGAACAACTTGAAATAATAGTCGGTAGTTAATAACTTAATTTTCTTATAAGTGGCAATTATTAAGTAGAAACAAGAAATCGCGTTTTGTGTTCACATAAATACGTTAACACTTATTTTAGAACATGGAAGCTTTCATTCTGTAGACATGTATCACAAAAGTAGTACTATAATATTATATAATATATATAATCCTTACAGCTTGAACGCCATGTATGCAATTCGCCAACGTCGTGAAAACGACGGCCGAACCATGAATCCACTGGAGCCATCCTTATGTGTGAAGCTTAGGCAATATATTTCACGTCATGGCTTATTAATAACGTCTACAATACTATCCTAGCTATTACATTACTTAATTTATAGCCCAAATCCTGCCGCACTAGTGTTTCCTCTCTCGGATTAAAGTGTTTGGATCGCAAGATGGGGCAATAACTAATATTCCTAGGTCTGCCTTATAAGATACACATTTGGATTCCTAGTAGACGTACGGGAGCATATTTATTATTATATTATTGAAGAGGATAATACTTTTCTTTGGTTCGGGAGGAAATATGGAGAGAGAAAGTAGGTTACCTATTTTCGCCGTAAAGCTTTATCTCCTTGGCTTTATTGAGATAGAATCCGAAAATAGGAACCTTGGACATAGTAACGATACTTCAAACGAATTCAGTATTATCGAATTCTCTATTGAAGATACTAATAAACCTTAAACCGATACAGTAACTTCAAAAGAAAAAGAAAACAGTCATATAAAAGAACCTACAGTTGAAAATACTTGCAGAAAACTCGTCTAAGTTTTAAGCAACAACTCTTTTCCGGACCAGCAGTCAATATTGCACGAGTATTTCTGTCGAGGCGCGAGTGCGACCGACAGGTCATCTGGAACAAATCTTCAACTAACTCGACTCGAATCTAGTTTAGTGGCATTAGTAGCTAGACTTTTGCGATATTAACAATGGATTTAATCTGGTTTTATCTGCTGTTGTGGATATAATTTGTAAAGGATTATGCAATGGCTTTTGAAATTAGATTATTAAATGAATTTTGAGGTCTTGTGGTACAGCCGATCTATTCTGTAAAAATCTCACGGTGAAAACTTGGGTGAAGTGAGCGTGAAGTGAGCTGTCATTCCACCAGCCGGTCTATTCTGTAATAATGTCACGGTGAAAACTCAGGTGAAGTGAGCTTGAAGTGAGCTGTCATTCCACCTGCTGCTAGGGACTGACAGGTCACTCCGAGCTCACTTCACCTAAGTTTTCACGGTGAGATAGTTACAGAATAGCACTGCTGCAGTGCTATTCTGTAACCATTATATCTCCATACTTAAAAAAAGACTTATACAACTTATTTGTTAAAACCTGTTGATTATGAAATAAATAAACTTATTAACTTATGGCGACGGCCTCGTTGGTCTAGTGGTCACAAGCGCTACTGCTGAGCTTGAGGTCCTGGGCTCAATTTCCGGGTCGGCCAAAGTGTATACTGGGTTTTTCTACCTGGAATTTCTTAGTAGTAGCAAGTAGTCTGGATTTGTGCCCGGTTGATGGCAACAGGCTCGCCCGCTTGTACATGGGACTTCAACAAAACTGGCGAAATGTGGGTATACATACTTAGGTACACCTCTGCGCAACCTTTTGGGCGAAAGAAGGCGTGATGTTATGTTATTATTAAATGGTAAAAGCCATTACAAGCTACATGAATATTTTTTTTTAATTGAGGAAATATTTAGACCTAGAATATTACCTTTATTTAGAAATGCCTCCGGCTTGTTGGCATCAAACTTGGAGGTTTGAGTCCTAAAAGCAGTTCATAAACTTTCGGACTTCGTAAGTTTGTCTGTCCGTTTGCATTTCTGTTAGGGCTACACTGCCGAAAGGATTTCAGTGGAAGTGAGGGAACTTGCTGCATAGTAAAGGGCTAGGCTTTATATGTGGGGTCTAAAAGCAAATCCGCCACTGCTGCTTGCTGTTGCTTTTGGATCCCACATATGCTTCAGCAGCAATGTAAATATTTACTACATTAAAATCTAGTTATTAATAACCAGCCTTTGCCCGCGGTATCGCTCGCCTCGATGTCAAAAAATATCCCACGGGAACGTATAACCGGGATTAAAAGTACCTGTTACTCCAGGTTGTACCTAAACGATCTGTGTGCCTAATTTCATCCAAATCCATTTTTAATTTACTTACAGTTTTGACATCGTTATAATAATAATAATCTTTATTATGAAACACAAGATTCATGATATAGTCGCCGGCACGTAACTTGGCAAGGTTTTGGCGTATTGGGAGCGCGTGTTGACTTAGTGCAACAAAAACATTGACACTTTTATTGAATGTCATTATTCTAAGGTTATTGCCATAATTTATTATTGAACATGTCTGTTAAGAAAATCAAGCGAAAATGAATCCTGTGCATTCCTAGATGCACAGGATTAATTTTCGCTTGATTTTCTTTTCTTGCCAAATTACATGCCGGCGACTATACACAAGAGCAGATGTTCAAAATAGCATGGTATATCTACATAAATCTACACAGATCATGTAACCCTGTCTCCTAAACTAGGTAGTCCTGTATGTTAGGAGACAGTGTTATGCCATACAAGGCGGATAGTCATATAGGTATAGCAGCAGCCAGGGTGTTTAGCGCGATGGTGGTTAAGTAATACATTTGTGTGCTGGTGTGTAAATTTGTAAGTACAAGGTTAAGTTATTATTTTATAATACGTTTAGATGACGATGTAAGTAATTGGCCTTTGGTCGTATTACTCGTATGTTAAGGTAAAACTAAAAAATAAATGACTCATAGATAGATCAGATTTTTTTCAATATCCTTGCTACTTTCAGTCCCTTAGCTCGTTTAAATCTGCGACCCGAAGATTGTAAGCGGCGTATTTGCATATCCCAGTGATTTTAAAATCTGTTAAGAATCTGATAACAGGCACGTACTCTCGTGATTCCTGCAATTGCTTCTCTTAGCTGATTGTCTTTACGATACGATTTAGTGTACTATTTCGGTAACAATAAGCTTGAATTTCAACATACGAATGTAGATTTTGTATTTTGTAATTTTCTAAGAAAGTATTTGGAATCTCCTTATCCTAAATTTAAGTAAGATGTGGACGCATGATAAATTATATAAAAGAAAAACATTGAACTAAACTCACCCTTACCTACTCATAAGAGTATCAGAATTCTCGAATCCTTAATCTAATCCTTTATCAATAAAGTTATCAAGCAAAAAAACCAGGTAAGTATTATTATATCAACCGACCGAAATTTAATTTTTGACGCCGAACACCGATACAGAACTGTTCAAAAGAATGTTTGGAAAAATTTAAGCTCACGAAAGTTAAATGGAAAAGTTTGCCACTCAAATTGACAGTGTCGCCGGGTCGACCCCGACCCGAACGGGGTTAATAAAATCGGTTTCTGACATGGAAGTAAAGTGTTATATCTCTATTACGGCCATAATAAAATAACTTTATGGTAAATTTTGTGAACGGAGGGCGAGAAACCTCTGTTTGGTCGGGATTATTTGTTGAGTCCATCTAATCATTGTGTATTTACGACCATAAATTCTGAAATTTTAACCACGTTCGCGGACAATAAGCAAATATTAGGTAGCAAGCTTTCGAACCGAAAACGTAAGCTCTATAAAATTTTCAGGCTAATTTTATTTTGCATTGAGAATTTGCTATTTCAGCGCATGTAAACAGTGGATAAACGCTGAACAGTCACTTAACATATTTTTACCGGATATTTTGTATAGGAAAATTCCAAAGCAATCTTTATGGGAGCACCTAAGCGTCTGTTTGTGATAGGGATTTGCCCCGGTAACAAGTAATAAAAAAGTCTTAAGGCTGAGACGGGCTACTGAAAGTTAACCGGACTTCACGAGCAATCAAGACTGAAAAATTAAGCTCTTAATTAAAAAGGAATTCTTAAACTTGTCACACGGGTAATATTTGTTAGCAAAGGAAAATAACAGAGTAATTTTATTGGTTTTCGATGAGGAAATTTACAAGGAGTGTCGAGTTTTGTAATAGTATTGTACGGTCAGGGAAATTAATTTATTGTGATAATAATGACAGTTGTGGTTTGGTTAGACGGACAATTTAAGTTGTTTTGATAAACAATTAATTTTCCAGGTTTAACCTATGTAGTGTCTTTTGTACCTACAACATATCTCACTTTGCTAGACATTACAGTATTCAGACAAAAAATTATTCCAAACCAAAAGTTTTGCGTCTTTTAAAAAGCTTGCAAAATAATCTGAACAGAGCTACGTGAAATAAAAAAGCGTTCTTTTTCATCTGCTCCTATTTTACTACCTACCTATCTTAAAAAATCTTTAAGTGCTACCAGAACAGGTGAAATAAGCTTAGCTTAAGCGACTTATATCTGCTTAAGTTCAAGTGTTAAGAACACGTAACAAACAGGTTGTTTCGAAACTATCTGTTATGATACTTCAGCTAGTCTGCCTGTTACATTTCAATTAGGTGACCTTTATAGAGAGAATAAGGATTATGTAATATTTTGGTTATTTATTTATTCTTCAGAAAGCTTACAGTCTAATACATATCTAGGTAAATAATGTACAATTAGAGCTTAGTGCTGGAGAGCAGTGGTGGCCCAGTTGTAACGGCCCCGACTTACGAATTGTAAGTATTGGGTTCGAACCCAAGCAGGTGCTTTACTTTGTGTAAATAATTTCATCACCACTGCTCTCAAAACGGTGAAGGAAAATATCGTAACGAAACCGGCATGTCCTAGAACCAGAAATACGAAGACATCTGCCAACCCGCACGGACCGCGTGGTAGATTACAGCCCACTCCCTGTTACAGAGACCAGCAAGAGAGACCAGCAGAAGAGGCCTGTGTCCCAGCAGTGACAACATTATAGGCTGATTATGAGAGCTTACAATTGCCATATACAAGCTTCCACAAATTAAATAAGTTTCAGAGAGAGGTTTTCAGTTATTTCAATTCCATCTTGTATAGATTTATTCTATACTTTCACCTGCAGTCAGACCATAGCTCATTCCTTTAGAAACCTTCACAAACCCATTAATATTTTAGAAACACTAAACAAACGACGCACACGAAATCTTAAAATAATAATCGTTTATTTCTGTTTATCTTCAGGTTAGACTTCGTTAACGACACGTGCATCGCACGCACCTACATAATGGCAGACGGTTACAGAATAATAAGAAAATGAAGTGCTTATAATATTGCAAAGACTGCATGAAGCGCCAAGAATTGCCTGTCACCTGTCACTCACGCAGGAACAATTCATAAGGTTGCACTAGTCGACGGCTCGAACTCGTTGGTGGGCGTGGCTAATGTATGCAAGCTATTTAGCATAGTTATTGATTTATTTAGTATTCATTTATCTAGTTTTTATTTATTTATAGACGATCATTTATAACGAAAACGAGCGCGTAAAATTTCATGAACAGACCTTTAGGCGTAGGTATAGATACTACGGAAAAACTACTGGATGTATCTACTCAAAATAAAATTATTTGTACTTTTGAATAAATTATCTATCCCTGTACGGTTTCTATTTTGCCATTTTCATACTACACGTGTTATTTATTTACGCCCAAAGATAAGTTAAAATTTGTGGTAAAATATGGAAGTTTCGACGCTCAAAACTTCCAAACCAATTTTTTTTTTCAATTCTGCTTCCATACAGGGCTACATAATGTATACAAGAATAACCAACTAGCGTAACCTTAAGCCTGATTTGTACGTCTGCAGTTCTCAGAAAAGTTTGGTTTAATAACTTTTGTAACTTTAAAAATAAAAACGATTTTTTTTTTTTTTTTTATAAAATTGATTCTGAAGACAGAAAATTGTACATAAGAATCTGGGAATCCCACACGCAAAAGTATGCCGTGCACTCACGCATGTGTGCGAATATCATTTTTGCCATTTGCGCGCCTTATCATTCCATCATTTACCTACTCCGTGTCATCGCCAAAGATCGTGCATCATCCCAACAATGACAGCTCCAGATATAGACAGATGCGATTGCCTCACTTGCCCTGCTGTGACATGAGTGAATAATTGGTTTGCACGCGTAAATCATAAGCGAAAAACAAAACTTTACAAGTACACCGACTAAAAGACAGCACTGAGTTAGTGTTGCCTACATTGGCCTCTCGCTTCTGGTGTAACAGATGGGACTGAGAGAGAATCAGTATTCGCTACCGGAACTCATATGTTTTAAATGTTATAAGCTGATTTTCAACGTCAGCCATAAATGTCGAGTACAAAACATCAGCTTACTGAAAGACGGCTACAAATCTAATCATTGTGCATGACAGAATGTTTGACAAGCCGATTTGCCACAAGCCACAAACAGCAAATCGGCTCGTAGTAAAGTAATATGAAAATACGGTTTTTGCATATTACATAATTGAATTTCGACATGAGCCATTAACGTCCAATACAGAAGATAGATTTAGAACACTGGCCCAGTGGTAACGGCCGCGGCTTACGAGTTGTAGGTCGTAGTTTCTAACCCCGACAGGCGCTTTACTTTGTGTAAATTATTTCATCACCACTGTTCTCAAAACGATGAAGGAAAACATCGTGAGGAAACCGGCAAGTCCTAGAATCAACCCGCACGGGGCCCGCGTGGTGGACTACGGCCCACTCCCTCTCACAAAGAGGACCAGTAGTGGACATTATAGCCTGATTATGCTATGCAGAACATAATCTTGAAAGATAGCTACAAAACTAATCCTACTATAGGTGTCTAGTACATATATTGTTTTCTCCACGGACATATACTTCTGCCAACATTATGCAGAACACAGACGGATTTACAAGTCTTGTACTACGATGCCCACGGGAAGGTACAGCTTCAACTATTCGCTTCGCAGAAAATAGAAAGGAAAACTCAGAATGCAAGGAACGGACACTATTTACTATTTAAGCATTTACAACATAACACTAAACATAGTTGTTTTATCTACAAGAAAGTTGTGAGTTGTAGGAATTCACGCAGAGAAATGTTGTTTAATGACCTCGCAGGCGATTCACTCGCTTTACACAATGTTACCTACTTTGTTTTAAATTACCTTGCGTGGCTTGAAAGCCATTACTAGTTTAAGGGCGCTCAGAAAGGTGTTTCCTATGCAATTTATTGTATGTGATATTAGGAGGAGCTCGTAATAGCCACACGGGTCGATCCATCAGATTAAGCTACGCTTGCGGTTGGTCAGTGGATGGGTGACCACCTTCACATGCACGTTAGCCCGTTGGTCCCGGCTGTTATTCGTGGATCTTTGACAGTCGTTACGGGTCGTTAGAAGCCCGAAAGTCTGACAACCAGTCCAAGGGGTATCGTATTACCCAGTCACTGGAGGACGTCAGATAGGCAGTCGCTCCGTGTAAAATATTGGTATTCAGCTGCATCCGGTTAGTCTGGAAGCCGACCCCAAAATAGTTGGGAAAAGGCTAGGCAGGTTGATAATAATGTATGCAATGATAGGTATACAGGGTCAAATAAAATTAACTAGCGATACTCCGCAGACGTGATGGTATCGATATCTAAACACCATCATCATTTCAGCCGAAAGATCACTTCGACCGGTATATCTAAACATCATGAATTAATTCAATGCGCCGATCCCAGCGTAGCTTAACCAGACTCGATAAATAGAATTAACCCCAAGATTTGCACTAGCCCCTGGAGCCTAAAAAAAAAAGAAAATATGTTTATTTGCGGTAAACATGACGCAAAAAAAGAACACAAAATACAAAAAATCCCATCGCTCAGCATGATGCTGCGACCCTATGCAAGACAGAGCCCCAGCGCTGGTTTTCAGCGACAGCCGGCGTTGACCGGTGCAGCATAACATGAAATATAATTAAGATATAAAAATAAAATAAATATACAATAATTAATTCTACATAAATAAAAAAAGTATAATATTTAAAAAATCCAGCCTCATGTTCCATGGTGCTACAGAGGCCATTATTGCATATGAGGGAGTAGACCGGATGGCGCGGTAATGGTAGGGAACACGCCCTCAGGATATGGAAGGATTTGTGAGCCGTACAAACCGCCAATGGACGGGTTATATTAAAACAAAAAATAATCTGATGATTTTTTTGTGGGGACATCGACCGCAGTTAGTCTTAGTTACTTGAAATATCTGTTTAAAAATCAGTTTTTTATTGTAAACTTCACAGACGTGATTGGTATGAATATCTAAATACGAGAAAACAAAAGAAAACAGATTTTCCCAACTCATACACACTTCAAGTAACAACAGTAAGGCTGCTTGTGCACTGGAGCGGAGAAGTGAGGAGAGGAGCGGAGCTGTGCCAATATTAGCCAATAGAATGTTAACTCTGGAGTGGAGTTTAGATTCGATTGGTTACTATTGGCACAGCTCCACTCCTCTCCTCTCTTCTCTGTTCCAGTGGACAGGCAGCCTAACAGCAGACTTTGACACCCGAAAAAAAGGTGAAATCTTTTTCTTTTTCTTATTGTGTTAAGATACCGATACCCATTACTTCTGCAGAGTTTCAGTAGCCCTGTATAATATACCGTCTTCATTAAACAAATAGTTGATTTTAACAACTTGCAAATTAGTTTCTGTTCCACAGCAGTACATTGTAGAATCGAAACTAGAACGGCCTGTAAATATTTGATAGATATTCCCAGTCTCACGAAGTATCCAGGCCAATTTAATGATATCAAATAAAAGTACGAAGCGATGTTTGCTACGTAAATTACTGGACCATCACAACTTTTCAACGAAAAGCAACACAGAAGAAATCGTCGGAAAACCTATCAAAACTTGAGAAAATTCAATAAGGGTACTTGGGAAGTTTGTTAAAGGAAGTAGCGACGAATATTTTTTTATGAAAAAAAGGAATCTCAATTTGTGTCGCCGGTAAAATAAAAATAACGTGAAAACCCTCAAGGCTTGGTGAGAGAATCGAGTTTGTTTGTCAACTTTCTCTGATGATGTCCTGTTAAAAATATTGCGATTCATTACCATTTCAGAAAAGTATTGTAATTTGTTCTTAACAATAACACAATACTCTGTAAACTTTGCCCCATTGATGTTGGAAATAACCGATATAACTGTTTGGCTTTTCATTTGGATTGTTTTCTTTTTTATACATAGCATCACGCCTGTAATCCCCCGAGGGTTAGGCAGAGGTGTACCTATTGTAACAACCACATTTGGCCAGTTTTGTTTAAGTCCCATGTGATAGGGGGCGAGCCTATTGCCTTCAACATGGGCACAAATCCAGACTCCGGTTTGCTACTTAGAAATTTCTGACAGAAAAATCCAATAACACTTTGCCCGACCTGGGAATCGAACCCACACCCTCAGCAGTAGAACTGTAGTGTTTGCGACCACTAAGCCAACGAGGTAGTCTCATTTATTCTACATTTTTTAGAAAAAAAGAGGGAGTCTTTTCAGTTTTTGGCTGTAAACCAGCGGAGTAATATCTGCACATAATTTAAAAAAATATTCATTAATCACACAATAAATATGAGTCAAGAAACAAATTCCAAAAACATAAGAGAGTATTTTCTGTATCGCGGCGCGACTTGTCGCTTCTGTGTGTACGCGCGCGTTTTCATCACATCGCGCGACAATTTGCGCCAGTCTGTACGAGCCTTAACCCAGATTGTTTCAATGATGTTTAAACGTTTTATTACAAGAAAAGTGATTTTCAAGCCCGTACCGACGGATATTCTTAGGAACGGGTTGTTTCATAATCAAGTCAGATGATATAAATATCTTGTCGAAAAACATCATTCATGAAATCATGACATCATGTTTCATATTAAGAATCCAAGAAACTCATTCTGTGTTTGTTTAAAGACATAAAATATAGTAGTTATTAAGAAAAATATAAAGCGAAAACGAAAACAAACTGTGCATGTTTTATTAAGATATTTCTCCGACACTATTATGATCTAAAACAAATTTCGCTATAATAAATTTTAAGCTCCGTTGAATTTTGATACGATAAAGTAGCAATAATAAAATTTTATTCCGTTTTTATAATATTTTCTTCATTTTATTCAAGACAATATTTACTGAAGATCGTAAACACCTACAATTTAGATAATCTATCGAAATTTAACATTTATTTTCCATGAGGTCCTAGGTTAGATTCCTAAGTTGTTGAGAAACGCAATTTCAGCAATTATCGTTTGAATAACATTATTAAATTGTAAGTAATTGAAAAATCATCGTCGAATATTGAGACGCGACACCGGTAAAACAATTTCCAAAAAATTGTTCCACCAACCGCATTGCACCTTTCTGCGGGAGCCTTTTACCTCAATTGTCAAATTAAAAACATGTTTACGGTAATTTAAAATTACAATTTCGAGTTTAAGTATTCAAATAATTAAATTAAAGCACTCAATTTGTAAGTGGCACTAACTACAAATTAGCATTAGGTACGTTTTCTGATCCATTTGTTTACATTTTCATCACATACTTTTTGAACAGACTATACAATTATTGCTCTTAGATGGTATTTGAGAGACATTCACTATTTCAAAGCAAGTCTCTCTCTCTCTCTATAGGAATACCAATTATTCACTGAATCTGCAGGATCGATCGTGCAAGCAGCCTGAAAACCGGACATCTTCAGGTCCTTAAGTTCAGACTGATGGGTACTCCATACGTTAGTATATCGTGAAGCTTAGTCCGACACGTTTGCCAATTAATCACCGAGGTTCGGTGTGAAAATGGGACTTCTACAGCTTGGTTTAAAGGTATATGTTATGGTCTAAGTTTAGTTGGAGCTTGGAGCTTAACGAAAAGATATTGTAACTATCTATTAAAATCATTGTTATCGATGACAGCTTCAAAAATAAGACAGAGTAAGGGCCATATCACACTAGCGATTTGTGAGCGTGTTTCCAGCGAGGCGAGCTCGCTGACTGTGCGTAGCGAGCACGCCACTTGTGCGCAACGAGTTCGCCGCGTTTGCGGAACGTGAGCGATTGACCTGAGTGCACAAGACAGAGCGGGTGTACAATATTGTGAAAACGCGGCGCTCACGTCGCGTGGTCGCGGCTAGTTCGCTTCGCACCCGCAGAGAGCACGTTTACAAATCGCTTCGCTGGAAACACGCTGGTAAATCGTCAGTGTGACAACGCTGTAACAGTCAAAGAGATAATAAAGCCAATTTAATACGCTTTTTTGGATTCGCACTGAAACTGACGTATTGCTTCGTTGATAACAATAAGACTTTTTGCTCTTTCAGCTGTGCGGTTAAGGCTCCCGCGGACAGATGCGACGCGACTCTTACCGGTGTCGCGACACGCCTGTCTGAGGGACCCTTTACAGAGCAAGCAAGGCAAAAATACTCTTCTTGAAGCATTCTCTTTTTGCTGGTTTTAAAGTAAATTCTAATTAAGTCTCACTGGAAAAATACGAATATTATAAAGAGGTATTTGTGTGTAGGTAATCTTCGGAACTACTAATACGATTCTGAAAATTCTTTCACTAATGGTAAGCTACGGTATTACCAAGTTAGGATGACATCCTAACTAATAGGTATTTAAATGCGAAAGTGAGTTTGTTTGTTAGTTTGTTACGCTTTCACGCTAAAACGGCAGAACGGATTGGGATGAAATTTGGCACACGAGTAGACCATGACCTAGGTTAGGACATAGGCTACTTCTTTATCCCGATATTCCCACGGGATCGAGACTTATGCGGGTGAAACCGCGGGGCGCTGCTAGTATTATAAATGCGAAAGTAAATTTGTTTGTTTGGTACGCTGTCACGCTAAAACGGCTGGACGAATTTGGATGAAATTTGGCACATGGGTAGACCGTGATCTGGAGAAGGACATAGGCTACATTTTCATCCTGGATTGCAGACAAAGTCGCGAGCAACAGCTAGTAGGATACCTACCTATATTTTATGTTCAAACAAGTTCACGCGGACGAACCGAGAAGAATAAATCTATTCTACAAATAAAAGCCAATAGATGTTTAACCACTTAAAAACTTTTCGCAATAAGACAGAATAAAACTCAAGAGAAAAACCAGCCATCTGGGACAGTACTTACCCCTCAATACACTTGGCAGCATTTATAAGTTTAACGGGCCCAGCAACTAACCGACCCAGAAAGTTTTATGGCACAACTTACGTACTAAGTACGTCATACTAAATCTAGAAAGTTCTACAATAGAACAGAAGTGTCTAGACTATATGACAAATATTGTGAGGCTCTGTTAAGTACTTACGTGATAAAGTTGAATAATTTATTACTGTTGTTGAGCTTACTCACGCTCTGATTGTGTGAAGGGCGTTTATGGCAGTAGTTTTTATTTGTGGATTTACCTGTAAAAGGAGAAAATATTATTATTAGATGATATTAAAAATGCAGAAAACAGGTACTTAAAAGTATTGCTTGACTGTGTGAAAATGGAGCGTGTTTTTCCAGGATTGATTTTTAAGCACCTCGCGTTATAGACGGCCACTGCCACGACTTTTGATCGCAGCGACCAGGGGCCTTATTATGAAGTATTAATGCCATTATTATTCCACTGCCAAAAAAGGATGGTGCTAGCGGCCGTCTCTCATTCACACTGGAATAATGGTGGCATTAATACGTCATAATACGGCCCCTGGTAAACTATAGAAACCGGCCAGTTGGCCGTTGCGACCAAGTGCACGATTCATATCGGTTTCTATAGTTTTAGTAAGAGAAAATATTAGTTTTTTTGTATGTTTGTTTGTAATGAATAAACTCAAAAACTACTGGACGAGTAGAAGAGTGGAGAAGCTAATTGCCGATTCCAAAACGTAGATCTCTAAGGAGAAGAACGGTCAAGAAACTCCAAGGACACTCTTTTAAATATAGATATTACAAAGTCATTAGGAGCAAGAATAATGTACCCAATACATTATTCTTGCTTTGTGAGAACAAAACAAAAACAATTCAAAATATAAGATTTAAAAAGAAAGAGTGTGTAAGGATCGTAGCAGGTGGCGTTCTGTAGCTTCTGCCTAACCCCATATAATTAAGAGGAGCCTGAAAGCCGTTTAAAAAGATAGCCAACATGAAAACAATAGGATGACATAATAACGTTGACATAACATTTTGATTGTTAACCTATCCTTATCGGTAATCATTAAAAGTTTTTAATGAAGCACAGAGCTCGTATCTTTCTGCCTAGTTATTTAAACGAAGGTTGAATCAAACACTGTCTGTAACATAGGTACGTAAGTAAAGTATAAAGTGGCAAATGAAACAAGGTTGAATGGTATACATCTATTTATAAATCCATACATACATACATATTACCTATCTATACATACCATACAAATAAATAAAATTGAAGGGTCTGTTTGTAATCTCAAAATAACAGTTTTTTCTATTACTATTATATACCTACCTACGTAACTTGTACCAAAAAACTTTTTTTTTTAATTTTTGTGATTTTCTGTTTATTCCGGCTAATATCCGAAACAGCTGGGTCGATTTTGATGGGATAGGTATCTAAATCGAACGTTAACGAAACGTATGTCTAAATCGAACCAACATCTCAATACTACGGCAGGTGTACTTTACTCAAGATCAGTCTGTAACATGAGGGCGGATTATATAATACGGGCCTTATTACCCACGGTAAAGACGAAGCTGAAAAGAAACAATGTAAAATGAAACTAAGAACATCTACAATTACAATTTCGAGATAACTTTGTGCCTAAAATTACGATTTACCTAACCTAAATGAGTTTATCTCAGTCAAAAACAATTGTAGGCACTAACAGCTGCCATCATTGTTATCTATATGACTTGAACAACTTTTTACAGTACACAAACAAAAATTAGTGATGTGCGGGGATGTGTCTAGTTTTATCGATTACCGAAAAACAACGGATTACTCTCGGCGTGCCGAATCTGACGCACGGTCGTCCCCAACGCCATTAATCAAATCACGACTATGCGGTTTAATGGCAGACTAATTACAGTTTGCGCGCGAATCACCTACACATACCGTCGCAGTAATTACTGCATTAACTCGACTGCGGAAACGCTTAATACGGGATAATGCTGATTACATATCGCAATGCGGGTGCTAACCGAAAGTTTGCCCAGTTCGGACGTCAATCAAACGTCGAACGCAACGTCCTCGTCACTCTATTGTGATACCAACGTGAGGCTCGTGTCAGGCAGCGTTACGGCTAGCAGATTATCGTTTAACCCTTGTTTTTAGATAGTGCAGCATGTAAATATTATGAATAATTTATGAATAAAAAATATGAAACAAGCGTATACCCTCTATTTTTTTTAAAACGAACCAAACATTTGTAGCTTTTTTAAGTAACTTTTGTAGTGCACGATAATTTTTAGGGTTCCGTACCACAAAAGGAAAAAGCGGGTTAACCCTTATAGGGTAAAACCCTTATCGGATCACTCGTGTGTCGATGTGACTAGTTTAAAAAAAAATGTTTACAAACTGTACCGTGTGTATCAAATGAAAGGGCTTGGTGTGAGGATCATTTTTTTTTTCTAATTAGTAGTACAATCAACGAGTTCCCCAATACACAATGTCAATTTTATCGACGGAAAAATTCGCAATATACCAAGAACTTCAAGTTCCGCAACCACAATAAGACGAACGATTGAACCGTAATAAGAATTATCGTTATTTATCGACACAAATACATCACTAGCCGCAGTTGGAGAAACGGAATCTTATACTGTTCAGTGCTCCCCGTAGCCTCATAAACGAGGTGATAAAACGCTGCCACCCTACCTTAACGTTTACCTCAGAATACCCTTTATGGATATTTACTCACTATTCACAAACATAATGAACTTCAAGCTTCATATTTTCTCTGGTTCATTGATTTTGATTATAATAACAGCTTTTACTGGGTCATCGTAACGTTATTAGGACGAAGTTCATTCTATCATTCGCGAAAATGAATGAATAGGAGAGTTTATATGGCAACCTTTACGTGTGTATGCGCCCATTCAGTATATATTTTTATGAAAGGTGCGTGGGGGAATTTCCTACATTGTTGTGAAATTGTATTCTCATTTTCATATCAAGTCTCTAAGCTCGGGGTAAATGGAATAAGAGTACAAAGTAATGAATACTGGCAAGTATTACTTTTTATATAACATAAATTATGTATGTAGGTCGCATGGTTTCACCAAGGGACGTTGTACGACTGACGCCAGTGTCACCTTATTAAAACACATATTTACGGCGTGGGAAGAGGCCCAAGACGCCATAGGATTTTTTTTTGTGACCTCTCCAAGGCATTTGACTGCGTCGACCACGAAACCTTAATCTTGAAACTTGAGCATTACGTACTTGGAAAACTTGCGCTCAGTTTAGTAAAATTTTCTTTAAATGATAGACAAAAGCAAGTTTAAATGAATGGTGTCGATTCACTCGGTTTAAAAGTAAAAATGGGTGTACCACAAGGATCAATATTGGGTCCTTTCCTCTTTTTTAGTATATATTAATGATCTACCCGATTTGTTAAACGCCCAACCACAAATGGTGTTATTTGCTGACGATACTTCCTTAATTTTTTAAATTAATAGACGTGCATCAAATCCTGAGGACGTAAATAACGCCCTACAGCAAGTCCAAAATTGGTTCACTGCTAATAATTTAGTATTAAATGGGAAAAAAAATAAGTGCATAAGATTTTCTTTACCAAATGTCTAAAGTTGTAATTGTGAGATAGTATTGAATCAAGAGAAATTAGAATTCGTCGATAAAACTATTTTCTTGAGGATCACGGCTAAGTTCAGCAGTATATGCTGTGAGAAAAATCCGTCAATTTACTGATGCAGATACCGCGAGGCTAGTCTATTTTAGTTACAAATGCTTTGAGTTTATGTTAGATATAATACATAAGTACCTACTATAAACGTCTACTGCGAAGACGAGAAGGCTCCAAATGGTACAAGACCAGTCACATGGGACTTTAGCAAAGAGGATAGGTATCACAGTTTTTCATTATAACACGCATTAGAAATGTCGCGCACTTTGCGGCCACGACCACGACAGAAACTTTGGCCGTAACTGGTCGGACGACCGGTCTAACTTTCTTCTTCTTTGGAACTTCTGCGGCCTAGATTGCGGCTAGACGTGCGACAAGTAGTGGTCGTGGCCGCGTAGTGCGCGAGGTCCCTTAGTAGAATGAGGAGGGAATGCTGCTAATATCCTCTTGACATCTTCCCATACTTACCCCAATTAACTGGCTAAAGAGAACTTTATTCTGCTATGGTGGAAGAAATCTCAGTCATGGTGGAAAGCTCAGCCAAAGAATCAACTACTTTAAACCTAGTAAACAATTCAAAATCCAACAAAAGACAATTAATTAGAAACACATCCAACAGAGCATCGCAATTCTGAACTAATATTCTAATACTACATAGCAAACATAACACTACACATGTGTACACATTGGTCTGAAGCGCGCACACAGAGTAGAAAGTCATTTGGAGTGCTCAAACTCCATCCACCCTTTTCACTGAATTGGCGACGAAAGCGGTGAAAAAGAAACATTCAAAATGGTTTCTATATTCTCACCAAAGGTTGAATCATAGCTGTCAGAGTTAGGTAAAGGACACATAAGGACAAACAGAACAGGATCGAAGTACTCAATACCACGAGAAATGACAAATTGGAAATACAATTAGGAATGTCCTATCAAGCATCGACAAATTTGTTTATTTATTTCATTAGTTAACAAAACAATACTGACAAAATCTTCTTCAAAATGCGACACAATTGATTATCGGAGTCTTATTCCTTTTTCTGAATTAAAACTGAATGTCTAAGCGCGAACATGCAAAGCCAGGCAGAGCAGCTACTAAAACCACAAATTCGTATTACTCCATTAACTAACTCCTCCTTGTCTGAACCACACAAGTATTATGTCAACAGTTTCTTAGAAATCCTTGATAACAATTGCTAGTCAAGCAACACGAGTACGTGACCTATCTCATTAAGGTTTCGTATAGAACATTTAAATTGGACACCAGTGGCACCCGGGCTATTTAATGGCCATGTGACTCTTTAACTGGAGTGTCTGGAAGTCAATTTACGTCGTAGTGTATCTTTATCACAATGGAAAAAAAATATTAGACGAGTTGGGAATAGGTAAGGTTAGTTTTCTTCTCGTGAGAAAAGATTTTAGTATGAATGTGGATAGCTATTAGGAGAAGGCCAAAGAAACCGATGTATGGACTGTGTGGAAGACGACATGGCTAGAAAAGGGGTGACTACCGAGATGACGAGTAACCGAGAAGTATGGAAGAAGTTGCGCCGACTCCAAATACTGGAATGAGGGCAGGAGAACTATAATGATGAATTTATTCAACTTAAGAATAGTTTTGGGTTCATTTGAGATGATTTGATATTGCATATTATGAGACCTTGGGAACTAGTTAATCGATTTTTCAAAGTAACAATTTAAACGTCATATTATTAACACACAGAGGTAGTTATTTTTACAAGAACATTATACAGAACTTTTTTGCTCTGTGCCTGCGTAAAGGCAAGCAGGGTTTTCATTTGTTTGTAAACTCTTGTTTGCGTGCCGCTTTCGGTATTTGCCTGGCTTCAAGCTAAAAGTGGCAAAAACAAATGTTTGAGCAAGAACATCTTGTCTTTTGTGCTTCTTTTGCCTTGCTATGACTAACTTAGAGTTACCCTGAGGCTTTTCTTGGGTATTAAAACTACCTAAACTGCTGGGTGTAGAAGCATGAAATTTTGCATTAGAGTTCCCTATAACGAAACAGCACTAAGGATGGATTTTTCGAAATTCATCCCTTAAAGTGTTCTCTAAGCTGTCGTTCCTTATTTCACTTTTTTAGGCTAAAAGAGTTCATAAGGAGAGACATTTTGTATGGAAGTTCGTTATTTTTGCCGACAGGAAATGCGGCTTGCCAAGCTATAAATAAAATACAATTAGGTATAAACTGGAAATCTCTGAATTGACAACTGTACTTTCGGTTATTTAAAAGTGGTCCTGTAATTACGGATTCTTATGCTCGTCATCTAAATAATTTTGCTTTAATCAAAGCAAACTCTCGCCAAATTTAACACATGATAGTGAATGCCATCATCATCATTATCAACTGTCAGATATTCATTGGTAATCATTTTACATGGGGTTCCAAGAATTATACGTCCTTCGATATATTCTGAACAAGAGCATGTCTACTGTGGTTGTAACACTTGTAACAATAAACCTTAGGAGGAAACAATTAACTCAGCTAATTTGATTTTATCGTGCGTCACCCGAGAAAAGAACTAACAAAGAGTAGATAGGTACAGAAGGTCGACTCGAAAATGAACGCACACATAGACACGGCTCATGTACAGCACAGTACGTCGCCGCTGGTAACACTTTGACTGTTAGGCTTAATAGACTGTAGATTTGTAGACCATTTTCTATTTTGTTAAGTACCTGGTACTTTATGACATTTGTCTACATTGTTTTCCCATATCTATTAACACTGTAATTTGAAAACATTGTAAAAGGCATTTATTTTTAAAAGAGTAACCGTGGAATTTCTTGCCGGCTTTTCTCCATAGGAAATGATCAATTGGAACCGTGCGCCTAGCTTCTAACGTTTCATAAGTGCCCATGTAGGTTTATGTGAAATAAAATATTTTGATTTTGACCATGAGCTAGCCTAGCGTAGTACAGGGAGCCTACCACCACCTCTTTAAGCAGTATTATTTTAATATTACTTTAGTGTGGGAAAGAGATGAAGCTCTACAGGACGTATTGCTCCATCTCTTTCCCCCACTGAAGTAACATTAAAATAATACTGCTTAAAGAGGTGGTGGTAGGCCCCCAGAGTTTCAATAGAGTGCGAGGCTACCTTATTATAGGTACTTGTTTTGTTACCATTCACCCGCGCGCTACTATACAGCGAGCACACTCGCGTCTGGCATTTCAATGAAAACATTTACAGCCGTTTATGAATTGTCAAAGAGTTGAAGCTAGTTTCCCATACCAAAACGTAGATCTGTATGGAGAAGAACGGTCAAGGAACTCCCATCAGTTTGAAATCTCCGTAAATACGCGTGTCTGTGTGCGTGCCAGTTTTCGCTCGTTCTATGGAACTGACCTTCTGTAGGTAGGTACCTATCTATTCTGTGGAACTAACCTGAGTCAATCGAACGGTGGTAAACATTCTACGAGTAGCTACCTTCTTAAGTATAATACAATTTGCTGAGTCAAGTTTAAAAGAGTCTTAAACAAGACAAGTTTAAAGTTAGTTTTCTGTTTTAATATTCTGTGCAGATGGGATTGGTAGACGTCCAGTTTTTGTCGAACCCGTCTTGAGTTATGTAAGGAAAAAAATAATAAGACTTAAACGATATGTAGGTATAGAAAACACAATATATAATATTTATTACCTTATTTATCATCAAAAATTTCCACTAATCGGACATTTCCACTAATCACAAACTATGTTTAAGCAAACGAATTCATAAGTAACTACAAACAAAAACTATTTCTATAACAGCACAATCGTGTTCAATCAACTAATAACAAAATAAATCACTATGTTTCATAAAAAATACATTATTTATGGAAAGAGCATTAACTTATCGATATTTCAAATCATGTTAGTTCGATGTAACAGTCACTCACGATTTAATATATGTATAAAAGCAAAACTAATATAATTTTCACGCGACACAAAGTATAATCAGGTTCAATCAAATATTAAACGAAAGTGTTATATGAGACATGTTTATAGCCGTGTAACGTCAAGTTATATAAAAAAGTAAAACACGCCTTTCAGATTTTTTAAATAACATATTATTATTTTTGTAGCATTAAAAACGGTGAGGGAAAACAGAGATATTATTTTCTCAACGGCATTTGAAGCCAAGTCAGGGCCCATGGGCGGCATAAAAACTCTGACACCAGTACTCTAATTACGTAATACACGATCAATCGGAATTTGAATCGATTTGAAAAAAAAATCTTATGCATTGCTAAATAACGCAATGAATGTTGTTGAAGTTGAACTGTCAAAATTAAAAAAAATTTTCGTAATCGTTTACGAAAATGTGTTGCGTAATCAGATAGCAGGTTAGTCAATAAGCACACGGAAAAAATGCATTCAATGTTTTAGGCTTTTCGCAAACTTTTGAGTCAAGACTGAATTTGGATCATAGACATAGAGAATTGGACTGAGCGTTAGCCTTACAAAAGTGACAACTCTCTAGAACGAGACAAAGCGACTGTGCGGCCAATACTTGTAGTAGTACTACTAAAGAGACAACTACTACCCGCGAATTCGCTTTGTCTCTTTCGTACTTTTCTGTCTGTAGGTATTCACTGCACAACTGAATACGGAACGCTCAATCCATTCTCTATGTCTATGGTTATTTTTACGCGTGTTCCAAATCAGAACTAAAGCCGCCATCTTGTTTGAATACATTTCAAGTGACATTTCACAAATGGTTACCAACAGCGCATCAACGTCATTCGAGCGCTAAAAGATTCTGGTACTAGGTAGCTCAATCAATCTGCCTAGCCTTTTCCCAACTATGTTGGGGTCGTTTTCCAGTAACTGGGTAATACGATACCCCTTCTCCGACTGGTTGTCAGACTTTCAGGCTTCTCACGATCCATAACGACAGTCAAAGATCCAGGAATGACAGCCGGGACCAACGGCTTAACGTGGTTTCCGATGCACGGAGGAATCTCGGTATGTAAAGATGGTCACCCATCCACGGACCAACCCCGGCAAGCGTAGCTTAACCTGATGGATTGGCCCGTGCGGCTGTTATTACTTAGTCACGAGCTCCTCATCTTTGTAGCACCTATAAGTACGCAAATAAAATGTCTGTTTTTTGACATAAAAACAAATGACATCTTTCAAGAAAACATAATTCCCAGTTAGCTACATATAACACTGTACTAAAAAGCTGTAAATTAATTCAAAGCACCTGGTCGACCGAGCTCTGCTCTGGTGAAAATAGAAAATGCTCATTTAATAGTACTGGATAGTTCATACTAATTCCATGCTGGCGTGATAGTAGGTACTTACTAATTCCATGCTGCCATGTCATTATTTTAAGGTAGCCATCTTGTTCTAAACTTGGGGCGACCGAGCTCTGCTCGGGTGAAAATACGGGGAAAACGAATGTTCGCAGATATCAGACCTAGCTAGATCGATTTTTCGCCCCCGTAAAAATATTTAACTTTTATTGAAATCGTTAGAGCCGTTTTCGAGAACGTGATTACAAATATATAATATAATATACATATACAAATATTGCTCGTTTAGGATCCTGTACTTTCTGTCTACCCCCATGGAAAGCAGGCGTGAGTTTATGGATGTGTATGTATTTGTGTAAAAAAGCTGTAAAATAAAATACTCCAAATCGCAACTAAAAAGTCTCTGAAAGTTGTCAAAGCTGAAAACCCTGTTTTAGCTCATGACGAAATTGTTCTGTCTATGCCAGACAAAACTGATTTTTCAGTACCTATATTTTTATCAGCTTTGACCTGCCTTAGTATTTTTATTTATTATGTATTTTTTTTGATAAAGTAAGATATTGCCTTGTATTTCACGTTGTTTTGATAGTTGAACATATGTTTTTGATAAACCGGAGATTATTAAGACTGCGGTTTCGCTTTCATCTGTTTATGAAAATTGAAACTACATTAGTTTCTATATACCTATATAAAACCAAACACGACAAGGGTCTTTAACAGTAACATAACATCACGCCTGTATTCCCCGAAGGGTTAGGCAGAGGTACACCCACATTTCGCCAGTTATGTTTAAGTTCCATGTAATAGGGGGCGAGCCTATTGCCATCAACCGGGCACAAATCCAGACTACGGGCTGCTACTGAGAAATTCCGGATGGAAAAATCCAATAATACTTTGTCCAATCTAGTAATCCAACCCATGACTTCTTGCTCAGCCGAAGCACTTGCGACCACTGGACCATCGAGTCAGTCAAGGGTCTTCATGTTACAAAGCTTATCTTAAAACATACGACATAATTATCTCATTGAGACATCTCTCTCAGATTGATTTCGGGTGTACTAGACAGAAGTTTACTCCAATCCTCTAAAAGAAAATGTAGCCGTATTGGGATCTAAAATGACAGATGGACGTATCTGGAGTAACGGACTTGACCAGACAGACTGCAATCAAAATAACGGACACACGCTTTCCGGACGCGTTTTCTCATTCTATCGATAGCTTACCGTATGCCTGCAGCAGCGATTGATATGGAATAGCTTATGGCTTAACTTACATCAATTTACGATAGTGCAAGTTGCGTTGCACTGTGCAACGCTCATGATGTTTCGAGATCAAAATGATCAAATATATAGGAATCATAATATCAACTCGCTGTGCCTGCAGCTTCGCTCACGTAACTATGTATTCTATAGGCATAATGAGTTCCTGGGAACGTAAAGTTATAGTATATTCGTCATAGTATCAATATATTGTTATTTAATAGCCTTCGTGAGCCATAAATGTATACGAACAGTCGAACACTCGTTTTTATTCCGAGATTTTCCTATTAGGTTCGAATTTTACCGGAGGTTTTAGTCATTAGAACTTCAATTCGTGAACTAGGCGAGTGAAAAGTTCTAAACTACTAGTAGGGTAATCCCGAAATTACACGTGAGACAAATCGTAAACAATATTTCTTTTTGTATTTGAAAGAAAGAAAATAAATTTAGGACCAGGTTAAGGCACTCATTAAAACACAAAAAAATACAACAGAAAAAACCAAGTTATAACAAATAAACATTAATTCAACAACACGTAAAAGACGAAACACCAAAATTACTTTGATTTGACAAAATAGTCACAATTTATCAACACTTCACTTCTTCACCTCATTTCTTACAAAGAACGGTAGACAAGGAACTAAAAACAACAGTTTTCCGAAGAGGCACACTTGTAGTTACGGTATTCAAACGTGTAGGAAGCGATTTGGCGAGGGTTAGCGATGTTATCGCGACGGAACTGTGATAAAGTAGCAGCCAACAGGTGAAATAGGAATACTGTTTTTTATGTGGTTTTCTTTTATTTGGAACCGTTGAAGAATACTGTCTTTGAAATTGCAATACACTAGAATTCAAAAAGTAAAGCCTTAGGCCAAAAGTGGGACCGTATTGGTCAACAAAGAGGGCGGGCCTAAAAGACGATAAATCTAAAAACTAACTGTGAGAGACTCGCCCCAGTTACAAGAGGCTAAAACAATGTTTTCCGAAGAGCCACTCTAATTGTAATTATGATATTCAAACGTGTGGAAAGCGATTTGGCGAAGGTAAGCGATGTTATCGCGACGGAACCGTGATAAAGTAGCAGCCAACAGGTGAAATAGGAATAATGTTTTTATGTGGTTTCTCTTTTCCTAGGCGGGCCAAGCAGACGAAAAACCTCAAAAAACAATGTTTTTCAAAGAGCCACACTTGTAGTTTAGGTATTCAAACGTATAGGAAGCGATTTGGCGAGGGTTAGCGATGTTATCGCGACGAAAACGCGATAATAACAGCCAACAGGTGAAATAGTAAGAACAGTATTTTATGTGGATTTTCTTTTCTTATGAAAATTTGACTTGGAATTGAAATAGACTAAACTTAATCGTTTAAAGGACACTGAACGAGATACAATAGAAGTTATATTGTTATTACGTCTGGGGGCGTTTTGTGTCCCGCAAAGTGTTAAATGAGAAAAGTAGCCTTTGGCCAGCAGTAGCTTTCTATCTAAGTTCAACGTGCAATATTTAGTAGCCTAACGATTATAAGTTGTACACTGTTCTGCGAAAATCTATATCTACATGTCATGTAAGATGGTTATAGCCGTGATAAAGTTATATCCCTAGGGATATAGTTAGATAAAGTAATATAGTTATATGAAAGCGTTTCATAACTGTTGGAATGCCCTAATTTTATTGCTGCGATCAATTTTGTTGTTGGTCACAGTTCTAACCTAACCTATTTGGTCGGAGTGCCCTAACAGTTATATTACTAGACCGTGCTCGTATCATAGTTATATTACTAATAATGGTCATGAACCGCTTTCGTATAACTATATTGCAGTATCTATATACTGTAATATAGTTATACGAAAGCGGCCGTGATATACCTAGTTATAACCCTAGAGGTATAGTTATCTATATCCCTAGGGTTATAACTATATCACGGCTATTACCATCTTACTGCGACAGATACATATAAATTAAAGTCGCTTTTGGTGTCTGTCGGTGAGATCGCGTTGTTCTTCTAAACTGCAACAGATTATGGTGCGGTATTCAGTATCATTTAGAAAATTAATTCCGGAAGGTTAATGTTTTTGAAACATTAATATTAAAATAATATTTAATAAAAAAATCTCGATGTTTTTCAAGTCTCCTAAAAACCGAGCAAAGGATCGGTTCGCTTATTGTACACAAAATAAACTTGTATCTGTGGGCGACACTTTTGCTACTCAGGCAGTTGCCGGGCTGATTGTCTAGGGCGCCACTCGTATAGACTATTTTGGTATTTTGTTAATTGAGTTTAAAATAATTCAAAACGAACAAGTTTACCAAATTTACAAATGAAGTCATGAATTTAATATTTTTCAGTCGCATTTGTAAACTTGTAACCACTCAACTGTAATACAGTATTACCTGTACATTTCATAATAACATGATCGTTTATTTTTTCGTAGCGATAGATCTGAACGGATAGAATATCTTGAAGTAAATAATTGGCTTGTTAGTGACGAGTCCGGAACAGATTCTATCGGAACGATGTGCATTCTGCAGTTGTAGGTAGCTGTTATTAATAAGATAAGTAACAGACGGATTTTATGATAAGGCTTTAGTGTAAGCTTGTAAGTAAAATGAAGTAGGCAAGTAATTCATAAAATTTAGAAAAATAAAAACGCAGACTTGCATTTGGAATCTAACAAAGATTCTTAGTTATTACTGCTAACAAATAATATGCTTGCAATTGTATTTGCAAAATAAATCGAATAAAATGTATAGATATTGAAATAATTAACCCATTCGAAAATTACAATATTTTAAATTTAATAACTCAACATTTGTTCTGTAGAATTATTTTATAGAAAAAAATCTTGAAAAATAATGTAAAAAGTTACTCACTTAACATAGACATTTGCAAACTAAGCCACGTAAAGGAAAGTCGTGAAATAATTTCTCCTTATCACAAGGAAAACTCCCCTACTTAGTCCAGTTAAAAAGTAGTTTATGTCCTTTTCCCTGACGTAAACTTTCCTGCTCAGTGTCATGGTCAGGTGTCCCATTAAGGGTCGTTAAGTCAGAACTAAGTTGTGCATGTTAAGAAGTATCATTTACCTACCTAATCCTATTTTTAGACAATTTTAAGTTTCGCAATGAAAATAAGTTAAAAGCTCGGGATGCCCCACTGTGGGTCAAAGTGGGTGTGTGGTCGAAAGGTCCCTAGTCCCTACACTCTTTCCGTAAAAATAATAACTATCTTTTAGTATTTACAGAGAAACAATCTTTTTTTTACTTTTCCCATTCGAGTACTAAAAAAAGATTGTCTTGCTTATCAATAAGAATTAAAAGAACTTTCACCGCATTTAAAACGAGTCCATTGATTGCTATGAACTTTTATCTACAATATCGGCGAAGATCTGATATCAACAGGAATCAGGCATAAACCAGCGAAGTTTACAATATCTGGAACCCGTTTTATAAGAAATATATAGATATGATCGAGAAAGTCCAGCGTAAATTTCTTCGCGCTATGTACTATAGGTGCTATAAAGGGTGTTTGTCGTATTCACAATTACTAAGCAAATATAATATGTTAACATTAGAATCTAGACGTAAGTTTCTAGAAGCCAACATATTATATGGTATTGTTCATAATCACTTCGATTCCATTGATCTCACGAGTAAGTTGTGTTATGTGGTCCCCCGCACTGTAAATAAGCGTAGTGTCCGTGCAGGTACATTGTTCGCTGTAAATACCTGTCGGACTAATTCGGGATTGCGTTGCCCTGTTCGTCGTATGGTGGAATCCTATAATCAAAGCTTCATTGATATTGATCTCTTTGTATGTTCCAAATCGAAATTTAAGTCCAATGTTTTAAAAATCTTATCTAATGATAATAACAAATAGTGTGAGCCCTTTATTCTAAATTTAATTTATTTTAACCGTTTTAATAATTTTTATTTGTTATAATAAGGAACAATCAAAATTTTTATTTTCTATTTTATCCTAAAATTAATATTTATATAATTTTTGTACATATTTTTTTTTAATAATTATTTAAATTAATTCTATTGTATCAATAAATTAACTTATTTTTTTATTTTATATCTCTGAGTAATGTTAATTAATCTAGTGGCACTTTTTACCTTATTTAATATTGTTAACATGCGGATAATGTAGTGGGCTGCAATATTGTTAATACTCCTTATGAGCCTATATTTTTTTTTTATTTGAAACATTTTATATTGTAGCTGTTTATTGTCCCATAATAAATAAAATAAAATAAAATATTCCTTATTTAATAGTGCATGAAAAAGTCCGCGATCTGTCGGAGTTTATACCAAGTTCAATCTTCTAATTAATTTGTTAGAAGCATCCACAACGTCGTTCCAGTTAAAACCAGCTTACAAAATTATTTCGCTCGATCAAATTCGCAGCAAAGTCCACTAAAATTGATAGGAAATTAGTATGTGACAGGCCGGCGGGAGCTCCGCCAATGTCCACATTCAATGTTAGTGGATAATGAAAATTAATAAATTTTACGGGCTACCTACTTCACAAGCGAATTAGCCTAAACTAAACAGGTAGACGATGTTCACATTATGCTAATAGGTTGTATAACGCAGGCGCAGGTAAACACATATCATTAAGGTTTTGCATAATAGAATGCTGGCGCTACTGTTTTGTTTGTGCATTCTATGCATTTTCATTTTAGGATGTGAGAGAGAATTAAAAAGTTTTGCAGCGAAGTGTTTTTTTTTCTTCATATTTTGAAAAATAAGTGATTCCTATAATAGAAAAAAATCTAAGCGGAAAAAAGCATCGTAACAACTTTAAAAGTTCCAGATTCCCAAGAAACGTGCGCCTAATTCGGGTTTTCCGCACAGATTTGTCCCAAGCCTGTCTAAAATACAAATCTCACAAATATTTTCTCATTTATTCCTGCGACATGACGTAGGTACAGGCAGACATCGAAACCAAGATAATTTCAGTAATAATTCTGCGAACAAAATACATAATACTTCTCTTGATTCAATTTAGAAATAAAATAAAATATATAAACTAGGCAAATAGGCCAGCTGTTGAATGTCTAAAATTTATTAGCCAGGAGTCCGTGTCAGAATTGAAATAAAATCACATAAAAATAAGAAGCTATTTCTTTAACTCTAGAGGAACTGCTAATTTGGTAACACCATAAAATATTATAAAATTTAGTATTAACAGCGAAACAAGACATCTGGATAAGATCAAATATTTTTTAGCGTCTTGTTTTGAACCTACTTATATGATTGGACAACTGCCACATAAATATACTCAACAACATAATGACATGAACGATCAACATAAACCCTTTTTAAGCTCGTCTTCATACTTACAGGCAGCTGATCATAGGGGAAGGCATAGGCATTAATTTTCCCGTCGCTCCTTAAAAATGTCGCAAGTACCAATGTGACCTTTTCAATTCAAATGTACAGACGCCAGCAGGTCAAACTACCCAAAACTGTAAAATTTTCCCAATCAACTTTGAACCTTATGCTTTGGTGATAAACTTGAAAATCTATTCAATAAATTTGACAGATTGTAGTAGGTTGATGTGCTGGCGTCTGTACTTTCGAGTTTATCTTGGACGTTACTGACATCGGTGAAGAAAAACATCGGGAGGAAATCAGACAGACGTTATCTAAACTAATACAAATAATATTATAAAGAGGTAAAATTTGTTTGTTTGTATGTTTGTATATAGGGGGTAATCTCCAGTCGGATTTGGAAAAATACTTTGCATTTGATAGCCCAATTGTAGAGGAAGGCACGCGGATGAAGTCGCGGGCAGAAACTAATAGTTAATATAAGTCAAACCGTCTTGAGCAAGCGTGGGGATCAGTGCTCGTGCCTTCTCTGTATGAGTACGAGAAGCCTTTGCCCTGCAGTGGGCCAATAGGCTGGTATTATATTCCGTGCGTTTATTCATTTTGTTTTTTATTTATTAACACTTTTTTTTTTTTTATATATATAAAAAAATTGAGATCCGCCGTTGTCGGGAGTAGGGTCCAAGCTACCGTTGGTTAGGGCTGTAGTTTGTAACAGGAACTTCCGCACAATGCGAGCCATATCGAGAAGTACCGCCTTCTGAATCACGCCTTTGATCCAACCGCCTAGCGAGAGCCTCGAAAGATGTTGGTCGAGGCTCTCAGCCATCAGGCCATTGGCCGTTACGACAATCGGCACATTGATACCCGAGCTCACATGCCACATGTCGACAACCTCTTGAGCTAAGTCGAGATACTTTATGTTTCTCTCTCATTATTATCATAAAAATAATGGTTCTGTGGAAAACCAGTTTTTAGTGGCAAAAAACCATTTCGCGAGAGCTTATCAAACACCGCTGCGATAAAGAAACTGCGATCCCAATGGCGACCAGAAACAATTGAGAGTTGCTTGCACGATAACTACCGGCATATCGAACTGCGTTTTATAAACAATTTTAATCGTCGATTGTTCCGCCTCTTGGTTACCACTTGCGTCAACCCATTGTTCAAACCGCAGATCAACGAACGATTATTTATAACTGCTAGTCGTCCATCGCGCGCATTGTTCCAGGACTCAAAGCCCCATTCCGAAACTACCACGGAATGTATCAATGTCAGCGGATAAACGGTCGCAGACAATCGTAGTAGAGTCCGGATTTCAGCGCGAAATGAAACTTCGCAGAATACTTAAGTGAAAAGAAAAAAACAGTAAGAATAGTTTGGTGTCAGATGCAACGACGTCGCGACGGTTCGTGGTACGAGTCTGTTTGAAACTTGGGATGCTACTGGAGACTGCCTCGGCTATTGTCGCCGGGTTCCACGACTTATATTAAAAAGTGAAGCTCTGTTGATGTAAATTCGTTACAAATAAATCACTTGTCGTATTCATTATGACATATTTCTCGCAACTCTTTGAATGGGTGATTAATCACGTCTGTAGATCCCTTTTGCGTATTTTCGGGACGAAAAAATCTTTTCACAGCTTTTTTTTGCCTTTACTGTTAGCCTCTTTTATATAACCTTATCTTAACGACAAACATGTAAAAAACATTAATTTGACCTTTCCAAGAGACAAAAATATACAAGAATTTTAATTGAATGCCGAAGTAATGAAACTTCTAGATTTGTTCGACTTTGAGAAGATATATAAAAATATTCCACGATTTAGATCATTGTTAGGTTTTTCTAAATTAAAATTCTTTGTACGCGTTTGACATAAATAATAATCAAGAGTCTGAATTGTGAGAACGTGACATTGAAACAGAACATACTGGTCAGTAAAGTTCATCTCGCATATTTCGGGACATTGAAATTCTTCCCGAAGTATTAGAGCTCGATTTAGAAAGACATCCCCAAAAGTCCATATGACATTCTCGCATCGATAAGTCGATAACGTGAGAAGCGTTAAACGCTTAGGACCCGACATTGTTTATTGTAATTTGGGTCATACTACTTTCAAGATTGGGTCTGAAATCGTTTATGACGATGGCGTAAAGTTTATTTAAAAAATACAGCGGTGGCGCTCCATGCTGTGTGAAGTGAGATTTATTGCGATTGTGGAACAGTTGCAGGCGGGCCCGTGTACTCTGTATGCATGAAGGCACTCAGCAGTCGTGGAGAATCTTAATTGTACTCCATTGAGAGATTCCAGAGCGCGGCGTCTTATTTTTGAATGGGGGAGACTTGTTGCTCCACTCGTGTGAAGGCTGACCGTGATTCACGTGTTGCGCTGCACATTCGTGGGCCACACTTTGTTGGCAATACTTTGTTCTATTTGCACAAGTAACATTAGCTTTGCACGGTGCCGCCTACGTAAATAATTTGAACGTCGCGCGTAAAACGGTATACGGCGGGTGTCAGAATCAATAAACGTTCAAGACATCGTCGACATGTGTCGTAAAGTAGCCCATTTATGACACTCAATAATCGTAAATAACATGAGCAATATTTCCGATACTCCATAATAATCAGTATTATTACTGTGTTAACCTAGGGGCAATGTTTACGTCGTCGGTTGGAATGGAACAGTTATTTGAACGGCTCTCGATCGTTGTTTAGCAGTCTCGGAGGAGGTCCCCATTGACCCGGCAGGTACTCTTTAGCTCGAGTGCCACAAGTCACTCGCTCCCTTGAACGTGACCTCTCTATGGGGTCTCATCAACTTCAAAGGTAATCTGTCCTGGGACAGCTGCGAGCGATTTCCATCGGACTTCCTGTTACGCTGCATACATATGTAATCAGTTTGATTTGGACGATGTTCGACTGGAACACGTAATAAATTGTAAATTCTGGGCTTCATTTAAGTCTTATTTCAGTCTGTTTTCACTCAGTTTCAGACTACCATTAAACAACAAACATTTAAAATGTAAATGATTCTAAAATAAAGAAGCTTACCGATGAATCATGAGTTCAAGACCTATAAGTATTAAAAACTTCCTAAACATTTTTTTATCAGCAAGTCAATTTACGTACTTACGTGTAAAGTACGTTTTATAGGAGTTCAAAGTTCAAACCCGGATTGTATTCAAAACACAGGGACAAACTCTTCCATCGCAATTTACAATTCGTCGATTCATTCGATTGCATTCAATATTTAAAACAAGTCTTAGTGACAATGACTGACGTACCCCTGACAGCTATGCCCCCTTCATCTTCACATTATACTCCTACCAACCTGTACATACTAAACAAGATAAACAGAACCCAAAATCAACATTGTGTTACAACAAATAGAGTGCTTTTTTGCTTGTATTGTGTATGCATAATTTAAGCCTTTATGAGCATACATTCAATTAAAGGGCTGTCTTCGAACGTGGTACGATATTGAAAGGAAATGGATAGGTCTGTTGAGCTTGAGATGAACATGGTTTCGTACATTAGCATATCAGATGAACAGACACGTCAGTGGCTGTAAACAATCGAACAACGGTGTGAAACTGTGTAATGGGTGTTATATCTTACTGTGATGACTGTGTCTTATTGTTTGAAGGAGTTGATGCGAAATTAATGCTGTGCGTTGGTTTTCTATAAGACCTCGGTCTTTATGCAGCCATTTTAGTGGTTTGCTTAAGTATGAGCCATAATATAAGCTAGATTTAAGTAGATGTTAGTATAAAGGCAAGCGCAAGCGCTACTGCTGAGCGTGAGGTCCTGGGTTTGATTCCCTGGTCGAGAAAAGTGTTATTTGGTTTTTCAATCTGGAATTTCTAAGTAAGCCCGGTTAATGGCAATAGATTCGCCCCCTATCACATAGGTACACCTTTGCCTGACTCTTCGGGGAATACAGCTGTGATATTATCTGTGTATGTATTCCACGGAGATTTCTTCAGAGTATTCCACGGAAATAAAGTAAACGGTATTCTTGTACTCATATTTACGAAGTCAGTAAGGTACATCCCACGCTAGTAATACGGGAAGTAATGCAACGTGTTTCGAAGTAGGGCCCTACACTTCCCGCCGTTTCAAGCATGCTGTAATCAAGCAAGTTATCGACTAATGTAAATAAGCTACACCTACTAGAGATGCTAATAAATAATATATGTCATCCTTTGGATATGTGTCTCAATCAACATACCGGATACGTGGGATATTCCTTTAAAATCGTGGAATGTACAGGTTAATGAGCAGATAATTTTAATAAGAAAATATAAATTTCTGTAAGTAAATTATAATTATGATTCTTCATATACAGGGTGGTGTGTGGGATTTAGTGACCAGCATCGTTCATGTGGTGATGCTATTGTCATACTAAACAACTAAAATATTCATACGTGTATCGAAATAGTCTGTGTACAGTACAATCGGCTCTCAATCGACTTCCAAGTCGATGTACAGTACAATCGGCTCTCAATCGACTTGGAAGTCGATTGAGAGCGTCCGGTCTGCACCAAGTGCAAAGGGAACTGATAGAAATCCGACGACTGACGAAACACGAAGTTTGACGAGGGACAGAAAATAGTCATAGGAATTTGTATATTTTTTCACGAATCGGATACGAGTTTAATGGTGAAAGTTTGACGGATGCAGGTGTCTAAATCGCAACCCTGTACGGACAAACTAGCAATATGATAAATGTTCCAAATTGGTGCGCATTATTATGGGTGGGAAAATATCAAATAACTTCCTCCGCTCTGGGTGGAGCGAGAGGGCGTCTTACTGACTAAAACCCACCCGTGTTCCTTCAGTTGCCTGTACGCCCTAACACGTACCTACACATTAAGTTTAGCCTATTACTAGCCTATAACAGTGTGTACATCGTGCCATATATATATGAATAAACTAGTTGCTGCCCGTGGCTGAGCCCGCGTGGACACTAATATTTTTTCTAAAATAAAATTAACTTAACTTACTCCTTATAACATTAGCAATCAGCCAGTGAAAGTCACTTCAATATCAGTCCAGCCGTTTCGGAGATTAGCCGGAACAAACAGACAATCAGACAATTTATCTTTAAATTTATTTATTATTATAAGTAGGTACCGTATATACTGTCATATGCATTTTGTAAAAAGCTGTTATTTTGACATAGGAAATTAAATTACTTATTTTATTTATTTGTATAGATTTATAGAAGATAGATAAATATGTCGTTAGGTGCAAACAAATTAGTTTCCCAAAAGGCAGGCATAGTTAGGCAGGTAGGTACCTACACCTTGAACTTCAATTTAGAAGTCTTCAAAAATACTTTTAAAAGCTTTTACGCACTTGGCTCCTTTTAACACCTACTCAAAATAAACATTTTCCTAGTAAAAAACTCTAACAAAAAAGAACACTAACTTAACTCTAACTTAAAATACTGCGAACATAAAAAGCAGGAATTTAACGCGAAGCTTGAGGGAATTTAATTACAAAGATCATTGATTCCATAACGCTTAGTAAACAGAAGACTTCCAAGCGGTTTTATTCTTTAAGAGTACCTCAAGTTGCTTAGCAGGATCTTCCGTTATATCGAAAATACTGCAGCATTAATTTTAAAATAAATATGTGGTAAAATTTCAGGATTAGGTTAAGTAGGTAGGTACTACATTTGACGAAAACACGATTCCATAAATTTTTCTCTACTGAACTGAACAATTAACCGCTGGTATTAAAAAAATACTTCAAATTAGATCATGAAACTTGGCATAATAACTGAACTTACTATAAAGCAGATACCTTATTTTTATAAATTTCCCATTATTTTCGTGTAAAAAGAAATTAACTAAACTATTAGCGCCTTGGAGCCTTTTCCCCGCCGCTCAGTCTCGGTCTCACTCAGTCCGCGAGAAGTATCGTGCGAGCGAGATAAAGAGTGAATTTGAGCCGAAGTATTATGGACTCTTAAGAAAGTTCCATTGTCGGATCAAACCCTGTCATGAATGATAATTCTTATAAACAGAGCCTCGCATAATTTTAACGAGAAAATTACTTAATTTACATTTTATATTAATGGTGAAACATTAGCTGTGTTCATGGCAGTCTTAGTATCTTTGTGTGGCAAAAAAAAAATTGGGTAAGCAATTGTATGAACTTCGTTAGAATAACAATTTATATTTTTCTTGTAACGAACATGTGGCACGAGGACCTACACTCTATACTAGTATATTTTATTATAGAGATTATATTTATTTATATATATTTATTTATTTATTTTATTTATTTATAAGTGTTATTGGGATTTTTCATCAGGAATTTCTGAGTAGCAGCCCAAGGTCTGGATTTGTGCCCGGTTGATGGCAATAGGCTCGCCCCCTATTACATGGGACTTGAAATGTGGGTGTACTATAGGTACACCTCTGCCAAACCCTTCGAAGATTACTGGTGTGATGTTATGTATGTATATATTTTTTGCTGACCGGTTCCTACTGAATTTCAGCTAACCAGGTTTATATTGACAAACTCCATTAGCTTTTATCCCTCAGTCAGCAACAACGCAGGTTTATATGTGGAAATATTTTACAGTGCACATAATTTAATAGGTTACCTCAGTGTCCAATCAGTTTAAGTAGCCATTTTTACTATCAACATAACGCCACATAAACCAGTTTCATATAAAACTGGAAATTGTTTGTTAACATCTAAAGACAAACGCTGTAAATGGAGGCAAAAGCACTCATAAATAAAAAATAAAATCTCATATCTCTCTGTCTCATTTCTCTCTTTTTCATATCTCTCTCTCTCTCTCTCAATTCCCTATAATCTCTCTCAGTTTCTCTCCTCTCTCTCTCACCTCTCTCCCTAATATCTCTTTATATCCTTTCTCTCTCATCTCTCTTTATGTAAAATCTTTAATAATGGATAGGAAAATGCATGCATCGAGACTTCATAAATGCATGGAGAGTGAAATCTACTATGAATTTAAGAATTTTTAAATTTCGTTTCGGTCCGAAATCCCATTCCTTCACGTAGAGACTTTTAGTCCATAATAATGATAAATATGGCAACAGTAACGTAAACTGGCATTGGATACCTTTGACAGACCACCGTTAGTACGAATCCAAATTGCAATTATGATCACGGCCTGATTATTTTTTCCAGACAGCGGATCAACATTTCTAAAGGCAGCCCGAATCACTTTTTGTACTCGGTCCTTACTTACCAACCTCATAATGCAACTACCGCATTCGAAGACTGGAGTACGCTCTGTGAAGACTGGTGTTAACCAACTTTTGGGTTTTTATAAACGCAACGCTAGTTTCTGGCTTGTTTTCTTCGCCCACCATCTGCCTAGTCTTTTCCCAACTATGTTGGGGTCGGCTTCCAGTCTAACCGGATGCAGCTGAATACTAGTATTTTACATGAAGCGACTGCCTATCTGACCTCCACAACCCAGTAACTGGGTAACACGATACCCCTTGATAAGACTGGTTGCCAGACTTTCGGGCTTCTAACTACCCGTAACGACTGCCAAAGATCTACAAATGACAGCCGGGACCAACGGTGTAACGTGCTTTCCGAGGCACGAAGGAGTCTCGGTATGTATAGATGGTCACCCATCTACGGGCCAACCTTGGCAAGCGTAGCTTAACCTTCGGTCGACCCATGCGGCTGTCATTATTTAGCCACGATGGCCTCTCTATCGGCTTGTTTTCTTCGTCCGACTACAAGAACCTGCTAAATTACGGCATTACCATTACATTAGAATCTAACCTTGACATTATAGCCTCCGACATTTGACACAAGAATATTAATATTATCTTGTTTTTTTTTTTCATATTTTATGAATATCCTCTGCAAACCACACAAGGTTATTTGGACAAACAATTTTATTACTGCCTAAAAATATATGTCATAATGAGGTGTCGGGGACGAGGCCAGGATTAAATTTACTAGCCAGTCATATAATTATTAGTTAGGTAATCATGACTAAGTTATTGGCGTCGAATAAGTTGTAACTTGAAATTTGAACAATCCAAAAAGCAATGAAGAGCTGTCAAATGAATTTAAATTTCAAGCTTCAAATTGTTATAGGCGGTAATTTAATATGACAGTTAAAATTTTCTTCAACCTATTAAAAAAAAAGTCGCACGAGTCGATCGAAGGTTAAGCTACGCTTGTCGCGGTGGTTTCGTGGATGGGTGACCATCCATTACATATCGAAACCCATCGGTGTCAATGTCCATGGAATATGGATAGCCATATTTCATGGACACTATCGAGCTGTTCATGATGAACTACGTCCAACAATATCGTAGAAGTTAAAGAAAATATTAACAGTGACTGCTACAGTACGCTGCAAATAAATGCTGCTCCCTTTTTTCAGTAGTCGAACAATACTTGAAAACTGTTGTATTATTTCAATGTAGGTCAGGTGCCTTATTCCTCAGTTCCGGCCGCAATACCACGACAGAAGATTTGCTTGTGTCAGCCGTTTCCCTTGGCTTTGAACATTTGAATCAACTATTTCCAACGCGTTGAATATGAGACAAATTCACCTTGGTAACATATACCTTCTTACCATTATAATAATATTTACGATATTTTTCATTTGAATAATGTCAGTTTTGTTTTCGGTTGTCGTTGTTTTGTTTTTTGCCACCGAAGTCGGTTATTTTTGTAAAATAGTTTTTTTTTTCGCTGTTCACACCAATTTGTATACCATATGTAGCTATGTAAACAACAGTGGTACTTCCTATTATAACCTCGTCAATATACACAAAGCGGATTACTCGTAAATATGTATTATCGAAACTAACTCAAAAACTACCCAAGCAAAGTTAATACAATTTATTATTAACTACATTTAAAAGAATCTTCGAAATCGGTCCACAAGTGACGAAAATACCGATGAATTACATTTTTTTTAAATACATACAGACGAACATATAACCTCGTTTTTTGAAGTCAGTTAAAAAATAATAGACCTTGTCATATTGCTCAACTTATCATAAACATGTTAATATAAGAAATTGAAGCACATAAACATTTGATAAGTGTCTTAGAATCTAGCACATCAATTTTTACCCTACTTGGACCTAGTGCCACTGCACTGGTGCGGAACAATGGAACGTAGACCTCATCTGCAGACGGTCGTCATTAGTCCAGAAGTCCGAACCCCTCTTTGTTATCTCCACATAAAGTATTTATGAAGACAAACAAAAGATCACACCAGTATTCTCCGAAGGGTTAGGCAGAAGTGTATGTAGTACACCATCATTTCGCCAGTTATGTTTGAGTCCCACGTAATAGAGGGCGAGCCTATTGCCATCAAGCACAAATCCAGACTCCGGGCTGCTACTGAGATTTATGAACATATCGTCACTTAAAATAACACAAATAGGTATAGACAGACAACCTGCAAGACAAGATTGACCGGACGAGATAACAATACTAAACGAACGAATGTTTTCAAAACAAACTCAATTATAATCCAAACGTGTTCAGAGACACATGACACCATACAGAAGATTCACTGCTGTTTAAAATTACCAGCGACTATCTGTACAAACGACTGCTAAAATCACTGAAGAAGAATGGGTAACATATGCATGAAGCAATGCAAGAACTATAAACACTTGAAGGATTGTCTAACCTTTGGAGGAAGTCTATCACGACTCTTTAATCTAAGCCTGGTTGACGTTGCATTGACGACTGATCAGAGGCCCTAGTGTGAGTTTCTTTTAACTATCTCGACTTCCCTCACTGGTGAAGGCCGGCCGGCTGCCAAACGGAGCGCCGAACGCAGTCGATGCGTAAAGTCGAGATGGTTAAAAGAAATTCACACTAGAGCTTCAGAGATCACAGTATGCATAGGTTAGCACATTCGACAGTCTTGCCTTTGCTATCCGCCATATTGAGACGTTACCAAAAACTTGCTACAGTTGCCGGTAAATGAGATTTGCAACTGAAATAACCACAACGTCTTGCTAAGAAATCTCGGAGCCCCTCCACATAATACTAAGGGCAGCCACCGTATTGGGTTAAGACAGTTATAGACTGACTATATAACCTTTCGACCCCCCCAGGACCGAAGTATTATTCATGAGGCTAGTCGCTTGAAAAATATCAAACAAAAGGTAAAATATGTATTCATCAAAGTAAAGTCAGTACGAACCTTTTTTTAAATAATTGTTTTCAATCTAACCTAATAAGTAATAAGCAATTTAACTTTAACTTATTATTTTATATGATAGATTTATGTTATAATTAAGTAAGAATAGTGTCAATTTAAGCTTTTAAACAATTCCGAAGCACCTTCTTAGGGTCTGAAAAGTAGTCATTTATACTCGATAGGTTTGGGTAGTTAAAGGTAAACAAACAAAAAACGTGAAGAGACACCTGTCAAGTAACCGACTAAACGTAATACCTGTCACTTCAGTTGTCATGCTACGTCATAGTTGTACTCCTCAATTTAGCAACGTTATAATTCATTCGTTTAGATTTTGGGCTCTTTACAATAGACAGATTACAAAATATTATATTATTATTATAAATCTAACAAAAAAAATATGCTCATGCAGTTACATTTACGAAGAGTAGTTTAAGAATAAATGATAAAGTTATAACATACATTAATAAAAGAGGAAACTATTGTAAAAATCTAAAAGGTTTTATCGTATTTTTAAACAAGAAAGCGTCATCTGTAAAAACCCTTTTTACGATTTGTTTGGTGATAAGATCCATCAACCGCGTACATGTGAAAAGAGGAGGTAACATTATTTACCGAGAACAACACTGTAAGCGGCTTTAATGTAGATATAATAAAGCTCCCGGTAATCAAGCCGTAGCTTTGTCCCAGCTGTCAACTTATCTGATGTAAATTAATTACAGCTGCTATCAATCACGGGGCGACAAACTGTTTCAATGTTATCGTTTCAACTACACGACTATATTATTGTATCGCTAACAAGTAATCGAGTTGAAACGATTAAGATGACGATTGTCTTGTATCGATACTTAAATGTTGTGGGTGGAGTCTGAATGACGTCTACACAGGGTGGCAGGGCCGCAGGGTCTCAAAGAGATGTCAGCAGAAGTGAAGGGGTCCGTTAGGACCGATGCCTGCCGGGGTTGCGGGAAAGTCCGAAAGGGATACCGTGGCCCCTGGCAACGTACAGGCAACGGAAGGAACAAGGGTGGGTTTTAGTCAGTAAGAGTCTGACACGCCCTCCCGCTTCGCCCAGAGCGGGAGAAGTTATTTGACAATTTCCCACCCAAAAAAAACAAAAAAGGGTGGCAGGCTCATCGATGCGAGACCAGCCGGTCTATTCTGTAATAATCTCACGGTGAAAACTTAGGTGAAGTGAACGTGAAGTGAGCTGTCATTCCACCAGCTGCTAGGGACTGACAGCTCACTCTGAGCTCACTTCACCTAAGTTCTCACGGTGAGATGGTTACAGAATACCACTGCTGATACCATGAATTCAGTACATGATTCTGAACTCTCTGCGTTGAAATTTTTCATCGGTTATTAAGATAAATCTGCTGTTTCATAGAAAATGATGAAAACTGTTTTTTTTTTCAATAGTCGACGAAAAATTTAAACGCGCGAGTTAGAATCATGTACTGAATCCAAGGTAACAGTTTTCGCATCCATGTCCGTGCCACTATATATAGTCTACATGTCTATACAACAAGTTATTTTTGGAAGAGTTGTGGTGATGTAAAGAAACAAATAATATTAAAGAAATATAAGATATATCTTAGGGAATAAAGTTGGGGATGTAGGTAACGATAATGATGTCATTGTATGGTATCACTACGACATAAACGACAAAAGTTCCTGTAGAAATATCCCATTTTATAAGAATCTGCAGTATAATGAAAACCGTATTAAAATAATAAATGAAAATGGTAACTGTCGGTATATTAAATCTGAATGTACCGTTCGCTAGATACAGTGTGCGCGTGATTAATGATTTTGACGGCAACGCCATAAAAAATAGCAGAGACGAACTCTGTACCAATTACTACGCACATGTTCATATTATTTATGAGAGTAATGACATCGTTTTGACTAGCTACTTTGGAACATTATGTACGGAAAAACTTGCTAAGCAATTAGTTTACGTCTGTATATTTTTATTAGGTACATATTTCTGACGTTAGATTTGAAATGTTTGTCATATTTTCTGACGTAAGTCGCCGATTTTCTTCTGATCAATTTTAATGTGAACGGCTTTAGATTTATAGACTAAATGACAAATGAATATACGTCATGATACTGTACAAGAAAAGGGAAAAGCATCTTTCTGATACGAAAAATACGTGCCACGCTAATAGAATGCGTAGGCGCCGACATAATCAAACGATCGATGTAAATCATTCAACATCTGCCTCAAAATGCATAGAAATTCCGATATTATGCCAAGCAATTAACTTATGAAATATTTCTACTGAGATAGATGACATAAATTTAGTTAACACGGCGATAAACTAAGAGGACAGATTCGCAGACAGAAACCATATTTCACTTAATTGAAACTAACTACTAATGACTTCTATATCATAGACTGTCAGTGTACACTAGCATCGATTACTCTATCAATATAAACGTCCCTAAGCAATTGAATGGGATAATAATAAATAATTTATGCGACCGCAGTTACATACCGTTCTGATTGAAACTAATGGCGTTCTATATTGGAAGCTCATTCAGTTAGATCGGTCTATTTAGTCGTATTGGGTTCGTGAATTAGACCATTAATAAAGCATTCGTCTTTCGCATTCCATGCGTGAGCGACGAATGCGGGTTATAATTTCGGCCCTGCCCTTTTGACAATGTCCCTTTTGCGGTCGTTAACGCGTAGGTAAGTCATTGAAATTGACATTGATATTTTGTTCATACGTTCCATTGACTTGACAGTTCAATTGTAAAATATAAATTCTCCTCTAAATACGTCCCTGTTCAAGATACTTCGGTATGATTTTTGGAATATCATGCTCAATGTTTTGATGTTAAATTGTGTCGAAGTTTATTATGGGATTGGATAAATATGTGAAAGGGTATGTGATAAAACGATGAGCAAGTCAAACGGAACTCGTTTAAAGACAATTGGTTTTTCATTATATCGCTTAGTACTGACATTTATGAGCCCATTTTGTTTCAGATTGAACCAAAACAAAAGAATAACTAACCTACTTGATGACAATCATGCATACATTATTTATAATATCTATATCTACACTAATAATACTTATAAATTTAAAATTATAAAGTGGTAAAATTAATTTGTTTTTTTTTGTATGTAATTTTGTACAGACGCCAGCACATCAACCTACCACAATCTGTCAAATTACTTTAATAGATTTTCAACTTTATTACTGAAGCATAAGGTTCAAAGTTATTTGGGAAAATTTGACAGTTTCGGGTAGGTTGACCTGTTGTCGTCTGTATAAGGAGGGTAATCTCCGGAACTACCAGACGGATTTGTTAAATTATTTTTGCGTTGTATAGCCCAATTCTTAAGGAAGGTAGGTTAGGTTATTTAACATCAACTTTCACGGGGACAAAGTCGCAGGCAAAAGCTAGTTCTCTTATAATTCCAAAGGCGGTAAAAAGATTTGATAAATATGGGTCAATAGTTCACTGAAACGACCTCTACTTTTTGTGAAATATTTAAATACTTAGTTTGAATTTTCTGACAAAATACTGGCCCACTTTAAGGGGCATATATACTTTACATACCACGTGTAAAGTATTTATTTTCTGGGATGGAAAGAAACTTAAGTTCTTTTCGAGGTAAGTAGTTACCTTTTTATCCAACTAGCTGCGCCCCGCGGTTTCACCCGCATAAGTCTCGATCCCGTGGGAATATCGGGATAAAAAGCATCCTATGTCCTAACCCAGATTCAGCTATCTAATTACGCAACACATTTTCGTAAACGATTACGACAAATTTGTTTCATTTTGACAGTTCGACAACATTAATTGCGTTATTTACGATGTTGAGCAGATCTTTTTTCGAACTTATGAAGCGATGGATTAGCAATTTGTTTCCGATTGATCGTGTATTACGTAATTAGGGTACAGGTCTACTCATGTGCCAAATTGCATGCGCCAAGCGTAACAAACCAATAAACACACTATAGAATTTATAATATTATATCTAGAATATAGGATTACGATTATATCAAAATAGGTTTTGTAAAATACGCTTAGGTGGAACAGCCATCGTCACTGAGATAATAAATTCACAAAGATATTATCATTCCTTGATGAAACTTAATGAGCTCAATTTCTGAGGCCTGCCAACAAGCAGGTCATATGCTGTTTATTGCCACGCCAGGACCGGCCCCTCAATTAGTTTATATTGGTTGACGTAAACGCAAGGCAATATGGCCGTTACTCAGTGGGTACCGTGTATTATTACTATGAGCAATAACTATCAAGTAATTTGTGTTGACTAGCGACGTGTGTTGACGTAAAGAACGATAGTATTATTATGTTATTCATCGGTTGTGTTGGTATTTAGCGAAAATCTGTCGAGAGTGTGGTGTTCTGGGATTCGATGTCGGATTTAAAAATGTTCTCGGCACTTCCTTGGTTCATAGGAGACAGCATACATAGTTACTAATGTTATAAATACGAAAGTAGCTCTGTCTGTTAGGTTTTCACACCTTAACGGCTGAACGATAGTGAAAAGAAATGAAAATGAAATGAAATTGAAACGAAATTGAAATGAAATTGAAATGGAATTGAAATGAAATTGAAATGAAATTGAAATGAAAATGAAATGAAAATGAAATGAAATTGAAATGAAATTGAAATGAAATTGAAATTAAATGGAAATTAAATTAAATTGAAATAAAATTGAAATGAAATGAAATTGAAATTAAATTAAATTGAAATGAAATGAAATATTATGTTATTCCTCGGTTGTGTTAGAATTTAGAGAAATTCTGTCGAGAGTGAGTCGAGAGTGTCTGTGTAGTGTTCTGGGATTCGAGCCCGGATTTGAAAATTGTCAGTGAAGTTCTAACAGTACGGAAGTCAAAAATGGCTACTTTACAGGAGAGTGAAAAAACTGTATGAAATGAATGTAACTTACGCTTAACGCCATATTGTGTTTAATTATTAATACAATTGAACTCTGTGATGATTTGAACCCATGAAAATCCCATTTTTTCCATTGACGTAATTTGGTGACTTTCGCAGTGTTGCCAATATTAAGTAGCCATATTTGACTTCCGTACTGTTAGAACTTCACTGTTGACATGTTTCCGGCACTTCCTTGGTTAACAGATAAAGCATCCGTAGGTTTTTGATTCCGTTATGTTATAAATACGAACGTAGCTCTCACTGTCTTTTCACGCCTTAACAGCTTAACGGATTGTCGCTGAATTTCTCTTATTTTATTTTTAACCCTTTTAGTAATAAATATTGGGATAATTTATAATTTAATTAGTAAAATAAATTAATGAGCTTGTTAAAGGCATTTGCTTTGAAAATTTAAGAATTGCAAACACAAGCCATCATACAAGCCAAAAAAAAAAAAGAGAATACCTAATAAAATTTTAAACCATAAAAAAACAAATCCATGTCCTTCATGGGGAAGGACATAGTATACTTTTATCTTCGTAGTGCGTTCCTGACCGACCGCTACGTGGGCGAAACCGCAGGCAAAAGCTAGTCTACCTATAAGAATTAACTAGTAAATAAACTTAAATAGGTTAGTGAGTGACAACGACGAACTGGTGAAAGAGGCCGGTTTCCAAAGGATGCGGGAAGCGCAGGATCTTACGCTCGAGCCTATGTCCAGCGCTGTGGAAGTCTTTCGGCCAAGATGCTGATGATGAAGTGGCGTTCAAACTCAGAATTGAATGATGCATCACTTATTTTTGGATGGCGGCACAATGCCTGCAGTTGGAACTACTTAGTTCATTGACAGATCACTTAGGCCTTAATGTACCTTTTGTAAACTAATTGAACGTTCAACCGTGTCTGACGAGGACCATTTTGCCATTCACTGACAATTGTTGGCCAAATTAGGTCTAAAAATAACACTTGTTAATGGCCACAAATGCGACTTCAAAGGCTCTCTTAAGGCCATTGCTTTACCAGTATAAAGGCGGAGACTGACTTGCAACGTTTGTTTGTAATGTATCATTCGAGGCGAGCTTGGTTACAAAACGGCGATACACAAGACGTGGCGAACGCTCACTTCGAGCACTTGACTCAAGCGTGCTCCATTTATATTCAGAATGGCAGACGTAGTGGTTGACACGGCTCGGTTTGCTGCACTGACTACTGTAACGCGTTTCAAAGGAATACACGAAAAAGCCGACAGTCAAGTGGAGGATCCGGTTCGACTCTAACAAAACAATTTCTAAGAAAACTTCACGGTAGAACAATTACCGGTTTCATGTCGCGCCTGTCTGCACGAGGCTTTACGCGTTACAAAAACTCGATACATTACAAACAAATGTTGCAAGTCAGTGTCCGGCTTAATAAATTGACAATGTCAAAAACATAACACTCCTTATTTTGGGCAGTCGTCTAATAAACTGTGAAGTACATACTCAATTACTCAACTACTTCCACAATTTATAGGGGGTTCCGTACCCAAAGGATGAAACGGGTCCCTATTACTAAGACTCCGCTGTCCGTCTGTCTGTCCGTCTGTCACCAGGCTGTATCTCATGAACCGTCATAGTTAGACAGTTGAAATTTTCACAGATGATGTATTTCTGTTGCCGCTATAACAACAAATACTAAAAACAGAATAAAATAAATATTTAAGTGGGGCTCCCATACAGACATGATTTTTTTGCCGTTTTTATAAATAATGATACGGAACCCTCCGTGCGCAAGTCCGACTCGCACTTGGCCGGTTTTTTAATAGAAATATTGACCGGTCATCGCCTGTGAAAGGGCTAAAAATAGATAGTTTTAAGATTTTGTAAATATTAGATTTTGTAGACGATGGAATTTTATATTTACCTATTTTTTCGGGAAAACAAAGAAAAGTTAAATGAAATGTTTAAGGAATATTTTTTCTAAGTATATTTACGTTGACTAAAGATCAAAAAACCACCCCACAGCAGCTAACCTCAGCGACAACCGGAATACCGGATGCCCTGCAGCAAAGTGCCAAACGAACCAAATACTCAAAGACCTGTCAAACATAATTGAAAACAAAACACAGCATGAATAAACGAGTTTCACTAAATTAATTTTAAAAGTTTAAATTGGCAGAAATAAAGGTTTCCTTGATAAACTTTTCAACACTTACTTAAATCTCAGTCCCCTTTGGTTCGATTAAAATCTTATCAGTAATGCCGAATATTTAAAGGTCCATAACAATTTTCTCACTCGTAATGTTAATCGGACTGTAAAATTTTTAATTTCCACGCTTGTCCTGTGAATATTAATTATGTTACTTACGCACGATTCTTTTCCATAGTAATATTTTACCTGGGGGATCTTAACGAACGTGTAATGTTATTTTAACGAGAAGTATTTAATTTACTGTTGTTTAAATGGAAGCAGAAGGTAATGAAGCAAATATTATTAAAGAACTGATTCTCTGTTCGTTTTTTCTTCATTAATTATATATTATGTGATAATAAGTTGCAAACTTGACACCCAATGAGTAGACATTCAGCCTATCTAGTACATACTAGAGTCTGCGCCACCACGACGCGGCGCTTGCGTCTATGATCAAATTGCATTTAAAAAAATGTTTCCAGTGGTGGAGCGGACTCTAACTACATGCATTGAGCCTAAACCACAGACAATATAACCTAAACTGACATTGACAGATGAAGCTAGACGAGAGCATTTTTATTTTAAAAAGCTAAAAAGGCTTCCTATGAGTGAAGTCATAATACTATTGCGAGGTAAGTTTGCGATAGTATAAAGTAGTAAGAAGAAAATCGGTTGCAGTTTCCTTTTCACCGATATATAAATCAAGCTGGAAATAAAACAAAATTTAACTTTTGCTAAAAGCTATCCGAGAGTTGGCTCCAAATTGGTTAGTTCCATTACAGCTAGATTTGAAAGAAATGTTATGTCCTTTACCACTGGTTTCGTTCTTTCAACTGTGAGTTCTCAAGACAGAGCACGGCCGATAGGCAACGTCCAGAAACGGCAGTACTAATAAAATACATGGCGCTGAAAGCGTTGAGGGCACTACTTCTGTCACGTAACGCCATTCAAAGCCAGTTTCTGACGTCATGGGTGTCATAGAGCGAGTAAACGGTGACACGCTTGGTTTTTATGGAAATTGTTGACAATCTCAAACTCAAAGCATATATTTCAATTAAACCATTTACAGGCACTTTTGAATTGCCAAAGAGTCGGTTAGTTAGTCAGAAAGTTGAAGCTAGTTGCCCATTCCAAAACGTAGATCTTTATGGAGAATAACGGGCAAGAAACTCCAAGGACACTCTTTTAAAATATAGATATTACAAAATCCTGGGTACATTATTCTGGTTGCTTCTATGAGAACAATGTAATAAAAATATCAAAAACAATTCAAAATATAAGATTAAAAATAAGCCCTGGCAGGCCGCCTCTAGCAGCGGTCGTCGAGGCGTCTCCATGCTCTGTGGTTCTCAAGGTTACCTGAACATAGTCTTTTGTTTGGTTTTAAAACCCGATGGTAGGTAACGCCTCTACTGATTTGCATGATGACTGGGCATTGTACACTTCATTTGTGAATTTTCCTTCTTTGGCCGCGTAAATGGAATAAATTAAAACCATTATAATACGGCAGACTCATTACTGGGCGAGCGTAACGATTTTAAAGGGCTCTTTGTGAAAAAATTATAATTTGTTCTGTTTTTTTAATCCTTGTCCATTTGTACAGTGTCCTGGGGACTTGAAAATGAATGTTTTTTTATTATTATTATCTCCTTTCAATCAGAACACCGGCCATCTTATCTCTTCACCACCCTTAGTTGACTGGTAGAGAATGCCTAAGGCGTTAAGTCCACACATTTGTGTTGTACATTATTGAGTGCAAGAAGTTTAAATAAATAAATAAATTTGGTCATCATATCAGCCTAAAATCAGGACAGAATCTGGAGGATATAACTGCAGTACCTAGTATAAAGCATTGCGAAAGTAGACAGTTGGATGTTGATCAAAGTAGCAGAGGTTAAAGAGGTATGTCTTGCAATGGACTGACAGGCTGGTGACTGTAATGATATACAAAATAAATGAATAAAAATCTTTATTGCAGATCACATGATCCATACAAAAATCAAACACAACACAACATAAACACACAACATATCCAGCAATGGAATGCAATAGCTGGAGGTGATGTGACAGGACTATATCTTGCAGTGGACTGCTATAGACCGGTGATGATGAAGCTGGTGATCTATCCATCAGTGGAATACAATAACTGGAGTATATTGTCTGCTAGAAGAGGCAGCTGGCATCACTCGGCTTAAAGCCTGATAACTTATTATAGGTATTTGTGTAGTGTTTAGAGTTAAAAGAGTGAGTTTCCATAGTAAGTGTAGAGTTACTTGTGATTCAGTCCACGCCAGGCCCAGAGTGGGCGGTCTAGCAACAATAATAGAAGGAATCGGCCCCCGGTTAACACTTATTGGTCCACATGTTTCAATTGATTCTTTGGCTGGAGAACGTAATTTCGGCGCAATTGCTCTTTTCTGTGATTAAAAGAAAACTACTTGAAACTTTTACCGGCTGGTTTGGGTTGATTGTATTGAATGTTCTTCGAGCAAAAGGGATTTTCTTCTATAATAAAAAAATATGTGAAACCGCCATATTTATTCTTCAGATCTTATCTGACTATTGAAAAATCAGCCCTTAGAATTTGTTTCAATACATTATAACCCATTTCAAATCCCAACAGATCAAATTCCAACGCACGCGTTGTCCCTATGGTTGTATTTGAACATAACATATCATCACGCCTCATATCATCATCCCCAAAGGGTGAGGCAGAGGTGTACCTACAGTACACCCACATTTCGCCAGTTATGTTTAAGTCCCATGTAATAGGGGGCGAGCCTATTGCCACCAACCGGGTAAAAACCCAGACACCGTGCTGCTACTGAGAAATACCTGATGAAAAAACCCAATAATACTTTGCCCGACCTGGGAAAAGAACCCAGGACCTCATGCTCAGCAGTAGCGCTTGCTACCAATAGACCAACGAGGCAGTCGGTATTTTCAACATTCCATAATGAATCTCCACGGTAAACTTTACAGTACCATAGCCAAGTTTCTCCGTATGTATATTTGTCCCACAAACAACAAAGAGTAGTTGATCGACAGACCGGTCGAAGGCACAATAAACCGTAATCAAACTTGGAGCAACGAGAAACTTACTTCACCCGCTTATATACTGCTCACATTGTTTGAGCACATCAATTTATGCTAAACACTGCTGGGCGTCCATTTTCCTTTAGTCAGGAATTGCAGAGATGGGTTCTGATCTTACAAGATATAAGTATGTAGATTTCTCGTAAAGGAAAAGGTCTTCACATATAGAGATGGCGCACACTATGCGACATGCGACTGCGACATCAGACGCAACGACAGGCTGCGGCCGATAAATTTCATATATTTTGTTCTAAGCTCCGCACACTTGGCGTCGAGTTGTAGAGTTGCAACGACAGGCTCGGGGAGTAGCACGCTCTCGCTACTGTTCCCAGCGAATAGACGCACGGTGCACGCGCACACCCCGTGATAGTTAGAAGCGCTTGACCTTCGCATGATAAGCACCACGGCAAGTGCAACTACAGAACCGACTCTCTCGAACACTCAAAGAAAATTATTTATTAGTCGTAACGTCTGGTCGCAGACGCAAACGACAGCTCTGCATCTAGTCGCAGCGACAAGACGCAGATGCTTACGACAACTCAGCGTCCTGTTGCAGCGACTAGACGCAGCGACAAGACGCACAGCTGGCGATGGCACTTACACGCCTAATGCTGTAAGTCGTACTAGCGCTTTTTAAATAAGATCACATTGCGATAATCTCCATAGTAAATAGTTGAATGTTTTCTGGTGCAAACGCATAGTTAATAACTTATCTTTGATATAGAAGTAGAACTCACACAAAAAGATAGAAATATCTATTTTCTATTCAGTCAGAAACACAATAAGTAAGCAGGTAAAACCTTTGATCTTGCAAATTAATAAACTACAATGGAAATGGAATAATATTTTTCCAATAAGCTGATCTCCATCAACAATAGGTATTACTTGGAATTCTTTCAGCGTATTAAAACCAAAAATACACTCAGCAATCCATTACTAGAATAAGTAAGCATGGAACATTTTTTTCAATCAAATCAAGCTTGTAACATAGATATCATACGGCTATCTCTTAATATCTTTTATGGATACAAAAATCGTTGGAATCTATACATATAATAAAATAGTAACGAATTCAAAACTGTACATTGAATATTTTTGAAAAAAGTAATTGCTACGGCTACGAAGTGCGAGTCTGATGCCGAAAATATAGTTTTTTAGATTTTTTTCTGGATGTATAATATGTTGCAGATTGGCGCAAAAATTTCAAAATTTTCAATCCATACCCTGGTAGGGTATACCCTGGATTAACATATAGGGTACTTTTAATCCCGGTAGTACGTTTCCGAAGAATATTTTCCGAAATCCGCGCGGACGATGCCGCGGGCAAAAGCTAGTCGAAAATATAAGTAAAGGAACTCTTTTATGTCAGTCAAACGTACAATATTACTTGTCAGTGGATTTCATTGGTGAGTAGGTATACCAGGCGGAAAGACATTGTTAAAATTGTTGGTCGGTTACTATGTGATGTACCTAAAGTACCTACCTATTATGTGTCATTCACTGTTATTCGTTTGGTCTATTTATCGGGACTAGTACTGGATTTGACGTAAATTAAGATGATGAATGAACGTGGCCTCTTGCCAAACAACTGCCAAAATGGTGGTTCTTATTTAGCTCTGTTATCTCTTAAAGAATTATATGGTATGAATTATAAGGTACGTCTGTTTTGGCCAAAGCTACGCTTGATGAGGTCGATCCGTGGATGGGTAACATGACATATCAAGACCCCTCCGTGCCGCCGTTGATCCCGGCTGTCATTCGTAGATCTTTGACAGTCGTTACGGGTAGTCAGAAGCCTGAAAGTTTGACAGCCAGTCTTACCAAGGGAAGCTATCGTGCTACCCAGTAACTGTAACCTGTCTTTGGTTTGAGTATCTGTCCAACACCCTAATTGCATAAAACATTTTCATTCACAATCCGAGGGTTTGAAGGATTCTAATCCATTGCTTCATAGGTTTGAGAAATTCGTCAACTCGTTACAGCGTAAAGCCCCAGTACTCGGCCAGCGTATACTATGCAAAGCTATAGGGTATTTGATTCATTATTGGTAAAAATATAAGAGTTTTAATTTTAACCAATAACGGTAATTTATAGGAATCGGCCTTAAGTAGGTAATTCAAGTTAGAGACAGTTTATTAATGACAGTAAGGTTAAGGATACACATATCGCAATTGAAATCTATACTTACTTAATATTAATAATAGAATAAATGTAAATGGCGGAGATCCTGGTGTCCTGAAATACAGACCTCGAGCCAAGTTTAGGCACCAGTCTCCCACAATATTAAATATGTATTTATACAACTGTGATTGTTTTTTTTTGTTATATTGTGGCGAAAGAATACATGATTTAATTATTTATTTTGTGTGTAGGGGATTATCTTCAGAACTACTGATCCGATTCCAAAAAATCTTTCACTAATAGGAAACTATAGCATTGCAGAGTGACATTCATAGTAGTTTTATTTTTTTAAACCACTAATTTCACATGGACGAAATCGCAAGCAGAGACTATAGTAATATAGAAAATAAACAAAATTGTAGGTACTCCAACAGTATACCTATACCAGAATCATTCACAAATAAAAGCCTTAAAGCGAAGACCACAACCAATTAATCCAATGAACTTGCATCGGGTGTAAAAGAAGGGAATGTAAACGAATGCTGTTACCGAGTGCTATTGTAAAATGTACCCCGTTTGGAGATAAATTTCAACTGTCTAAACTCGACTTTATTTTATTACTGTTGTTTCGTCGTACTGTGTGTACCTACTTGTATGTTCTTTTGTTTAAAGAATATAACATCGCGCCTGTATTCCCTGGAGGGTTAAGCAGAGGTGTACCTGTAGTATATAAACCCATTACGCCAATTATGTTCAGGTCCCATGTAATATGGGGCGAGCCTATTGCCACTAATCGGGCACAAATCCAGAGAAAACCCAATTACATTTTACCCGACCTGGGAGTCGAATCCAGGATTTCATACTCAGCAGTAACGGTTGCGACCACTAGACCAACGAGGCATTAAAGAATATTATAATCGTGAAAAATATTAAATTACATAATGTACTTAGAAATTAATAACCTGTATAACAGGCAAGTTAAAGCACTGCCTAATTTTAAAATTAATAGCTCGACTATGTATACTTTATTCGTATATGTGGTGTAACGCGGAGGTGTGAATTTATTGTACCCAAAAAAACCGACCAAGTGCTTGTCCTGCTGGTTCCGTTTGGGATGAATTTATCCCAAGAACAGACTTAACTTTGTAGTTGGTTGAAATTTTTTACCACATCGATATAGATCACGGTCAATTCTCCAACTGCAAATGTGAGTTTGTAATCGCAATAAAATATAAATAATAATATTTTTTTTATTTTTTTATTTAATTATTAATTTATTGTTATTTTTTTTCGTTTACTTTACCTCGCTTCTTGCCAAATTTCATGATCTAGGTCCCCTAACCTGGATATATTTGCGAGTATCAAAATAATTCGCATAAATGGCCGTATTTTTTTATTGCGTTGACTTTAGGCTCGTACAGACCAGCGCGACGCGACGACGCGACGCGACTCGAACAATACAATTTCTAAAAAAACTTCACGGTATAACAATAACCGGTGTCGCGTCGCGCTAGTCTGCACGAAGCTTTAGGAGCTTGATTTGTTTAGAGTACCAAGGGATACCTACGAATACCTACGAATTTGATATTCATGTCAACTTGATACCTTCACGCGTTCCTGAGAAAAAGGGTCTTAAGAGACACAAACGGACGAACGGACAACGAAGTGGTCCTATGATCCCTTTTAGGGTTCCGTACCTCAAATAGAAAAAACAGAACCCTAAAAAACTATCGAATTAAAACTCTTCTAACAACATAATAAAAAAAATATAAAGTAAAAATCTTTTTAAAGACAAGCTTTTATTGAACTAAAAAGTACTACATAGTAATTTAACATTTTCTTAAAAGCATGTCCCAAGTGAGTCACGAAAGATGTTAAGTACTCATAAAATTGCGATAGAAAACTCGCAACTCCTACTACACTGCAATAGCCTATTTGTGTCACTCAACTCAACTGGCAACCCTTACGATGTAGACTAGGGCTACAATTCTCAGTGAGCTACTTATATAGCCGCACACTAGGCTACTGATGTGAGCCACAGTCCACAATTCTCAGTGAGCTATATCGCCGAGATAACGGGTGTAAAAACACGCTGAACGAAGCCGAGAGTCACTTGTTTTTCCGTCATTGTGTTTTTTTTTGTACTGCACCATACCTTCTGGTCAAAGTACCAACTTTTTTTTAACTTTTTTTCGCAAAACTTTTTAAAGGATCGAACACAATTGCCGGCAAAATCCTAATATAACTATAAACTAGGTAAAGTGAGGAAAAATATTTTTTTATCAAAACTTCCAACTTATAATAAATATTCAATTCGCAACTGCCACTTTGACAGTTGCACGAAATGGCTATATCTCAGCAAATTGACCTACATTCTGGCCGTCGAGAAAATGCGTTCCTGACACCTGTCAGTTGGACAATTTCTAATTGTAATAAGAATCAAATTCGCAAAACAGAAATTCGTTAGTATGAAACTGACAGGTGTCAAGAACGCATTCTCTCGACGGCCGGACTGTAGTGTGTCAATTTGATAAACAATTAATTTCCTTGACGGTCCAACTGTTTGCAACGACAAATAATGTGAACACGAATAGTTAGTAGAGGTCTCACAATATCCCGGTAGGAGCCACCACGAAGAACCCAGCTTAGTCCTACACTGTATTATAAATTGAATTATTAATCAAAACAGCTTAGCGATGAGTGGTTTCAACTTAATTTAATCCTAAGCCAGTGTTGTTGCTATCTGGGGAACCGTTTACATATTCGTACGTGGTCATATACCCATTCCACCGGCTGTATGTGGAGTACTAGATCAATAAATTCTTACTACGGTAATGAGAATGCAAAGTTATAGTCAAGAATTGTTATGCCGCTGTTTTATTGTCTTGTAAATTATAAAATGAATATATGATAATCCCTCTCGAAGAGAAGAAGGCCTGAGTCCCAGCAGTGGGCCTGGGAATACCTATTAAATGTTATGCATATGATAATAGTTTAATTAATTTAGAAACACCCCGGTTCTTGAAGGTAGGTAATTTTGGTTGATTGACCAAAATAGTACCAGGCGAACATAATGTTAGACAAGTCAACTTGAAATCTTTTAGATTAGGCTTGGATATTATGTGGGATTACAAAACTTCCTTTATCAAATGTACCTGTGTATGTATATCATGTATGTAGGGTTGCCAGATGGCCGGGAAATCAGGGAATGTCCCGGAATTTTGAGTCTTGTCCCGTGTCCAGTAATAAGACTTTACAGTCCCGGATTCCGAACACCTATTACATTTTTCTCCTTTTGCGACAGAATGTTTAGCCTGATGAATAGTTTATGGATTAAAGAGCGAAACGAATGTTTGGACATTCGTTTCGCTCTTTGCGGTTTTGATTGATCAAGTCCGAACTGCAGACTTGTATCAATATTGAAGTGTGTTAAGAGTTTTATAAGCTAACTTGAGTTGATTTCCTACAAAAGTTTACCTAATCAACAAGCAGGTGATATTAATTTAGCAATTTAGTTGTTTTTTATAATATTAGAAAAATAAACAATATGTTTTGAGGTAGGTAGGTAATTTTTACATGAAATGAGAGTATATTGAAAATAGCTTAATTTTTCTTTTCCGTTTAAAAAATACAACACGTAAAAAAATTATTGAGGCTTATTATTTTCATATATTTTACTACGGCCCGACTCCGCTACCCTAGAAATGATAAGCCTTTATCTGGCAACCCTACATGTATGTGATATAGTGTGATTTGTCTCACAAATTATTTATAGAACTAAGAAATCAAACATCCGATATGTCATAGGTCAAATCGTAAAAAGGTCACCGTGTAAAAATATATGATTACTTCCAGCGACATATGATTTTCCTCTTCATTTACCTACTCGCTCACTTATTGTGGAAATTCTTATACCTATTATATTGATTATGAGGTATGTTTTATTTATCGAGTTTTTTTTCTACCGCCATTCCTTTGATGAACTTCTTGGTCCATTAGCAAAGCGCGGCGATGACGGAAATGATCGAGTGACATCATGACGCCAACAATAGGGTTTTCCATTCTTGCAACATTTAATCCTTAATAAAAACCTAAACTTTAATAAAAAATAAGTGACTATATTGGAGAGTATTTTAGGAAATTTTTGGTATTGATTGGAATATTATGAAGAACATCGGCCATTATCTTAAGTTCAATGTCCTAATAAATACCAATCTCGACGCGATGCTCAATTGTTTATTAATATTCCGAACAAGCGCCAAATCATTTGACACTACTTATTATTCCTAATATCAAACTTGACTTGTATCAACTTAACAATATGCCAGAACATTCTGACTGCTCTGTGCGACAAACGATAGTTTCTGAGCACCGTTCAATTGGACTCAATATATTCGACCTCGCCCCATCGGGTCTAAGGAGCGTCACTAATAAAGATACCCGTATGATCTAGCAGACAGATGCATTATCCAATACAAGATTGGATGCTGGATGCGCCAGGATGTCCTATTTCTCATGTATGAACGGTAGTTGATACTTTGACGCTTCGTCATCGGCCCATAGTGGGTCAGGTTGTTATTGCAGCCACAAATTGCAAGCGCAAATATTAGGACCCGGTAGATAGATTATATCCACAGGACACACAAATATTGGTTGACATTGGGGAATTGAATACTCGTACCTACATATTTTCAATTGAATAGGAAACTGTTTTCGGCGTTCACGACATACATGTTAGTTAAACTAACGTAATCTAATCGTAGAATGTAAATGGTTTTTATTGCAACTATAGGTGCATATGAACTTAGATATTTTATATGCTAGAAAAATTGACGGCTGTGGTCCACCTTTTTTAAAAATATCACGATAAATAATTCATATTACAGAGACAAGACGTCAACAGTGAAAGGCCTGCTGCAGAGAATGATTCAGTGGTCAATGGTGACAGTCAATTCAATTTAAAATATTTTATTTCACATAAACCTACATGGGCACTTATGAAACGTCAGAAGCTAGGTGCACGGTTTCAATTGATCGTTTCCTATGGAGAAGAGCCGACAAGAAACTCCACAGTTACACTTTTAAAAATAATTGGCTTTTACTATATTTTCAAATAACAGTGTTAATATGTAGGTATGGGAGGACAGTGTAGTTCTTTCAACAAGTACCAGGTACTTAACAAAATAGAAAATGATCAACAAATCTACAGTCCACTAAGCCTACAGCGTTCTCATATTGACTATATAAAATATAAATAAATAAATAAAAATAAAAACCAATTTTAAACGAAATAACATGATTGCTATTACAACTGTAACAAATGTCCACAAAAGGCACTAATAAAGAGTTGAAATTAAATTGTAGGTATATAATGTCAAATAATAGGATGATTATGTCAAGGAACGTTTAAAAAAACATACGAAGCAGTCTTTGGGGACTGCCGATAGAAGTGAAAACAGCGTGCGGTGACAATGACGCGAGTTTCACGCTTTTTGTTCACCCAAAAAGTACACATATATACACAGTATACATATGGCTCATGGAAAGCGTTCGGTGACGATGACGCGAGTTCCATGATTTTTGTTCACCCAAAAAGTGCTCAACGCGCCTAAAGAAGTTTTCACTTCAAAATACATGGTAATTTGGGAGCAGTTAATAGACTCTTATACATAATTTGCCGTTATTATTGAGCCGTTTTCAGTCACTCGGTAACTAGATTATTGACTAGGTTATTTTTATGTCGACATCAAAATATGTCATTTTAAACTAGCAATTTAAAAATCAGAGTTTAGATAGGTACTATTAGGTAGCTGTAATTAGCCAAATGACTTTGATAAAACTATCATACAGATACTATATATCTACGAGTATATGATATAGAGTTTAAAAACAACATTAGTCACTCTGTATATTTTCTGAAAAACAATTGGAAACGATTGTCTCTTTGGTGAAGGTACTATAGGAGAACTTCATATCTAAGCAGTTTGAAAACAAAATCCCGTGAACACGATGACCACCTCTGTTACCGCCCCGGTTGTATAGCGGCCGAGCGCTGCAAGCAGAAATAGTCCTTACGGTGTATAGATATGAACTCCTTCGATGGTATTTCTCGCAAGTTGTGTGTTGAGCATAAGGTCCTAGGTTGGGTTTTTTTATCGCGAATTACATGGGACTTAAACATAACTGGCGAAATGTTGGTGTACATGCTAATGTACACCTCTGCCTAACCCTTCGGGGTATTACAGGCGTGATGTTATGTAACAATTGGAAACGGGTGTGAACGAAAAAGCCAAGTCAAGAGAAGGTTGCTTTCTTAATTCTTTTGTAGTACCCTTTGAGGACTCGACACTCCTAACACAAGTACTATTTCGACATTTTTAGCTGCCTGAAAATTCTTTTAAAAATACGCTCGACAATGATGTAAAAGATAGTGGAAATATTCTTTTAGAAAAGCGAAAGTTCACACGTTCTGTATCTTGGAAATTAAATTACGTTTTTTGTATAAGTGAAGAATTTAGGAACTTGGGGTACATCCAATATATATAATATTAAATTACTGATATTTCGTGTCAAGAAAAATATGACATCTCACGTGTTTTACTATATGGACGAGTACATGTTATAGCAACCGTAAAATATTGAGTTTAAAGGCTCCCGCACACAATCGTTCAATCAGTTCATTTATGAAAATATTATGTATGTTAGAAAAAATCGACATCTTTTTAATAAAATAAGTGATAGACATAATTTTAATACTAGAAATAAAGATAAAATAGATCAACCATTTTTCAGATTATCTAAAGTACATACATCTTTTATGGGGTACTGTGTTAAATGTTACAACAAAATACCTTGTGATATTTTGCAATTAAATGAAAGAAAATTTAAAGCTCATATTAAAAGTACACTTTGTAAACAAGCATATTACAAATTAGAGGATTATATCCAAGATAAGAATGCTTGGAAACATGCTGGTCCTGCTCCATAGGATAATTTAGAATCAAGACAAAATCAAACTGGTTGCAAATTTAAGTGTATATTTTATTATTATTTTTTATTATATGACATTGATTTTACTTTCTATGACCAATTCCTCGCACACTGACTTATTAATTGTGGAATCTTAGGAGGATCGTCTAATTTTACAATGTTTGTAAATATGTGAGCACCATGTATCTATCACATAATTAGTTTATCTGTTGTTGCTTCATTTTTAATTCTTAATTCTTTTTACCTATTGTGGTATAATAATTTTATTCTAGGTGCATCGTCCTCACATATAATTATATAACTAATGTACTTATACAAAATATTGTAAAACATTTTAAAAGAGTAACGGTGGAGTTTCTTGCCCATTCTTCTCCATACGAAAACTACCTTTTGGAAGGGGCAACTAGAATCAATTAATTTTTTTTGTAAATTTTTGACGTTCAAAAGTGCCTTATACGGGCCTACTTGAAATAAATGATTTGACTTTGACTTTGAATCACGACGCGACTCTGGTGGAACAATTTCTATGAAAACTTCACGGAAATTATTCTACCGACGTTGCACCGCGCCTGTGTTCCGGGGCCTTAAGGAAGTGCGCTCTACATGGTGTATTTTAACTTCACTTCCCAAGTTCACTTAAGTTATTTTGGAAATAAAAAGTGTTGACTTATTTATTCGTAGAAAAAACTTCTACAAACGTAGTTTTAAGTTGATGTATTGCTTATAATGTCATAATTCAAGTGTTAATTTATTGTAACACAACATCAATTTGTGTTTACATCTAAAGTGACACATAAAACTGAATGTTCAGGTCATTTTTCTTGGCGTTGCCGTCCCCTAACCACGTGTGATATATGACCCATGGGCGCCATTTGACATCCGGCAAAAGGCACGTTTTCCTACAGAATTATTTCGGAGGGTCGCCTCCTCTTTCCACACCGTTTACTGTTCTTCAATTATGTGATTTTCTTAAAGTGGTCAGACCCTTTTTTTCTCGCCCTTCGGAACATTTGTCACGGTTCAGTTTATTGATAAGTTACAGAAGAATATTGATTTGAATGAGGCTTTGAGGACGAAGTGTGGCAACTTGGGTCGTTTTATTGATAGATAGGTTTTTTTGGTTTTCAGTTGAGCCTTGCAAAGTAAGTTTTGCTAAACTGTAGAACACAGCAGATAATGCTTAAGGCGTAGATATATGCCAGTGACCTTGAGTGGTTAGCTTGCGTGTCCTGTACTGAGCTCACGCATCAGTCCACAGTCAAATCATTGCAACGGTTTTGTGAGGCTTAGCTTATAAGTTACTTACCTTTTTGGAATAAAGATAAATAAATAATAAAAATTAAAAAATTAAAATCGTGTCGTACGTTCAGCCAGTACATAGGACTCGATCAAGGAGCGCTACCCCAAATTAGACGCATTATTAATTTATTAAATACATAAAACAAAAGATATTATAATAAAACACGTATACTAAAATATCAATAATTAAATTATCTTTAAAATGGTGAAGGTTTCAGAAAAATGCGCTTGATAGATTTTGCGTGATTCTCAGTTTTTTATCCGCGTTAGACATAACTTTACAAATTAATTTCACTATGTAATTTAAACATAATCTAAAATATTCATATATTAAGAAAATTCTCTAATTTAACATATATTTTTAGTTTTTGTTTAGACGTGATCTTCAGTATAAAATCATTAAAAGTGGGTTATCGTCACTTAACTTTATTTTCTGAAGCTATTATTGGCAATAAGAAAAAAAAAACTAAATTATCATCGTACTCAATCGTGTTTTATCCAGACATAAATAAAATAGGAGTTGCGTCTTAAGAAAATTTGTGAAAATATTGATCAAATTTTCATGAACAAAATCCCCAGCGGCAAGACAAGAATTGTGTATTTTGAAAAGAGTATTATTCTCCTACTTTCGCATCCCCTAATGTATAAGACAACGGAGTCAAACATCAACAAAACTTCAACACTAATGTATACTAGGATTAGCACCCCAAAAGGTGGCTTAGACTCTTCACTTCGGTCCTAGTTTACTTGTAATGGAGATCAATGTATTTACACACGAGTTTTGGCACTTTCAGTCTTCACTACAACCGCTTTAGTTCACTCTTATCGGCGTTTTTCTGATTATTTTTATTGCTAATAAAATTACTTCTGCGGTTGCTTAGCATAGCACTCGGGCTTCACTTCTTTAGTATATATGTTACCAGCAATATGTATAATTCAGGTATTCTATACAATACCTAGGCAATGTATAGAATACCTGAGGCGTCCAGGCAATGTATGATTTATTATTAAGAACACATTAATATTTATATATATATATATAGATATTAATGTAAGAAAAGGTGCTTTAGAAGTCTAGACTTTATTTAGTAGGTATGACCTTAATTTGAAATTCTTTCTTCCAAGAAAAAGTATTACTTTTGAATTTTATTAAAAATAGGACTAAATAAAAGATTAAAGATATTTAAGAACTCTATCGAACTAATCCCTATTAAATTCTAGTATGCACCTATTAATTACTAAACCCTTTATTGCCAAATATATAAAAAAAATATTAAACATTTAAGCCAACTTCAGAACCAATACATAACATTACAATACCGAACACGACAGCTATCGAAACCGGAGAATATCGGTAACATATTTCGGAATACCGATAACGAGACACAAAACGGATGTGACGGTCTTAGTATCTCAATAATACGTGATCAATTGAACAATTGTCTTCCCTCTCAGATTCCCCTCTTCCCCCCCCCCCCTTCACCCTGTGACGTAGGTATTTTGTTACAACTTGCCCTGATTCTTCTATATTGCTTTATCCTTCTGTAAACCGATATCTTAATGCGATTGGGATGTAAACAGATAATTACGGCTCTGACTGAATAATAAACAAGAAAACGGGAAATTGTATTTTTGTTTAGAGACTGTTCTTGGAAATGTTCTATTTAGAATACGATATTTTAGGGATTTTATTACTATTTACATCTGCATTAAACGGATTATGTCACCGGAAAGCATCATCGACTGATTTCCTAGATCGTCCATACAAATCAAGTTTTAAAATACATTAACCTGAATAACTACCATGAGAATGGTTCTGAGTGACCCATTTGTTTATAAAAGGCTGTCCCAAATCTCATTGTCCCATTGTAGATCCCTTTCAATAGAATAATACCGGTCTCATCACACGGTAACTTTTCAAACTAAACTTGGTCACGTCACAAAACATAGATAAATCCCTTTAAACATTTCAAAAGACACGCCATTAAACATCAAGTCTGTAAGGGTTTTATAAACCTCCATAAAATTCAATTCGTACAAGCTTATTACGGTTTTAACAGCATAGATAGTTGCGAATGAGCCGCAAAGCGAGATAATGAAAAGGGGCAGTCGTTAGACGACGGAACCCTAAACAGCGCAATGGTCCGCGATATGAAGAATGTTGCCGTCCACACAAACTCTCCTCATTACAAGGTTACAACTACCCTCGCTAATGACGACGGCCAAACCTTTTTGCGCGATACTTGGTCATTCGTCTTACGGCCAGCGACATGTGCAGACGATTCTACATGCCGTCCGCCGTCAGACCGCGAGATAAATGAATGGACTTTTCATTACCTCGCACCTCTAAATAAGGTCGGCAAGGTCAGTTTTACGTTCAACAATTAAAGTTACGAGCCAAAAATATGTTCTTTCATTTGTACAGAGGCTTTATAGTTTTAAACACTCAAAATAATAGAAAACCTGTCACAACAAATTATTGAACTTTCGATTACGTCGCTATTCGGCCCGCCATTCGCGAGCTTTCCTTCACAATCAAAAATTTAAATGAGTTTCCTCGTTTCACGAGAAAAGCGTATTTTTTTTTTCTTCTAATGCCATTTTGGGAAGGTATTACTCTTAAATGAATATTCATTCGGTGCGAAATCGTTTAGGAGATAATAGATTGAGGTTCCTATTAAGTTCGCAATGAGTTAGGGCTTTTCGTTTCGTATGCGGGAGTTCTGTCTGGAGTCGTCCTAAAGTAATTAATTGATCGGTGAACGGTTACTTACTGAATTACAGTACAGTAAGAAAGCAACTGGATTTCATGATGACTCGTTACCTGAAAATAAAAATAAAGCCATAAGTATAAAGAATGTGTAGCCTTTTAATAAACATAATCAGTGTTATCAGAGTAGCCGGATTAATGCCCCGAACTTTGTAGATAATGTGTAATTACGATTTTGCGCAGCTTATTTAGGTCATCGCATAAAAAGGGTTTAATATTCATGTGCTTACGCTACCAGCAATAATACATATGGAAACCTCCATTTATTTATCCAGGCGTCTAAGCAACACTGACAAATGGCCTCCATCAAATAACCGAACGAACCTGTGAGAAAAATCCCGGATTAAAGTTGCACAATGAACTCCTCAGTATCCGAAATTCTTACGTAATTTCCCGAGAGGACACAGAAAAATGTAGCTTATTACCTAGCAAGAAGAAGGTAACTACAGTCGAAACTAACTTGCCATTGTTGAAAGTTACAGTTTTCAATCTTGAACAAGTTACTTCATAATTCAGGCTCCTGGGACGAAACTGGAGCCGCAACTTTTGCCGGTGGGAATTTGGTAGTTCACAGTAAGAAGTTATTATGTGAAGTCAAACAAACCTAATGACCAGGACGGCGCGCGCTCGGTCAAGCATAGGCCTCAAGCACGCGATTCCCTCGCGTGTCATTCACGTGAATACTGTTTATCTACAAAATAGAATTTTTAAGGCCTAAACGAAAACATGTATAACTCTAAAAATTAATTTAGTTTAATCAGCATCCTCCATCAACGTCAGTGCTCTCGTTATGGGCCCTTCTCAGGCACGATGAGTGACGTTCTAATTACCTACTTGTTATTTTACGTCCCGTGGATATTGTTTTTATTTAAAGTTAATTTTTATTATCACTTATCTTTTAATAACAAACTTTCGTTGGCAAATGACATTCAGTCAGATGACATTTTAGCTTTTCTATTGGATTTGAGTTTAGCGTTCTCGTTCTAACTTCAAAATGTATTATAGAATGTTGAATAAAATGTACAGTGCGTAGGTACTTATATTTTGTATAATCAGACGTTCGAATTTTCATAAATAGAACGTCTGCAAATCGGCAGATTATGTAGTTCAAATTTGTTTTCCTGAATAAAATAGTGATGTAGACACGTAACATTCAGTTAATTAAGAAAAACACGTTTTATTTCGTTGTCATTGAATAGCAGTGCTATAGTAGCAAGACGTATAGTATGGTCAGTATAATAGGCGCGCATCTCCGCGTCAAATCCTCTGGTGGCCGCGTGTCGCCGGTTGATAAGCAGTCGATGGGCTAGAACGAGGCGATGCAAGTGAAAAGCGATAGCGGAAATACTTGCAAATTGTTGTAGTATGGCAAATCAAGCGAATTGAAATGAAATAAAAAGCTCTAAGATCGATTGATACAGTTCTGCCTGATAATTATTAAGTATGGATCTTTACTTTATATTAAACTAGGGACCCCGCCCCTGCCTCGCACGATTTTAAACACATCGCGATTTCTTTATTATATGTTAGTTTAATATTAATGTGTTATACACACAGAGCTTCTGAAATAAATTCTCTTAATGATGAATCAAAATCCGTTGCGTAGTTTAGAAGAACAACGCGGTCACACAGACAAACACGAAAAGCGATTTTAATTTATAAGAATGTATACATTGTAGATGATTCATATTAGCAATTACACTATGATTTATAATTATTTTTGTGATTTAACTATACAGTCATCATTACCACGTCACAAACTCATTGATGGTGGCTCTATTTGTACCAGCAACTGAAGTCCCCTCAAGTATAAATCATCAAGTTCAGTAGCGGGTACCCCGACCAATAATTTAAACCAATTGAGTTGAGTATGTGCAACGCGGTTAAAAAGCTCTGTGGTTACTTTAGTCGAGGTCAATCACAGGACCAACTCAAGTGACAGCATAATCAACCAGCGTTATAAGCTCATAAATTAAACCGAATTTAGTCTGCAACGCTACACGATGATAGCAACACCCTGTTAACTAACCGTTGACCAGCGACAGTTACGCTGTGCCCCTCACTATTACTGGCTCAAGTAACATTTTAAGTGGAATGTCAAGTTCCTTTGCCTCATCTCTTTAGAGTTTAGACAAATTACTCAAAGACAGGTTGATAAAAAGTAACGTGGTAGTTGCGTTACTTATGCATGAGCTTTTATGACACGACCTTCGTAGTTGTATCGATTTCGCAAGCAAGTGTTGTTCATCAAGGCGACATCATTGTTGAAAGCGCGACGCGACTCTAGTAGGTAGTACAATTTCTATAAAAACTTCATGAAAATTGTCCCACCATGAATCGCGTCACACCATCGCGTCGCGCCTGTCTGCGGGGAGCCTTCACACTGTAAGTAAGGCAATATAGTTTTAGCGAAATAGCTACTAACGAACCGTATCGTCGACCGCGAAAATGACTAGCAGAATTTCACATTTCGAGGACATTTATTTACAAGACAATAGGCCGCGATATGACGAAAATTTTCAATTAAACAAAACAAAACGTCGACGCCTTGGAGGGTATTGTATGGTGCGACAGTTGGCATTGGCGGGGAATGGCGTGGAATGGCGTGGCGTGGCGGATGTCCGGCGCGCGGCTCGGCAATGGCGCGGGATACTAAAGCCGTCGTCGACGTGAGAATGGCGCGCGACTCACTCGCGCCATTACGGACGGAATGGCGCAGATTACGCGGAATGATATCATACGGAGGCAACGGAGGTGACGTCTAGGAATTTATAAGTAGAATTGGAGCAGCTTATGTAATCGGGCTGCGAATTGTTTTGACCAAATGCTGTTGTGCGTATGGAGTACTTCAAGTCTTTGCTGGCAATGAATCAACGTTGCGTCTGTTGTTAAGGAGATTTAGGGGCCAAGAATTTGAGATAGGTACTGAGACATAAATACCTAACATAAAGTTTAAAAATAAGCCCTTGAAAGGCGTCGTTTAATTGACTGCCCCGCGCAACGATACAGGGCGCACGCGGCCACCACGCGTGGTATTTTATAAACAAACCCAAAAAAAGTTCGGTTTGTCTATAAAAAATCACTCGCGACCGCGTGTCCCGCTTCCCGTTGCGTGGCGCGAGGCAGTGTGAACGACGCCTTCGTTGTTATTGTTATTAACGTCCTAAAAATTATTATTAAAATGTAACTTCATCTTCATTAATTCTTAAAGCGATTTGACCTTTTACTGATAAAAAACAAAGTTCATAAAACTTTTTTCCCACACCCATAACCACATTTGACCTCCACCCGTCAAAGTTAAGAAGCATCATTTTATCTTAACATTTAAAGGCCTTATTCAATCACGCACATCATAAAACGTGACATCATCTCGGTATTCAGTGCTCGACAACAAATGTACAATACGATACAAATCTCGCGGCAGACACTCTGCAAACATACAGTAGTATCTCCCCTCGTTTCCTGCATCGTAAGTAACACACGTCCCGCGTAAGTCTACCAACATATTTTTGTAGTCCCTATTTCGCAACACTAGATTTTACTACCAAAACAATAGAGTAAAAATTTGCATGACACGAAACTTTTCAAACGGCAGCGAAATCGGGTGGTAGTTCTGTGAGCGTCAATCTACCGAGAGGGAACGCTATTTCGGTCTGCATGGCATACACAAGCGGTCTTTGAAATTTTAATCGTTACATTCACCCTGGCCCGATGGCACACTAGAGGCCGTGTGTTACCATGTTCATCAAGCCACCGCCAAAAGGATAAAAAATGATAAAGTGTGACAAGCGTTTGCGGTGATCCCTTTATTTTCGGACGTGTCAAGCTAAATTGAGCCTTTTACATTTTGATCGATGTGTCTCTTCATAGTGTTCACATCTTTCATAACCTACTTGCAAACATTTGAAAAGCTGTACCTGGTAGTAGAAAATAGTAGTAAAGAAAGAATGAAAAGAAAGAAAATACGTCTATTTGCGGTAATCATGACGCAAAAAAAAGCTCACAAAATAAAAAAGAAACAAGTTTAGGGAAAATATGCGTCACATCCACGCAAAACGGCCATCGCTCAGCATAATGCTGCGACCCTATGCAAGACAGAGCCCCAGCGCTGGTTTTCAGCGACAGCCGGCGTTGACGTTATGACGTCGACCGGTGCAGCATACAATGAGATATAATTATGATATAAAAATAAAATAAATATACAATAATTCATTCTACATAAATAAATAAAGAATAATATTTAAAAATGGCAACATTCCGTTAAGTCGGCAATCGACTCGCGCGCCGTCGTAATCTGTGCGCGCAGCTGTCAGAAAACTATTTGTATGACGTTTTGACATCTGTTTACATAACAATTAGCAAGAAGCAATTAGCAATTGGTAGAAGGTAGAGGACCTCGGGGCCAAGTAATGCCAAAACAGCCGCATGGGTCGATCGATCAGGTTAAGCTATTCTTGCCGCTGTCAGTTTGTGGATGCGTGACCATCTTAACATACCGAGACCCCTCCGAGCCTCGGAAAGCGCGTTAAGCCGCTGGTCTCGGCTGTCATTCTTGGATCTTTGACAGTCGCTACGGGTCGTCGAAGCCCGAAATTCTGACAACCAGTCTCACCAAGGGGTATCATGTTACCGAGTTACTGGGTTGTGGAGGTCAGACAGGCAGTCGCTCCATGTCAAATATTGGTATTCAGCTGAATCCGGTTAGACTGGAAGCCAACCCCAACACAGTTTGGTAAAGGCTAGGAACATTCAGCAGAAAGTAATGCTTCGTAACCCTGTTAGCTTTCTATGAAAAGTTTATCCTCAAAAAGCTCTTGTTGAACTTGCAAGCAAGTTTGTTCAGTACTTTTGTTAGATTAATAATGGTCTTAAACATACGTATCCATTACTGAAACTTTTAATTTATTAAATTGAATAAGCTCTTTGAGAGCTTTGGCTTACTTTGTACTTACTTGTATTGTTCTTCACCCTACCGTTTCAGTGGCCTATTTTCAGACGCTCAACGAAGTCTCGTTTATTTGCAAGCCCATGACCGGTTCCTTTACAAAAGACATTGTAGAATGTAGATACACTGCCTCTTTGGTCTAGCGCTACTGCTGCGCATGGGGTCCTGGGTTTGATGCCCAGGTCGAGCAAAGAGTTATTGGGTTTTTTCATCAGGTATTTCTCAGTAGCAGCCCGGTGTCTGGATTTTTACCCGGTTGGTGGCAATAGGCTCGCCCCCTATTACATGGGACTTAAATATAACTGGCGAAATGTGGGTGTGTGTACTACAGGTATACTTCTGCCTAACCCTTCGAGGATTACAGGAGTGATGTTATGTTAGACACAAACTTCTTTTATTCCAATACATATTCATTCAAATATTTAAAGAGGTCAGTAAGACTTGTGGTGGGAACTGGGAATACGAAATTTCCTACTTAAATGGTCGGGTCGTCGAGTATTTCAATAGTGCATTTAAATGTTGTTCACTTATCGGCTACGAGAAGTGAAATAAACGATTTCCCGCATTCGAGTTTCATTTATAAGGATGTTTGCTCATTTGCTTATATTTTTCATTGAATAAAAATCATGTTTGGTATTTTTTTACCATCTACACTAATATTCTACAGAGAAAAGATTTGTATTTTAGTTTGTCTAATCTAATAATCCTAACTAATATTATAAATGCGAAAGTAATTTTATATGTTACGCTTTCACGCTAAAACGGCTGAACGGATTTGGATGAAATTGGACTGGACCTGACTTCCCACTGTACGGAAATCCTATACCTACAATGCGAGATCAGCTTATACTGGAAATTTATAGCTTGATATGTAGCCGTCTGTACATACGTTCTTTACTAGAACTTATTTAAATTCATAATTAAATTGTGACAAGACATTTTCATAAAATTTTGAATGGCACACTGTTTCATAATCAATATCTAAATCTATCTAATACATATTATAAATTAAAGTCAATGTTTTGGCACATGGATAGACCATGACCTGGACCTGACTCTCACTCAATTTTATCCTTTGTCCGAAACAAAGGATAAAATTAAGTGAAGATCGGTATTTATTCATTACCAGCTGCACCCCGCGGTTTCACCCGCATGAGTCTCGATCCCGTGGGAATATCGGGATAATAAGAATATTATGTAACCCAGGTCATATATATACCTAGATAGATTTAGATAGGTACAGTACATACACCCTATTAAGAGTATGCGCCAAGTGTACGTATGTTACGTACGCCCTATTATCCAGAACCGTTGATCCGATTTTGATGAGATCCCGCACTCCGGAAATATGGGCTTCCCATTCATGGAATGCAAGGGGAGTTTCGAGTCACAATATTATACGGTATCGTGAACCGAACTGAAAGCTGTAGTGCAGAAAACAAAGACCAGTACCTAGTGTACTTACCTACCTACGGTTTATTAATATTTTACCTACGTTGTGACTTTCATGAAATGCAGACGTAAGTACTTAAACCTTTTTTTAAATTATTATGTAAATAAATAACTTAGGTACTTATTTAAATTAAGTATTTTACAGAAAGAAAGTACTTAATTTATATACATACCTAAGTAATAATTTATATTTTTTATTACAAATATCATGTTTTGTTTTTTAAAATCAATACCTGAACTCTATAATCCAATCAAGTTGCTCACTTTAAGTTTTTTTTCCTTCTTACGAATATAAAAGAAACCAGTAGAACATAAAACGCGAAAAAATAAAATACAAAACACTGCGGTAAGTCAAGGAGTTGACGATTAAAACGAGCGTCTAACTCTACGAACATTTTAACGAATGTTAACCTCACATGAATACAGGACAAAGGCACAAGTTATGCCACAAAAAAAGATTAAACATCGCGTATATACATTCCTCGCTACATTAAAAACCTTAAAAAGCCGCGGCATTATATCATTTAGGACAAAAAATTGTGTAGTAACACGCGAGAGACAAGGCCCCTATGAGTGCTCAGTGTGCCCACTGCTAATACACTACGCGTGTCCAACCTACTTTAAAATTCAAATCTTATTTACATTTACCCCTAGCTTGGTGTCTCCGAAAATGGGTCTTAACTAACACAGAAAACACTCCGCATTGGGACTATTTTCGGCGCCCCTTTAGAACTGTTAAAATAGAATGTTCGAGACCCACAATATGGTTTCAATAAGTGTTACTTTGTCTGTTAACCTATATTCAATGCTTCGATCCTAAAATCTAGGTAGTTATTTTATCTAATGTTTTGTGTTTGGTAATGTTGATTACTTTGCATACTATTTTATAGAATCAAGTTCTTCTAACTTATCAGACAGCTGTGCTGCTGAGGAGTTTGTTGCGCCATTTCTTCTTCCCAGCTAAAGCGTGAAGGGTGCGGCGTTTTGGGGACTGTCTTATGTAATCTAGACGTTCAAAAAGTGCTGATTCTCAGCCTAATTAGAATAAATCACTTTTGATGTGTCATTTTTTAGGTAGGTACCCGTTTTAAAAGATTTATCATCGTCTCATACTAATATCTTAACTACCATTGAAGATAGAACAAAGTCATATTTCCTGCTACATTAGTATCGGCAATTTAGGCGGGTACCATTTAATCTCATTAGCTGTTCAATTCTGTTCGCTGTGGGGTTGACAGTTGGCAATAGGATTCGACGAATAAATCATAATACAGCGGAATCGAGCCCTCTCGTAACTCGCAATTTTCCGATGTACACGGAACGGTATGTCAATCATTCCGGGCTGAATTGAATAGCTTTACTGGAAACAAGATTGCAGTATTTTTGTGTTTAGACTTTTATTGATATTTGTGCGTTGTCGTCATTTTAAAAAAAACGGTCTAGAAGTGCGAGTCGGGCTCACACACGAAGGGTTCCGTACCACCGTACAATACTTAGCACAAAACACCGAAAAAAAGTTTCTTGTATGAGGAGCCCTTTTAATTTTTAACTTTAATTCTTATTATTTGTTGTTATAGAGTCTGTTGACTACAACAGATACTTGAATAAAAATTTTGTATTACATTTGTTACTAAAAATAGCTTTTAAGTAGTGTGTATTACTAACATTATATGGACGGAAAGGTCTGAAATAAAGTATTTTTATTTTATTTTATTTTATTTTATAGCGGCAATAGAAATACACAATCTGTGAAAATTTCTACTGTCTACCTATTACGGTTCGTGAGATACAGCCCGTTGACAGACAGACAGACGGACGGACGGACAGACAGCGGAGGCTTAGTATGTAATAGGGTTCCATTTGGCGCTCTTCGGGTACGGAACCCTAAGAAAAGAAGATTACTGAAAACTGAAACACGATTTGGCTCCTCTTCTGCTTTCCACCGAAATCGTAACCAAAACTTACGTAGTCAAGGTAAAAAAATAAAAGAATAAAAAATTTAAGCAGTAACTTCGAAACTCAACTATAGATTAATAATTAATATTTTCAGGCAAAATTAAACTTAGTTTCCAACAAAGTAAATCATAAACTAAATACTTTAAAAGTAAAATGAAAGCTCTAAAAACGTTGCGCGATAATATACTTAATTAAAAGTTGTTTAAACAAGTTTTAATAATATGTTCGCGCAACAAATTTCAAGGTTGTATGATCGCCTTTGACCTCAGTCGCCTTGATTTTATTTTATATTCAAATACATAGATAAGCTCGTACAGACGCCAGCACATCAACCTACCTAAAACTGTAAAATTTTCCCAATCAACTTTGAACCTTATACTTTAATGATAAAGTTGAAAATATATTAAAGAAATTTGACAGATTGTAGTAGGTTGACGTGCTGGCGTCTGTACCTTGCTGGACAATTATCGTTAAGTTTTAACACGGTCCTACTGCTATCACAAACGGTCAAATGTACATGTACTCATATTCAGGTATTTAACACGTTCAGTGCCGGGAACTCTCCTGGAGGGCTCGATCTAGTCGCAAATAGGATGACGCTAGCCCTCGCGGAGAACTCAATTTAAATGTAGGTTTTTCTTAGCGAATACAGCATTATAAACGGTGAAAATAAAATCTTTTATATATTGTAACAAGATTTATTTGTATATGCATTGGTTTTTAAATACAAGCACATTTTTTTTTTTAATATTGTCGACTATATTTCATTTTCGGGCTAGATAATGACAAAAAAAATTGATATTATTTTTAGTTTTTAACATACACCGTCAAACAGACGAGTAATCACCACTACGTTTGTATGGAAGAATAACCGACTAGCGTACCCTTAAGTTTAGCGCAAACGTAATGCCGGTGAACCCTCCCGGAGGGTTCAATTCCAATATATATGGCGGCATGGCGTATGAGCTCTATGAAAAGTAGGTGGAGTCGAAAGTGTTAAGCTTCGTGCAGACTGGCGCGGCACCGGTAATTGTTCTACCATGAAGTTTTGTTAGAAATTGATTTATGAGTCGCGTCGCGCCTGTCTGAGGGAGCCTTCAAGTGTCCCTCACACAACTCACACGTGCCTATTTCAAGATCTCCGTGTAGTAGGTATTCAAACAACAAGATTCTTAGATAGATCTGTCAATGCTACCCAAAACTGTGTTATTAATAGAATATAATATGGTTTTCTATCTCTTTCTCACATAATATTACTCGATCTCTTGTATTAAGGCGACGATAACCGACTTTTAATGATTTTATACTGAAGATCACGTCTAAACGAGTAGTGTTAATGATTTGGAAAAAATATATGTTAAATAAGAGCATTTTCTTTATAAATTAATATAGGAATATTTTAGATTATGCTTATATTACATATTGAAATTAATTTGTAAAGTTATGTCTAACGCGGATAAAAAACTGAGAATCATGCAAAATCTACCACGCGTATTTTTCTGAAACCTTCACCATTTTAATGATAATTTAATTATTAATCTTTTAGTATACGTGTTTTATTAAAATACCTTTTATTTTATGTATAATAAATTCATAATGCGTTTAATTTGGGACAGCGCTCCTTGATGGGGGAGTCCTATTACTGGCTGGACGTACGTACGACGCGTTGCGTGAGCTCAGTACAGAATACGCAAGCTAACCACTCAAGGTTACTGGTATATATCTGCGTCTTAAAAAGAGGTATTTGTGAGTTTGAATGTTGGGGGGTAATCTTCGGAATTTCTGATTCGATTCGGAAAATTCTTTCACTAGTAGCTACAGTATTGTCGAGTGCCAATTTATGTTAAAACAAGAAATCCCACGCGGACGAAGTCGCGAGTCGAAGCTAGTCTTACATAATATTACTGGATTTCTTGATTGTGATATCATCATTTAATTAAATCTAGAATAAATCTAGTTATACCTGCAACTCTTGCCACTTTAAACATTACATACAAGACGATAAATTCCAGACACTACCCAGCCTATTAATAATTTTAATTGAATGAAGATCCATTAAAGGAAACGTAAACTAGTGATGTAGCCTAGACGCAATTTATTTGTATAATTATATCCATGAAGATAAGTGTTAAGCCGGTTAACCTTGAGGCTCCGTCATATGAGATCCTCTTTGTTTGTATTCGCTCGACAACTAATGGAACGATCAACGAAACTATTGATAAGTAGAAGTTTCAGGCCCTATAATTAACATAACACGTTTAATAATAGACTTAGGGAAATTAAATTGAACACGATCAGCACATCTAAGCCGCGTTCAAGAGCGCTGTCAGTGTCATAACAGCTCAACTCTTGAACGTGTATGTCTTGCGGTATAAGGTTATTGCATTTTGACAGTTCACCCACGTTCATTGCGTTATTTACGTTGTTGAGCAGACTATTTTTTCAAACCTATGAAGCAATGTATTAGCAATATCCTTCATCTCGGATTGAGATTGAAGTGCTGACCCCGTTCAATTCCAATGGTGAAATTAGCCCTTAATACGTATAATAATAGACTTGAATGACGTAACGCTTTTGTCTTCAACCGTTTCACTTAAACTGGAGGCACAAAACGTTATTAGTTTAATGACACAAGCCCTGACAGAGACTATTTTTCACTAAGACAGTTCAGATCTTCTTTCATTAGCTGAAACATTTGTTAGAAATTGGTCAAGGTACTACTAAGAAGTATTTTACAAAGAGACTACATTTAAATAAACAAAATAAAAGGTATTAAGAATAAGTGGATGAAAGACGAGTTCTTGAGAGATTTAAATAGTACAGACAAAACAAACATTAAGGTATTTAAATCTTTCAATTAGCTCTTTAGAACGTGCGGACAGCGCTGTCGTCGAATCAAGGCACGTTTGTTTTTTTGTTTCTCTACCGCAGATTGTTTCTTTTAATCGTTTAAACGAATAGCTGACAATTAATCATCGGAAAGGTCTTGAAATTTTCTTCAAAATTGCTCTTAATCGTTTTTGGTTCTAAATATATTTTTAGCACACGGATGCCTGATGCCATCTCCGTTTAATTTTAATCCCATTTCGCCGGCCTGAGCTGTCAATCAAGTGGTAATTGCTAAATATAGTTCCGTATTCGCTGATTCGTCCGAAAATAGTGCGCGTGCGCTATGACTTAAGTTGGGTTCTATTTAGTAGCCGTCACCACTTCATGGCTGAGTGGCAGCTGTCACCGTGCGACTTACTTGCTTCACACCCAATCTACAGACATCAGTTTAACATGTGTTTTTTTTTGTGATACGTTAATGTAGGGTGACGTTCTGTGAAGTTTTGCCATTATAATATATATAATAATAAAAAATAATATTTTAAAATGTTTTTATATTTTTGTATTTAAAAATATTATTTATATGTATATAGTGGAATAAAGGAAATAATAATAAAAAGCATTTATTGATTCCTTACAATTACAATACATACATTCTCAGACCAAATAAAAAACCAAGACAGAGCGCTGTCAACAGTGAAGTGAAGCCGGTTTCGTAAAATTGGTGTACTTTGTGTAGTGTAGTTTGATTGTAGTGTCATTGTAAAAGATTGTAATTGTGTGCGTGTGAGCGTGTATGCACAGAGCGGTGGTGTAGTTTTGGCATGCTTCACTGTATTGTTCGCAGCGCTCTGTCTTGGTTTTTATTTGCTCCGACATAAACTATTAGGTAATTTAAAAAAAATATAACTCAATTATAATTGAATTATTGTAATTTAAGTTTTGCCATTGCCACCTAATAAGTCATTTTTTTTGGTACTAGTAATTTATATTACACAACATCACTCCTGTAATCCCCGAAGGGCTAGGCAGAGTTGTACCTATACCTATAGTATATACCCACATTTCGCGCATTTTGTTTGTCCCTTGTAATAAGGGGCGAGCCTATTGCGCTAGTAATTTAATTTAATTATTAGTCCGTTTTACCTAAAACCACAAACAAAAATATATACCTACATCTTGTCTGGTTTTAAGCCTCGTGCAGACTGGCGCGACCCGACAGCGCGACGCGACACCGGTCATTGTTCTATCGTGAAGTTTTCTTAGAAATTGTTTTTTTAGAGTCGCGTCGCGCCTGTTTGCACGAGGCTTTATAGGTCAATAGGAAAGTATAAGTAAAAGTAAGTAAAGTATAGAAGAACTTACTGAGATTTTGCTCATAATTTATGTTAATATCACGAATAATATTAAATAAATAGCCTCGAGTTAGTAGCAAACCTTGAAAAAGAACGCGATAAATCTGTAATTATTACTGTAATGAATGACAACTGACTGGAACAATAAGAAATCCTTATCAGGATCTTTGGTGTCACGAAAAACCAACGGCGTGGAAAAAACATGCAATAATTGAGACACAGTAATTGTCCGTCGAATGTCGACTGACAAAGTCGATTGGTGTTCTGCAGTGTATCCAAACAATTAATGTCGATTGTAGAGATATTGGACTAAATAAATATTAACCCAAATAAAGTAACCGCGGTACGATATCTAGAGTCTACAGACGATCGAGCACGTGCTAAAAAATATAGTATTGTTTTCTTTTCTTTTCGTAAAAACCATTATTATTAGTATACTAAGTTTTGCACGAGTGAATAATAAATTGGCGTTAGTGAGAAATAGTTGGAATTCACACCACAAAAAGTAAACCGCAGCCGCAACTAGAGACGTCTTTGACAAATGTGAGCAATTAACACATGTGGAGACATATTAAAGTAATGATTTATAATTTATATTATTAATATTACAGCCGGCGGGATTTCAGCGGAACATCGAAACGCGTCGACGCGCTCGAGATATTACCGGTGCGTTCCAAGCGCGTTCACCTGCGATCGAGGTGAAGGTCACGCGCGTCATGAACCGAACGCGCCCGAAGGCAAATGTCAATGTAAATATTGTAGGTATTCCCGCCAAGCCGGCCATCTTGAATTTCGGCTTGACCGGTTTTGGGATGAGACCCAGAGCTAAATAGTGTTGGAATGTCGACTTTACTGGATTTGTTTCTTTTAGTTGCTCGTCACGGACGTTGGTGATTTCTAAACTGTTCCATTGTTTATCTTAGTCTAGTCTGTTGCATCAACGTTGGCTGACCTAATGTTAGCAAATCGTTAAGAAGTTATTACAAAGTTTGCGTTAATCGTCCGTTTGCACCTACTTCAGCGTTTTAAACAATAATTCTGAAGTCAATTATGAATATTAACACCTCAAATAATACTTAGTTAAATAGTAATTATTTAATCCTTAAACCAATTCATTTTAAAGTTAACCGGGGGATAACAACGCCGTAAGTCAACGTAGGACGTTACTAGAACAAATATTTTACCCAAATTCGAAGGTCGCGTGAACGAACCCGGAGTAAAAAGCAAGTTATGATAATTATGACAAACTTTGTCAGCGGCGAGAATTATGTTCATTGTAAAACACGCTAACTGATTTAAATTAGCTGAATATGAATAACTGGTAATAATACTAACGACGATTTACGTCATAAACTACATATAGAACGACACTGTGAAGAGATTCTTTGAAATTCATTCATGTTTATTTTTCAATTTTATTACTGCAAAACCACTAGACTGACATAATATTCAAATAGCTACGAAAATAAGAGCGATATATCAGATACAAAACTTACGTAAATAAACCAGACGTTGATCAAGAAACCGGTTGAACGCCATCCAAAGTGGTACCTATTTTAAAACTTTAAATCCCTCTCCGCCCTTCTGAACCAGAACAAAGGTACCAATTAAGCTTCATAATCGCCGGCACCCTTATAATTAATACTACAGAAATTAAAACCAGCAATAAACGTACAGTACTGTACAAAAAATACACAATCGTAGAAGCTTTGTGCTCTACCGAACATTCATTAAGAAGAAAAGAATTTCATATTAAAAGGTCTTATAGATGTTGATCTAAAATGAACTTTATGTTGAAATCGTTTAAAGTTTAAATTGCTAAGATGATGGAGTAGGCCAGTATTGAGCACGCAAAGATGGATTATGGAACGTCGTTAAAACGGAATCTTCGTAAGATTTCTAAAATTTGTTAATCCTTTAATCAAATGTCTTGTTAAAAGCATGTCCAGCAGAATAATTTTAAAATTTAATTGTTTATTTATTAACTCCTTGTTAGAGCCAGAAGTGTTGATTATCTATATTAAATAAAAATTAAAGGTATGTAAGCGCATCACTTGAGAATGGCTAGACTGATTGTTCTTTTTTTGTCGTAAAAATCGTAATAGTCCGAACAAGGTTTTTATGGAAAGAAGAATTTGAAAAGTTTTGAGAAAAATGTTCAAATTCGGGAAAAACGTCCTTTTTGTATGAGCTAATCATTGAAATATGGACAGGACAACGTCTGTCGGGTCATCTAGTCTACACTAATTTAAAGTTTGTATTTTTATTTGTAATGAATAAACTCAAAAACCACTGAAACGATTTTAAACATACTTTCACCAGTAGAATGCTATATATCAGTAACTATCACTGAGTAATAATTACTAGGCTTACATAGACTATAATTTATAAAGATGCCAGCTGACCCGTCAGACGTTGTCCTGTCAAAATTTCAATTTCTATGTTGTGTAATTTTCTTTTTTCCTAAACCACTCGACCAAGATGTTTTTTGACTCAATACTCCCCAGTATTGAGTCAAAAAACATCTTGGTCATATGTCGGCAATCCATTAAGGGGATGTAGGAGAGGTCGTTTACAACCAAATTATCCCCTTTGACCCTACGCAAATACCGTGCCTCGGAAAGCACGTTAAGCCGTTGGTCCCGACTATCATTCGTGGATCTTTGACAGTCGTTACGGGTCGTCAGAAGCCCAAAAGTCTAACAACCATTCTTACCCAGGGGTATCGTATTACCCAGTTACTGGGTTGTAGAGGTCAGATAGGAAGACGCTCCATGTAAAATACTGGTATTCAGCTGCATCCGGTTAGACTGGAAGCCGACCCCAATATAGTTGGCAAAAGGCTAGGCAAATTGATTGACTCCTATGCAAATGTCAAAAATTTTCGAGTAATTACACATTTTATATTTTCAATTCATAAATTTTAAAATACAAACTTAAAGTCAAATTACTCGAAAATGGTTAAAATTGGCATAGGGAGCATCAGGGTTCGTTTGGTTACAAATGACCTCTCCTACATCCCCGTAACGGATTGCCGACATATGACCAATAACTCTGTAGATAAATCACGCGGTCGAAGCCACTTGCGAAGCTAGTTGGTAATAAAATCGGAAAGTCAGTGATGATCCCTATGCCAATGTTAACAACCATTTTTGAGTAATTTGACAATTTATATATTTTTTTTTTTATTGTTGACATTTGCATATGGGTCAAAAGGGGTAATTTGGTTATAAACAACCTCTCCTACATCCCCTTAACGGATTGCCGACATATAACCAATAACCCTGTAGATAGATGACGCGGGCGAAACCGCTGGCGGAAGCTAGTTGGTAATAAAATCGGAGTCTAGCCAATATTGCAATTAAATCCAATGACTTGAATTTTTACCCACAATTTTTGCTGCTAGGTAAACACAAAGGTATAAAAAAACAACTCAAATGTGTCATAAAACCTCATAAAAAAGTATCGTTAATTGAAGAGTACACATACGATAGTTTAGTATGAATGTAGTTTGATAGCGGAGTGGGGGGGACAGCGCCGAGTCGCTAACGAGGGGAAAAGTGCCTATTTCCGAGGCGTAATGACGTCGTGTCAGCCTTCTAGCCAGGCCAAACACCAGCCCAGCCTGAATAGAATTCTAGATAATATTTAGACAACCCCTATGTACAATACTTTAGTATTATAAAACGACCGTTTTACACGAAACGACATTAAACACGATTTCTGTTCTGTGTTCATGATTATACATTTTATGTATATTTTGTAACACATAACATACCATCACGTCTGTATTCGCCGATGGGTTAGGCAGAGGTGAACCTACCTATAGTACAACCTCATTATAAATATAATATATATCGAGTAAAAGAGCATTACCTTTCCTCTCAACTGTACTGTTACTGAGTATTTATATACCTATAGTATGTAAGTTTATATATTTAAGCTCTATGTATTTATTTAAGGTGTAGGTTTATTTCAATATTTTAGTTTAACGACTTCACATATTTATATTTTTCTCTTTTTGTTCTCACACACTATTGTCTACGTTTCTTTCTCATTTCTCCTATCGCAGGTCTGCTGGAAGAAATTTCCTAAGAAATTAGCAGTACCTCTGTACTCACAATTATGATTATGTCTTATCTGTATCTATTTTTCTGTGTGTACCTAGATAATAAAATAAATATATAAAATTTTCGTTATTATTCTAGTTAATTAATCTTTTTGTAAGCACGTGTTTCTGATGAAACTGTAGTGGTTATACTAATAATAGTAACCACTAATGTTTCAGTTTCAGTACAGGTTGTACTTAATTTTCCTGATTTTAATCTTCAATCTTCAGGTTTTCAGCAAGCAAATCGCAACTTGTGATGTCTCAAATATAATTTCGGTTGAAGGTTTCTATGAAATTAATTATCCGGTATAATAGGGGACGATGAACCGCTTAGAGATAAAAAGCTCTTTCATATTGATAATTTGTGTAAGGACCACGCTCTGAAAGGTGGGGAGGAAAGAAAGGTCCAACGATAAAATCATAATAAATTATTTGCGTGAAAATAAGTATTTCGTTATTTATTATCTATTTATTTCGGTATTAACAGTATTTACTCACAAAACAAAATAAGATTGGCTATTTCGATGAAAAAAAAAAATACTTTGTATTATTTCTTACTATACTTTTACCCGTGGCTTCGTCTGCTTGGAGGTCGGAAATAATCCCACGGGAACGTACTACCAGGATAAAAAAGTATCCTATGTGTTAATCCAGGTTATAAAACTATCTGTGTGGCAAATTTCATATAAATCTGTTCAGCCCTTATTGCGTGATTGAGTAACAAACATACAAACTTTCACATTTATAATATTATTATATTATATATATAAGTAGATATATATATTAGTAGTAGTTAACGTATTATTTCATATACATGAACACTTGTTTTCTTAACCTACGAAAAAAGAAGGAGGTTGTCAACCCGATGTGAATTTTTTAAACATATTTTTTAAGTGTTTTTTCAAATTCAAAATTATAATTAGTGCATGGAAAAAGTTAAGACTGATCTAAATTCGTAACAATAATGAAACGTGGCAGCGGAAATAAACATTGGAGAAACAACGAATTGGTCGGACCCTCGTCTGGTGTCCGAGATTTATTTAAAAAGTTAGTGAACCGTAGCATGTTTTTTAATCTGTACCTATCGAGTGTTTGTTATCTACAGATAACAAATTACATTGGTAACAATGTTTGCCTTGTATTGACCTCTTGTTTTGGCTACTGTAGACATTGGCCGATGCTGGCGTTTCTCTTACCTTTCTTCACACATTCAATTTATTTATTTCTTACGGGTCGAGTCTATATTTTTAATCGACTTCCAAAAAAGAGGAGGTTCTATATTCGTAGTGTAAGTATTTTTTTTTAATGTACGTCCACCAATTTCTCTGTCAATTGTGGACCTATTATGTTGAAAATTATTTTTTGTTTTGATAAGTCTTATCGAGGTGGTCCCTTATAAATTGTATTGATTTTGCTTGTATAGTTTTTGAGTTAGCTTCAATAATAAGTATTTTTCCCACTTCAGTTTCGTCAGTCTATGTGGATGATATGATGATAAGTTTCTGTTATTGTTATTTAGGTAGTGGTATTCGAATTTGTGTGGGGTAGGTACCTACCACAACAAAAAAGTCTAAAAAAAAAATGTGAAAAATAACTTTAATTTCGGAAGTCGGTGGCAAAAGACGGGAATTCAAAACCAAAGACTGCGACTTCCAAATTTAGTGTCTTTTTTGGAAGTCGGCTGTTTATTTTCTTATAAATACATGGTGTATGTAATTCACTAAGATATGAATTTTGTAAACTGGGCATTCATCATTATTCTGTCTGAGTTTATTAGGTACCTACTCAGATACTTTTTGATCAGTGACCTCTAAAGGCAAAACAATAAAAAAAAACTTAATCAACAATTTATTATGTATATTTACAAATTGTAAAATGTCAAATACGTGTTCTTCATGACATTTGACAACCTAATTCATTTATATCACGTAATAAATGAAGGTATTCTTATTAGGCTTATTAACTTTCATTGTTTATCAAAATAACTAATCGGAAATAATTAACTGATCTTTTAAAAAGTTATTGATCCTCTAATGAAGTACGCTTTTTTTTTAAATGAATGAACCTCTAAATCCTTTTTGGGCTTCAAATGATGCGCACTCTTTAAAATAAATGAGCTTCTTGTTAATTTTCTGGTCTTTTCTCACAGTTGGTCGCAGTAACAGGTACTTAACTATTTTAGGGTACCCCGACCAAACGGGTTAGTTAGTTAGAACTGCGACAAACTGTGCGCGAGCCGAGCGAGCGAATCGAGCGATGTCAGGGCAGCGGGGTTCGATTAAATACATGCCATAACTATTATAATATCTTCACGCGTCACATAATTATAATAAAACAATACAAGTGATTTGTTCACTTGTCATGGCATTACAAAATATACCGACAACATACAAATAATAAACCAAAATGATAAATGGGCACTTACACATACCTACCCAATAGTCAAGCTTGATTTCATAATATTTAGTACGTTTTATTGATTGATTAATTAGTACCATTTCAGCAAACCTATTCTTCTATTCTCACTATAGATCTTACATAAGAAACGAAAAAATTATTCTTAATTCTAATTTGTCATTCTAGATAAAACCTGCGCAAGCGACAAGCGATCCTGCGCAGAAGCATTTTACAACCGCGAGCGTTCTCCCTGTCGACCACGTTTCGCCATTACGCCCTTAGTTTTAAGTTGCAAAAGTGGTCCACAGTGAAACGTTCGCCTACGTAGGTACAGTTGACGCGGTGGTAACACTTTGACCTTGAGCTGGACTAGTGTGTTTAAAAAAAAAAAGAGGCCAGCTTATACTAGTTTTGTTATCAGTATCACTGACTCAAAAGCACCTAAAACACTTATTACTTCGCAATGACCAAAGATTTTTGCCCTCTCCTTTTTCAATATTTGGTTTACTTGAACTTTAAACGTCTGTATGTACTGTGTACACAATAAATTCACATAACGTTAATATACATAGTTAGGTACCTACGTAACCACAGATAGCTTAAACAGTGGAGATTCTTCAGAAAGGTGTCAATATTACTTACGTAAGGGCAGACATTATAGACAGGTGTCAATTTTGCATCATATACATAGGCACTAGGTAGGTACACAATATATTTCACACTTTCATACATAACATAACATCACGCCGTATTCCCCTAAGGGTTAGGCAGAAGTACCTACACCTACAGTACACGTACATTTCGCCAGTTATGTTTAAGTACAACTAACCGGACACAAATCTAGACTCCGGGCTGCTACTGAGAAATTCCATATGGAAACATCCAATAACACTGCCCGACCCGAGATCCGAACCCAGGTCTTCATCCTCAACAGTAGCGCTTGCGACCACTAAACCAACGAGCCATCACACTTTCCTTATTTAAAATAAATTTTATATGCAGCAGTCGTCGGAAATATCTGAGGAAACACGCCAACTTTACTGGAATGTTTTGAGAAAGGCCGTTGACCCGAAACTTTCTCTCTAACTTTGGATACAGAGTCCGGGGTAATAAATATGGATAAACTTTTTTTTTTTGCTATGGAATGTATATGAAAAAGCTTGGACACACTCGAGTGTCGACGATATAACTTTGTCCAGTCTATGATTATAAAATGACTGTTTGTTTATGAAATGTCTCTATAATTTTGAAATGAAAATTAATCTTTAATTCTGGGCTCTTTAATAGCCTGCACGTTATTTCTAGCAATCATAATAATTAAAGGATAAATACTGACAGATGACAGGAACGAAATTACTTATAGAATTAATACGAACATTAAATTTTACGGCACTGTTGTAAAATCAAACTTGTATCAAATATTAAACACGTTTAATAAAATCTAAAGAATATTAACGGAGATATAAATAGTCTCAAACGTTATATAACTTTACATTGCGATACTCTCAAGCGTTATATACCTTTACGTTGCGATAGAAGGGTATCGTAGAGTATCTAACAAATGAATTTTCAGCAGAGTACGCTTAAAATTCACAAATTGTGAGACAGCTCCGAAACTATTAAGTAGTGTAGGTAAAACAGTGAACAGTTTCGTGAAACGCTTGGAATAAACTGGGAATTTTACTACGTGTTAATTGTATTAAGGTGAACCGCCGTTGCAGCGCGCGAAATTCAAATTTTCTTAATTTTTATGCAATTTGCAAGTCATTGTCAGGTTGTATGTTGATCGAAACATGATTCGCGACTATTATCTGGTATGCATTTACAGAATTATAATCATTGGAATCATTAATACATCTCTATAATTTTGCTATTTTTATTAATTAATTAGCTATAAGATATTATATGTAAATAAATGTGTCTCTCTAAGTCAGATTTGTTACATATGAACTTTTCCACAAAAAAATTGTTCTTATGTAACAAATCGAAATTAGAGATGTTGTCGGTATTAATGATTGCAACTGTAAATACATACTTGATATAGTCGCAAATCATATTTTGATCAACATACAACCTGACACTGACCTGCTAATTGCAAAAAACGTAAGAAAATTTGAATTTCGCAGGCTGCAACTGCGGATTCACCTTAAGGCATAAACTGAACTGTCCGATTAAAATGGGTGATATGCGAAAAAACTCCAACAAAAATAATGGAACAGTTTTAGATGCGAACACCTGAATGGTCAACGATGGTATTATCGTAGTATTTCAAAGGGATGCCACAATAAATCGAAATAATGCCCGTAGAGAAGAAGATCGCAGCAATATCGGATGAATAAAGAAGAGTTGATTTTTTGCGACTAACCTAAAAGGGTATCTTAAGTACGGAATCCCGCAAACATTATCGTGAAGGCACGGACCCTTCCCTTAAGGTGAGCACTTTTATATGCCCATCAAACCTTACGAGTACAATAAAACACGATTGTTTTCCATTAACATCGACGTCCAACGCCCCCTAAACTAAAAAAAATGTACGAAGCATTTATTTAGGAGCTCCGATGATATTAAACAATTGTCGTGCACGCGCCGTAATCGAAAATCAATGGAACGAGCGAAAGAAATATGTAGGTGTGACTAATAAATTATTTGAACAGTGTCGGATTTTAATAAAAAATTGAGCACGGTCGGCGAAGGAATTGCATCCTGAGTCCTGACAGCTTTTCTATTACACTGTCTGAAGGAAGGCTTAAGGCAGCCCGACAAAGACGAAAACCTGCAACGCGTCACAGCGAAAATATTTCAAAGGCACTAAGGCTTATAATACATACATACATAGGTACAGAAAGGAACAGAGGGTGTTCACTGAGGAAAATAAATTTTATTTACATTTAAAAAGCGTAGCGGAATCTTTGTCAATTCACTCCCGTCCATCAGAGGGTCGAGCGAACAAATAAAATGAGATCACAACAGTGCCCTGCTTGCGACAACAATGAACTGGGAAAGATCTGCTTTGCTTTAATTAAAAGTAAATTGTTCGAACAAGCATTAAGCATTTAGATGAGAGCTGTGAACAGCAGTAATTACAGTTGTCATCATCAATGTCAGACGATAAAAACCGACGTGGAATGGACAGTTCTTGTTCGGATCTGGCACAGTGGCACGCTATGAACACCTTTACTTATGTGCAGTGAATGACTGAGAAGGAGGACAAATGTGCACCTGAGCACAAGTAGTCATCCAGTCTTACTAGAATTACTTACGTTCGTGAATCTGGATAGTAAGACGATCCAGTCGGCGAAGTTATAGATCTATTATCTCCATTGATATCTTGTTTGCCATCTATAGGCTGTGTCATTGTGTCTTTTGACAGTGACTCATACGCACCAACAAAAAAACCGTACAAAGCAATGTTTTAGTGTTACTCAAAAGTTTTCCATAATCGTTTTTACATATTCATCGCGATGTCAGGGTGCGTTTGAGTCGAGACGTCTGTACGAATTTGAATAACAAATGGCTGACATCTGCATGTTTCTAGCGGGGATTCCACTGCCTCCCTCAAATCCTGATTCAGGGAAACAATACTGGTCCCTTATGAAACTTGACAAGAGGTCATAACTTGAGCTTATAGCATTTATCATGCTGAGAAACAAATAATAAAGCCGTTGGATGTGTTTTTTACGACCGACAATGATACTAGTATAAATCGCAAAGTAATTTTGCTTTTGTAATACGAAATAATAATACGTGCATTAGGAAGCATTATCATCGCGTGTAAAAATGTTATTCGTGACACAGAGGCCAGCTAATCAAGGCTACACTACTAAGCAGATAAGTAACAAAGAAAACACTCGTTATAAAACAAAGTAAAAGGAAAAATCTTAATGTGGCATTGAGGCTAGAATTTGTTAACTTTGCTAGTCAAATTGTCGGGAGGTCATCGGTCTATACCAATAAATACTTAGCTCTTACGTCACCGGCCGCCAGACATACGCTTCTTGAATAACAACGACAGCAGTCCACTACCAAGAACGATAATTAAATTTTCCACACGCGCCGCACCACAAGTCGAAACGAATCCAGAAGCCTCCCAAACACTTAAGCGGCTTTCATAAATTAATTTTACGAAAGAAATATTCAGTAGTTCTGCTCCCATCCCGACCATATTTCACTAGTAAGGTATCGAAGAGCAGGGAAACTGGGGTCCGCAATCCTCCAGACACCGATTAATTTCCAGGTTGCCGTAGCACTTAGTTATAACCGCAAGAAAACCAGCGGCGGAACAAAATAGGAGTATACCTTTGTGGAATAATTCTTCTTACGAATTGTATTTCAATATCTCAGCTCGTTAGTTCTACGGTTCATTTAAAATTTCTTTGAAGTTTTAACTTTTTGTTCGTCAAGATTTCTTGTGTGGTTTGAAAGGCACGAGTTATGTCGTAAGAGGCCTGCGCCGCCATTTTGCAACATTACGACTGTGATGAGACGGCAAATTGCTCATTTGTCTACCGCGACACTTGCAAAAGCGAGCTGAGATTGTGTGTACTTACCTTTACCTAGTATTCGGTTTTGCAACGTTCAGGAAAATAAGTTTGCAGCTACTTACATATAAAAAGTTCAAGAAATTATTATACAAGTATTATGAGGACTTAGAAGAAAAAGCAACATTGTTTTAATTTTAACTACGTAAGCGTAACTTGACGTGGTTAATTTAAACGTCCTTAAACGCAGATTTAACTACTCCACGTGTATCACTATTAACGTTATACTTTATACAAACATGCATAGTACAATAATGGCGCGTCAGCAACCTCATAAAATTACAAATGTAGGAATAATGAAAGCCAACCTAGTGCGTCGTCATCCCGGGAAAAATCCGACACTTAAAGATGCCTTTTGAGTACCAGGGGTTTTCAGCCATCTTATCCTAGTGGAGAGCAACGTCACAATACCCTGAAGCGCTCGTCCTGAAAAACGTTAATTGCACGACACCGACCGTGGTGAGGCACCAGCCTCTATCTCGCATTGCAACCAACATTCCAACCAAACCCACAACGCAAAATGAACCTTAACACTTAACCAATAAACCATAATTCAGATCACGAGAAGAAAGTATTTAATATACTTTAAAATGAACCTCACTTAGCACCTGAAGGCATTAACGATTTAAAAAGAAAGAAATAAATAGTGAAAATTTTGCAGGAAAATATGATTCGGTATGGCCCGAGATCAGGTCTCAAGTGTTCTTCACTGAACGTAGAATAAGTGGCTATTAAACGGTTCGGATTTCATGCTTGTGAAAATTTAAACAATCGACTGGAAAATAAAAATTTCAATACCACAACTTCGTATTTTATTTTCAATAAAAATGTTAAACACAGTCGTCCATGGAAGGATTCTTTCGTATTTTTGTTTGGTTTCGACCAGAGCATTATTGCAAGTAATAATCTTCAGGACAGGTTTATATAATAGTCTGAGTACAACTACGCGAGATCTTAACAATACCTCTGTAACAACAAACGGGTTAATACTTAAAGCGCTCAACAATAAACTTTTTGTGTCCACCGGAAATAATGAAGGAGTGGGACCAAGAAAAATAATGACGATGGACTCTTCTAACAAAAGAATCGGTGAGTAAACTGTAGAATGAAAACCAACCTTATGTAGGTTAGTTGTCTCCGTTCGGGAAACTTTAAAAGACATAATGGAATGAAAAAATAGCGAGCAAAACGAAATGACATGGAAGCGAAGAAAGTTTGGACGTCGAGAATGAAGTTGACATTAAGTAAACTATTAAAAAGTTCCGTAATTATTTTTTTGTGACGACCTATTGACCTCTGTTTGGCATTTACTAGGTTCCATGATCACGTAATTGTAGACTAATAACAGTCGCTGCTGTTACGGAAATCTCCAGTTTACATAACAACCTACGTGTTATTAAACTGAAGTTCAATAACATGAAAAGTAAGAAAGTTTGTTCTGAAACTGATAAATCAAGTGAGAGCACACAACCAAACAACCTAAGAACATTAACGTATTTTACTAAAATCGTTTGACATCTTAACATAATTCGAGTCGCAAAGCTTCCACGAATCGTATTGTTAGTACACTCATTAGCCGGGTGTTTAACATAGACCGAGGCAAGTTAATATCTCTACAAGACACCCACCACCATCAACAAATAAGTTACATATAAAACGATCGGAAAACGCCTTTAACAAAATCCCCACAATCATTGTCAAGTGAAATAGAACCTAAACACAATTAGGAATAGGATTCGTTCTCGCCCAAGCGTGTAACCAATAAAGGGAACGAACGACGCAACAGATCCCCACGAATATGTTCGCAGGCTCACTCCGAGTTACTAACACTCGCAATTCATTTTGTGAACTGAATATATTATGCCCTGATAAAAGATAAAGCACCTTTCGCCCTCGGTGTAAGGGTGAATATCAAAAAGAACTGAAGTCGAAGAAATAAGCGGGAATTTTCTCGCTCCCTGCAAATGATTTTCGCCCCTACATGTGTACTGAATAAGTCGAAATTCATCTGCAACGGTAGCATTTTTACAAATCCCAAATCGCGATCATATGGCAAGGCAGACGATAAATATGTTCGGTGTATTGAAATCTTACACTGTCATAAGAACTCGTAAATTGATCGCGAAGAAGTTAAGTAACTTTATTTGTTAAACTTTTGTCACTTTGGGACATACTTTCAGGGTTATCTGGACATGGCTTTTGAGAAATTCCCAACAGAGTAGATACTGATCCATTCATTTATCAATATTTATCATAGATAGAAGACACAATAATATGACAATATTGTTACTTATACGTTTAGAGAACAGGAAAGAGTTGATAAAAGTCGAGCACGAGACATAATAAAGATAAAAGAATTCTTTTAGTGACCAGCAATACGTGTTTTATGTACCGATAACCATTACAGCAAAATTGATTTCAATTTTATGGTTTCTGCTCCCCTGAATCCAATCATTGTTATCGCTTTTGTATGCTGTTAAAATATAATGAGTATGTACGCAATTTAGATTGCGGCCCAAATATCTCTTTAATTTTGAAGACCTATTTTAAGAAGTCACTTTGCCGTAACCTTTGGAGTGGTTTCATATTTTATGTTCTATTTCGGTGTGAGATAGCAATAAAATATGTTGTAGGCATAAATTCAAGTTTTATATTACTTACATAGCTGTATATACGTAGCGTTGGAAGGCCTCCCATAAGATGGACCGATGACCTTGTAAAGGCTGCAGGAATCCGCTTGATGCGGGAGGCACAGAATCGGTCGTAGTGGCGGTGCTTGAGGGAGGCCTATGTCCAGCAGTGGACAGTTTCTGGCTGAAATGATGATGATAGCTGTCTATAAAGGGCCTACGCTCAATACAAGTATCGAGGATAAAATATAGAACACAATTTTAAGGGCACCTCAGCTCTGTAGGTACCAAGTAAACACATCCTTCCATTTACTCTAGGAACTAATTAATATGCCATTAGCTGTTTGCTGATCAAACATCTAAGTCACACAAGCACTGTGTATTATAGATATGAAATCATCATTATTCTTGAAGATTGTAGGTAAATTAATTATAAACATAATATACGAGATGATCGCACACTCTACTTGGTTTTTTACTGCTGTTTTATATTGGTCTCGATTGCTATGGTTATGAACAGTCTTGATAACCGTTTCTCGAATCGCCACGAGGGATGCAATAAAAGATTTTTTTTGGTGACTGGGACCATGACCATATTCGGACCAGGGCACGCATTTGGTCGTAGATTGGATGCTTTACCCCCTACGAATAATAAATAGTTTACACCTCAAGGCCTTCAAGCAAAACAGATGCCTTTTTTTGTCTACTGGGATTCCGAACGCATAATTTCTTACCTTGTAGTTACTGCTTAGCTTATCGAAACAAAATAATTTGAAATTGTAAACTCATCTGCAGGCAAAAAAAAACATTTTATAGCTAAACTCATCTTCAAGAAGAACGCGATAAAAGTCAATCCCTAAAAATACCACTGTTAAAATGAGACTTCCCAAAATACAATAATAAAGCATAATCGATTATGGTCAAGGTTCAAGACAAGACAATAATATGAAAATCGATGTATGGAATATCAATCCGAAAGCTGTAATACGTTCGCACAGGCTGACGCGCTGGCTCGCCCCGATGCTTACTCATGGATCCTTGCCAGACCGTCCGTACGACGAGCGGTAACTATAACTACCTACGCGTCGTAGTACTACTTGACATCGACCGTAAATTACCGCAAATAGCTTTGGACATAAGGTTAAGATCATGTCTTGCGATGTTTCGAAATTGTCGTCATAAAGTGTCTTGAAAATGTGACTATGTTGATGTGGCATAGAAAAGAATCATAAAATAAGAGCAGTGTTTGCGAAATGTTTTACAAACAACCAGCGTGGTGGCTATTTTAAGGGAACGGTTACAAGTAAGGAGTTGAAATTTTAATTACAGCCTGGATATGTGTCTGCGGTTTTTGTTCTCTCCATCAGTTTTGGAAAAATGTCTATTTAAAAACACAAAGCTTTGCTTTGAAGGTGTCAGCCGAGACGTGACAGTCATAAGTTAAGTCTTTACATCTTCTTCTTTTCGAGTCGATGTATTATGTTAAATGACAACGCCAATAGCGGCAACACTGGCATTTTTTAGATCCTCAGGTGTGACTTTGGACACTCCAACATAAATAGGATATGACCTTTACCTACATAAAAGGTAGTTCTAGTGACCAGGATAAATCCGTCATAGACGAAACAAGGATGAGCTTTTAGGGCCACGAAAAGTATGAAGTCAGTCATTAAAATTTCATAAGAAACGTTACCGCTCGAATGGCAATTTGATTAGGCAACGATGCTGCCGCTGGCGTGTCCACCAATGTCATTGCAATCTGCCAGCCAAATTAAAAACAACCCTAACAACATTGAAGATTGAGCAAAAGTTAATCATCAAATGAAACGCCAAGGACCTCTAGAGACGAAAATACTTCGCAGACATACAGGCCTAAGATAGAAGTGAGTAAATAAAAGTCTGAAGATACAAGTTAACTAAGTTGATGATAGGATCGATCATACGGCGCCGTTGCCCTGCCGCATACCCCTCGGGCATACATCTCTCAGATTCCATGTAACATTAGATACTACAGTCTAGAAATACTGGCACATATGGCTGGTGAGATAGATAAGATAGGTATTACATTTTAAGTTTTACACCAGTTTCTTATGGTCTGCGAATGCCAATCACTTCTTGAAGTCGTTTGACATAACAATGGGAAGTTAAAAGTTAATAAATCATTGTGTTGTTAATTTCTGACAGGTTGCCAACCCATCAGTACGCTTCTCAATAATAGCTATGGAAATGAGTTTCCCAATGTACGTACTAACGTATATTTTATTACCAAATGAAAGCTTGAAGAAAAGTCTTTTACATAAATTTTTGCCTCATATTATGATTTCTAATTTGAAAAACAAGAAGAAGTTCACCTGAATAATTGCAACAACAACAACTTTAATAACAAACACACGCAAGCAAGTTCCCCGAAAATCCCCGACAAAAAACGAAATGAGAGCCGAAGAAAAAATAAAAGAACTAACACACTACACAAATCCCATTCGAGCATCTCAGAAGTAAGTAGCGAAGAAATAACGCACGAAGTAAAGGTAAAAAAAATAATTGAAGGACATTTGCTACTCGCGGTGGCTGCTCAGGGTCATTCTCCATGATTGCCATCTTGAGGGTCCCCGAGACCCCAATACGAGGCATCCCTAGGGAGCGTCACTCAAGTACATTTGATATTCGTTTGCGTCACTACAATTACGGTGGATATGGAGTAACTTAAGGTAATTGTTTTAGGTGTGGGACATTCTGATTAAATAAATTATTTCATGCATTAGAGTAGGAGTAATTAGATTAGTAGAAGACGCGCGATTTTAGTAGATCTCGCTCGCGTCTCTCTATGAAGGATTTTGTTTTGTTGTCATGTGTTTAACAGGTATTCTGCTACTCGTAATTACGTAAATGCACGTTTTAATGACATGTCAGTAAGCGGTCAAACGATCAGTTCTAAAGTCTACAGCAATTTATGATAATGGCTTCATTTTGTGCAACGGGTATGCGCGTGCACACCAATCACGATTCCATACTTACACACACTATACACAGTGCCTCTAATACTAACAGTTTTACATTAAATGCATACATTTAAATTAATTCACGATTTCAATTGCATACGAAGAACAATAGTTAGATTTCTACGGACCTAATTGAATTTCGACACGTCGAACTGCTTTGCGTATTAACTCTTTACTTAATAACCACATGTTGGTGTTTTCTCTACTAGCAATAATCGACTCGTAATCTTTCAATAAACGTTGCTAGAGTGTCGCCCTATTCGCCCTTCATTCAATCAAATAACATGGACAAGGACATCCCTTTTAGACGACATGCAATGATCCACCAGGATGCGAGCACGGATTTTGCAAAACGATTGCATTGAAAACGAAATGAATAAAGCGTCGTGTAGACCGGCGCGACGCGACTCTAACAAAACAATTTCTAAGAAAACGTCACGATAGAACAATTACCGATGTCGTCGTAGTAGTTGTCGTAGTCTGCACGAGCCTTTAGTAGAGTTCCATTATCGGAGTGATAGCTTAATGGTGTGACCATCACACTGTCAAGTCATAGGTCTCGAGTTCGAACCCCAGGGTAGGAACTCGGTAACTTTTCGGATTCAATTGCGTGTAAAATTATCACTTGCTTCAAAAACGGTGAAGGAAAACATTGTGAAGAAACCGGTATGCCTGAGAGATACTCGTAGATTAGAATATATTAGTCTGGTGTTCGCGGTTCTTCCGCATTCTGTCCGTTCCGGTGTGATTGATCCTTGACTGAAATTAGTGCACAGTTGGTAGAAGCAACAAATAATGTACTAAAGTTTAGGAACTCAATTGTGAAGCCAAGTCAGCCAATGGCCGGTATAAAATCTCTGACGCCAGTCACTGACAACACGAAAAAGAAAGAAGATTGTAAATAACAGATAAATGATCAGAAAAGGCTCCAAGCAGAAACATAAAGTCCAAAAATTACAATGCTTGTTACCCAAATAGATACCATCTCACACACAACTTTCTATCAACCACGATAATAAATACTTGCAAACATATAGGCAACAACGTTCACCTGTATCTCCTCAAGATAAAACGTCATATCTCCCATGAAATATCACACGGCAAAGCATTCAAAGTGACGTTGTATCGATTCAGTCATCACACACGGCTCGCATCCGACTCTTGTATCCCGTCCCATATCGTCGAACAACAATATAACCACGTCGCGGTTGACACAACACCACACCATAATGGAGAAACGTAATCAAAAGAGGCTTAAACCAATTTGAGCGATTTCGTATCGAGATTTCAGCCCACGAACATAGGAGAGGGTACTGTTATTAAGTTTCTGGTCCTAAAGCCATTTGGATTTGGTCTTAATGTGTGTTTGGTAAAACAAAATATTCAGATCATTCGTTTTTAGGTAGGTATGTATGAAAAATTACACTTTATGATTTAGGTATTGCAGTGATACACTAGTGGTGTAACCGTTGGACTGTCAAGTCATAAGTCTAGTAGTAGAGCATTGTATAATTGCATAGCACATGTGTGAGTACCATGTACCGACTTTAAAGCTACCATTTAGGTACTGGGTATGTCTTTCATTGGCTTGAATGTGCCCTGGCGGCTGAGAGTATGTCATGCTCACTCTAATGTCTCGCTGACGGTGGCGAGTGTGTTGGATCATTTCATCAAGCTCCCTTCAAAATGGTTGAGCTGAATGGTGCTAATCCATGCGTCATGTTCGTGAACGGGCGCCGTCAGTAGAGACTGGTCATCTCTTAGCTGCGACGGCGATTTTATTTTTATTTTTTTTTACTTCTATTAAGGACGCTTTTAATGTTTTGCATCGTTCTCACATGTATAACTTCAACATGAATGATGTAACCAATATTTTGTAACCATATTTTGTTTTAAAAGAGTGTCCGTGGAGTTTCTTGCCCGTTCTTCTCCACAGGTACCTACTACGCTTTGGAATGGGCAACTAGCTTCATATTTCTGACTGACCCTTGACAATTCAAAAGTGCCTGTAATTGGTTTATTTGAAATAAATGGTTTGAGTTTGAGAGTTCGAACCCAAGGCACACCTTTGACTTTTCGGATTCATGTGCGTATTGTATAATTATCACTCGCTTCATAAACGGTGAAGGAAAATATCGTGAGGAAACCGGTATGCCTGAGAGATATTTCTCGACGGCATGTGAAGCCAAGTCAGAGGCCCGTGGGCAGCATAAAAACTCTGACACCAGGTTAGTCACTAACCATACGAAAAAGAAAAGAAAGACGATTTAGGTGTCCAGTATAGAAAAACGACCATATAATATTTTCTAGGACATTCAGTCATATGGTTGGTAACACCAAATCTCGGTGTCCCATAGATAAAAGGTGTCCTAAAACAACATAGCTTAGTCAGCTGTGTTAGAGAATTGCTAATGGCATTTCAATGCGGCGGTGTGTTACGCATTCAACTGGCATCTGTCAGAAGTCCATCCAAATCAATCTGCATGTCAAAATATTTAGAATCCCACTCGTTATTTGACGTTCCACATGATCAGTCTGAACGCAATGGAATGAAATTAACTAATGTCGAACTAAGCGTGTCACGGACCTACTACAAACAAGGGAAGCCTATGATCACTTGGTAAGAGTCAGTCTACCGTCCTAAAGCAATGACTCTCAAATCAACTAAGTAGAAATTTCTAATCTTTGGTTTTATCGGGACATCATCTCATCGCCCTGTTTAGCTACCTATGATTAAATCTCCCCCTCACAAGGTAATCAGCAGACAGGAACGGTTTATTGTGGAGGAGGCACCTGTCACTGTCACTAGGCATGCACAATTTTGATCTTTATTGATGAAGGGAGAAGTGTTCGATTGTTTCAAGCCTAGCAATAGCGTAGAGATTGAATAGTAATTTCCTTTTACCCGACTACGGCGATGCAAAAAGGAGGGTTACGATTTTGACCGGTATGTATGTATGTTAATCTGTTCCCTCATAACTTCTAAACTGCTCATCATAATTTGACTAATGAGGTATCATTGGAAGCGTCTTGCGCGATCGTTCGTTGGTTATAGGCTATGTGACGTCACATTAAATTGTTTTTTTTTTATGATGTTGGGTTTCACATGACAGGGCAATATTAGAAAATTATAAAAATATTTATATTACAACCCCAAAATAATTATAAAACTAAGGAAATTAAGCGAGATTTTTCTCAAAAAAAAAAAATAACCTAACTACGACTTGTCTTTTGGTTGGGTATTTTGTCGTAGTTGGGTTTTAGTTTTTACAACTTTTTTTTTTTTTTTTCAAGGAAAATGTCTCTTTATTTCCTTAGTTTAGACAGGCATAAATAGAGATAAACCTAATTCATAATTTGAGTTTCTCTCTCTGATATTCTAAACCCAAAAGGTATTTCGGCTTGCTTATTCAATGGGGATCATTTATCAATCAAAATCATAACTTTGTTTTCAGTCCCATTTATCTACTTCCGCATTGATTAAAATAGAGATTGGGCTAAATTAATTTTACCAAACAAACAAGAACATCAAATAAAGTGTTTTAAGTTTAAACTTTATTGTGTAGAACTCAGACGAACAAATATCCAATAACATTGAATTTACATCAGAAATAAATGAGATCTCACACGTTCATTTATCGATTTGTTCACCAAGCACCCGAACTTAATTAAATAAGTAATAAGATCAAGTTCCTGCATATCTAATACGTAGTAATCCTCCGGAGACGCGACCTCCTTAATTTACTACCAGTGTTTTAACATACACGCGAGAATAGTTCGTAACATCATTTGTTAGTGCAATTAACGTAAGCGTGGTTTAAATTCAAATATGAATGAATGCATTACTCGACGTGTGATGGAAAAATGACTCTTAGTGCTAACGTTGTAGGGTTAATTTAAATTAATGTTGGCACAAAGTCCCGCAGTGGAACGGACACAATACAGTGAGCACATCAGAGCTAGTGGGTCTGTTACAGGAATATGTAAAGCGTCCCTAGGGTGTCACCACACGACAACATGCTACAATGACGTTTTTATACCTACACGTTCATGGTTCCATACAAAATCATGCTTTGTCCAGGCCACATACCTATAGTAAGTCAAACAAAACAATTTCCAACATGAATAGCCATTCACGCAACGTTATCAATGTTACTTTTCAAACATTTACTCACTACGTCATCATTTATTAGAGCCTTCGTGACAAAATCTGAATAAAACATGTATTTACAAGCAACAACTGTTTTGTTCCCAACAAGTCACCGATTAGTGACTCGAAAATTCTCGACCCTGAAATTCTTCAAATGGTTTTTGCATTCGTTTTGTTGTCCCAAGGCCGAGTTAATTAGGAATCTAAGATACTCAGGTTATTAACACCGACTTTAATATAATACACAGTATTTTGGTTTAAGTCACAGACATGGGCGGCAGTAATTAGTAAGCTAAGCCAATTATAGTAACTTATAGGTGTTCCGTTTGGTAGTATGTTGTGTTAAATTTCGTGAGGAGAATGTGAGAAAATACGTGTGAGCATCTTCCCTTTAAAATGTAATAGCGGTTCACTTGTAACACCAATTTATTGGACAATTTGTTTTCATTAACAAAGTGAGAAAGGCTCAATAGGTGTTCGTAACCAGGATTTAACGTCTTAGTTCCAACTGGGTGTGACGCCGGCTCTTGTTCACGGAATTTTCCGAAACATTCCTGGGACGAATTCCGGCAAAAGTTGGGCAGAGCATCGCTAAAATAGGATGGCGATTGTGTGCGTACTTTTGGGAGTTTTTATTCATTCCCATCAATTGTATTCAAGTGACACATATGCACATACAGGTTTAATTCAACTGACATATTCTCACACCATAATATTTCGACTAATAGCATAATCGTATTATATGTATTAAGTCTCCTAATTGAATTATTCGCTTAAGCCAAGTTCAATGAACACTTGTACTCGGAGATATCCGAACCAGTCTGATCGCTACGATTTAGATTATACATTTAGTTGAATGCGACTTGCAAAGCTGTTAAATAATGTACCTGCTTACCTTTGCAAAATGTGACCCAGTAACCATGGCCTCTCACAATGTCGTGCAAGCAAACACGCCGGATGATATCATCAGGGTATTTAACATGGCTGACCATCGCATCATCTGTTATTTATTATTACAGCCATTCTTACCCATTGCCCTAACAATAAACCATTGTCAACTGTCAAAGCATTTAATTTGGCCTCATACCATGACGACGAGACAATACCAACTGAAATAGCGCTACTTATTAATTAACTTATTGGCCCAATTCATTACATATTATCTTACACATCGTGCGAATAAGAACATTAAGAAGTCTTTTATTCTTTATTACTGTAATAAATTCCTAAACCACTGTGTGTTCGACATTGAAGTAATTGCGGCAGAATCTGTAGAGAGGTATTTAAAGCAGCTGTGTTGTAGACATGCATGTTAAAGTAGAAAATTTAATATCGCACAAGGCAAGGCATCGCACAGCAATGAATCGTGCCGGTCCCACGACCGCTGCTCGCCCGCATTCAGATTCATTAACAAGGCTAACCATTGTTTATGATTCACAATCCATACACACACTCTCCTCGCTAACACTGTATTAAAAATAAGGACTCTGAATCCTTGTTTATCAGTATAAATCATAACCAAATGCGAGGCAGCTGTTTGTCTTTTCTTCTTAGTTTTATATTTTCTAAAACATTGTTTGCCAATTTTCTTCTTGCCTTCCCAGAAAAGAGTTATTCGAATCCCGACGGGACGCTTCTCGTTTTCAAATCATAGACAGGAAAAGCAGTTTTAAATGGAAGTGATCGGAGTCACGGGAGATTGGTTCGCATCAAAGTTCTCTCTAATTGGGAGGAAACCGCCGAGAACTTGAGACCTTATTTTTAGGTATTGATCTTTCCAGAGAGCACATATATCATGATTACCGACATCCTGATAAATTTGTCATATCACCGACATATTGACAGATCCCAGATAGATAAATAATTCGGGGCGTCTCTAGCTGATACCTGATAAGTCGAGAACTAAAACTGATAAGAGATCAGAAATGCAAACGTAAATTCGCATAAAATTTTACAGTTTGCGGACTCATCTCTCTTTCGATGTGGCATAGTCTTTAACGTTAAAATACAAATTAAATTGAATTTGAGATTTCTAGAATAAACTACAAGCAGTAACTATCCAATGCAGAGATATATGATCATTTCCTGTTAACGATGGAGTAAATGTAATCGATTTTTGGAAGACATCCAAATTTTTTTCTTTAACTATTTTCTTGTGGCTGGCACTAGTTATCACAGAATGATATTTGATTCCTCGTACAAAATTAATTCTATTTTTAGGACGTTACATTCGCTTTTTTGATGTTAAGACTGGCACGAATATTGTAACATACCTAAACAAAGTCGCCGTTGTTTCCAACGACGGCGATGACGGCACAAATGTGAATTAATTTTAAGTAAGTAAATGCAAACTGAGGAATAAATTGAATGCGGACGTTTAAAGAATGCTGGTAGTAAGGTCCCGAGACTCAAGTCTCAATAGTTATAATACTAATCATGTTCTATATTTAGGAGTTGAAATCTTGAGTCGGTAAGTGAAGGTCACAGTCGCGATCCGTCACGTGGGGCCGGTCATTTTGAGCCATTAACCGATACGCTTCATGATTCACACACTGAATGGTCCCATACGTTTACGAAAACGTCTTGTTACGGAACTCGATGGCTTCTATCGTACATCAAGATTCGTAGCTAAGTACCTAGTATGTTCAAACGATTTTTAAATTAACATTTTATGTAGGAAAGCACTCTGCCTGCATTACAACGTAGGTAAATGTTAATTTAGACGAGATGTAAGAAAATATTTCGTTGGAATTGGAGAGAAATGTAGTGAATGTGGGGCGTTCGTGAACACAAATATCTCACCCCGCAGAAGCCAAAACAAAACAAAAGAAAGTCAAGATAAATATTAAATAATACTGCCATCTTCTATTTTTGTGAGTGCACTAACTGAAAATACCGAAATAGATCGTACGGAAATAATTTGAGAGCAATAGAAGCAAATGACCAGAAATATTTCGACTTTTATGAATCATGATTATAATTTATAATTTCAAATGCACCATTAAATTGTGATGGTTATTAAGCGTCTGTACGTTGGTGACATTTTTATTAGTAACGTTATGTGTTACAAACAGAGATCTGCCGCTCTATTCTGCAAAACATATCACCGTGAAAAGGTTAGGTGAAGTGAGCATGAAGTGAGCTGGATGCAAGAGATTGACACTATTGACAGCTCACTTGAAGCTCACTTCACATAATCTTTCACGGTGAGATTTTTACGGAATAGATCGGCTGTTAGTCTAGCATCTAAATAATTTCCTATAAAATAAACGACTATTATACTTGACTGCCTCGTTGGTTTAGTAGTCGCAAGCGCTACTGCTGAACACGAGGTCCTGGGATCGATACCTAGGTCGAGCAGTGTTTTTCCATCTGAAATTTCTTAGTAGCAGCCCGGAGTCTGGAATTTGTACCCTATTACATGGGACTTATAGCGAAATGTGTGTGTACTAATGGTACACGTTTGCCTAACCCTTCGAGGAAACAAGGCGTGATGTTGTTATGTTGTAAATAATTTCCCCATAATTTTTTCTCAGTTAATTCAATCCGGAAAGTGAAAGATTCATTCGTGGGGCGGAATATACCGTTAACCTAACAAGACATGTGCTGTCGAAGTATCAGTTTAGTAGTTCCTAACTAATTTACGTCAAGCGCCGGTGTGAGGGTGTGAACTTGTGATCGCTGCTTATTCGCCCAATTATAACTTCCACCGCATTACATTTACACCCTCATTATTAACGAACGCTTTTAATGATTCCCTCACAAATTAATACTCTACAAAGTTAATAACTTTGGAAAAATGGGGCGAAAAATTAACTGAAAACGGATATGTTGGCCGTCGACGTGATTATTACGGCGCTTGGAATGTTGCCTTTATTAAAATTTGATTTTGGGCGTTTGAATTTAATTGTACCTTACTTTTTAGGCTTGATTTGTTCGACTGTGGGACTATAATGACCATAAATTCTAGCACTTACGCTAAGGTAAAAATCATAAATGAAATCTTTTTCTTTAGAAATGAAATCTATTTTAGTTATTTAGGTACAACCGCAGACATTTGCGGTGAACCACTTTTCACCCTAATGCCCTTAGTAATAAGGTTGAAAAGTGGTTCACCGCCAGTGTCCGCGATGGTACATAAGGAACAATCCCGATTTGAAGTGCGTAGTTGATTCAAATCACAACGTCTTTCTTCCACTAATGCTCTTACAGAAGTAAATCCTATTACAGACAGCGATGAGCAAATATTGATCTTATTACAGCAAGTAGGGAAGGATTATGTTTAAGAGCTTACTAATTAGAGATATAACCTCCTTAACAATCCACCGATCCTATATAAACAAACCCGAGAGTTAATAAACAATCAGATTCATTCGACCTACCCGAAGAAAACCCTATTACTAAATCCATTTACTAATCATAGTTTGTGTACGTGAAATGGCTTTTAAATCCGCATTCGATAACCGAAATCGATTTTGAATTGATTCTAATTTCAAATTAGATTTACAAGGGCTCTTTTCTTGGGATTACATTCTCGGATTATTAGAAAAACCAGTTAATGTATCAGCAGCTTGATTTTTCACGCTGATAACAGGTACCGGAGAAAATATTGTAGTACACAGGTCGAAGGTATTGGATTAGAAATCTAAGAATGGTCATTTACGATTACAATATTGTTACAAGTACTTGTATTTGAATTTTATCGATTGCACACATCTTGTTACTGCTCGAGTCGTAATAAATTCTGGTTACGGTAGAAGGAAACGTAAATATTTCAAGTAGCCACGTTCTTTTAATACTGTTGTGGCTCTCCTTTTTTTTAAATAAGGCTTCGCCAAATAGAACGCGTGCTTAGCGCGCGTCAGAGTGCTAAGTACAGCGCAGCAAGCAACGTTTATGTCGCGGCGTTGGTAGCGCCAGCGGGCGCTCTGTTTGATAGTAAACATACGACATAAGTGCAACACAATTGGGCGCTATAGCGCGGCGTCAGGGTAGCGCTCTAACGCGCGCTAAATACGCGTTCTATTTGGCGAAGCCTTAATTGTTGCGTTTATACAGTACTAATACTTCTAAGAGTAGTCTATACTATAACAGGCGTATAACGATAGTGTATTGTGAGATTGTGAGGTCTTGCGTTCCAATGAGGTTTTCTTGAAAAATATGTGTACCAAGTCTTCTTTGACATCGCCTTGTAAGGTTTACATAAGTGGTTTCAAGAACTGACGCATGTCAAAATCCGCGATGATTACACTTGAAATTCTTTGCTCTGCCATTAATGTAGATTGTAGAGGAAGGAGATACCTGTCAGAATCTTTGGCTCTGAGGGCCCGCTTTTATCCAAAATTACCTGGCCGTAGGCCGACGGTTCGGCAAGTACCAGGGGACTATTAAACGTCTATCCACGCTAAAAAGCACTGAAGCAGATCTTTAATCAAGCAAGCGACTGTTTGTCGCGCCCGGTCCTCAGGGACGAATCCGCGACATAAGTTATAGCGCCATCAATGCCAATTGTTAAATTTATAGTCCATTATTTTATTGTTTAGTTAGCCAAGAGTATATTGACGATACGCTTCATGCCCAGTCATGACGTCAAACAAAGCTTAGGCGTCATCCACATCCGACGGATCAAGTAATAATAGAACAAACGGAATGGATTACTCTGCTTTAGTACATGTTTACAGTGTGTTTGTGATGTGGTAGGAACATGGTTATATTCTCATCTTGGCTTATTGCTTCGGTATTATGTTTGTTTGATTCAGGAATGAATTTAGTTCAATAGGACTTGAAAACTTGTCAAGGAAGAGAACCGTTCAGCGATCTCTGATTGACAGGCGCAAGCGCAGCTATAAGAAAAAGGTAGTAGAGTTTTTATGAGATTTTCCGCACAGAGGAGCTTGACTAACGCCAGACAAGCACAAAGCAATCCATCGTAGCTCTGCCGCCACCAATGTTCTGAATTTGAAATATCGGTATTGACTTCGCCATTCGTCTGGACATGGGTAGGTATGTTGGAAGTTACAAAACGGGTTTTACTGACTAATCGGCACTTTTGGACCAAACTGTCGGTTCATTATCACAATTTTATTATTATCCTGTAAACGTTCCGGACCTCTCAATTTGAGTCTAAACCAGTGATTCCTAATGTGGTCCAGGTGGACCCCCAGGGGTCCACGGGAGACTTGAAGGGACTACGTTGGCGTGAAAAAAAATGGGGGTTTCACAAGTTGTAAGTGGGCGTTCACGAAAATGTATCTGGTTTCGATAGTAAACAACAAAAATGTTGGCTTGGCTTTACCTACATATAAATTGTTATCTGAGAAATAAATAAATAATAATAATAATAAATGTAAATGTAATAACTACTCCAAAATATTCCAAATTTTTCAGTGATTTTTGAGTCTTTATTTCGGTGGTAAAATTGTCGTATTGAGGCTTTTAAAAAACCATTTTGAAGCTTTAAGAGTCAAATTGCTGGCTACATTTTTTTTAAGAGCTACTGTTCTCATGCAATCCTATCGGGCGTGAAAAAATAATATTGCTTTTTTTTTGGACCACGGGTTGAATTTTTTTTTTAAGTTATTATTAGATAGCCTGTTTATTTAGCATTAATTTTATTTTTTAAAGTCTCCTTTACTTTTTTAGAGTACTGTATTTTAAGAAGGTCAGCGACTGTTGTAAAAACTTTCATATTCGATACTATCTAATCTTCACATTTTTTGACGAGTTTGAGGAATACGGTAAAAATGTAGCAGTCCCTGCTGCTCCTGGTCCACCGAAACCAGGTAAATTTTGAAAGCGATCTACGAGAAAAAAAGTTTGGGAACCTCTGGTCTAAAGGAACGGCCAAAAGGATTGCATTAATCGCAAAGATTGTTATTAAAGCTGAGAAGAAGAACTTATTGCCCATTCCCACGAGTGAAAAAATGGTTCCATGAACTGCGGAAGCACGTTACTCTCTTTTAAATAAACAAGCCAAGCCTTCCACATACCCTTTAGGTGTTATCCCCACAAATCACATACACAAACATTCTTCTCAAACAGCCGTGGGGCATTCAAATATTTGAGTCCTTTAACAAAAATCGAACTGGCGAGGTTTGAGAGTCCTGAAGGGTGGTGAAGGGGGAGTTTCGCGGTAACACCATCCATTATCCAAAAGCCAGCGTATTATTGATGGACGCGGTTTGTGTTCTCGACACACCTACCAGCCTCCTATGCTAGCCTAGTACACAATTACTGTATGCAATTGTAAATATCAATCAATTAATAATAGTGACGTATGCGTTCTGGCTTCTGCACCAATATCCGTTTGAAAATACTTCTATGACGACTATGACTAATACATTACACAGTCGTGTTTTACTCAGTTCGAACGAGTAAATAGGATAATCAGAGTCTTGTATTTAGGAACACCGAACACTAGTTATTTTTTAATATGACCTACTCATATGATTCTACGAAAAACTGTTCATCCGACCGTACTACCTTCCGTACCGTTATCAAGAAAATACGGCTGCGTAAAACTTTGATATCACCCCGAATATAGAGATAACGTACGTAGGTAATATAAAAATACTCCAAGCAAATTCATGATTTTCGGATTATGAACAATAAATAAGATCTGAAGGTGGAGTACTCAGACGGACGGGAAAAAGAATGAAATGGTCTTCAATAATTTATAAGGTCATACAAGGCCGCACATATTTTACCAGTCTCTTGAAACGCACGAAGCTGTGAATATAAATTTAAAACTTTTACTTACGTTAACAATTCTTGCACGGCATATTGGAGTAAGTAGTTCTTTCAGCAGCGCATTGGTCCGGTGAAATTCTAATGTGGACCGGGATTTATGGGCGACTCGCAATGTATAATGTGAATACGGGCTTAAGAGCCCGTTCAATATGCGTGGAGTATGGCTAAAAGCATAGCGCCATAATATTACGTACGATGCCAGCTATAACCCGATTTCCAGACTATTAACGATTATGGCAGGAAGGAAGCATGTCCTATATTCATGTTACTGTCTTCTGCCGCCATGAACGTAACAATACTTGCACCGTATATTGTGTAGACATACCTAGTATCGTATTGTAATGCGGATGGAGTTATATCGAATGCATATCAGATTTTTCGACCGTCTCGATATCTATATTTCGCGTAAAGATTTCCTACAAAAGCGATTCAAAAAGTCTAGCCCACGGGGATTGTGTCTCTTGCACTAACAAAACCTTGTTTCAGTGCCTATGCTCTGCGAATAAATGCGATCGGAATATATTATCGGGCGCATTACGTACGATTCGCTTGAGGCGCGTATCTACCCGAGGCTAGAGAATTCAGTTGCACACTCTTCCAACTTCATCCGCGCCTGGTACAAAATACATCTCTTTTATAGTGCACAAGTATTATCAGGCGCCGAAATATAATGCAAAATGTGAAGAACATTTTGAAGGAACGGTATAATGGCTTTGGAGCGTTCAAATAAAGTTGGTATTAAGATTGAAGAGCCAAGAGTTGGAGTCCGTTCAATTTAGTCTTTGAAGATTTGGCAAAGCTGGCCTATAGTGGCTATAGTTGGGGTCTCATCGAATGTCAAAACACTACGAGCTGAGCTAACTACGCTTAGTTAACTTCAATCGGGTAGCTCCACCGCGGGGTGAGGTCGAACCGTAATTAATTACTGCTGTCGCTGACAAGCGAAGGCTGCTAAGTACCTATCGTTTCATAAATAAACTGTATAGCTTTACGTAGCTACAGGTATACTTAATGCCGGTATTAATAGCAGATTCTCGTACGTGATTGCGCGGATTTGTAAAAGCTTTCGGTTTTTTCCTACACCCTTCTCACATGATGCGTGCACTGTTGCCGTAAAATTAAAAGGCATTAAATATGTATGATATGCAGAATTGTTAAGGGACAATATCCATTCATCTGCAAATATGTCCCAAAAGAAATAAATCACATATCCAATAAGCGTCCAAAAGTAAAATGCAAACACAGACGTTAGTCCTAACAAAATAAGGATTGTAAATACATAAATGTGGTTTCTCAACGCGACTCGGCACTCAAACCTATCTTGTTCTTCTACTTTTTCCTCCAAAACTCGCGCTACAATATATTAAAGGAATATTTTTAGAAATTATTTTCATCGCTCTGGCAACAAAAAAAGTCAAGCAGTTAAACGAGACCGAAAGTGGTCTAGTTAGTTTATTCATGAATTCGGCCCCAACCGAAATCGAACATCAAGTAGGCACTTGCCTATACGTCGGCACAGTTTTAAGGCAACTAAGTACTTAAACTGAGCTTATCCATCCAAGTTCCAGTAAGCCAACAGTATCAGTATAATAACTGGATAGATTATTTGGATCCAATCGGTGGCCGTATTTACTTATTCATTGTCTATTTTGATTCTGTTCGTTTCAACCGAACGTTTCGTTCTGTTGTCCTTAAATGAAATGAAATGAAATGAAATGAAATGAAATGAAATGAAATGAAATGAAATGAAATGAAATTGTTTATTCTGTAAATAGGATATTGGAATCACTTTTACACGTCATCTTAAAAAAATAAGTAATTAAAAATTAGCTAGATGAGTTCGGCGTTTCCTATCTGACTACTCTGAGAAGAAAGGCCGAAACAAACTCAGAGGTCATAGTCTCTTTTAAAGTCCAGACATAATCTTGGTCAGGCCATATGAGGACCATGTAGATTAGTGTCTGAAATGGTCTTTTGAGAAAAGAACCACACAGATTTGAGTGGACCTGTCCTGTCAGTGCAAGCATTTGTCAGTAATCGTGGAGCTCAACCCAGAACTTAAGGAGCTCAACTCGACGAACAATACCAAAGAAAGGACATTTGGGTAGGCCTCATAAACTACTCAAACTGCCAGACTATCATTAAAACTAAATAAGAAAGAAAAAATAATAATAATTAAAAAATCCACATAGTCCTCACATTCACAAAAATTTAAAAAAATAAAAAAAAAATACTTTACAAAGTAATAATGTCATTTTGTATGTAATTTTTATATAATACTGGTATTGATTTTATGATTTTAGCACAAGGCTTAGCAGAGCGAGCAGCTCAATCCCAAGCTTTTTTATCATCTAAATAATCTAAAATTTTATAGTACCCTTTTTTGCAAAGTTTGGTTTTAATACAGCTTTTAAATCGTTTAATGGGCTTATTCGATTAATAACCAATAAGGAGTTATCGAACATTATGGTTCCTACATAGGGGTAAAACTACCTGCGTTGCACGCGACCTCGCACACAAAAAAAAAACTTTTTGTCCAACTAACAAGTTTCGAACCGAGTTATGGAAGCTTTTTGCAGCCAGTTTTTATGTGACGACAATTCGACATTTCGGGATTATTAATTCGAAGGGTTATTTTAAGGAAAAAAATGTCTGATCGAATTTAAATGAACCGGTATTTTACTGACGTACATTACGCTATACGTAATGTACGTCAGTAAAATACCGGTTCAGACATCAACTTGCATCGATGACATCACTAAATAAATCTGTCGGTCTGCTGCCGAGGAGTCGGATGGCGGGACTCGCCCGGATCCGGTTGTTAAGCTCAGACGAAATTTCTATTTTTATTACGCTGGCTGGATGTTGGCATAAAAAAATAACATTTTTTTATAATTTTAAATATTCCGTTGATAGGCGCATCGAGCGATTTAGCACATAAAACTAAAAACATTCGTAAATCCATCAGGATATTTTGGTAACACTGGTACACTATCCATAGATCACAATTAAGAAGCTCGTATGTCAGTGTTAGATCGCGTTCCTTTGTGAAGTCAACAGTTTCTCGTATTAGCCCATCAATTCTTCCGGATTCTGGAGAAGCGGCCATCAATTCAGCTAACGTAGACATATTCTGTTTTATAGCACTCCGTCTCTAGTTTCAACAAGTGTCAGAATTATGTTCGAGAGGCGTTCCAAAAATGTGGATGAGAATGGCCCCCACGTGTGACAAATAGCCCAAAGAGGGTGTCTTCTCTAAGTTATAGTTTAACTTTACCTTATTCATTTGTTTCATCGGACTTTTCAAAGGTCATATAATATTTATGTAGTAGAAGGTACCCAGCGGGTTTTACAGCAACAGGTTTTTTTTTAATTTCGGCCCTACTCCCTTATCGTACCTTTATCTCTACCATTCTTACTTTTGTGACAGTTGAGTTTTAAACCCTGATATGTCAATATAATTGTTTGCCTTATTACTTACCTACTTCATCGTCTTTCCAACATGTTTAGAATTTGATACATTACTCTAGGGTGTAAAACTTGCTCGGATGCATTCCCCAAGTCGCTTAGGAGACGAGTGCCAATTACATAGTTACGTTGGAAGGTATACCTAACAAAGCAATATGATCCGTCTTTCGCGACAGTTTTCATACCTTGAGACTTGACTATTAACGAAGTCAGGTTTCTAATTAAAAAGTTCGTACCTACAAAATAATATTGTAATGGAGGTCTTGATGCCTCCAGATCTGGAACTATTCAATTATAAAGCCAAGTAATATAAGTACCTACGTGTTGAATTAACTAGATACTTAATTAAGATTTAATGAAGTACCTTACCGGAATGTTCAGAATTTTCTTACTTTATAAATCAAGAATATTCAAATACATATAATAGAAAATAATAGAAACATTTGGTCCTTAAAATGGGTGCTTGAGGCAAACTTTGCGCAATATAGCCCGTTGAACTTTGAGTCGCATGGACTTTGGTTATAACATTTGTTTTGGTTATGCACTCTCTAATGCACACGTTTTAAGTTTGTACATAAATAACTTAAGTCGACTCCCGCGGCTGACTTCTGACCTCGCCTTCAGAACTGGCATTCATTGCAATGTTGAGTAATAATAATTGTTAACCCTACGATGCGCTGCGCAATCCGCTATGACTCGTTGTAATTACGATTGTAATGAGCTGAAAGTAACCTTTGAAGACTGAAGTACCTACAATCAATGGGGAAAAAAATTAACAGCTGATTAAAATTCTAGAACATTTTAAACTGATCAAGTATATAATATAAATAAACATTAAGTTTACGCAAAAAAATCAAGAAAAAAGTACATCGATTTTTGTTACTTAATATCTTTTGAACGGTTATGAGTTTGATAACGGAAATCAATAGGGCTCATAATAATAGAAGAAGTTTGCTAATTTCAGTATATAGAGTACGGAAAGTACCTACACTCAAGATAAGAAAAAAAAAAAAATAATAATAATAATATATTAATCTTATAATTTGATGTCTCTGGTTCTTATAACTTCCCTGCTAATATGAATTCCATGTTATTAATTATTGTTGCGTAAAACGTACGAACCCAATAATCTCTGGTAATGCTATATATTTATTTTATTTTTATATCATAATTATATTTCATTGTATGCTGCACCGGTCGACGTCATAACGTCAACAGTCAACGTCAGTGCTGGGGCTGTGACTTGCATAGGGTCGCAGCATTATGCTGAGCGATGGCCGTTTTGCGTGGATGTGACGCATATTTTCCCTAAACTTGTTTATATTTTTTATTTTGTGTTCTTTTTTTTGCGTCATGTTTACCGCAAATAAACGTATTTTCCTTCCTTTATTTCTTTCTACATCCTTTATTTTTTTTTACAGTCGACAGTACCTATAGAAAAGATTTTATGTTGGAAAATTTTGACAAGGCGACATATCGAGAGTATTACTCTCACACACGCTGAAGCGTTGTGAGGCATTCAATATCTAGTCATCTTGAATAAATAAATCAACAAAGTAACCTTTGAGCCTTTAAGCTTAATCAGACTGCGAAGAATCTCTCATGAACTTTGAAACCTTTTAATTCTGAAAATGTTTATTTAATTAGCCAATTACAACAACTAATTGTCTAAAAAACTACTACAGCACATATAAAACCAATTAAAGTAAACAAAAACGTGTTACATCAGTCTGACCACACAAGAGCTTACTGGCTTCACTACTTGAAAGATACTTGACTGAATAAGCATTAGCTAACGATTAAGCAAGCAAGTGGAAGTGTACGACTAGTCTAACTGGAATACAGTACTGGAAAGAATATTCTACTAACTGGTTATATAACTGGTTATGTTAATATAGGGTTGGTGATGCGTGGCAAAGGTCAGATTTCGACAATGAAGAGGAAAAAATATATATAAATTTTATCGCGCGGCCGTTGCTAGGAAGATTACCTCTATCGTTTTTTTAGTTATCTTAAGAGGATGTTAGGAGCTCTTCTCTCAGGTTTTTTTTTAGATATTGAAAGACGTTTCTTAGACCTTGAATTTAATTATGTCATTTGTAACTTACGGGTAGTACGTGTTAAGACGTTCAGTTTATAGGGAAGACGATAAAAAAAATTTTTTGGTGCTTCTATCAGATAATAAAAAAATGTTGGACATATCTTGTTTTTTTTTTGTTTTATTACGTAATCAAAAGATTACGGCGATACATTGAGTTAAAATGTGGCATGACGTCACAACTTGGTAGATTTTATACTTACTTGAGACGTAGCGAGCTAAGTCATTATTTATTAATATGTTAAAGCAAAAAATACGTGTCTAATATTTTTTTATTATCTGACTGATAGACTAAATAGTTTTTTTTTTACCCAGGCCTCCATCCTATTAAAGCTTGTTTGGAACAATATTGCAGAGAGGCGGTAGAAGTGTTGACAAACTAACAGCCAGATAGTTGTGTGACCTACAAAGGGTAAGCGTAACCTGAGGCGTAGACAAAGTCGCATTCTATCAGCGATAATGACGGTGGAAAAGTCAAAAATGTGTTAGACTGACATACTAAAAGCTACCGGAATGCTTTTGTCAGTCCTTTTAAAAGTCATTGCAGAAATACGCGGCACCGAAACCCACCAAACACTAGGGCTGGCATAAAAACTCACGACACCAGCCGGTCTATTCTGTAATAATCTGACGGTGAAAACTTAGGTGGAGTGAACGTGAAGTGAGCTGTCATTCCACCTGCTGCTAGGGACTGACAGCTCACTCCGTGCTCACTTCACCTAAGTTCTCACGGTGAGATGGTTACAGAATAGCACTGCAGTAAACTAATTGCAAAATACACGATCAATCAGAATCTGAATCGTCTTGAAACAGATTGCTAATCCATTGTATCAGAAGTTCGAAAAAAAAATCTGCTCAACAACGTAAATAACCCAATGAATATTGTTGAACTGTCAAAATGAAACAGATAAGTCGTAATCGTTTACGAAAATGTGTTACGTAATTAGGTAGCTGGTTAGTCACTTACCACACGGAAGGGAAAAAGAGAAGATGAATACAAAACGCTTTGAAAGCGATTGCCCCTGGTCCAGGCCCTCAGGAACGATGGCACAAACAGGAGGCCTTCACTCAGCAATGGGGGGCACAAGACTGTCAATGAAGATGAACAACTACGTTAAGGTGTGAACAGATTTGGTCAGCTTGCTAATCGATTTCGACGATAGACATTATCGATCGATAATCTGTGTGTCAAAATCTGCGAATGACACTTGCACGCCTAGCATCACCACCATTGAAACGGCTTCTATCGACGGAAGAATATTCAAAATGACAGCTGTCATGTTGTCTATTGTTGTCCTGTTTTAACCCGTTTCTATGGTGGTCATGCTTCGCGTGTTGCTCTCTATAGATATCACAATGCATTGGTTGATAGCACGTGTCAATCGGTTTAAATCTAGTTCAGTATGAAACATTATAATAGATGTTCGACGCAAAGGTAATTCAATTGCAGGGATTTGAATTAAGTCTGATCATTTGATCACCAGTCAATGCCAATCGTATTGAGCGTGTCTACACACTTACTATAGCTGATATTACTTGTTTTTTTTATAGAGAACCTAGTAGTCTCAGAACATAGAATATTGTAGGTATACTAGCTTTTGCTCGCGGTTTCGCCCGCGTGGATGTCGGAAAATATCCCACGAGAAACTACCAGGATAAAAAGTACGTGTTAATCTAGGTTACAAATTATCTGTGTGCCAGATTTCATCCAAATCCGTTCAGTCGTTTTTGCGCCAATCCGGATGATACATCCATACAAACGGACAAATGGACAAAAATGCTCAAAATATTCGGCAACAGACTCGAAATTACTTTTTCAGAAATATTCAATTTTTTTTTTTACTGTTTGTATTTCCTGTGCGTGTTCCAAATAAAATATTTTTCTTTCTTTCTTTCTTTTCTTTCAATGTAGTACAGTTTTGACTTAGTTAATAAATTTATTATATATAAAATTAATATAGAGAACTGGGTGCTCCATTTAAAAATACTTTTGAAAATGCCAGAGATATTATTTCACTCCTATTTAAAAATTCATCCTACGACTGTCTGAATAATATAGAGAAGGTAAAAAATGTGTGTACTTTTCTACACATATGGAACATATGAAAATATTATTTCGCGCACTCTAAAGAATGGGGTGTCGCTCTCTACCTTTAAAAATTCAACAGTACCTATATCATTTTAAATTCATCGTAGAGATATGAGGCTTCGCGATACTACTGAAAATACGCCCTGGATACCGAGAACAATACTATTAGAAATTGGGTAATGGTTGACAAAATCGACTTTGAAAATTACTCAATACCTACTAGGAAATATCTTATTTGGCGCTACTGCTGATCATGAGTTCCCGGGTTCGATTCCCAGGTCGGGCAAAATCTTTTTGTGTTTTGTCCATCAGGAATTTTTAGGTTGATGGCAGTAGGCTCGCCCCCTATTACATGGGAAACTAACTGGCGAAATGTGGGTGTACCCTACTATAGGTAGGTACTCGTATACCTCTGCCTAACCCTTCGAGCATTACAGGCGAGACTTCGGAATAGAAATACGAGGAAATATCATAAAGCTAATCTAGAGATTTTCACGTTCGATGATATTCGTGACCAGGTACAATTTTTTGGCTACAAATAAATCGATTCTTTAAATTAATAACGTATCATACAATCACCGACAGATTTGATTAGTTATAAAAAAGTATAATTGAATTCATTAATTTATAAATTATACTATCAAATGTTCATCAATAAAATCAATTTCAATTTAATTCATTATAAGGTTCGGTCCCAAAATAATTGACTGCGGGCGTTGTGAGCTATTCAAAGAAATGAGATTTGAATGACAGCACAAAATTTTGTCTTTGTATTGTAAATATAGTAAATAAAGATGTATATTTGATCACACTAATTCCTTTTGATACTCAGCAAGTAAATTGGCAAGAGTACCACACGTAACCAGTTAACCACATTACATTACGCCACTCTGTTGTTTGCCTACCAGCTTGCAACGACAATGGATTAGGATAGCTTAAGTAATTACAGCTGTACCAAGTAACAACAAACAAGGGGATTAACAAAAACTGGTTAAAACCGATCTTCAGCTTCTAAAACTTACGTAAATAACTTGACATTTTATGTTCTTCCTATCTTTTGTCTGCGGCTTCACTCGCGTGGATGTGATGATGAAAATATCTCACGGGACCGTACTGTCGGTATTATAAGTACCCTATGTGTTAATCTAGGTTATAAACTATCTGTATGCCAAATTTCATCCAAATCCGTTCAGCCGTTTGTTTGGGAACATACATCCATTGTCTGTGTTTTATCAGACTCGTTTCTACACCTCGTACCAATTACTTTTTTTTAAATATTCAATGTACAGTTTTGACTTCGTTACTATTTTATTATACGTATAAATATAGATATTTATTCAAAATAAATCTGTGACTAGCATAATTTTAATTTACTAAAAACTTCGTTTAAGTATTCTATCTTTTATCAAAAAAGCTTTAGAATAAATTTTATTTTCGACGATAAAAGTTTTGTCTTAGACTATACACTGCTGCCCTGGCGAGAAAACCAACAGAAATATTCGAGTGTATTTGGCAACAGACTACGAGCAAATATAGGAAGATTTCTTATGTAAATGTTAGTTGGACGATGTTATATATGACTAGAAGTAGTTGGTTTAACCCTGAGGTTTAGCCCAATGAGTGTGATAATGAGTGTGAAGTTTAGATGTGCGAGGTAAAATATGATAGTACTTAATTGACATTTTAATTATTGCCGATAGTCTATTAACTAATTCGTTAGGACATAACGTGTTTTCCTGGTGTTAGCTACCTGCTAATGATATTCTAATGTAAAATAATGTTAATTTTCAAGTCCTTACTCAATTTAAAAAAATAATTAGCGTGAAAATAATAAAAATGTCAACGATTCAGTTAATATTTGTTATGTACTGACTCTATCCATTGTATTCAAAACTTGCGCATAGTTGTGAAATGCGCATGCGCATGTCTCTACATTTTGCTTCAAAACTAGATGTGTATGTACAAATTCCTGTTTCTGTCCAATTATAATCTTAATAAACAATTTGCAATTAAGTAGTCGAAAAATATGAACGAATATTAACTTTTGTTTATTATTTCTTGCATGGCAAGCTTATTTTAATCTCGGTTTTGCTTTAAACAGTACAATTGATTTACAATCACGCACTCTTTAAAAAATTAAATCTGCATAATATAGGTATACCTTTAAACTTAAAAGTTGACAACTTTTAAATGAAATGATCTCTAAGAAAGAAATCTCCCTTAAGAGGGAACAGGGCTTGCGAATCTCCATACAAATGTATTCCCCTTTTTTCTTCCTGAATAGTGCCTCTAGATCATTCTTTTTTTTTTCCTAAAATCAAGGTCTGCTGTAGACACGTCCCTGTTATTTCCTTTTTTCAGCAACTTATTGGTAAAGAAAATATAACCCTCCAGAAATTTCAAAAAATGCCCCATTTTAACCGCCGTGATTAAAGGACTACCAGACAAACTCGAAAAGTTTTTAATATAAAAGAAAATAATAGAAACCTAGACATACTCTTTCTTAAAAAAATATTAAAAATATAATTGAATCGGCTCTGTTTTCGAGGAGAAAAAAGGGGAATACGAAACGTCGATCTCGTCAATTTTTTTTGTGAAATAATCGGTCTGAACTGCAGCTGTCCCTATCGCACTCTACAGAGGCAGACTTGAGGTAAGACGACGGCAATAGTTTCTTCAAATACCTATTTTTCAAATTCCTCGCAGCCCCTGTTCCCGCTTAATAATTCCGGTAAAGACAGATTTAGGTACAATTTACATTGCGGCGGAACGGAATGGAAGCGAATTTTTTTGTACAATGCTTATTGAACTTTATGTCAATAGTGTAACGTAAAAACTATATACGAGCCAAATAACAGAGCACCCCCCCTCCCTCATTCGCAATCTGTCAAAGATACAATCAGTTTACCAAGTTTTTTTGTAAATTTTAACAGATTGCGACTTGAATGTGACCGTTTTTTTAAGTACCTACGAGAATTAGCCTACAGGTCGCGCATTTTCAGGAGAATTCTCGCGCATTCTCGGTAATTCCCGCAGTTGTTACAAGCTCGTATCTAGTTTGTACGTTACACAGTTGACATACGTATAGTTAATTTTGCTAATGTATAATATCGTTAAAAAAAACTCGCTTCCATTCCGTTCTGTGGCAATGTAAATTGAGCCTTAAGTAATTCTTTTAAAACAAGGAATAAAAGTTCACCCCTTAACTTTTTCGTGTCAATCCGACTGTACGAACTGACGGTATGCCAAGCGAAGGGACATTTTTTTTGTCATCAAAGTTTTTTGTCACCAAAAACAACCGAACATCGATTTCAACTTAGCACTCGATTCGGTTTCGAGTTTGCTATGCTACCAGTGACATTTATTAAGTTAGTAAAAAAAAAAGGATCTGAACGATTAAGGGTCAGTTCACAACGAGACGCGACGCGACGCTGCGTACACTTTAAACAAATATCGACCTTATTTTCTTCACGATAAGGAAAAATTTCAGTGCAAGTGTGAACGCGTGTCCTACTTCCACACGCGTTCACACTCGCACTGAAATTTTTCTCTTGCTGAGATTCGCGGTGCTGCGCAGCGCGTGTACCTTATTTTGTAGTAATTAAATTCGATATTGTATCGGATCTTAAAAAAGTGTGCCTCGTGTCGCGTCTCGGTGTGAACTGACCCTAATAGTCTTCGTAACACAAGATGATGGTCTATTATTGTCATACAAGATTGTATCACATTCCAGGTATAAAGTTATTATTCCTCAGTTATTGTGAATAGGTATGAAATAGAAGTCGTTCCGTGAAAACACTGACTACAAAATGACCTATCACTAACTACGTGAGAAACGCTACGTCAACGATAAAGAAGCGGACTGGCAAGCGAGTGGTCGTGCTCGTGAGTTTGAATTTTCGAACCCTACCCGTTGCAGTTGAAGCATAGCCGTTGGTCGTCGAGAGAATGCGTTCTTGACATCTGTCAGTTTCATACTACGAATATGTGTTTTGCGAATTTGATCCATATTACTAGAAATTGTCCAACTGACTTTCTCTCTCGTCGTTTTTACTCTTTCGACGACGGCCGTACTGTAAGCTCTATATATTTTTTTTCAATAGGTAATATAAACAGGAGAGAATAGGAAGCTTTATATTTATTTTTATTTTAGAATGGTTTGAAAACTATTTTTTTTTGTAATAGGATTATGATGAGCGGTTGTGTTTTTATACTACCGACGGAAAAAGAGGGGTGTCATAAGTTTAACGTGTGTATCTGTGTGTCTGTCTGCGCCATCGTAGCTCCCAAACAGCTGAACCGATTGTGTTTTTGTTTAAATGATGACTTGATCGAGAGTGTTTTTAGCTATGATCCAAGAAAATCCGTTCAGCCGTTTGAATATTATCAGCTCTTTTTAGTTGATAAATGGATGTGAGCATCTTCCACTGATCCATCCATTCTACTTCCGTCTGATCGCTTTGAAATTTGGTATTCTGTTTATCATCATCATTTCAGCCAAAAGAGGTCCATTGCTGGACATAGGCCTCCCCCAAGCACCGCCACTTCGACCGATTGTGCCTCCCGCATCTAGCGGATTCCTGTGGCCTTTTTACAAGGTCGTCCGTAGGTAGGTCTGACGTAGCGTTGGAAAGCCTCCCACAAGACGGACCATCTTGTACGACACCGGTACGCGGTAGCCACTCCATAACCTTTCGGCTACATCGGCCATTAGTTCTGCGAGCAATTTGCCCTGCTCATTGCCACTTAAGTTTGGCAATTCTTCGGGCTATGTCGGTTACCTTGATTCTCTTACGGATCTCTTCATTTCTGATTCGATCACGTAGGTACTCCAAAGCTAAAAGTTATGCACTTTAGCACCTCGATGTACCGATAGTCGATCTTATACCGTTGAAGACGTAGTCAGACTGCAGTACAGCCCATGTCTCGATCGATTCAAAGGCTTTCTCGTAATCCACAACGCTAAGCAGAAAGGCAGGTTAAACTCTTCGGTCTTCTGTATAACCTGCCGCAGCGTATGTATGTGGTCTACGGTGCCTTTACGGAATCCGGTTTGTACAGAAGGCTGAAAGTCGTCAAACCTGCGAGCGAGGCGGTTCGTGATGACTCTTGAAAACAGCTTGTAGACATGAGTCAGAAGTGTGATGGGCTTATAGTTCTTAAGCAGGGCATTGTTGCCCTTTTTAAAGAAGAGTACCACCACATTTCTGTTCCATGCCTGTGGCGTTTTACCCTCGAATATGACGGAATCGAACAGCTTCTGGAGGGCCTTAAGAACGATTTTTCCACCGGCCTTTAGGAGTTCGATAATTCCGTTATCACCCGGTGCATTGTTGTTTTTAAGCTCCTTTAGAGCCATCCTAATCTCGTACAAGCTGATGTCCGGGATATCTTCTGTATAATATCGGGTATTCTGTTACTTCTATTATATTAGAAGAACATCGCCTTGAACTGATGCTGCAGCATTACCTGGAATTTGCAGGAAACCCAACTCCCTTACCAATTTACAGCACAGGTATCGTGTTTGGGGTCATTGAAATGGTCTCTTTTAATTTAAGCTTGTTTAGTTTACAATCAATCAATTAACTCAGCCTATCGTAGTCCACAGTTGGACATAGGTCTCTCCCAGGCTGCGCCACAAGCCACAACACCCTGACCCTGTCCTGCGCCTTCCGGATACAGTTTATCCCAGCCACCATTTTTACGCCCACAATTTTTTTTTATTACAGAATGGTCGTCCTCTTGACCCCGATCTCGCCTGATGGAAACCGATGGATGAGGTCTATGATGGACCGAGCGGGCCCAGAAGATGCCTGTTCACTCTTGCTTTGAAGGCTGACGGGTTATATGTGAAGGGGAACACATATGCTGGAAAAAGAGTTCCACACTCCACATTTAGTTGAATTTTATTTGCCCTGCCATTCCCACATACCTAGGTACCTACTTTTTGGCAGGGGATTGTAGGCTTAAAAAAAACCGCTAATCCGATGATGTTTTGAATGTCTGTTGAACACTTTTCCTGTAAAACAATACGCGTAGGATTTGAAACTTTCTTCCACCTTTCGTTCACGAGGTTACGTTGGTAAACCCTGCAAAAAGTTTGTGAAAGAACTTGACACATTGTTTACAAGTCAGTTTGAAACAGAGCACAAGATTTTTTGAAGATACAAGTAAATACATTCCATGTAGAAATGAACATCATAAAATCACTATCATTACATAATTATAAAACAAAATGGAGGACTTTTAGTGATAGTGGCACCGTTTCCCACGAAGTTGGGAACAGGCTAGGCAAATTGGTATAGTTAATTACTAGCTTAAGGCCGCGCGCGCTTTGGATGCGTTTTAGTGCGAATTTCACTCTTGCGTACACGTACGAACAAGCACGAACGGTCCCGACCTTCCAAGTACAAAGGGAGCGCGCTGACTGGGTGCGACCACAGGTGCGACTTAAGCATCGTGCAGACTAGCGCGACGCGACACCGATTATTGTTATACCGTGAAGTTTTTTGTAGAAATTGTATTGTTCGAGTTGCGTCGCGCCGTCGCGTCGCGCTGGTCTGTACGAGCCTTTAGTCGTACGTATACTTACGTACCATCGGTACTTCTTCGATGGTACGGTGTATACCGTAAGGACTATTTCTGCTTGCAGCCCTCGGCCGCTGTAGAAACGGGGCGGTAACAGATATGTGGTCATCGTGTTCACGGGATTTTGTTTTCAAACTGCTTAGATATGAAGTTCTTCGATAGTACGTATAGTTCCGACCTCCGAAAACAATCCGAACTTGTTGGGATTTATTCTATTTGACGGAAAAAAACGTATCCATCCAGTGTGCGCACTCATTTCGTACGACCATGGTCGTATTACGTGTACGCACGAGTGAAATTCGTACAAAAACGCATCCAAAGTGCGCGCGGCCTTAGGCCGAGGTGCTAAAGTAGAAGGTGATTGGTGATACAATTAAGTTAGTCGGTAGGCAAGTAAGGGATTATTATTGTATCGTGTTGTATTGGGAAGTAGGTCAATCCTTATTACCTAATGAATGAATAATGGAACATACCTAACTCGGTAATTATAAATCTTATCTTCAATACTATATTATTATATTATATTGTACCTACATGTTAGACCTTTGTTTGTTATAAGCGTCGTGCGGACCGGCGCGCGGCGCGACGCGACTCTAACAAAACAATTTCTAAGAAAACTTCACGGTAAAACAATTACCGGTGTAGCGTCGCGCGACAAGTCCGCTAGTCTGCACGAGCCTTTAAGAAGCTAGGTATTTAAGTGTAGTCTTTAGTCAATCAATCAATCTGCCTAGCCTTTTCTCAACTATGTTGGGGTCGGCTTCCAGTCTAACCGGATGCAGCTGAATGCCAGCATTTTACAGCGACTACCTATCTGACCTGCGCAATCCAGTAACTGGGTAATACGATACCCCTTGGTAAGACTGGTTGTCAGACTTTCGGAATTCTGACGACCCGTAAAGTCAGTCAAAAATCCACGAATGACAGCCGGGACCAACGGCTTAACGTCGGAGTCTCGGTATGTAAAGATGGTCGCCCATCCACGGACCAACGCGGCAAGCGTAGCTTAACCTGATGGACCGACCCGTGCGGCTGTCATTACTTAGCCACGAGCTCTTCGCAGGTACCTAACTAATAATAGTAGGTAGGTACAGGTAGTTAGGTACATATCTTATGATGTCCTTGACTGTTCATTCAACTTTGTATGTGTCTATGTGAGCACCTACCTACTTAGGTATCTATCCATACGTACCTAATTATATGTAGGTAGGTACCTACGTACCAGTAGAGCCATGATGCGTGTCTTTAATGTAGGTATATAGGTAGGTACAGGCACATTGCAACAAACCAAAAATAAATTCGTCGTTGTTTGTGGTCCTATAACAAATGGATGGATGTCCCGTCACGCTAAAGATCAAGCCTACGCAAGTATACTCAGCTACATTAAAAAGAAGCTTAATTAAAACAATCACCAGGCAATAAACCTTGCTCATGGACAGCTTCAGATAAATGCTGAGTTTGTGCCCCTCTTCAAAACATTCAAATAAAAAAAAATCTACTAAAAAATTCAAAGCAAAGTTTGTGCAGGAGAGTCGTCAAACGTCACTTCGTTTAATTGGTTCTGCTCCTCAAACCGGTCTTCAATTATTCAAGAGCGAGAGAGATGGAAGACTTCGGGATGCTCCTGTGGTGACGTCAGCCAATAGGCTGACAGATCTAATGAATAAACTAACCATACGCACAATGTTATAAAAAAGAAACATAAAAGTCCCTCAAAGGACCACAAAACAGTGCCCGCGAGACGCCCAAACCAAACGATATTTTTTTATGAAACACCTTTTTATAAATCAGTCTGCACGTGTGTTGCACTGGTTTCGTAAACTGCCAGTCAGACGCATAAATTAAAATTAAAAACCAGTAGGTATTATTCCTACTCAGTCATAAAAAGCAAATTAAAAAACTAATATTTTGCAACCAACTAAAGTTGCGGATATTGCGTTCGAGTTCGCAGAGCAGTATGAAAACTACTCACCTTTGTAAAGAAGTTCTGTGCGCGCGCAGGTAAAACACCGAAATCCCACAGGTGAACGTTATCCTTGATTTTGAAATTCGAAATAAGATTCGGAACGGTCAACCGGCTTAGAGACGGCGAACCCCCGGCACTCGTTCGTGCGTTTCTGTTTAGCGACGCACCACGACAAAACTACAACACTGTCACAGTTTGTTTATAAAATTATGAAGCACTTATTAATAATTTCGATGACCCGGACTGCGCATGCCCGTGCAACACGCGCCTCTTTCGAATACAAGGTAAGGTTATGTTTAAGTTGTAAGCACTTCCTTTCGGCTTCACTTCACCGGTACACGCAGCACACACTTCACACTAGTTTCCCAGAAGAATCTTATTGGAACAAATCCGTGCGAACTTTTTTCCGATAACGCTTAAACACGAATCACTATCGGAGCACTTGTAAAGTTATTTCCCACGAGAATTCTTTATTAGTACCACCAGAAATCGACACTGTTGCACCGATTTGACGATCAGCCGGCTCTACCTGCATCAAACGAAGGCCGTGTACGTATAATAAACACTTAAAAACTCCGGAACCGGTAATAATTTGATTCCGCACGTGAACGTGACACTGTCAAAATAAAAATTTGGTAAACACGGTAACACCAGTAACTCACTCATTTACGGTGAAACATCCCATGTTTGTGCCACGGTGAGGTCCGAGTGACAAATAAACGAATAGAAAAGAAAATAAACGAAGAATACTAAAGTCGTCGACTGTGAAGCCGAGCGTCCGACACTCCTGCTGAGCGCTGTACTAAACGCGAGAGGCCGCGCGACCCGCCCCGCCCCGCGGCCCGCGCGCGTCCCTCCCGCGCCCTGCGACCCGCGCTACTACACCGTATGAAAATAAAGTAACGTTGAAAAAATCACAAGTGCACCAGGGAGGCGCAGAGAGCATAGTTCATCCCTCAGTGGTTGTGCAAGTTGTGCGTTTGTTTGTTTGGTAGTTTTACGGCGACCGCGGGGTGGCGGGGGCTGCGCGGCGGAAGGCATTCAATTAATCCGACAACACGTGCGTGAGCGTGATGCACCCTCCCGCACTCGCCTCAGGTTATCATACGATTCATTGACTTGTACCTTTACTCCTATTTTCGCTAACCTTTCCGCGAAGGAATAGATACCTAATTCATTCATACCGCTACTACAAAGTTGAATGAACGTAGAGTTAGGCCGTGATCCTTAGGTACGGAACCGTTATCAATGCAAGTGCAAGAATGCCGTTACGGTCCATATTATACGTTTAGTATAGTATCCGACCAGTGACTTATTGAACAAAATGACGTCATTGGATTTATTCTTTAAAAAAATGTTAGAAAATTACTACGAATTATTTCTTAGATATTATTATCTAATGGCTCCTTGGCCTTGGTTCAAGGTTAATAAATGTGTCACAGTCAACTTTACTTTGTAAAATATTTTATGAGTTTCGTCTTTCGACCATCATGAAACATTGTGTATTAATAGTAGCTATAAAATCTTACAGATTTATAATATTTACTGATAAAACAAACAAAATATCTAAGTATATTTATAGAAGCAGACTTGTGGCTAAGTAATAACAGCCGCACGGAGCGATCAATCAGGTTAAGCTACGCTTGTCGAGGTTAGTCCGTAGATGGGTGACCATGTTTGCATTTCAAGACCCCTCCGTTACTCGGAAAGCACCTCAAGCCGTTGGTCCGGCTGTCATTCGTAGTTCTTTGACAGTCGTTACTGCTGCCAGAAGCTCGAAAGTCTGACAACTAGTATTATCAAGGGGTATATCGTATTACCCAGTTACTTGGGTTGTGGGGGTCAGATATGCAGTCGCTCCATGTCACATACTGGTATTCAGCTGCATCCCGTTAAACTGGAAGCCGACCCCAACATAGTTGGGAAAAGGATAGGCAGATGCTGATTTATTGAAGCAGACCAGCTACCTAATTACGCAACACATTCACAACATTCATTGCGTTATTTACGTTGTTGAGCAGATATTTTTTCGAACTTATGAAGCAATGGATTAGCAATTTGTTTCAAAACGATTCAGATTCCGATTGACCCAATAAGAGTGCTGATGAACTAGTAACTAGTGGAGCACGAATTTTGACAACAGCATTTTGGATGTGGTCCTTCAATCAGAATAGGCAAGTCATTACAGTTCATTGCAGTAGATCTGTAATTAAATTAATTATTAACCTTTTTTCAAGTTGAGTTGAATTCCGAATGTAGCGTTTGTTAATCCCGATACAGCCAGCAATAAAATCCTTACTAGTGTTATAAATGCGAAATTAACTCTTTATCTGTCTGTTACCTCTCACGAATCTTCGGTCAGCCGAACCCGCTCGCTACTGGACCCACGGGTCCACTTGACCAGATAATTTATTTTCTGTATTTTTTTGGTTAACTGGACCCACATTCAAACCTAAAAAAAAACCTTTTGTTTAAAGCTACTAGAGGATACAGTCGAGTCCAAAATTGATGAGTTCACGTCTAAACCACTGACTGAACCGATCGTTATTGATTGATTTTTAAAGGTTTTTATTAACAGAAAGGTAAACACAAGTTAACAAAAAAATATTATTCAAATTGTAAACTGACATAATCCGAGCAATGTTAAATAGGCTAAATAACCTAATATACATCATGTATGATTGAGTGTATATAAGATTGTGCTGTTATGGGTTTGCAGACCCACAATCATGTTTTTATTAAAGTTACCCATGCCCCGCAATTTTTTATTTTTTTAGGTGATTAAATTGTTATATCCAAGATAAGAATGCTTGGAAACATGCTGGTCCTGCTCCATAGGATAATTTAGAATCAAGACAAAATCAAACTGGTTGCAAATTTAAGTGTATATTTTATTATTATTTTATTTTTATTATATGACATTGATTTAACATTCTATGACCAATTCCTCGCACACTGACTTATTAATTGTGGAATCTTAGGAGGATCGTCTACTTTTACAATGTTTGTAAATATGTGAGCACCATGTGTCTATCACATAATTAGTCTATCTATTGTTGCTTCATTTTTAATTCTTAATTCTTTTTACCTATTGTGGTATAATAATTTTATTCTAGGTGCATCGTCCTCACATATAATTATATAACTACCTAATGTACTTATACAAAATATTGTAAAACATTTTAAAAGAGTAACGGTGGAGTTTCTTGCCCATTCTTCTCCATACGAAAACTACCTTTTGGAAGGGGCGACTAGAATCAAATAATTTTTTTTGTACATTTTTGACGTTCAAAAGTGCCTTATACGGGCCTATTTGAAATAAATGATTTGACATTGACTTTGTTACATTGTTAAGTATTGTGGAACAATTGTCAAAAACAAAATAAAAGTATTGTATGAATTTATACATAAAAATGTACAGATTAGTGAGTTAGGTGAACACAATCACGCTGGGCAAGTGAGCTACCACCAGGAAATGGTCACAAAATCCTTACTAGTATTAATGCGAAAGTATCTGTCAGTTACCTCTCACGTCTAACCGAACCGATTGTTATGAAATTTGACAGATGGGCATACTATCATCCTAGCGATTTGTAAAAAAAATATATGAAATACAAAACACACACACATATGAAGTTGCCGGCAACGGTTAGTAATTCATAAGTTTCAGAAGGGATTTATGAATGAAAACTTGTTTATTCATTAAGACGCAGATATCGTCACCCTCCCCGCTAACTGTTGTATCTCACAAACTCACGTATCTGCACTGACATTACCTACGTGTTCATAACTTTTCGAAAAAAAGTGTAATGGCTTTAGGGCAACTACTAAGGTACTAACTCAAAGAGTAAGCCAAGAGTAATATAAAAAAAAAGTTGTTAATTCATTAACATGATTGTAACGCCCGACTGACAAACTGTTGCCCTGGAAAAATATCAATTGCAGTTAGGACAGTTAGCGGCTTAGCGGGGAGGGTGACGATATATGCCAATGACCTTGAGTGGTTAGCTTGCGTGTTCTGTGCTGAGCTCACGGAACGCGTCGTACGACCAGCCAGTAATAGGACTCGCCCATCAAGGAGCGCTGTCCCAAATTAGACGCATTATTAATTTATTATACATAAAACAAAAGGTATTAGCTTCATGTTAAACAGTGTATACTAATGTATATTTATTTGTGACAATAAACTATTTTATTATTATTATTTTTAATAAAACACGTATACTAAAATATCAATAATTAAATTATTTTTAAAATGGTGAAGGTTTCAGAAGAAAATGCTTGATAGATTTTGCGTGATTCTCAGTTTTTTTATCCGCGTTAAACATAACTATACAAATTAATTTCAGTATGTGATATAACGTAATCTAAAATATTCATATACTAAGTTATTAAGAAAATGCTCTAATTTAACAAATATTTTTTCCAAATCATTTACACTACTCATTTAGACGTGATCTTCAGTACAAAGTCATTAAAAGTCGGTTATCGTCGCCTTAAGTAACTACCTGCTGCCTGCGGCTTCGCCCGTGTGAACCCTAATTATTTTTCTTAAATAAGAGTACCTATCTGTCAGTGAATCAAATCAATCAAATAATTTTATTTACAGATCATACAATCCAATTTGTTAGTAATTATTTAAACATCTTAATCTCTATTGTTAATGTCAAATTGGTAATGTCAAAACTATCAATAATAATTTCAAAATCATCATTAACAATGTCAAAATCGCCAATAAGACAATAACCAAATAAGCAATAATTAATTAAATATTACTTCAAGGCACTATTTGAAGGTGTCCTGTGCCCTGTGTGCCTGAGTATTAGACCTTGAGCCCTATCAGCCACAGTGACCAAGAGGCTGTTGGCGCTGCCCCCCGCACCCGCCGCATTGAGATTAGCCGGAACAGACCGACAGACAAACATTTTAATTTTTTTATCGTATTTGTACCGTATATACTTTCATATTGCATTTAGTATAAAGCTGTTATTTTAACATTACAAACAGGCACTTTAATTTTATTTTATTGTATAGTATAGTATCTACATACTACAGACACTACATCATATACTTACACTATGCATTCATTAATATTATGTATTATACTCGTTTATTGATTTTGCATTATTATTTTGCGAATCGTTCTAAAACGATTAGTTTTCTTTAATTTTCATATTTTTCAATGTTATGACATTTACGTCAGGCTGTCAAGCTGTCATTATTTTTTCTTCTAATTTTCTCTCTAGTTTTCTTACTGGCTTAGTCCATGAAGGTTACTTTTGATTTATATAATTTAAATTATCTTTATCAATATGTTTAGCTCAAATATGGTATTTTATTGGCAATTATAATTGTTTACTGTAAAATATTTGTATCCTAACTTACATTTTATAATAATAATTGAAACGCTCTCAGAATTCATCAAAGAGGTTTTTTTTGGTACGAATATGTCTGGCCCTTTTCGATCTCTGAATTTGAAATTAGAACAAGAAAAAGATTTGAAAAATAAACGTCGGAGGGACTACGGATGCATTCGGCAGAGCTGATCTGGAAGCGCTCAAGGAAACATCTCCTCAAGAAAAGTCTTGCAAATTGGTCTATATACATTTCACCCTGAAATTATACTCTGTCTTCACGGGACTACGTTTCTTGCCAGGAGGACCTTCCACTACTAAGTCCTGACTGGTCTGTCTGAGAGACTGGGAAGCGGATCTTCAGGCCTCAGAGCTAACGAGGCCTGACGTCTTCTACATTGCCTGTGAATTTATCAAGATTTATCTGGGAAACGAATCTGGATGTTTCAGAACTGACGGACGTCTCGTACCTGAAAGCCGTTCCTTTGTAAATATTTTCTTTTCTGAGAGCGCTAGGTAGGTTAGGTTATTTTTTTAATTATTTTTCTGTGTTTTACCTCAAATTATATATTTTTAACTTGTCTACTTTCCCTTTTATTTTAATATTTAGTAGATTCGTTACAGTTTGGCGCCCTAACGTAAAATCAAAGCTAGCTCTATCCAATCCCTTTTTCAAAATTCTAAAACAAACTATCACTAGTACTATTTCCTTTTGGACTCTTATTTGGCTTAGTCTCTTTTTTATAACTTGTATTTGGTTTCAGATACGTCTAATACTAACTTACTTTTCCTCTTCAGCTCTCCTCTTTCTTTACTCAACACATCCACATACTCAACAAACTTATTCTGCACCCCACACACTTGCACACCACTACGTTTACCCACTGGTAATCGTATCCATTCTTCGCCTGTGAGTGTTCTTAAAACCATTCGTGGTCACTTACAAGTTGGGGTTTGGATTACTCTACGACGTATTATAGGAGAATATCCTATAATCGTTACCACCCACACATAACTCTTTATTTATACCTCACTACCCTGCACCCCACACACTTGCACACCACAGCGTTTACCCACTGGTAAACGTATCCATTCTTCGCTTGTGAGTGTTTTTAAAACCATTCGTGGTCACTTACAAGTTGGGGTTTGGCTTACTCTACGACGTATTATAGGAGAATATCCTATAATCGTTTATACAAACCTAAACATCTTTATAACACCTATTTCAAATACTTCACTACCCTACACATTTTTTTTTATAGTTGCATGATTTAATCTGATCATATTGAGTCCTCTTTAACACTCACTCTCTCGAGTTTTCATTAACCCTCATTTACCTCATTTTCCTCCTTTCACACATTTTTATCATCTTTGAATTAATTTTAAATAATGGATAGAATTATTTTCTTTGAGCTTTTAAACAAAGCTGAGCTAGAATATGAAATCAAAATAAGATTAGAGGAACCAAAAGATACAGTAATACAGCTTAAAAAACAAATTCTTCAACTCGCACCTCAAACTCCCTCTGAAGATATTTTAGACTCGATATTGGATGTTAAAACTGATTTGGACGAACTTACCAATTCACTAAATTATATCGAATCAAAAATACTATCGTTAGAACAGGGTAACCATAGATTCAACAAAAAAATTAAAACTTTTATTAATCATCTATTTCATCGACTAGAGAGGATCGATACTGATTCAGATCCCTCAGAGGTAAATCGTTTAACTCAAACTAAAGAGAGATTTTTCACCTTAGAATCAAAATTTATTTCTTTAACAACTGTTTCCAACGACATCAATCCTCAACCTATAGCAGTCAACCGTCCCTCTTCTACTCCTAATAGTCCCAATGAGACGATGTTTCATACTATACTCCCCGACATTCAGTCTCAACCTCTAAACTCTATTCCCAATAATTCCCTTAACGAATTAAAACGAATAAAATACGACGGAAACTCTTGTCCTCGTTCATTTATCCAGAAAATACAGGAATTTAGTATTTCTAGGAGTATTTCTTCAAACAAATTATTTGATCATGCGTTCGAATTACTTACCGATAACGCTTTACACTGGTACCGTTTTAAACGTGACTCTTTGTTATCATGGGACGAACTTTGCGAAGCTTTGATTACAGACTTTGGCGGTTTTGACTATGATCATAAATTATTAGAAGCCATTAATAGTCGAACTCAAGGAAAGGATGAATCTATTGTTATTTTTATTTCCATACTGTCTGGCATGTTTTCCAGACTTTCAGTAAAACTATCGGATACTAAAAAACTCCAAATCATTATTCGTAACATCCGTCCTTGTTACTCACCTTATATCGCAAATAATAATATTAACTCTATTTTTGCGCTTATTTCATGTTGTCAAAAATATGAAGAATTCCTAGACAAAGAGAAACGTTTCAGCGAACCTCGAACTACAAATAATCCTTTAACTGTTGAATTTAATTATAAACCTTCTAATCTAACGTCAAAACCCTCAACCTCTAACGCGTTTTCCTCTAGAACAAATTTTAATCGTTTTAACAATAAACCTCAAGTTAATACAATTAACAAAACTAATAATAATGCTTTTTGTGTACGCTGCCGCATTAATGGTCATACACTAACTAATTGCTCGCAACCTCGTACATTAATTGTTTGTTTCAAATGTGGTTTAAAAGATGTTAAATCTACTGATTGCCCTAATTGTAATAAAACTAAGAACTCAAAAAACTAAACAATGACTTGGGTAATAAAAACTTTAATCAATCAGACTGGCATGATTGGTTACAAACCATAAAAAATTTCTTTCATTGTTATAAAATAACTTCAATTTATGATAATGAAAAAGATTTTAATCGTCCTTTTATTGATATTTCTATCAATAACAAAATATTTTCCGGCTTACTAGATAGCGGTAGTTCTATTACAATACTTGGTAATAACTCCCATCTAGATATTTTAAAATTAGGCTTCACGTTATCCAAGTCATCTTCAATGACGATTACTACTGCCAGTAATCATAAAAGTGAATCCGTTGGTTTAATTGACATTCCGATTACAATAATCAAACTCATCTAATCCAAGCCTTCGTGTTTCCAAATATATCTCCTTCAATTATTTTAGGCGTCGACTTTTGGAAAAAGTTTAATCTTATTCCACATATTCTTTCTTCGGCTTTTAAAGCAATTAATAAATGTTCAGTGGTTACTGAAACTACTAAACAAGTACTCCCATATAATCATCTCTCTTTAGAGCAAAAAACTATCGCTGATGACTTGATTAAACGATTTAAAGCTATATCCTTCGAAAGTAGAGGAGTACTGGGCCGCACTCATCTTATTAGTCACCATATCGATACTGGTGATACACCTCCTATTAAACAACGTTGTTACCGTCTTTCTCCTGAAAAACAAAAAGCTCTCATTATAGAAGTTGATAAAATGTTAGAATTGGGTGTTATTGAAAAATGCGAAAGTCCTTGGCTTTCTCCGGTTATCATTACTCCTAAAAAGAATGGCGAATGGCGTTTCTGCGTTGATAGTCGTAAATTAAATTCAGTTACTCGTAGAGACGCTTACAGTCTTCCATTTGTTAATGAAATTTTAGATAATCTAAAAAACGCTAAATTTCTTTCTAGCATTGATATTGCCAAAGCATTTTGGGAGATTCCTTTGAAAGAACAAGCAGATAAAGATAAAACAGCTTTTTATGTTCCTGGTCGAGGCATGTATCGCTTTGTTATCATGCCCTTTGGTTTAACTAATGCTCCGGCTACTCAACAAAGACTTATGGACATGCTCTTTACTCCTGAGTTTGACAATAAAGTCTTTTGTTATTTAGATGATATAATAATCATTTCTGAATCATTTGAAGAGCATATCTCTTATCTAGTTAAAGTTCTTGAGAAATTAACGTTTGCTAAATTGACTATTAACTTCGATAAAAGTCAATTCTTTAAAAATAAACTAAAATACTTAGGATACATTGTGGATGAAAACGGTTTACGCTCAGATACGGCTAAAATTAAAGCAATACTCGAATTTCCTACTCCTACTACTCGTAAAGAAGTGAGAAAATTTATTGGGACTTGTAGCTGGTTTCGTCGTTTTATTCCTAACTTCAGCACAATTGCAAATCCACTTAATAAATTAACTTCTTCCGGTAAAAACGCCCCTAAATTCATTTGGGATAAAGATGCTACTCTAGCTTTTAATAAACTAAAAGAAGCTCTTGTTACTACTCCTATACTAGCTTGTCCTGACTATGATCTCCCTTTCTCTGTACATTGCGATGCTTCTAACTTTGGCATCGGTGGTATGTTAACACAACTAAAGGACGATAAAGAAGTAGTTATTGCTTATATGAGCAAATCTCTTAATAAAAACGAGCGCAATTACTCAACAACAGAGAGAGAAACTCTTGCGGTAATTTCAGCTTTAGAACATTGGCGTTGTTATATCGATAATGGGAAACAATTCACTGTTTATACAGATCACGCATCACTTAAATGGTTTCTAAATTTGTCCAATCCATCCGGTAGGCTCGCGCGGTGGGCTCTTAGGTTATCGTCTTTTAATTTTATTCTTAAACACAAAAGAGGTAAAGACAATTTAGTTCCTGATTTACTCTCTCGTAATTCTACATTTCCACTTGGCGTTAATCCTATCTCACTTAATCCTCAACCCGTATCTCCAGCTTTGGAACACTATAACAAACTAGTTTTAGAATGTCGTAACAATCCTGATCAATTTCCCAATTATACTATTCGCGATAATAAATTATTCCGCTATACTCAATCTCCCTACGCGTTAACTGAAGATTTCTCGTGGAAAGAAGTTCCTCATCCTAATCTACGGGAAACCCTTATAAAAGATAACCATGGATCCCCAGATCAGCCTCATTTAGGAATTTTTAAAACTTATAAAAAATTATCACTTCTATATTACTGGCCAGCTATGTTTAAGGATATTGCTAAAATGATTTCTATCTGTGATAATTGCTTAACTTACAAACACGCAAATCACTCTCCTTTTGGCCTTATGGGTAAACCAAAAATTTGTTCTAGGCCCTTTCAAACAATTTCTTTGGATCTAATGGGTCCTCTACCTATGACTAGACGTAGAAATCAATTTATCTTAGTAGTTAACTGTTGTTTCACTAAATATTCCCTGATCTTTCCACTAAAACGAGCTACTAGTGCTAACATCATCTCTAACTTAGAAAATTTTGTTTTTCTAGTTCATGGAGTACCTCAGACTATTATTATGGATAATGGTTCGCAATTCCAATCACATGAATTTCGTAACTTTCTGGGCAGATATAACATACCATTCATATGTTTCTCTCCTAACTATTGCCCTCAAGTTAATCCCACTGAAAGATACAATCGTACTATAATCACAGCTTTGTCATCTTTGGTTGGTGAAGACCACAGATCTTGGGATATCCACCTTCCTAAAATCCAATACGCTATGAATAGTAAAGGGTATTTCAACAAGAACTTTGTTTTTCAATTGGGGCAACACCAAGAACGTGATAGTTTTGACCTGTAGTTTTTGGCGGTATTCGTAGTAGGTGCTTTGGCAATTGTTACAATGAATTAAATTTCGCTCGAAATTCGCATTAAAATAATTCAAATCCACTATGAAAATGGTCGTTCTGTTAAAGTTACATTTCGTAAAATTCGTGATATTTTCGGACAACATAATCGTCCTTCTGAGACCAAAAATTTGGCCTATTATTGATGACATGGATATCACTGAAAAGTGGTTTCAACAGGACGGTGCCACGTGTCACACAGCCAATGAAACGATCAATTTATTGCAAACCAAATTTCCCGATCGCATAATTTCGCGAAATTCAGCTGTTAAGTGGCCAGCCAGATCGTGTGATTTAACACCACTGGATTATTTTTTGTGGGGCTATGTTAAGGATAAAGTCTATACGGAGCCAATCGAATCGATTGCAGCTTTAAAACTCAAAATCCGTGATGTCATTGACGAAATAGACCCTCCATATTGCCAAAAAGTGATTAAAAATTTTGATGAAAGAATCAACATCTGTCAGCGTGGTCGTGGTGGACATTTGCCAGATATCATTTTTCATTCATAATTGCCAAACTTTTCTCTTTGTAATACAATAAAAAAAATATTCATTTTCCTCCAAATTCTTTGTTTTATTTTGTTTTAGAAAACAAAGTTCTTGTTGAAAAACCCTTTACAACTAATACTACAACTGGTTTCTCTCCTAACTTTTTGCTCTTTGGCCGTGAAACAGTTAATTCTGGCTCACTTTATACGCCAACTAATAATCTTGATGAAATCGTGTTTTTACCTAGGGACATCTATGCTACTAACATTGGTTTATTGTCTGCAATTTTCGATAAAGTCCAAATAGCCCTCCATATTGCTCATGCTCGTAACTCTTCTCGTTACAACGAAAGTCATTCCTTTAAAGAATATAACATAGGAGATACAGTCTGGCGAAAAAATTATGTAAATAGTCAGGCTGGGACTTATTTCAGCGCAAAATTAGCGCCAAAATATGTGAAGTCCACTGTGTTGCAGAAACTATCTCCATTAGTTTATATACTAGAGGATATTAATGGCAACCAAGCTAAATGGCATATTAAAGATTTTAAAATATAATGTATATAATTATGAAAATAATTTCATTCATCACATTACTCATGATTCATCTCCATCTTCTTTTCGTCTTCTAACTTTTGAGTTCTTTTTTTTCTTCCTCTTATTAGACTCATCGGTTGTTAAACCATTAAGAAGATTATTTTAATCTCTCTTACTTTTTAGTTACTTTATGTGCTTTTAGGAATAGGTTACCTAACCTCTCTTATTGGTCACCATCAACTTCTGCAGTTGATTGGATCAATTCTTAAAGTTGATTTGGAGCGGCTAACAACTCCATAAAAATAAGCCCTTGTTATATATCAACTAAAATTGATTCGGAGCGGCTAACAACTCCTTATAAATAAGCCCTTGTTAAATCTAAAGTTGATTCGGAGCGGCTAACAACTCCTTATAAATAAGCCCTTGTTAAATATCAACTAAAGTTTATTTGGAGCGGCTAACAACTCCATAAAAATAAGCCCTTGTTAAACTAAAAAATCTTTTTATTTTTCATCTCATTAGTGGTTTTAGACGTGAGCGGATTACAACTCCAAAAAAAAAGCCTACTGTTATTGATTTATCAGGTCGTGTAGTGATCATTGAATGTGAATCCTACCTGACCTAACTACGTAAGATGTCGGTGTGATTGAATGAAGTATGTACGTCTTGTGAATGCTGTAATACTTTAACCTTTACAAAATTTTTGTTCTAGACCAAAAATTTTCTCGGGGTCATTGGGGAAATATAGTATCTACATACTACAGACACTACATCATATACTTACACTATGCATTCATTAATATTATGTATTATACTCGTTTATTGATTTTGCATTATTATTTTGCGAATCGTTCTAAAACGATTAGTTTTCTTTAATTTTCATATTTTTCAATGTTATGACATTTACGTCAGGCTGTCAAGCTGTCATTATTTTTTCTTCTAATTTTCTCTCTAGTTTTCTTACTGGCTTAGTCCATGAAGGTTACTTTTGATTTATATAATTTAAATTATCTTTATCAATATGTTTAGCTCAAATATGGTATTTTATTGGCAATTATAATTGTTTACTGTAAAATATTTGTATCCTAACTTACATTTTATAATAATAATTGAAACGCTCTCAGAATTCATCAAAGAGGTTTTTTTTGGTACGAATATGTCTGGCCCTTTTCGATCTCTGAATTTGAAATTAGAACAAGAAAAAGATTTGAAAAATAAACGTCGGAGGGACTACGGATGCATTCGGCAGAGCTGATCTGGAAGCGCTCAAGGAAACATCTCCTCAAGAAAAGTCTTGCAAATTGGTCTATATACATTTCACCCTGAAATTATACTCTGTCTTCACGGGACTACGTTTCTTGCCAGGAGGACCTTCCACTACTAAGTCCTGACTGGTCTGTCTGAGAGACTGGGAAGCGGATCTTCAGGCCTCAGAGCTAACGAGGCCTGACGTCTTCTACATTGCCTGTGAATTTATCAAGATTTATCTGGGAAACGAATCTGGATGTTTCAGAACTGACGGACGTCTCGTACCTGAAAGCCGTAACACTTCCTTTGTAAATATTTTCTTTTCTGAGAGCGCTAGGTAGGTTAGGTTATTTTTTTAATTATTTTTCTGTGTTTTACCTCAAATTATATATTTTTAACTTGTCTACTTTCCCTTTTATTTTAATATTTAGTAGATTCGTTACAATAGATAGATTATTTGTAACAAAATAATGGAGAGTGAATAATACTTTGAAGACTAGTACTAAGTAACTACTAAGGAATTAAACATGGTGATGATTCATATTCACCATCATCATTGGCAGCCTTGTTCCACCCTCCGCTGAGTTGCTCCTCCATATTGTGCCATGCTTCCTTGGTCTGTGCGAGTCTCATACAAATTACCCCGCAGGTCTTCCCCGCGATCTTCTATATTCAAATTACTTGTTCTATATTTAGAGGATGGCCACTAGTGTCCGAGCAGTGGTGGCCCAGTGGTAACGCCCCGACTTACGAGTTGTAGGTCGTAGAACATAAGCAGGCGCTTTACTTTGTGTAAATAATTTCATCACCATTGCTCTCCAAACGGTGAACGAAAACATGGTGAGGAAATCGGCATGTCCTAGAACAGAAAATTCGAAGTCATGTGACATCTACCAACCCGCGCTGGGCCCGCGTGGTAGATAACAGCCCACTCCCTCTCGAAGAGAGGCCTGTGCTGGGAACAGTGATTATGCACTAGTGTCCTCCATCTTTAAAGGTAAGCAGATATCTTCTAATGCTCAACGGACAAAGATGATACCAGTCTATAATTTCTTTCCAGAAAATCTGTCTTTGAGAGTTTAATTTAAGTACTTTCAATAAATAGAGAAAAATGTTCACATGTTGTCGGTTCTTAAAGTACTTATCTTGTGATATCTAGCTATCTTTCTATCATCTCCAACGTTCGTCTCAGCTGTCTGTAACAAACACCACTAAACAAATTACTAGCAGAAGTTCAAAACTAAGTGCAAAACCCACTTACTATAAAACATAGGTACCTACACGATGTACTCAGTTCTACCGGTGCTGTTAAAAGAACTAGTCTTCTGTACAGAATCAAAGTAATAGATTACCCAGATATTTTTAAGAAGAATTATTTTATGTCTTAAAAGTATGTTTTTTTCCAAATTTCCAATATACTTAGACATACCTGGAGCCCCTTTGAATATAACTGACAATGCGAAATATTTGTCAAAATATGACAAAAGCCTATCGGTTGTATTAAATAGGCCCCTGGAAGTCTTCAAGTATTGCATGAATAGTTCCTTCTAGCCCTATTAGCAAGCGTGCACTATGTAATCTGTGTCCGTGTTTTCCCGTTCGTCACACTGCCGTCATCCCACTGGTGGGACGAACGGGGATTTAATAAATCATATTAAATTTATTCCAATTTTGTAATTTTATTTTTAATTCCCGTTGGTCCTACTAAATAACTTGAGTCTAGGTGTTTAATGGTAAAAACCACTCATCTTACCTTACCTTAACTAATCATAATATAAATGCGAAAGTGAGTTTGTTTGTTTATTTGATACGTTTTCACGCTAAGACGGTTGAACGGATTTAGATGAAATTTGGCACACGGGTAGATTCACTGGATAAACTTCTATATAAAATTATAAATTTAATATTATTTATTAAATTCCCGTTCGTCCCACCAGTGGGACAACGGCAGTGGGACGAGCGGGAAAACACGCTGCGGTCGACCGCATCTTCGCTTACCACCAGGTAAGATAGTGTGTCCAAAACGAGTTTATTGATTTTAATACAAGGATAACTTTTCAGTTCCCGCGTTTTTATGTCCATCATAATTGACAACATTGGACAACATTGTGTTGTTTATTAATGAAAATGTTGTTAATTGAAGCACCGGACAAAAGCAATTTATCGGGAATTGTATACCGTATCCATCATGCGGGCCACTCAATAAGATTAAGGGCATCATAAAGTCCTGTTATCCTAGTATCCAACTATCATTATATATGTTATTATTTTGTTAGTTTTTTTATATGCTTCTTTTTTATTATATTTTTTATTTTTTTTACTGTTTGTATTTCCTGTGCATGGCCCAAATAAAATATTTTTCTCTTTCTTTTCTTTATGTGAAAGTTTGAATGTTTTGTGTGTTTCTCACTCAAAGGATTTAGATAAAATTTGGCACACAGCTAGACCATAACCTGGATTAACATTAGGATATTTTTTATCCGGTAGTATTGAGTAGTTTCTATAGGTTGTGAGTGAAATCGCGGCCAACAGTTACTCCCTAAATGATAAAAGAATCATAGTGTGAAGAGAGAGATAGCGCTACTTATCTCTCACAACTATCTCCCCTTATATCTAACATTTGACAGACACTCGACTGATACGGTTAAATTATTCATACAAATATAATCAAGAGGCGAGTTCTGTTTGTTAAGGGTTCCCACGCAATCGGATTATGAGATTGATAAGGAAACTCCTCTGATAGCTTGGTACATATCTATTTTTATATTTTACTTTTTAATGGAATTCAAAGTCACCGCGCTTTTACAATGGATATGAGTACTGTAGAGTCTGCAGAGCCTTTAGTCTCCTTGGTTTTAACATGCAACCTTTATGATTTTTTTTTTATGAGACAAAAACTGCTTCGAATTTAGAAGATTAGAAAATAATAGAGATCAGCTTGGATAGCTGACAGTGCGCGACATCGAGTAAAATTATATACATTGATTTTATTTAAGTAAATAATTACGCGTTAAAACTAAATAAGCCTTTCATTTCATAAACGACCCTGTAACATGTGGTTTCCTAGTTTTCTCAAACTAAGTAAATAACTATCATTCAGAGATGGATGATAACAGACCGACAGATAAAGAAAACCATTGAAAATTTGTGAAACCAGGGTTAAGAGAGAAATACATGATTTTTGACGCTATAATTTTCAGCAGCAGTAAGAAATAAATCTAATCAATCTAATTAATAATAATATAATCTTAAGAAATAAGCAGTACCTTTGTACTCATAATTATGATTATGTCTTATCTGTATCTATTTTTCTGTGTGTACATAAATAATAAAATAAATAAATATTTTAATTATTTGATAATAATAACGATAGTGCCATTCTCTTTCATGTAAGTTGGAGTTACACATTATATTCGTGTAATATAATACTTTTATTTTATTTATTGTAATATTTATTGTCTTATATTGAGAAACAAAAACTAATATAACGTATTCATTGTAGATAGAAGTTATAAATATTATATTAGTTTATTTGATTAAATTGTGTTTATTTGTGTTTATATTGTGTCGATTTTTTCCGTGAAAACTCAAGGAATTTAAGGAAATTCTAAAATCCCAATAAACAAGTAAAACATGAAACTTATCTTTTAGAGTAATTTTAGCTTTTATTAGAATTGAATGAAACAATGTGAATTTGAGCGTCAAAGTTCCATCGCCGACGGGTAATTCTTGTAAACTGAGTCCGAAAAAATGTTTTATAGTAAATTACACGAAAAGAAAAATTTTAATGTGTAATTCCAACTTTCACGACAGAGAATGGTACTATCGTTATTCATAATCAAATAATAAAAATATCTTACTGCTGCTAAAAATTACAACGTCAAAAAATACGAATTTGCGTAAAAAACGTAATAGGACTTTTATTAACATAATATTGAATGAGTGAATGAATGATAAACTGCAGGATCAATCTTGACTAGCCCAGTCAGCGTGGTGACTGTGACTACATACTACTACGTGCTACTTCGATAGGAACTTCTCTCACGAAAAAAGAAGAAAATACAATTATTTGGCTGCAAGGAGACACCATAATGATACGTACCTAAAGACGAATAACGAAAGAAATGGTTCATGCATACAGGTCAAGCTCATCACAATGCCACATTATTCTACAGTGCCTGACGCTGGTTCTCAAGAATTGTAAATACGAATGTTCAAATTGTAAAAACAAACTTCTCGACGAAGTTACAACGAGGGTCATGGTCACGGTCAATAGTCATGAATATCCTATCAGGCACACGTTCGTAAACAGAAAACTTTTATGCCCAAGTTTTAACTTGGTAATTCATTCTCCTTAACCTTGGGTCACCTACCATTCTATGTAAACAGGCTGAGTTACGTTTTAAAAAGACTTTATACTTCTAGTTTTGTAATGATCACCAATATTCACCATCACACTTAAAAGGTGAAGTTCTTATCTATAAGGTTCTTAGATCAACGATATAAACTAATAATGCAGTCTCTAGGAGAAATTCTTATTGAGATGTTAGTGAGATAAAATCATCATGAGTGCTGGAAGCATATAAGCTTCATTTTGTTCGCAAACAAATGACTCTTTTCTTCGAGTCTCTTTTCTACTTTGACTCTTTTCTTTTATTTCTTCTTCTTCTTTTGTCTCATCATTGTTTTTTTTTTTTGTACTTGAAAGAGGATTTATTCGCTTCTATAATACCTTCCTTTACAATTTTCAACCACGTTGCCCTACCGATCCTTGGCTGCACAATGGACATCACCTACATAAGTTTATCGCGATCGATAACGTCAAAATAGTTGGGTACCGAAGAATTTTAATCTACCAAGATCGCTTTACATCATCGTCTGTAGTTTGCTCTTAAGACTTTAAGTTTTTTATGAGTTGACTCGGTGACATAGATACCTACATGTTATATACGAGTACTTACCTACCTTGATAAGTTCTGTGTGTATTCTGTTCTGCAACGTCACCAGATATGGTGATATGAGAAGTCTGGGAACATTTTGTTAAGTAAAGTTTATGACTTTTTGCTTATCGTTTTGGCTCGTAGTTTTTACGCGAATCACAACTTTTAGGGAATTAATTTGCGAGTGGAGTACTACTGCTATATATGCTACATAGATATGCTGCGATCAATTATTATGTCATAATTATTTTATAAAATATAGGATCATCCCTATTCTGGGTACGGTGGAGTTTCTTGTCCATTCTTCTCCATACGAAAACTATCTTTTGGAAGGGGCGATCAGCATCTTTTTTTTTTTTTTTGTAAATGTTGTCGTTCAAAAGTGCCTTTTTTGTGCCTAATTGAAATAAATTATTTGACTTTGGAATATTTCAGACTCTCATGACATCACGCCTGTTATCCCCGAATAGTTAAGGGCAGACTTGTACCTACTCTACAGGACACACATATTTCACCTGATATATTTTAACTAGTTTTACGTCCCATATAATAGGGGATAGACTTTCATGAGAACTTAAGAGAACGATGGGTAGAGAGAGCCATAGATTGGTACCATAGATTAAAATTCAAAAGTCATTTATTCAAACTAGGCTGAGAATCACCACTTTTCGAACGTCAAAATTATATAAGACAGTCCCCCAAAACGCCCGCCCTTCACAGATAGAAGAAATATTTAATAATATAAAATATTTTATATTTCTATGGTCGGTACATTCATGAGATTCAAAAGATCCCCCGATCAAAATCACGAAACTAAAATAGCTCTACTATTTCAGATTCGTGATTTTGATCTGGGTAAATGATTTGGAATAACTTGGGGCGTACTAGGTAGTGCTAGACAAAGTGACAGTTTATTAGCGAAAATTTAAATAGTCAAAATTTTTTTGAATTGACAAATAACTAAAGTAGTAAAGTAATATAAATCCTGCTGAAAGTCGTTGTAGAAATACGAAACACTGTAATTGCAATTATCACTTATCTAGGCCCTCTGATGATTCGTAATTATTAGAAAGATCCTCATAAGGCTACTACACACAGTGTCGGCGGCACGGACCACCGACTTTTGCCAAGCGGCACTCCTTTGTTTGGCAGCTCCTTTGTGCGGCAAGCAGGGCGCACCGCGGTTTGACCGGCGGCAATCTTTAGCTTAAAACCTCCACTACACTACTCGCGAAGTTGCCTCGACGATGTACTCGTCGAAGTTGACCGAAGTCTGAAGTACGTGAAAACACACTCGTGCGAAAAACTAGGACGCTTAGAGTCCTTTGACTCGGGCGCAAAAACCGACAACGATTGGAAGTCGCCAGAGGCGAGCGGAAGTTGCAGGAGGCGAACCGAAGTGTCCTTCTACAATCTCGTATTCGATTAACTTCGGTCAACTTCGCGAGTAGTGCAGTGCAGTCTTAACAATAAGAGCTAGTTCTCATGACAAGCGTTTAACGCGCGTTTTCACGACGCGTGTTGACAATTTCTCAAAATTTATGCAAGGTGTACATGCTAACGCGCGTCAACGCGGCTTCGAGATCAATGGTTTACCGTGCAGTGCCACCGTTCAGTTGAGCGTGCGCTAACTTTCTGTAAGCTATGGTACGACTTCATCAGAAAGGAAATAAAAATATAAAGTACCTGCATCACGTCTAGGTCCTCTCGAATGAGTGAGTAAATATCCACGAGATGAGTAAAGTTCAGTCAAGCATGAATATACATATCTCCTATTAAATGCACTTATTAGCGCTACGAGTTCGCAGAATATATCTTACTTATTTTCCTTGAATTTATTGAACTAAAAACAAATAACTGCCAAGAGGAAATGAAAGCAGATAAGTTTAAAAATAATAAACATCTTCTTTTGTGGTGAAATCAGGCACCCATTGTGTGACACAGTGGATTTCTGAAGACTGGCGTCGTCGACGAGAGGACTTGGGCTTCTGCTTCTGACCCATTGGCCGGAGAAGATAAAACCCAAAGCAAATTGGAAAAGTATGCGGAGACCTTGACCCGACAGTAATGCTGTTGCCTATCACACTATCCTAAAAAAAAAATAAGTAATCAAGTTTTATGATTTTTAAAAGGGGTATACTATAGGTACTATCGAAGAATTTCAAATCTAAGCAGTTTGAAAACAAAATCCCGTGAACACGATGACCACATCTGTTACCGCCCCGGTTCTATAGCAGCCCAGCGCTGCAAGCAGAAATAGTCCTTACGGTGTATAGATATGAACTTCTTCGATGGTGTACACCTCTGCCTAACCCTTCGGGAATTACGGGCGTGATGTTATGTTGTGTGATGATTTTAAAGCTTGAAGATATAAAGCATTGCTTTAGATAGATAGAATCCATCAGTTGCAAAAACATTGGAATTGCTGATTGGAAAAGTATGGACTTTTCCAATCAGCAATTCCAATGTTTTTAAATAACATTTTAACCATTTACCAATACCAAAAAGCGTGTTAAAAAACAGTCTTGATTTATAAATCAGTATAACACTTGATATCGTAACCTTAATAGCAATAATTAAGTACTAATTAATTTACAACTTGCCAACATCAATTCGTTTGCATGCATTTATATTATCGATAAACGATTATATTTTTGGCGGCACGGTTGGCGCAGTGCTTGAGCGATTGACTGCTACACTGCTTGTCCCTGGTTCGATTCCCGCACGGAACAAATATTTGAATGACCTATTAGTGGTTGTTCCGGGTCTGGCTGTTTGTGTATGTGAGTTTAAATGTTTGTAAACGCACCCACAATTAAGGAAAAATGCCTAGAGCGGGGCAACGTTAAAAAAAAAAACCGGAATCGAAACGAGTTCAAACTTATCGATAAGAAAAAGGGAATAAATTTGACCTTGGCCTTAACGATTGCACCTTGTCCTTTTTATCTGATCGAACATAATTTACAGGTACTTAATGCGATCTTAAACCAGTTCTGCAATTATAAATTATTTTTTATTTTTTTATTTTTTTACCTCTCCTAATACAGGCGTGATGTCATGTATAAAATTAATTTTGTTTATTCGATTCCCTTTTGAAATTATCAGTGTTGATATAAAGGTACCATTCCGTACCCAACCGCAGGCAGCAACTACACGCGACGTATCTCGGCGTCATGTCGCGGCGACACGTCGCGGCGTCATGTCGCTGCAGTTTTGATTCCGAACCCGACCGCAGGCGGCAGCAGCCGATAAGTCCCCTTTTTGAGGAGTGGCTAGAGAGGCGCCACGGCGTCCTCACCTTCCACCTGGCGCAGGTCCTCGCTGGACACGATTATTTCGGGAGGTTCCTGTTTCGTATCAGGCGGGAGGAAACGCCCGGGTGTCATCACTGCGTGGATCGCCCGGAGGACATGGTTGAGCATACGGTGGAGGTCTGCTCGGCTTGGGCAGAGCATCGCCGTGTCCTCGTGGAGGCGATCAGTGGCGGGAATCTCTCGCGTCCGGCCCTGGTCCAGGCCATGCCAGGCTACAGAGCGAGAGGGCATGGGAGGCCGTCACCACCTTCTGCGAAGCAGTAATGCTCGCGAAGGAGGAGGCAGAACGCGTGAGGGAGAGGCAAACTTCGCGCCCTCACGCCCCTAGCCGCCGCAGGAGACGCCCTGGGCGTCGGGAATCGCAGGCCGATTCCCGGCCACCGTAGGCGCGTGCTTGCTGACGGTGAGCAATGGGTAGGACCAGGCCCGAGTCGACGGCGCGTTGTGTTTTACGCGCGCCTCAAAGAGATGTCAGCAACTGAAGGGGTCTGATATTACCGATGCCTGCCGGGGTTGCGGGAAAGTCCGAAAGGGATACCGTGGCCCCTGGCAACGTACAGGCAACTGAAGGCACACGGGTGGGTTTTAGTCAGTAAGAGTCTGACACGCTCTCCCGCTCCACCCAGAGCGGGAGAAGGTATTTGATAATGAACATCCAAAGAAAAAAAAAAGTCGGCTGCAGCCCGTAGGTATTCCAGTCGGTAGATAGAAGATAGAAAAACGTGTTATCGCGCTCAAGCGTTGGTGGCACTACTGATCTGCGGTCGGGGTACACGTGTCGCCTGCCACTCGCCCGTAGCTGACAACGACGTGTCGCTAGCTATATACGGAAGGCATTTCATAGAAAGCATTCGTGTCGCGTTGCCTGTAGTTGCCTCCTGCGGTCGGGTACAGAATGGTACCTTAAAGGTTGGTATAGGGATTCTCATTGACAACATCATGTTATGGTATCGGAGTTGCTTCTACTCTGTTAAGAACAGCTTCAATAGATTGAGTTAGTAAAATGCAGTCTCATCATAATCCACAGACTTCGCTCACTGTTGGGCATAGGCCTCATAATATAATCCACACGCTCCTGTGCCGGACCCATCCAGGGTCTTCCCACGATGGCAGCAATGACGTCCAACCCAATCGCAGTCCACTTCATACCATGGTATACGCTAGTATACAAGGGTATGCTGGCCTGGTACTTTTGGGTGCTAACTCAACAGCACCAGGTTCTAGCTGCCTAAAGATAAAGCAGCAGCTAAGAACAGCATAGTCTCGAAACAAATATGTACGATCAAGAAGCTCCCGTTTCCCACAGTCGCCGCATGTCACGTCTTTGAACGGTCTGTTTCATTCAAAATGTTGGCAAATGAAATAGTCGTAAAATAATAAGGAGCAAGTAGAATAAACCTTAGGGTGCTTAACATATTTATTCCTTGAGTGTACATGTTCTATAAAGACCTAAATACTAGAGAATAGGATAGCTGATGATCAGATCAGAAGAGTACGGTAAGAACTTGATTGACCAAATAGTTTTCTGACATATAATAAGCACACACAACCACGAACAGCTTAGTTAGAGCTTAAACAACTATAAAACATGTTTTACAAACTAAGTTAAACGTGCTTTAGTAACGTTAGAAAATCTATTACAAAACTTTTAACTCCATCTAATCTGAGCATCTTAGCCTTACATATTGGTCCCGAGGTCATGATGTAGAGGCAGGGAAAATTTGTTGTTAAGCAAATATACTACGAACTTAAATTGTCCTTATATTCAAATCTCAACTGGACACAGGCCTTCAGTCAGTGGTAGGGAGTGGGCCGTAATCCACCACGCGGGCCCAGTGTGGGTTGGTAGTTGGCACATGTCTTCGAAATTTTGGTTTCAGGACATGCCGGTTTCCTCACGATGTTTTCCTTCATCGTTTTGAGAGCAGTGGTTATGAAATAACTTAAAGTAAACTAACACAAAGTAAAGCGCCTGTCAGGGTAAGAACCTACGACCTACATACAACTCGTATGTAATTCGCGGCCGTTACCACTGGGTTGCCACTGCTCTTATGGAAATGGCTATAACAGGCGTAATAATTATAATTTGCATTACAATTATTTTTCCTGACTGTACATTGCTCGTTTTCAGGGTTCCGTACATCAAAAGGAAAAAACGGAACCCTTAAGTATAGGATCACTTCGTTGTCCGTCCGTAACTCTGTCAAGACCGTTTTTCTTAGGAACGCGTGGAGGTATCAAGTTGAAATTAATATCAAATACGTACGTCTATGGTCCCTTGAAGCTCTAAATAATCTAACCAAGCTTCTAAGTCAACGCAATAAAAAAAATACGGTCATTTATGCGACATATTTTGATACTCGCAAAAAAATCAAAACCTACAGGGTAATTCCCGTTGACCTAGAATCATGAAATTTGGCGAGAAGCAAGGTCTCACAGCACATGAAAAGGAAATCGTTAATTTGTAGTTTTATCACATAATAAGTGTTTTTCTTTGCTATTAAGCTTAGATTTGCAGTATGGGAGAACATGTTTTTCAACTACAATGTTTATTAATTGAACACTTTAAGCACATAAATGTACCGAGGCGGAATTAATGCCATGGGCTTTTTCTACCATTCAACCTTTGGGTGATTCAGAGATGTTAAGTTTGTTTTTGGGATAAATTCATCCAAACTACGGAACCCTTCATTGTGCGTGGTCCGACACGCACTTGGGAGTTTTTTTTTTTATATGTACCTACTTTTTTGGAGAACCAGCGTACTTGTGCAGTCGTATAGATAGAACCCTTTACTTTAATCATGGAGGTTGCTGAATCCGGTATACACAGGATGGTTTATGATATGGTGCATATAAGTTATTATATTTGGCTACATAATTATAGATGACAAATGATACAACCCAGTATTTATAAATAGATAATATGAATAATACAGTGCCATAGCTAATGGTATTAATGTCACAAAATACAAGCAAAATGCATTAGGTCAGACGATTATTATTAATAAGCTGGTATAATAAACACGCAACGTTATATAAAAAGCAGCTTTTCATTAAAAAATAATATACATAAAATGCCGCTGAAAATCTAATGTCGTTCTTAAAATTGTGTAAATTTTATACTAACATAAATCAAAGTCAAATAATTTATTTCGATTAGGCACAAAAAAGGCACTTTTGAACGTCAACATTTACAGAAAAATAATAATTGATCTAGTCGCCCCTTTCAAAAGGTAGTTTTCGTATGGAGAAGAATGGGCAAGAAACTCCACCGTTACTCTTTTAAAATGTTTTCACAATAAATCTTGTATACATCAATTATATAATTATATGTGAAGACGATGCACCTAGAATAAGATTACTATACCACGATAGGTAAAAATAATGAAAGATTAAGGAATGACAGATAAATTAATTATGTGATAGATGCATGGTGCTCACCATTGATATATAAAAATCACATAGTTACAAAAATTGTAAAATTATACGAAATTCCTAACATTTTTACAAGTAATAGTTACTAATAAGTCAGTGTGTGAGTTCAAGTAATCACAGAATGTAAAATCAATATTTAAAAAAAATAAAAATATTATACAATTAAATTAGCCACCAGTTAGATTTTGTCTAGATTCTAAATTGTCCTATGGAGCAGGACCAGCATGTTTCCAAGCATTTTTATCTTTAATATCATCCTCTAATTTGTAATATTATGCTTGTTTACAAAGTGTATTTTTATATGAGTTTTAAATTTTCTTTCATTTAATTCTAATATATCACAAGGTATTCTGTTGGAACATTTAACACAGTACCCCATAAAAGATGTATGTACTTTATGGGATATATTAAATGGTCCTCCATTGTCTTAAATCTTAACAAAAACATTACTTACTCAGATATTGTATTAACTTGCTTTTACCCGATATGGCGTAATGTGCAGGATAAATATTTTTATTTAGCTATTTTGGATCCACTTCCCTTTCTGGTTTCCCCAAAGGCGAAATCAGGAAAGTTCTTTCCCTCCATTGACATTTTTTTCCACTCTCTAGATTACCGCCATAAATAAATAAGCCTTTTATTTTTCTCATTTTTCCTTGCAATTTTACAATATTTGTTAGCATGCATTAAAATCTATTTTTCTATTTTAATAATATAACTTGAATATTTTTTTAAATTAAATAAATGTATTGTTAGATTCAGTAATATTTTTTTAAATTTGAATGATTACCTACGGCCAATAACGCTTTGCAAATTGACAAATTATTCTAGCGCGCACCATTTGATTGATGAGACAGGCTTTTGATTCTGATGACGACAGCAAAGTGTAGTAAATAACATCAACATGTATGATATTCTAAAGCTCATCCTGAAGTTTAATATCCTGTGCAGCACAACCTGTCAGTATCCAGTGCATAATATCAGACTACATTCCCTCACAAAGACTTTTATATCAGCTTCATCATTTTATACGCTCCTGGTACTGTTCGGTCGCAACTTCGCGCTTCCAAAGGCGTTAACGGAGGCAACATTATAAGCACGCGTTTTCATCACAAACTATTTCTATGTTTTATGCTCTCCTCATAAACAATTTAAACCGTTCGTGTAATAAAACTGAAATGTGTAAGGATTCTACTCTAATTTGCATTTGAAATTGTTTTGTGAATTACATATTCGTAAAGTTAACTGCTTTGGAGTTGTTAAATATTCTCTTTTTTCTTTGAAAGTTTGCTTTGTCTTTTTTATTTCGTTCCTGGGTAATATCTGATGTACTTTCCTGCCATCAACACTAATTCTGGTTCAATCTATCAGAGGGCCCGAATTCGGGGCCGACATAAAACGTATCACTCAAATATATTACGTTTCCAAGGACGTATAAAATTCTCGTGAAGGTGCCAAAGGTTGGAGTGCTGACGCATATTCTAAGAAATAGTGCCAACTTCCTTTAAAAATGGTATTAGAAGAGATGTTGATTAAAGTTAATAAACTATTTAAAATCTTTAAACACAATATGTCTTGTTTTAGGATGATACGTGAGTTATTGGATTAACTAGGTAATTCGTGTTAACTAAGGCTACTTTACCAGAACAAAAAATTGCATGCCTACGGAATCAATCTGCCTAGCCTTTTCCCGACTATATTGGAGTCGGCTTCCAGTCTAACCGTATGCAGCTAAATACCAGTATTTTACATGGAGCGTCTGCCTATCTGACGTCTACAACCCAGTAACTCAGTAACTGGGTAATACGATACCCCTTGGTAAGACTGGTTGTCAGATTTTCGGGCTTCTAACAACCCGTAACGACTGTCAAGATCCACGAATGACAGCCGGGACCAACGGCTTAACGTGCGTTCCGAGGCACGGAGGAGTCTCGGTATGTGAAGATGGTCACCCATCTACAGAATAACCCCGGCAAGCGTAGCTTAACCTGATGGATCGACCCGTGCGGCAGTTATTACTTAACCAGGAGCTAGGAATCTACGGAATCAAACATTAAATTAACCAGAAATCCATTCGGGCAAAAAGAGCTTTTAGAAATATAAAAACATTTAAACTCCTACTGGGGTTCACCGTAGTCGGGTAAAAAAAATTAAACTAGTTTTTAACTTGAAGAAATTGAATCGTGTTAAGGGCAACTATTGCTATTCTAGGGAATCCAATAGTCTATTATTTGTTTCGACATCAAGCTTCGTAAACTTAATAGACGAGAATGGAACATACAAATAACAAATCTGCACGCCCTGGGGGGCGTCCATAAATTACGTGAGGTGTTTTTTTTAATTTTCTGTCCCTCCCTCCCCCCCTGGTGAGATGTTGTGAGATTTTATTCAACCCCCTCCCCCATCCCCCAATCTCACATGAGATTTTTCAAAATGTGGGTTTCTTACGTAAACGCGTTGGATTGTTATTGTAAAAAAAAAAAAAAATTGCTGACAGTGGCGCGAAAACAAAGGACGGGCTACACTGTACCGTAAATTCAGATTAAATTGAGCTATTTGGTATAAAACAAATATGGTGGTTTGACAGTCAGTAGATGTATAACGTCGAAGTATGAATAAATGAAATGAAATTATTTTTTTCGAACGAATTAGTGAATGATCTTAATCGTATTACGATAACGTTTAAGATTAAATCTTAAGCATGTACAATCTGGATTAAATGGACCAAAATAGTATAATTTTTTTTTGTTTCAATCAGAAAAAAAATTGCGTGATATTTGCCGAGACCCCCCCTCTCTCCAACGTAAGATTAGATGAGATTTGACTCGACCCCCTCCCCCCCTTAAACATCTCACGTATTTTATGAACGCCCCCCTGGTAGCGGATATAGGAAGGAACTATCTTACAAAGGCACATCAAGATATAGCAGGGCAGAAAAAACTTACTTTGAAAAGAAGCTTTTATGTAAATTAACCCTTTGCCTGAAGTTCAAATCATCTACAAAAACCATTCAATCCCCCCCCCCATGGCTATATCAAATAACTTAATCAATCTGCCCTGCCTTTTCCAAACTATGTTGGGGTCGGCTTCTAGTCTAACCGGATGCAGCTGAATACCAGTATTGACATGAAGCGACTGCCTATCTGACCTGCGCAACCCAGTAACTGGGTAATACGATAGCCCTTGGTAAGACTGGTTGTCAGACTTTCGGAATTCTGACGACCCGTAACGTGTCAAAGATCCACTGAATGACTGCTGGGACCAACTGCTTAACGTGCTTTCCGAGGCACGGAGAGGTCTCGGTATGTTGTGGATGGTCACCCATCTACGGACCGACCTCGGCAAGCGTTGCTTAGCCTTGAAGATCGACCCGTGCGACTGTTATTATTTAGCCACGACCCCTCAGCTATATCAACCAACTACAAAGTGTTAAAATGATAATAAAGGTGTTGGAAGAAAATAATTTGACGTTATCATTTTTATGAAACAAAATAGAACTCATCAATCACCTCCTTTTTTGAAGTCGGTGAAAAATTGCTAAAGAGATAAATCCGTTTATTACCCGTGGTTCGACCGCGTACTTCTGCTAGGACCAAAGGTATTTTTCTTTTCGGTGGTTCTATCAATCGGACCATCTTTTGAAAATTATCACATTGTATTGGCACTAGATCTACTGGTTGAGTAGAACTAAGATAAATATCTGGCATGTATAGGGTAAACATCGTTTATTTAAGTAAGTACTAATTATACTACCTATGTCATTATATAATGCCCTGATATTTACAAATCGTAAAATAAAGTGCATACCTAAGTAGTCGGCTTTGGCGTATCAATAATCGTAGATGAGTAATTAAATTGTAGGTAGGTAAACTAAGTAAAAACACATATTTAGTTACTAGCCATTAGCAATAGAATTATTTATAAAAACCGTTTGTTAACGCACACGTTAACACCTCCAAGACACACATGCGTCATCAAGCAGAGGGGAGCGGGCGGCGTGGTAGGAGCAGCGGCTCGACGACGGCTCGCGCGCCCTCGGCAGACGCTCCTTTTAACACCGCGACCACGATCGCATCGATTTTAATAATTAAATTTTGACCTGTAAAATACCTAATATTATAACCTAGAAATACAGTCCGCTTTTCATTCCACCTGGGCCTATCTACCGTTTTATATTATAGAGCCCGGAGTCTGGATTTGTGCCTGGTTGATGGTAATAGACTCGCCCCCTATTACATGGGACTTAAACATAACTGGCGAAATGTGGGTGTACTATAGGTACACCTCTGCCCAACCTTTCGGGGAAACAAGGCGTGATGTTATGATGGTGATATATTAGAGGTGAACCCATGAATTATGAACCACTTTTGCCATGGGAAATACAGAAAAAAACAGCTGTTCCATACAAAAAAATATATATTTTCCCGAAATAAAAGAACCCTGTCCTATCCGAAAATATTATTATTGAAAATAAAGTTATTGCTAAACCAAATTTTTGGTACTAAAATTACCCCAAATCCATTTAAAAAAATTAAAATTTTCAACTGGGGTCATAAGTTATGATTTTTAGTAGATACTCGCTAAACGACGGTCGCCCGCGCCCCATTTACTAACGCGGTCAAACGATTTTTTTTTGTTTTTTTTTCCTTCAAATTACCACATAAATAGACTCTCGGTAAGATACCTAACAACACCCTCACTGATTGGACAGGGTTTTTTATACATGTTGTATAGATGCAGCACGAATCCCACTTCTAGTTATGTATGTTCTCCTTCTCAAGTGTCCCACAACCATATGATATCAGCTATCGAGTGTAACATGACATTGAGATCCCAAATTGGCACTTTTGAACGCAATAAAAATGTCCCGAGATGTGAACATTGAACAAGAAATATGAGCAGTTTTTCAGATAAGAAATCATCTTAATGATGGACTAACTTTTGCCAGCGGTTTCGCCCAGGTGGTTGTCTGGAAATATCCCACGGGAACGTACTACACTACCGGGATTAAAAGTACCCTATGTGTTAATCCAGGTTATGAACTATTTGTGTGCCAAAGTTCATACAAATCCGTTCAGCCGTTTTTGCGCCAATCCGGGACATACATCCAGACAAACGGATAAAAATTCAAAAACTATATTTTCGGCTTCAGACTCGTTCCCACACTTCGTAGCAATTGCTTTTTTTCAAAAATATTCAATGTAAGTTTTGACTTCGTTACTATTTTATTATATTATTTATTTATAGAGAAATCATTTACTAAATATTAATCATAGTTTCGAAAGAACTCATATCAGTTGCGAGAGAGTTAAATACAGGGTCAAATTTATTAGCTAGTGGAACTTCGCAGACGTGATTGGTATCGATACCTAAACATGATAAAACAAGAAAAAAAAAAAAAAAAATATCGGTTGATTTTTTTGTAAAAAGTGTTTTATTTTTCTCTGTTTAGTTGTGGTTGACCAAGGTTTTATGATGTTTTCCCTTTTATACCATACCCGTAGCTCGTATCGATAAAACAGGCCGTCATACTTATATCTGTTGTTAGTTAATATGTTGAGACCTACTGAACCGATTTTGATGAAAGTTGTACTGTTCCCTAAGTTGAAGTGCCTAAATATAAAAAAAATTGGCACGATTCGATTTATAGTTTCGGAGTTATGCGTGGACACATACACCTATAAAATTTTGTACATTTGTTTGGAAGCCCTAATAGATTATAAGTGAATATATTGCAGTTCCAATAATATTTCATACATACGTATCGAATTGATAACCTCCTTTTTTTTAAATCGATTGAAATGGAATTAATTTTATTATATTTTTTGTGGGTTCATCGACCGCAGTTAGTTTAGCTACTTGAAATGTCATTTTTTTTTGTTTAAAGTTCACAGACGTGATCGATACCTAAACCCGATAAAACAAAAGAAAACAGATTAGTTCAACTCATATTTCAAGTAACAACACTGCCAGGGGCCCCAAAAAACAAACTTCGTTTTTTTTTATTTTGTTTTATCGTATTATAACATCCATCTGCAGAGTTTCGCTAGATAATTTCATTTGACCACAGTATTCATATTTGTAAACAAAAATGCGTTTCTCACGCACATAAATTATTCAAAACTGTGACACCAATAACATTCAATTATATTGTAGAGTCAACAATATTAATAACTGTTCACCGCTCCCCATAACTTTGAGCACGAAGTCATAACTTTATGTGTGTGCGCGCCTTCACTTCAAACTCTCGAACAATCTTGAGAACGCACGAGTGTTGAACCTATAAATTATTTAGGTAAGGTAGTTTAAGTTTTAGCGGGTTTACACATCAATAAATAATCCCCGCGTACGAGGCAAACTTAATTTATATCCCTCCCACTGCGACATGACACCCGTAAGTCAGTACAATGCCAGAATTACGATCCTCCGAGATCAAATTCGTCACCTGCGAAATTGTTTCCACTTTAAAACAATGCGATATCCCATCAAACTGTTTAAACACGCTGACAATTGTGATTGGATTCTATCCACGGATGATGTTATTGCCCAAATTAACGTAGCGTTGCACTCGAATGCAACTGCATCAGCGTGTAGTGAAATCAGAGCGGGATATTCATTACGCAATATTTTCCCCCGCCCTAGAGAATCGCAATGAAGCGTATAGGGGAAAAAACGGCGAACTTCGTTTCACAAACAAAGCGCGCGCCTGAAAGGGGCCTGTGAAAAAACATTTTCATTGTGTCTGCGAGTCGCTCGATTTTTTAATCTTCCTCGCGTCCTTCTGTAAGTTTATTGTAAGCTTTGCGAATCAGTTGGCGACCGTCATTGAAACCTACGATGTCATTACTGAACCGCCCACATATCAATACTAAGTCGTAACTTTATATGAAACAACTCACTTGAGACCTGAGGGATCCTGAAAAGTTTATGAACTAATTTCATCAGCCACTTACCTATTCAATATAAATAAGCCAGATATTATATCATTTCAGAACTCAACCACACAGGCCTATTTATATAGTAAAGTTTCAAATTTAAATCTGTCAGCAAAAGTTTAATTTATTATTAACAGTAAAATTTTATTGTTATATGAGTTACGACAATAAAAACTCGCTAGTGGTATACCAACTGACACGTTCGTTTGACCACGGATTTTAATTGCAGTGCTAACACGTAAATGGGAATATGTTATTTTACTCGTACATTGGTGAGGTGCGATTTTGCAGATGACACTAAAATATGCGAGGGTTTTCTTGAAATCCTACCTGTATTTACCTTCTTAAGTCACCAGCGGATATGGGACAGACGAAATGTGCCACACTAATAAATTTCGGCCTAACTATTCAACTATCAATTCGTACTTCCTAAGGACGATTCCTATAGTGTCCAGTTTGCCTCGACCTTCATCAACCGCTGTAACTTTCCCTCTTCCTTCATTATCTGTGGTTAATGCGGGGGGAGGGGTGATCTTCCTTAGCTGGTCGTTACACGTGTGAAAGGCAGGGATCCACATGATGTCCCTCATGTTTCATACATGCCGTTGAAGACGACGTTGTGACGGCTCCGAGATACAGTCATGCATTCATTGATCAGTATTGTTGTGAATTGTTTGTATACATATTGTGGCTTCTGAACCAGTTAGATATCAAACAGTTAGCGTTTAGCATTGTTTGGAATACCATCATGCTCTTTGATAAAGAAATTCCTTGTTGATTGTGCTTCAGTGGATGAAACAACAGATTTTTTGTCATATTTAGGGTAAATATGACCTCAGGCCTCCTTGCTTTGAGAAGGTGTGTGCGGATACCCACCACGCGAACCCAGTGCGGTTGGTGGACAGCAAAATAACGACTCCAAATTTGAAGTTGTAGGACATAGGTTTCCTTTACTACATTATAGTCGTGGCCTGCAACAAGGGCATTGATGGACGATCGTGAAAATATATATTATGTGAGTCCATCAATGCCTGGTTGCGGCCAAGGCTTGTATAGTCTCTAATAATGCGCGGAAATTCAAACTAAGTAAATTAAAATATTATAAATTCCATAATCAATGACGAAGAACGATAATTTTTCACGCGCCAATATTTTTCATATGTTTCTTCTTTACTTTAAACAGCTCGAAAAAGCCAAATCGAAATTTAAATAAATTCTTTCATAAGTTACCTCCTTGGTTGCATATGTTGAAGTAAAAAGTTCGTTCCATTTTTAAATAACAAGACAGATATGAGTTTTCATAGTAATTTATTCGGCCGCTAAACACGACAGATATGGATTTTCATACAAACATTACCGGCCGGGCGCTCGCATGTATTCGACCAGTACCGCAATTTCGATTTATCTTGAAGAAGGTTGTCAAAATAATGTTCGAATTCCCAAGCATGTTGGAGAAAATGCCAATTTTCTTTACCGTTTCAATTGTCACATTGTTCCAAAAAACTTATTACCATGAAAGGTAAAATGGTAAAACGAAAGTATTCTTAGAAAACTTTTTAACTTAACACTCGCTTTGCAATTAATAACCAGATTGCGTGTTGTGCACTTTTTGTTTAAAAGGGGTCAAGAAAAGTGACATTAGTGGAGTAATTTGTTACACTGCAACTTACGTGCGGTGTTTATTCCTCTATGCATACTCAATGAAGTTAGAACTAAGTATAACTCAGTTATAAGTGTAAGACTGTAAGTTCTTGTACTTTAAGTAGAGTTTGCTGACACTTGACTTGTTCGGTGTTGTTAAGAGGGAACAGGGCGTGCGATTCTCCATACAAATGTATTGTCCTTTTTTCTTCCTGAATAATGCCTCTAGAGCAATTTTTTTTTTTCGTAAAATCAAGGTCTGCTGTAGTCACGTCCCTATTATTTCCTTTTTTCAGCAACTTATCGGTAAAGAAAATATGACCCTCCAAAAATTACAAAAATGCCCCATTTTTACCGCTGTGATTATAGGAGTACCAGACAAATTCGAAAAGTTCTTAACATAAATGAAAATGATAGGAACCTAAACGTAGAGTACGTTTGTTCTTAAAAATTTTATGTAAAACATAATTGAATCGGTTCAGTTTTCGAGGAGAAAAAAGGGGAATACGAAACGTCGATCGTCAATTTTTTTGTGATATAATTGGTCTGGCTGTAGCTATTCCTATCGCACTCTACGGGGGCAAACTTGAGGTAAGAAGACGGCAATAGTTTCTTCAAATACCTATTTTTCAAATTCCTCGCAGCCCCTGTTCCCTCTTAACGGCAAAGAATAAGTCAGAGCTTTTCAAACTTGTGGATTTAGCAAGAAGCGATCCCCTCGCTTCAAGGGTAGGACGCAGCAGTCTCTGTTCTGCTCATAACAACAAATTGCGGTCACTGTTTTTTAATTTCACATAAAATAAATGGTCAAACATATTTTAAACGAGTGTGTGTTTGTGTGTATCCTTTTCTCAACTATATTGTGGTCGGTTTCCATTCTAAATGGATGCAGCAGTATACCAGTTTTTTTACATAGCGACTGTTGGCGTGTTTTCCTGCTTTGTATGTAAATAAAAAACCAAAATCTTCGGAAAACATAATTAAATTCGTAATGATTTATTTTAAAATATCGATTTTCTGCCTTACCGTCCAAATCACCATAATCTGGAGTGAATTATCTGGTATTATTATTCGGGCTGAGTTGTCTCGGGCTGAGCTGTCACTGGCCCGATTATGCAATGTCTCCTCTAACCATTTATTTAATAACAATTTTTTAGCTTTAACGGTTTACCTGAAAGCAATTAGGTAAGTAATGGCAATTATCTTGTAAAAAACAGTAGAATAATAACTGAGTAAAGTTAGTACTTACTTCTCTAATTATGGGAGACCATACAGCTTATGAATATTTAGTAGCCCTGCCCACTCAAACTAAGCTTAGTTCGTTCACAGGATGAAAAGCTAGTGGCTTAGAGTACTCAGGTAAGCTAATTAACTCTTGGTTTATGAAAGCTCTAATCAAGTTTTTAATTAGTTAATATTTGAAGAGAAATGAGTACTTATGTCATGTATATCTTTTCTATATCATACCTACATAATAATTTGAAAATGGTATTTTATTTGGGAGCTATATATTTGATTTAATAGAATAGATTTAAAATATATAGTAACAAAAAATAAAAAATAAAACGACCGTGTTGAACAACACGGACGTTTTATTTTTTAAAAATTGTATTCATATCCGTTGCGTAGTTTAGAAGTTCTTCTAAACTACGCAACGGATATGAATTTATTCCATCATTTTAGAGAATTTATTCCGAAAGGTTTATGTGAATAATACAATGAAATTAAACTGATATTTAACAAAGTAATCTTTATCGTTTTGTCAAGTTGTAAAAACCATGCGACCAAGGATTGGTCGCTGCTACTTATACAGGTGGCGACTTAGACACATGCATCCGTCAAGGGGTTGATTCTTTACCATTAAACTCATATCCGATACGTGAAAACAAAAAAAAAAAATATATATATGGACTATTTCCATTCGCGTATGTTTTTTTTTTTTTTTTAATTTTTTATTAAGAGGAGCAGCAAACAGTTAGGTACATTATGAAAACTTAAACAATATTTGCATTGTGTTAATAATGTAAGTCACAATACTGTCCACGGGTTATCATAATAATATTTAAAAAAAAAACAATAACCGCAAGGAATAAAGAGAAAAAAAAAAGTAAAAAATTATGAAATAACATAAGAGAAAGATGACAAATAAAAACCAAGACAGATTTAAAACAATAGTTTGAAGATTAAATATGTATTAATTTTTCAATTTCCTTGAATTTTTCTCAATTCTTGTCTTAATTTTTGTCAATATTTACAAAAGTTTTATTGTAAATACAAGTCAACCATGCGGCGGATGGGTGAGCGCAGGCCGGAGTTGGTTCGACAAGAGGGTATTGCATTTTTTTTTACGAACCTTATATATGTATGTGTTTCATAGCAAAAGTTGTTAAGTATGACAGGTAGAATCACCCCCTTGATGGATGTAGGTCAGTAAATCGCCACCCTGTATTACATGTTGAAGAATGAGGATCTTTAGATGATAACAATAAAGTCAAAGTCAAACCATTTATTGGTTTTTATTTCAAATAGGCTTTTTGATCGTTATTTATTAACAAGCAAGTAAAGATTTTTTCCAATACTTATTTAGTAATATAAAGTAGTATAGTAATGTATAGTAGTATAGTATTTAGTAGTATATGTAGTATTATTTATGTAGTTTTTTATATAGTAATTTTATCTCTAAGCAATTAATTTCTAAGATATTGATAGTTATTCGAGAAACTCGAATCATAAGTTGGTCGTTTTCATCGCCGTCTTGTTATTATGTTTTACGAGTTTTTAATAACTTTGTGAATTATTTACTATATTTTATTAGCAGTATTGTATGAATATTAATATAATTTGCAAATTCGTTGGTAACCTATGTAAAGTTAGCAAATTAGTCAGTGGCAAAGGTCACATAAACTAATTCTAATTAAATTCAGAGTACACCAAGGTAACAATTTGGTTGTGGTCAAGATTTTGAATAAATAAAGATTAATGTTTATCTATTAAAATAGCATCTTAAGACTCAAGAGTAATCAAACTGTATCTTAGGTTTGAACAACTTGCTAATGCACGCCGTGGTCTGTTTGGACTGTGGATAAATTACTAATGACCTGCTACTAAATAAATTACTAATGACCTGTTACTAATCACTCTCGATAACTTATCTGGCAGAGAAATTACACACATACCTATTGTATAGAATATCTGTGGGGATAATACCGTATTAAAAAAATGGTCGCATTCTATTCTCAGTCTATCAAAAGAACCTGTAATTTACCTACATTTGTGAAAAGTTATATATAAACGAATGAGAATTGGCCTGCTATCACATATATAGTCCTCCAGACCGTATTTCGGCCACGGCAGCCAATCTCAACGGAGACTAGCCTTCGGCGCGGGAGATATTATAGTGCACAAATGTGTGCGCAGACGCAGGTGCACTCTCTCTTTCCTCAATCTCATAGTCCGATGGGACGGCAATCCGATACGACCGGAGAGAGATCCGGCGCAGGACCAACGGCTTAACGTGCTTTCCGAGGCACGGGGGTATCACACCGCCAACATCCAAACTCCGGGCTGTTACTAAGAAATTCCTAATGGAAAAACCCAATAACACTGCCCGATCTGGGAATCGAACCCAGGACCCCACGCTCAGCAGTCGCGCTTGCGACCACGAGACCAACGGGGCAGTTAAACACACACACACACATATAAGAAGATTGGAAACTAGCCCTAAATCTCATCAAACTAACAACTAGTTCATCAGACCTATTACTAAAATTAAATCGCATAATAAAAACGTTCTGAGAAATAAATTTTGCCCAGTGGCACTCACGGTTCAAGAATTATGAATAAAACATGCCACACTTCTTGGTAGGGCCCGGCTATCCGTCTTGCGTTGTGAGGCACCTATCCATCCATTATACAAGGTGTTATTGTACTTCCTGCCTTATGGCACATCATTTTGTGGGCCCCGGAGGCCCATTGAAGCAAGATCGAGCGTATTGTTGTTTATTGTTTCCCTAAACCCTCTCGTAACAAAGCGTACGGTGGCTAAGGTGACCCACTCACGAATGTATTTTCGTCGCCTGTTTTTATTCGCACGTCGCGGATAATTCATCCTATTCTTAATATAGAATGTGGTTTGGAGAATATTGCGAGTAACTCGTCTTTAGTTGGGTCTTGCATACTGATCTGTAAATGGTTAATATAATAAGTTGAGTTTTATTCTGTCTGAATGGTGTGCTAAATAATTCATTAGTGATTAAAAATAGACTTATCTTTGGTATGATCGACTATGAATACACAATCCTGAACCTCAGACCAAATAAAAAATCAAGACATAGCGCTGCGAACACTACAGTGAAGCATGCCAAAACTACACCTCCGCTCTGTGAATACACGCTCACATGCACACATTTACAACCATTTACAACCAAACTACACGTCACTAAGTGCACACATGTTTACGAAACCGGCCCACGTCAATGTTGACAGCGCTCTGTCTTGGTTTTGTATTTGGTCTGAGCCCTGAACCCATCTTTTCCGCATAGGTTGAGCATATTTTACCTTGACAATTGCTGTAATAAATACAATAGCAATAGCTTTTTTACCAGGTTAACTAACCAGGCTGGGGTATTCTTGGTATCATATCAAAATTATAGTACTTATCGAAGTAGCGCACAAGGTCTGCTGAAAGTAGCAGGAATCTGCTGTACCAGCCGATGTTGCAATGCTGTGGGGAGCAGCAAGGAATGTCTTTTCACTGATATGATGATAATGAATTACATAGGTACCTATAGCAAACAGTACTTTCAGTTCTGAAAATAAAACAGATATTACTTCAAAATTGGCCATCTCTCATTGATATTTTTTTACTTTTTTTCTGACACATAAGATACAGGACATGTCCTAGTTTGAGTGTCAGGAGTTTCACATAACGAGCATGTACTTAGTCTGACTACCATAAGGATCTAAATTATTTAAGTAATGCATTGTTAACTCTTTTTTTCTCCTTGTTGTATTTATTAGGTTTGTGATTTTTTTTATTAAAATGATTATAAATAAAAAAAATAAAGTTATAAAAACTAAAACCCAACTACGACTAAAAAGTCATCTAAAAAGGTGTGAACAAAACATCACAGACTGACATCTATCCGGAGTCACACGTGTTAGGCATGAATCGAACAGATTACGTAAAAAAAAACGGTTATAACCAGCGAACAATCAAGACGCTTCCAACGATACCTCATTTATCAAATTATGATGAGAAGTTTAGAAGTTATGATGGAACAGATGAACATACATACCGGTCAAAATCATAACCCTCCTTTTTGCTTCGCCGTAATCGGGTAATAACTTAGTAACAAGTAAGGCTAACATTACCTACGTAGAGATTTTCAAGTCAACGTTCTTTCATATGTAGATTCAAACATGTACTCGGCTTTGTTTGGTCCTATTGCTTTACAGCACAGCAGCAGTCAGTACAAACTCGCCACATAATTGATGAAGGAACAACATCATGAGCTTGCTAATGAGGCTACCAGTAGTTGCTCTAAACAATGCGGATCTTGGCAATTAGCCGGGAAACACTAGCATTAAAGAAAGGGGGAAACTAAGTACCTGTATACATTCCTTACAACTCTACCTACCTACTTTGTCAGCTCAACTTGTTACTGTGTGTGTTGATTTTTAGCAGCTGTAATTACCTTCTCATAAATTATTTTTGCTTCTATGCTTTGGGGTATAATTTCTGTCGCTCAAAATGAGTGCAGGAATTTTGGTCAATATTCCCATAGTCAATCTCTTACTCATTTAGGGTTAAGTTTATCACAAAATTCAGAAAATAAAAAGGGTTGGAATTATTTTATGAACATTATTTCGAACTTTATTGGGTTTTTCCATCTAGAACTTCTCAGTAGCAGTCCGGAGTCTGGATTTGTGCCCGGTTGATGGATAGGCTGGAATTAAACATAACTGGCGAAATTTGAGTGTACCTATAGGTACACTTCTGCCCAACCCTTCTGGGAAACAAGGCGTGATGTTATGTTATTTTATTTCGCACGGCAAAAATATTAATAATTTTATGATGAGCAGGACAATCTAAAAATGGATGCCAAGTGAGTTTATTTTTAGATGCAAGAACAACTTTTAAGAGTGATAAAAAATAACTCCAAGAAATACAACTTTTGTTCTAAGAGTTTCAGAACTATGAGATTAAAAACGTCTTCCCATAGAAAGTTACGTGAACTTGTCGAGGACGTGTTCTTTTCTTATAAAAAAGTCGTGAAAAATAACTTGAAAAGGTGTAAAGAAAATATTCTATTCACTTTCAGAAGTTTTCTTAAGGCGATAGCGACGGGTAGCCTGCGAAATTCAAATTTTCATACGTTTTTTTCAATTTTTTTTATTATTTTTTTTTAAGAAAACGTTGCCCCACACTAGAAATTTCTCCTGTATCGTGGGTGCGTTTACAAACATTTAAACTCACATACACAAACAGCCAGACCCAGAACAACTAATTGTAGGTCATACAAATATTTGTTCCGTGCGGGAATTAGGTTGTATGTTGATTAAAATATGATTGGCGATCATAACAAGTATGTATTTACAGAATAATTATTATTAAAATCATCAATATAACTCCCTAACTTCAAATAACCCTATTGAATGACTATGAATTGAATTTCGGGCTACCTTAGCGCATAACCGTAAATGTAGCCCTCGAAAATTAATTTGTTACGTTTTTTTATATTGCAGCGCTCTTCACAATTTTCATTCAATTCATGGCTTTTACAATGTTTTCAAATTACACTGCTAATAATGGTTAAAGTCTCGTACAGACCAGCGCGACGCGACGGCGCGACGCGACTCGAACAATACAATTTCTAAAAAAACTTCACGGTATAACAATAGCCGGTGTCGCGTCGCGCTGTCGCGTCGCGCTAGTCTGCACGAAGCTTAATATGGGAGGACAGTGTAGGCCTGTCAATGAATAAGTACCTACTAGGTACTTAACAAAATATAAAATTATCAAAAAAAGAAGCATCTGTGTCTACATGGCCTACAACGTCCTCACATTCATAAAATAGAAAATAAAACGACATGATTTTCATTACAACTGTAACAAACCCGAATGGATATCATGGTAGTATCCAAGCCATAAAAAATTCAGTGCAAACATCTCCTTTATTCGATTCTAGGTGGCAAAGTATGCAGAGTAGGTACAGGGGATCGAAAACCCAGTTTCCCTATATCTGTTTACGGTAAATACATCAGCATAGGTTGCAAGCCAACCGAAACCACAAGGCCATTACCACAGAATAATAAAATTGTAGAGAAGCGCAACTTATGTACACACCGCTACACATCAAGTTATACATTTCCAGTATAAGCTAACCTCGCATTGTACGGAAATCCTATACAATGTGAGATCAGTATAAACTGGAAATGTATAGCTTGATGTGTAGCCGTGTGTACCTATTATAGTAGGGAATTAATTTAATTGTTGAGCAGTTTGCCACATTTTTCGTGCTACAGCCAATCATACTTTCATTCTGCTGACAAAGAATTAAATTTCTTGTGATTTGAATTTATGGACAACTAGCTTTTGCCAGCAGTGTTACATCGAAATCCTTTCAGCCGTTAAGTGAAAAGGTGACAAACAGATTAACTTTCGCAATAATATTTGAATGGATATGGATTTCAGCAGATAGTCAATTTGTATATCAACCAAGTTTCCTGACTTTATTTTATTCATTTATTCAATTCCATTTGATTTTACTTTGTAAGTAATATGCTTGATACAATCCGCGCTCGCACAAGCAGTTGTCAATATTGTCGATAATCAAGCGTGGAGCGCATAATGGCAGAAGATTATGCCCGAAACTGTGCGAATGCGTACGCAGCGGGAATTTCGCCTCTGTAACTTTACTACTCTATGACATTACAAATAAAATTACTACGACACACCGGCCCCGGCCGCTTCGGTTCAAACGCACTGGAATGGATTCACTCAATTTAGCGAAATAAAATATTTTCTTTTTCAAAATTTCGATTGAATTAACTTTAACTGAAATTCGATAGTGCATATGCCTTTTGGGTAATCGAATAGTTTGGGAACGCTTTGCGATATAATTTTGTAGCTACTGGAATTATTTGGTCTGATGGTTCGTCGGTATGTGGAAGCTGAATTACAATCAGGCGCATCGATCATTCTGTAAGGTTAAGCTGCGCATGCTGCAATCAGTCTGAGGATGGGTGATCATTATTTACAAATGTAGATCGTTCTAGGGCACGTAGCTTGACTGGCTTTACGTCAACGGTGGCCAATGGTTAACTAATCTATTAGGTATTCGTGAGTTGGCAGACCTAAAAACGTTTATGTGTATTCTGGTAACCGCAAGTCTGACAACTAATCTCTTTTCTTGATATGTCAGTATTACCCAGGATGTGATACTCAGACGGCAGTCACTCTATGTAAATTAATTCTTCAGCTCTATCTGGACAGATGCCAACCCAAACCTAGTTAGATATAGACTAGAAGGTAATATGGGCTTATTTTGAGTGATGCTATTGGAATAAAACCGCGAGTTGCGTCGTTTAACGTCGTGTCATTGGTTTTAGAAGGTCGTTGAAAGGCGGTTTTACGTCAAAGGTACGAATGTCTAGCATAAGTGATGATCACAGTCACACACACACAAGTCCTATTTACACAGTGACTTGTTATTTTCTAAGTACCATGTGACATGAGCACTTAGATAACCTGTGTTTTTTTTTTGGAGAGGTAAATAAAGATGTTAGCTCAAAACATCAAACTGCAAACCCATTGCTTAGAATTGCTTATTTAAATACGTTTTATCCGGTTTCTTAGTGGCACTAAATATTAACTTCTTATTGTTTCTGCAGTTCATCAATACTTTCTTTTTAAAAAGGATTGAGGAAAGATTTTAAGTAAAAATATTTAGCATTTATTTTAAACAGTTCGTTGACTGTATGAAAGCTGAAGAAAGCGAAGATAAATAAACTTTGCTTTGTGCTACATAAATAATGTTATGAGAGTGGATGAGCAAACATGGTGAATAGTGATGTAAGTAGGTATATATGCGCAGTCATCATTGCATTGTGAAACTTTCACTAATAAAGAACCGCTATGTATGAGTGTGTATATTATGTCACTGTAAGTTTGTGAGAACCGATAGTTTATAATCTATCGTTAATATTTCCGTTATTTAATAAACTGTAGAAAAATTGTGAACTGGTGTTATGGTCAGATTAGAGTAGAACTGTGACAAACGGTGCGCGAGCCGAGCGACCGAAGCGAACGGTGCCGCGGTCGCGGCCGGCGAGCGCAACTTCCAAGTTGCTCGCAGCTAGGCAGACTATTTAGTATTAGCGCAAGGTGCGTTACGTCGCAAGTCGCAAGCAACAATTTGTCGGTTTCCCTAGTAGGTTAGTTAGAGTGGTTCAGAGATTGATAGGTCAATCAAATCAAGTTGGTTGTACTCTGGTAATTTCTAAGCTAGATATTACTAGATGGACGGAAAGGTGACAGGGTCAGAGAGTATTATTTTATAGGTGGAGAGTCGGGTGCTGTGGTGCAAAGAACTTGTAAGATGCATATATATCCAACAGTGAAATGTGATAGGCTGAATTTTAAACTATGTACCTATACATATGGGATGTCGGGAGCCCTCGGGGAGGGCTCATTTTAAATGTAGGTTTTTCTTAGCCAATACAGCATTATAAACCGTGAAAATAAAATCTGATGTATATTTTAACAATATCTATTAGTATATGCGTTGATTTTAAAATCCAAGCATTTTCATCTTTTTTTAATTTTTTGTACACTTACAGGTTGGAAACTACGTATAAACCAATACTAAAGCCTCCTGAAAACATTATTTTACTACAACGTTTTACAGTGTTTTATACCTAATCCCGTTTTCCGTCCGCGATGGTTAATTTTAGCGCAAACGTAATGCCGGCAACCCTCCCGGAGGGTTCACTTCCAATAGTTCCAATATTTATGGCGGCATGGCGTATGAGTTCTATGAAAAGTGAGTGGAGTCGAAAGTGTTAAGGGGTGTCTTTTGATCATATCGAATCGGATTGACCGTCGTGTGGGCTTACTTCATTATCAGCGAACGTATAAAATGTCACAATTTCAAAGTCACTCACTTATATCTAAACTCAATCATCTAACCACAAACTTAAATAAACTAAGTACCACAAAGTATATGCAAAACCATCCGATAAAATCAGCACATTGTTCAGCTCGTATTTCCATACTTTGTTCCACAAAATATACAAAAGAATTCTCTGTTAACACTTTTATTTCTAAGTGTTGATTAATATATATTGGAGTCGGGAGAGGCTATCCTCGCGGGACACGATAATTTACGACGCGGGCGCCGGCGGCCACCGACAATACCTTATTTACGTTTAAATAAAATACGATCATTGGATTATTGATAAAAAAACCTAAGCTACCGATATTCGCAATACTTTTTGTGGAATAACGAAGAGTAATGCGTATAAAGAACGGACCGTAACCCGTAACCCGTAAGTTACTTTATCTGTCCGATGCCTAGTTATGCTCGCAAAGGTAGGTCATTTAAGCCATAAATGTGTATCAGGACGACGTAAATTCTAATTAAGCAAAGGAATAATCTTACGAGTTGTAAGTCGTAGGTTTGAACCCAGATACGCGCTTTACTTTGTGTACTTATTATTTTATCAAGTGAAGGAAGGCATCGTGAGGAAACCGGCATGTTCTAGAACCAAAAAAATTCAAAGACATTGTGACATTTATCAACCCGCACTTGGCCCGCGTGGTGCATTACAGCCCACTCCCTCTCACCGAGCGGAGGCCTGTGCCTAGCAGTGGGAACACTATAAGCGGATTATGCTAAAGGAATAATTAATTATTCGTGTGGGTTTGCAAACAGTAATTATTTTTGTAGGTTGTGTGCACTGTTATCTATGACTCTGGTACTACAAAACAAATAGAAGAGCAAATTAACGATAGCCTTATTCCTATTATCGACTGGTTGAATGCTAATAACCTTAAAATAAACCTTAACAAAACTAAAATAATGAATTTTAAAATTAGGCATAAAGAACAATCGCAGTTTCAAGTACACTATAAAGGGAACGAAATACTTGAAGCTAGTGTAACAAAATTTCTTGGACTTTATATAGACAATTTAATTATTAGTGACATATTTTTTTCATTTTGTATTGTTTGGCCCTTTTACTTTATTTAACTGACATATTTTTAACATGACAAACTTAATCTATATTTTTTGTGATATCACCTACTTTGAAATAGTTATGTTTTATGCATGTAAAACCTGTTAAAATTTTGTACCTATGCCTTTTGGCGGAGCACAGCTCGTATTATTTATGAAAACATCTACTGTATGTAGGTACCCTGTGTTCACGAAATAAATGAATTTGAATTTGAATTTGAAATTGATTTCAGTGCGAAGGTATCCAAAGAATTATGTACTATCGAAGAACTTCATATCTATACATCGTACGGACTAGTTTTGCTTGCAGCGCTCGGCAGCTATAGAACCGGGCGGTAACAGATGTGGTCATCGTGTTTTCGAACTGCTTGGATATGAAGTTCTTCGATTGTAAAAGTAGTCTAAGTTGCTCCTGACATTAACTATATGCCAGTAAAAGACCCGCCAAAGAGACAGACAGACAGACGGACAAATATTTTTCAAATTGTTTTTTTTGTTACCGTACCGTATATATTTTCGTAAGCATTTAGTAAAAAGCTGTTATTTTTGCCATTAAAGAAAGAATAAAGAAAGAAAGAATAATATTTATTTGGACACAGTTCGTGAAACACATAATACAAAAATAAAAAGTGAAAATAATCATAAAGCGATAATAGTGTGTGCCTCACGGCTGCGCCAAAAAGGTTAATTTCAGCATTAATGCCCGACAAATGCTGTCTGACGACATTACAAACAGACACTTCTATTTTATGTATTTGTATGTAAGTAAGAGTATAGATTTTTTTCCCTTATTATAGAGTTCCATCTACCTAAATCAGAATGAAATACTAAGGACACTTCATGCTAGTTATAAGAATTAAATAAAAAAAACAATCACAGATTTATTGTTTTTTTATTTAACCTAGTTTTTTTTGCAGCTGAATATTCCAGATATTCAACAAAAAAATTATTATAAAGTAAAATTCTATCATTAAATTGTACAGTCAAAATACCTGGACAAAGCGCCTATATGTTATATAGGCGCTTTGTCCAGGCAAGTTCGAAATCAAAGGCACGCATGTACAGAAGCGCCATATTTTTGTATTGTTCCATAGATTTCGCTACTATCACCCATGAATGGCATATTGGAAAAGGATTATTTTATCAAACAACGGGCCAGGAGACTGCACATTGAATACCAGAAAGCATTTACTCACACCCACACAGGTACTAGGTAGGTATACCAGAGTGTAAAAATAGCACATCGAATTTTAAAAACAGACGGTTATATTGTTATAAATTTATAATTCTCAAAGACGACGGTTTACAAAGCATAATTTGCTCCAAATTCTATTAACGGTCGCGTATTGTACCTACCAATTTAATGACAATAATGCCGATAAAAGTTAAAAAAGCCATTGGCACCATGACATAATGATTAGTAGGTCGAATCTTGGCAAATATCGAACGCCCATGGACAGGCTATGGCTTGAATTAATTGATTCAACTGTTTTAAGAAACAAGGTAATTCATAAAGCTTTTAAATCACGTCAATGTGTTTGACATAACAATTATATTGTAATGGAATAAATATTACATAAAACGTAATTAATCAATCAACCAACTCATCTTATCGCAGTCCTCTACTGGGCTTCCCCAAGCCCTAATCCAAACCTCCCGTCTTCTGTAACCAATCTACCCCAACTAATTTCTTTAGGAGAGGCAAACAGCTGATTAATTCTGTTTTTCTTTCATTCCAAAATCATTAGCATTAAAATGTAGATGAGGGGCTTAAAATTTAATCCCAATTTACATTTTGTAACAGTAAACCATCCCGACATTCAATCAAAATAATATATAACTAGTGTTTCGTAATGCTAAAATAATCGCCAAATAAAATAACCTTATTTACTTTAGTTATAAACCTACCTAACACTTTTTAGAAGCGATTACTGGTCAAATACATTCACGTTCATCTAACTTTTAGGCACTGTCAGATGGTATTTACGACTAATACTGAAGCAGCATAGAAGACGAAGAAATTGGGATAAGGGTTAGAGAATGAGTTACCTACTTCAGACATACCTACCTTCTTATAGAGTATCTTCATTTTCAGCAAAGAGACCTCCAGGCATCCTATATCATTCATTCTTAGCAATGAGAGCGCCAGGCATCCTATATAATTCATTCTCAGCTAAAAGACCGCCAGGCATCCATCGTCAAGCATGTTTTTTCCGAAAACTAATCAGAAACGTTTCATTCTGAGCTGCTACTGAGAAAAACACAGCTTCATCCTTTACTTGACCTACTTAAGATTTCAACGACTTGATTAAACTTACGTCCAAGAATTGGTTTAGATTAGACTATACTAATGAGGGAGTCAATGGTCTTGTTTTAAATAAATTCAATATAAGCATAATTATTATTGTCTACGACTTCAAGGGCATTCATATTGTTATGTCTACGGTTCACCTTTCCTAACACGATCGTTATGTTGGCATAATATTTTAATATTACAATATTGTTCTATAACTTTAAATTGTTGAAAAACTACATAATGTCGTGTGCTACGATCCTGAGCAATCCTGACTTACTCCTTTTACTCACGTTCTTACCCTTCATCATAATCATTCAGTCGAAAGACATCCACTGCTAGACTGACTGTCGTCACAAACTCAAACCATTTATTTCAAATAAACCAATTACAGGCACTTTTGAATTGTCAAGGGGTCGGTCAGTCAGAAAGATGAAGCTAGATCGATAGAGATAGAGCGCATCGACCGATCATGTGCTTGTGGCAAGTCATCGGTCCACCTTGCGGGGCATACCCAAGCAGTGCTTTCATATCCCGCTATTTAATTACGCAACACATTTTCGTAAACGACTAGCTTTACCCGGCCCGGCTTCGCACGGGTAGCACTAAGTACTTATAGGTACCTACCCTACCTACCGTACCTACCCTACCTACCCTACCTACCCTACCTACCCTACCTACCCTACCTACCCTACCTACCCTACCTACCCTACCTACCCTACCTACCCTACCTACCCTACCTACCCTACCTACCCTACCTACCCTACCTACCCTACCTACCCTACCTACCCTACCTACCCTACCTACCCTACCTACCCTACCTACCCTACCTACCCTACCTACCCTACCTACCCTACCTACCCTACCTACCCTACCTACCCTACCTACCCTACCTACCCTACCTACCCTACCTACCCTACCTACTATAAACCTCACGGAGCCCGAGACCTTTCCAACGAATGCAAAACCGTGGAAATCGGTTCGTGCGTTCTGGAGTTATAGCGTCAGGAAGGAAAACCCGACTTATTTTTATATAGTAGATTACGACTAATATGTTTCATTTTGACATTTCAACAACATTTATTGCGTTATTTACGTTGTTGAGCACATTTTTTTTCGAACTTTTGAAGCAATGGATAAGTAGTCTGTTTTAAAACGATTCAGATTCTGATTGATCGTGTATTACGATCACCACTTCAGAATCTTTCGGCCCCATTGGCCATCTGTTCTGCGCGATTTACCCCGCCCACTGTTTCTTAAATTTGTAAATTCTTTGGGGTATCTATGTTTCCTTGGTTCTCCACACAGCTGTTATGTCTGTATAATCTTCTCGGGAATTATATTATGACCACTCAATTCCCTTTTTATTATGATACTAACTAAATAGTTCATCAAAAGCTATTACCTTTTCGAAAAGCTGTAGCTGTCAAACTCAATGCATTTATTTCAAATAAACCAATTACAGGCACTTTTGAATTGTCAAGGGGTCGGTCAGTCAGAAATATGAAGCTAGTCGCCCATTCCAAAACGTAGTAGGTACCTATGGAGAAGAACGGGTAAGAAACTCCACGGACACTCTTTTAAATAAAATAAAATGGTTACATAATATTGGTTACATCATTCAAGTTGAAGTTATACATGTGAGAACGATGCAAAACATTAAAAGCGTCCGTTAGAAATAAAAATATAAATTAAATTAAAATCGCCGTGGCAGCTAAGAGATGACCAGTCCCTACTGACGGCACCCGTTCACGAACATGACGCATGGATTAGCACCATTCAGCTCAACCATTTTGAAGGGAGCTAAATGACCCAACACAGGCGCCACCGCCAGCGAGACATTAGAGTGAGCATGACATACTCTCAGCCGCCAGGGCACATTCAATAGTCAATGAAAGACATACTCAGTACCTAAATGGTAGCTTTATAGTCGGTACATGGTGCCCACACATGTGCCATGCAATTATACAATGCTAAGACATTGAATTTATACAATGCAAAGATAGTTTTTAAAATCTTCAGCAGCTCCAACGGTATTTTCAAATGCTAATCAATTAGTTTATGCTTGTGGAGCAGGACCAGCGTTGAGCCAAGCATTTTTATCAGCGATGTAATCCCCCAACTTATAATATGCTTGGCTGCATAGTGTGTGTTTAATATAAGATTTAAATTTCGTTTCATTCAGTTGAAGTATGTGGGGAGGTATTTTATTGTAACATTTCTTATACAAATATATGTACACCCAATAATAGTTAAGAAGAACAAAAAGAAAACTCCTAGCAATGTTGATAGAGCCACAAGACTATTAACGAGAATACATAATGAATAACGGATGGTGAAACTGTGAAAGGTATTGCAATTACACAAAGTTTCCACCGGCCGAACTTACCAACAGTTCTCCTGGTTAATTGATCGGATCTATTATTCAACGTTGGAAGTTCTCGAGGTGTTCAGTTTCCTCCTGTCACAGTTCCATGAATAATCAATCATCTTTATTATTTAAATAATTATACAATTTTCATGCTGGAAAACAGGGATCTGCAAGGAGTAATGTTACGACTACACGTGCCAAACTTTTGCCTATACTTCATTGGTTTTCAAGTAAACAAAAAAACCACGTGACGAGACAGCTGTCAAGTATCCGACTAAACGTAATACCTGTCACTTCATTTGTCATGCTACGTCACAGGTGTACCTACTCTTCAATTTAGCAACGTTATAATTCGTTGACGTTTAGAGTTTGGGCTTTTTACTGTAGACAGATTACAAAATATAATATAATTATTATAAGTCTAACTAAAAAATTGTGCCCACGCAGTTACATCTACGAAGAGTAGTTTAAGAATAAATGATAAAAGTTTAACATAGTTACATTAATAAAAGAAGAAACTATCATAAAAAACTAAAATAAATTTGATTTGGTCAAAACGTTTTTTTTAAACAAGAAAGTGTCATCAATAAAAACCCTTTATACGATTTGTTTACCTTTATTAATTACTTACAGCAATGGAGTATAGGTGTTAGATACTAGTAAGGACATTCTCCTAGCTAAATAAATAGTATCGTCACGTCATCTTTATCGTATCGCCATCGATAAATTATGTTCATAAAATATACTGGGTCAAATTAAATTAGCTAGCAAAACTCCACGAAAGTGATGAGATAAAACAAAAAAAAATGTTTTGATGTGTACTTAGGTACTTGCAATAACAGTTTAAAAGCATAAGGAACAGGGTGTAAAGTTCACTCATCCTCTATAGAAAAGGGAGGATCCTCCGACCAGACGGGTGTTGTGTCTGGCGGGCAACTGCCCAACGATTGATGTCGGAAAGTTATATATATATATACATTTATGTTGATCGAGCAGTAAACTTTGCTTTTTTTGGCAACACGATTTTGTGTGACGTCTGGTCTTTGAGCCGTAGTTCGAGTGTGGCGATGTAGATGCCGCCACAATTGTTTTTTCTTTTTTATCATTTTGGATATCGAAACCCATTACGTCTATCGTGTTTCACAAACTAATTCAATTCGATCCTGTATTTACATATCAACAGCGCCATCTTGATTTCGTAAACTTGTCAAAAGTGGTATCCATGGGGATTTGTAGGACTACGTGGCAAGAACATTGTGTTTCAACGTTGGTAAGTTGAATATCTAGTTTTTCCAAAGTTATCTAGTGAAAAGCACGATAATGGAGATGCACAAAGGTTTGTCCTTGTTATTAGGTATTAATATGAAGGTAGGTATTTCTCTCGTTTTGTGGAAATCGGTTGTCATGGTCTGGGCATGTGATGCGGAGAAATGAGGAAAATGTGAGGAAAATATGAGTATGAATGTGGATGACTATGAGGGTAGGGGAAGACCAAGAAACGATGGTTGAACTTTGTGAAAGATGATATGGCTAGAAAGGGGGTGACTACCAAGATGACGACTGATAGAGTAAGTAAGTATGGAAGAAAAAGACATTGAAATTGGGATAAGGGTAGGAGAATGTAGGTACCTCTTTCCGAATTAGGGTGGAACATATCAGAAAGGTGGCTCAAAAGGGATAAAAACGTATTTTGAAGCAATCTCGATAAGCTATTGAAATCAGTTCCCAAAACGTATAAACGAACATAGCTCCCATTCCAAAGCAAAACAATTCTTGACACCAAATCTATAACCTCTTTACATATAAATACGAACAAACAGCAAATAACACTGGCATGTGCAGTTATGAGCACAAACTATGTTCAATAATGAACATCCGAGCGGATCCGGAGCGGCTCGCATCCGGCATCGCCTCGCTTGTGTAAAAATATGTTCGATCCGCTCTGCATATCCGGGAATGCAAAATGAATATTTCGTATCCATTAGGATTACCTTTAGGGGTTGTAAGTGCTGTTGTTATGCACTAATCTGCCTAAAGTGTGGCCATTTTGATAGTGCTACTTGTAATGGCTGGCAATAGGCGAAAATGTGGAATTCAAAACGTTCCATGTTGATCTATGTCAGAAACAGAATATGCTAGAGCTGGGCCTACTGGCTAGGCCGGGCTATGCGCATTGTTCAAAATAATAATGACCCATGCAAGCTCCGCATTTCCATTTTTGAAATATGATCTGTGATTTCCGAATTCAAATTAAAATATTAAAACGCGAATTTTAAAGCTCTGGCTACACTGATGCGAATCCCACGCGGGAATCGGGATGTGTCTGCGCGCGTCGATTGTCTTAATGATTAAGAAGTCAAGCGATTAGTCGCGCCTGTTTGAACAGCTTCGTACAACTAAGTTGGCACAATCGGCGCGAGCGAATTCTGTCCTGCATCCCGCGCGGGATTCGCCTGAGTTTGACCAGAGCTTAATAATACATGTGCTCATGGGGAAGAAAATGAGTTTTTTGTCACAGGTGTCTTTTGGCTTACGGAAAATGTAGGCCACGAAACCTGTCAACATACGTTTGTAGCTCATGAACATCGAATATATAATGAAATTTAAAAAAAAAAACATCTGTAACCCGTCTATGGGAAATAAACACTTATTTTCCATAGACGGGTTACAGTTTTTTTCATCTAAAAGTATGAAATAAGAAAATATTTCAGACAGAATTCAAGGCATAGGTATCAAAAATGGTCAGGGTAAAGCAGAGCAGGTTCTCAATTCGACTGTTTTTTTTTGTATGTTTCTTACCCGATTACTCCGCCAATTTTGAAATGATTTTGATGATTATTTTTTTTTATTTTTTTGTTTAGTAGATCATACTTCAGAGGTGGTCCCATATAAATTTTATTGACTTTGCTTGAGTAGTTTTTGAGTTAGCTTCAATAATACGTATTTTTCCCACTTAGTCTATATATATGGATGATGTTATAGTTGCTGTCACTGTTATTTAAATATAGCAAGTAGTGGTATTAGAATGTGTAGGTTGTGTGTGTAGGTACCAGAACTAAAAAGTGAAAAATAAGAACTTGAAAAAAAAATAGAACCGACTTTTAAATCAACACAAAAAGTGCAAAATAACTTTAATTTCGAAAGTCGGTGGCAAAAAACGAAAATGCAAAACCAAAGACACCGACTTCCGAAATTAAAGTTACATTGAATTTTTTTTTTTTTTTTGAAGTCGGTTCTCTTTTTTTTTGCAAAAAATTGTTTTACGATAAAAAATTTGGTTAAACCGAAGTTATAACTGTAACTTTACTCCGGGATTATAAACAAGCGGGTTAAGTTACTTAAATAATTCAATTGAAGAAGTAGGTACTTACCCATGAGAAATGAAATCACTCATTCACCATCATCAGCATCATTTCAGCCGAAAGACGTCCACTGCTAGACATAGGCATCCCCCAAGGATCGCCACTGTTCAGAGCAATCCCTGCCCATTGCCTTGTTGCATTGTGTCTACCCACATTTCATAGCACTAGGCAAGAGTAGTTTTCCCAGTTGAAGTATTACTTTTTTGGACTTCTGTAACTCTAAGTACTAACGTTCTTGAAAATTCGTTCTTGATTTAGCTCAACTGGTCATTTCATGACTACTTTTAAATTAATTAACAACCTCAATCATCTGCCTAGCCTTTCCCCGTCTATGTTGGGGTCGGCTTCTAGTCTGCCGGATGCAGCTGAATATCAGTATTTTACATGGAGCAACCGCCTATCTGACCTCCACAACCCAGTTACTGGGTAATAGGATACCCCTTGGTAAGACTGGTTGTCAGACTTTCGGGCTTCTGACGACTGTCAAAGATCCACGGATGTCAGCCGGGATCAACGGCTTACCGTGCTTTCCGAGAGGACGCACTTAACGTGCTTTGCACCGTGCACGGAGGAGTTTCGGTATGTAAAGATGGTCACCCATCCACGGACCAACCGCGTTAAGCTACGCTTAACGCGGTTGGTCCGTAGCGTAGCTTAACCTAATGGATCGACCCATGCGGCTGTTATTACTTAGCCACGAGCTCCTCAAATTAATTGACTACCTAACCAACATAAATAAAAACTAAAATGTTTTCAAGTGTTGCAATCCTTTTTAAAGCAGTGTATTATTTGTATAGTGGCCTATATAGTGTGTGCCTTACACACGAAAACCAATTAAGTACCTACATCGAACTAAAAATCCATGTTCCAATTTTTTTCTAAATCAAATCCAGGATTTCGAGTGGTGCAGCCGTTCGCTACCTCTTCACTTCTTGCCAATTTTAATACAGGTATGGGAAACTAATATTTTCTAACTGAATATGCGAAAGTGAAATAATAAAATTTATAGAATTTAGAATATATATATATTTTTTTATACCGTACGTACCTGGGTAACTATTCTCTTCATATGTTGAAGATTTCTGTAGAAATTTCGCTGCAAATGTGACAATAAAAAAAAACAATATAATAAAAGCTAATAAGAATAATTAAATTTAAAAAAAACCTCTGCTACGAGATGGGAGACCTTTCTTTTTGTGAAATTTCATGTTTCTAGGCCAACGGGAAGGCCCTTTAGGTTTTGATTTAATTCCGAGTATCAAAATACCGTAATTGTCGTATTTTTAATTGCGTTGACTTAGAAGCTTGATTTGTTAGAGCTCCAAGGGACCGTAGACCTACGTATTTGATATTTATTTCAACCGCTCTTTCCTGAGAAAAAGCAGACGTACAAAGTGGTCCTAAGGGTTCCGTTTTACCCTTTTTTCGAACATGCTCGCGTTGACGATAGACGGATCGGGAACGGCCATCTTAAGGGGCTTAATGTTTAGGTTTATAGAAACCAATAAAAAAATCAGCTGTTTCATAGAAAAGTCAAAACCTACGCGGTCAAAATGTACGGAAAAGCAATTTTTTATTTTAATAACCGACGAAAAATTTCACAGGGGTGTTTAAATCATGTACTGAATCCATGGTATCATTATTCACGTCGATGTCCCTGCCACCCTGTATTCTAAAATAACAGCCACATTTTTATAAAACTTATTACCCGCGCTTTTACTTCGTTTTCTTTTTGCTCGGCTTCTAAGAATCGTAGCGTGATGATATTTAAACTTCCTCAAGAATTGGGCTATTAAATGCAGCAAACATATTTTTTCAAATACAACTGGTACTTCCAGAGATTAGCGCGTTCAAACCAACAAACAAAAAAACAATCTCTTTATTAGTAAAGATAAAGATATATAGATATATGAAACACCACATGTCACAATAGCACTAAACATACACCAACATAATCAGGGGGAGGCGTCGCATTCGAAACACAACGCTATGTGCCTTGTTTACGAGCGCGTTCCGAAATGTCACCGTGTTTGGTGAATTAAATTAACATTTTTATTATTGTACGGTTTTACGCGAGAATGTTTCGGATCTGCCCAACGAGTTCTGGATTCAAACGGAGCCCTTATGCTGTTGCTACTATAGTAATTAAAATACTACCTTTTTAGAATTGATCGATCATCGGATGTGCGACAGAGTATAACCTTATCAGTTAATTTAAGCTAAGAATGGAGTGTAAGTATATTATTATTTTTGGGTGTGTACCTACCCTGGAAAATTCCAACCAACCTATACATATATATTTACCAACCTATAGTTTTACTAATCTGTTTCGTTTCCTGGTAAACTCATTTTTTTATTTTGGTAACATTTGAATATTCTCAATTTGTTGTTTTAACTAAACATACAAAAAATAAATATAAAAAAAAACAATAAAATAAGCTCATTTTGATGATGGAATATTATCCTAACAGACCATTAAACGTCATTGATGATCAAACATATTGCTCAGATGCCAAACTGCAATCAAAACTAATGAATCCTTTAGTTTTTGTATTTATTTGTATAGTAGTTAGTCATTTAAGTTAGTACCAAGTGTAAATAGTTGTGTTTAATATTGTGTATAAGCATTTAATGGATAGGAAATAAAGTTAATCTAGTGCTAATAAATTAAACAGCTCCTACAATATTTCAGAACGCAGCAAGTTCAGCGCAGGTAACCGCGGGTGTAAGACGGGCTTATAATTCCATTTGTTGAACATTCAGCCAACTTCTGAACATTACTTTAATTGAAATGCGTTTCTTATGCCCTCCGTAATGTGGACTTTGAGTAATAAATTATTTTTATTCTGACTGTCTTGTGACATTTTTAGAATTGGTGGATTTTTTGTAGGAAAGTTATTTGGGGAAAAAAACCTATTAATATAAGTACTATATTTACTGTAGGTACTGTACTGTAAAAATATTCCGGAAATAAAACAATGTTTTGCTACCCTCTTTAGTCTTTTACTATATATAGGTAATTATGGAGGCCATTTTTAACCATAATCACTAAATTGCTCTCCTCGATAGCTAATCATAAAAAATACAGCCTATCATAACACGGACACATTGCCGCTCAAATCATTATCGCTATCAGACAACAAAAATCGTTGCAATCTATCATCAGCGCCGCCATAACACCTATTTCAATTAATAACGAAGTATGGACACTATATATGGTCGGTTCCAAAAGTACCTGATGAAAATGTACACAAATTTATTTGAAAACGTTCCTTTGCATGCCAATTTGTAGTGCCACTTACAAATTGAGGGCTTTGAATTGATTATTTGTATACATGTTTTTCATTTCACAAGTAAGGTCAATTTTGTAACCTTAATTTTCATCGATGATTTTTCAATTATACTTAATTTAAAAATAAATTAAAATCAAACAATTTTTTTTGGTAAAAGTGGAGAGATATAAAGTTGAAACCTTAGAAATGTGTAACTAATTCGCTTTAGTGTGTGATTGTGTAAAAAATTACGGGTTTTTCTTAAACTTTCATCTGATACCTACTTTTGGAACAGAGCATAGTATGTAATAATTGTCAGCGTCATGTCCCCACTAGCATATCGCACAAAGCGAGCATAACAGGATGAGTTAAATTCATCGCGGGCCCGACATTTTATATAACTCTCTTTACACAAGTCAGTCGGGCATTGTATTTAGCGCAGCGGGAAATTTCCCGCATCAACTATTTCCAGTTTTCACAAAATTGGAGCGTTCGCGAAGTTTATTCGACCTTTGTTCGTACCCGCGTTTACGCAGAAACCTTAAATGAGCAGGTTTTGCATAGAATGCGAATTAAAAGTGATGATGAATAATGGTTTTGTGAGCATTTTACGTTCCTGAAATTTTAAAATATTGTTTAATTGTTTTAAAAGAGATTGTTGGCGTTTTCCATTTTTCCCGTGGGTTTATTTAAGGCGACTGATGAGGATCTAGGGTGTAGAGACCTTAGGAAGTATGAGGCCTCTAACTGGCCTTTCGAATAAAGACTTTTTTCAGACGAGGAGCTCGTGGCTAAGTAATATTAGCCGCACGGGTCGATCCATCAGGTTAAGCTACGCTTGCCGGGGTTGGTCAGTGGATGGGTGACCATCTTTACATATCGAATGCTTGGGCTAGCATGTGAAGCCGTTGGTCCCGGCTGTCATTCGCGGATCTTTGACAGTCGTTACGGGTCGTCAGAAGCCCGAAAGTCTGACAACCAGTCTTACTAAGGCGTATCGTAGAGGTCAGATAGGCGGTCGCTCCATGTAAAATAAAGACTGGAAGACGACTCCAACATACTTGGGAAAAGGCTACGCAGATATACTATTTTCAGACGCAAATAGGTGCAATAAATAGGGTACTTTAGGTTCCTGATAGTGACTAAATACGCAATGAGTACCTACACAGTGTACCACACATCTAACTTTTAGGAATGCGCTTGCAAATTCAAAGAAGATGTTCCCTTATTACCCTGATACCCTGATGGTCTTGATTAATGATTTGAGAATGCAATTAGCAGACTGAAGTGTATTCCTTCCTATCTTCTTTATCGTAACTTGCATTACTAAGCTACCTTTTTATAAATCCGTAACTTTTACATTAACTCAAGCCACCGACACATTACTATGACGTGTTGTGTCGTGACGCGGGATACATCAATCAAACGAATCTGTTCAGGACTACGTCAAATCACAACGAGTTTTGATTGGCTAACACTGCGCCAGAAGGTGTCACGACACGACACAACACAGTAATATAAATCCGTCTTTAATCAGATACGCACACATACAGCTTTACCTGGAAGTAGCATACCTACCTAAGTAACTTGCGAACAAAACGCGTGGCTACCAATTACTGACGTCACATAAGTATCGATGCTCTGTAATTATGTTCATTGTTCGAACACAATGCTTATACAAGCTGTTGATAAAAAACTGTAAGTAGGAAATACGTTCAGTATCTTTTATGCAAATCTTTGCAGGTATAATGCTAAGATGATTGTAAAGTCGTGGGTTGGGTTTATAGATATACCTAAATCTCACATAATAAAATTGTACTTGGGTACCCATTGACCCGGAACAACAGCTGGGCAAACATATAGGAAAAAATGTTAATTGATTCATATAGGAATCGAACTTACGGCTTGTAACGTAGAAGCAAATTACTTAGCCACTGTGCCAACTGCCAACTTAGCTAACTGCATGACTCTACTAAATAGGGGCAATAAATAGGGTCACTTTAGGTTCCTGGTAGTGACTAAATACGCAATGAGAACCTACACAGTGTACCACACATCTAACTTTTAGGAATGCGCTTTCAAATTCAAAGAAGATGTTCCCTTATTACCCTGATACCCTAATGGTCTTGATTAATGATTTGAGAATGCAATTAGCAGACTGAAGTGTATTCCTTCCTATCTTCTATATCGTAACTTGCATTACTAAGCTACCTTTTTATAAATCCGTAACTTTTACATTAACTCAAGCCACCGACACATTACTATGACGTGTTGTGTCGTGACGCGGGATACATCAATCAAACGAATCTGTTTAGGACTACGTCAAATCACAACGAGTTTTGATTGGCTAACACTGCGTCAGAAAGTGTCACGACACGACACAACACAGTAATATAAATCCGTCTTTAATCAGATACGCACACATACAGCTTTACCTGGAAGTAGCATACCTACCTAAGTAACTTGCGAACAAAACGCGTGGCTACCAATTACTGACGTCACATAAGTATCGATGCTCTGTAATTATGTTCTTTGTTCGAACACAATGCTTATACAAGCTGTTGATGCAAAAAACTGCAAAAAATGCAATGCTTAAAAAACTGTAAGTAGGAAATACGTTCAGTATCTTTTATGCAAATGTTTGCAGGTATAATGCTAAGATGATTGTAAAGTCGTGGGTTGGATTTATAGATATACCTAAATCTCACATAATAAAATTGTACTTGGATACCTATTGACCCGGAACAACAGCTGGGCAAACTTATAGGAAAAAATGTGATTCATATGGGAATCGAACTTAGGGCTTGTAACGTAGAAGCAAATTATTTATTTATTTATTAGGGACAACAAACAGCAGAATATTAAATATTACACATGATTGGAGTACTAAACTAATAGAGTTAACAAATACACTGCTCACGACGTTATCCACAGATTATCATATAAAATAATTAGCAAAGGTATTAATTACTTAGCCACTGTGCCAACTGCCAACTGAGCTAACTGCATGGCTCTACTACATTTTGTCCTATGGTCACAAATGATTCTATCAAGCCTAGGAAATCACACTCACTGAGTGTGAGTATGACTTCCTAGGTTTGATTCCAGGACGGGAAACGATATGTCATATTTTTAACCGACTTTAAAAAGGAGCACGCTCACAATTCCACTGTATGTTTTGTTTTTTGATACACGATTACTCCGCCAATTATGAATTGATTTTGATGATTCTTTTTTTGTTTGGTAGGTCGTATTTCAGAGGTGGTCCCTTATAAATTTGATTAACTTTTCTTGGGTAGTTTTTGAGTTAGCTTCAATAATACGTATTTTTCCCACTTAGTCTATGTGGATGATGTTATAATAAATTCCTGTCACTGTTATTTACATAGCAGGTAGTGGTATTCGAATTTGTGCGGGGTAGGTACCACAACTAAAGAGAGAAAAATAAAATCTTTTTACAATAAAAAAAACACTAACAAGTGAAAAACCACTTTAATTTCGAGTCAGCGACAAAAAACGAAAATTCAAAACCAAAGACACCGACTTCCGAAATTAAAGTTATTTTGCACTTTTTATTTTTTTTGAAGTCGGTTCTATTTTTTTTTTGTAAATAGTTTGTTTGACGATAAAAAAAATTGGTTCAACCGAAGTTATAACTGTAACTTTACGGGTTTATAAACAAGGGGGTAGTTTATTTATTTATTAATTAACTCATCATCATTACAGGAATTTCCCAATTCAATAGTGTGGCCATAATTACAGCTTTATTATTTCCTATAACATATTCTGTACATCGTTGTTTTTGTGTACTCACTCAGAGAACAAGTAAAAAGATCTATGTGTGACTTTACATAATAATGAAATTGAAGAAGTAAGTAAGTAAAAAAAAAAAAAAAAAAAAAAAAAAAAAGGTACATACTTACCCATGAGAAATGAAATCACTCATTCATCAGTATAATTTCAGCCGAAAAACGTCCACTGCTGTAATTTGTAAAAAGTTTTTAAGAGTCAAATCGATTATTCCTTGCCCAACCTTCACATGACTTCTATTTCAGCTAAATACCAGCACAATTAATATCATAAGAACCTTACATACATATCTCTTCCCTTAGGTACATCACTAAGAAAAGATAAAACATTCCCTCCTCCAACTTTGATAATGTACAAAACTTCCACATGATTGATTGAATGTCAAGTACTGCCTACATTGAAGTGTGAAATGAGATGATATCATGCCCGGATATTGAGCATAATATATTGGCATATGGGGCATATTTGTGATACCAATTTCACAGGCAATATCACTGAATAACACTTGTTTGTGAAGAGACTCTCAAACTGAATAACAGAACTATAGATTTATATTGTAGAATAGAAAATAGAATCCCTTCGCTGTGTAGAATAGAATAGTGTCTGCGTTAACAAAAGCAGTATTTATTGTGGGTCTAAGCAGGTCTTGTTATGTGTGTAAATTCTACAATATATTTAGGTTTCTTCTTGTATTTTGTCTGTGTTTTATACGTAATTTATTTATTTCTGTGCGTATTTCTAGTTCGTTATTCAGCATTTTTAAGAATGGACCGTAATATTTATGTTATAGCCAGTTGTTCATTGTATGACATTTATGTATCTAAATATTGTTTCTTCCCTGAGCTTAGAACCTACTTATAATAATAACACACTAACATAGCTTTTAAGTTTTTTGTAACTAATTAACTAACATAAATGGATCATTGTTGTCCCAGAAAATAAATAATTTAATTTAATTAAAAATAATTTAATTGTCATCATCATTTCAGCCGAAAGACGTCCACTGCTGGACATTGGTCTCCCCCAAGCACCGCTTCTCTCATTCAGCGGATTCCTGCGGCCTTCACCAGGTCATCGGTCCACCTTGTGGGGCTTTTGATATTTAAACTATAAACAAGCGTTTATAAATTGTTGAACATGGGTTTCCAAGCGATCCTCAACAATGAACACAAACGTTTAAAGTTAAAATGATCATCATGGAGATTAGTAGATCGGGTTATGGACGTTGATTAAGCTCTCCATGTAAAATATCGGTATTTAGATGTACCCGGTTTGACTGGAAGCAGACCATAACATAGGTGAGAAAAGGCAGATGGGCAAGGCAGATAATGGTGGCGAACTGCTTCGTTGGTCTAGTGGTCGCAAGCGCTACTGCTGACCATGAAGTCCTAGGTTTGATTCAAAGGTCGGGTAAAGTGTTATTGGGTTATTCCATAAGGAATTTCTCAGTAGCAGCCCGGAGTCTGGATTTGTGCCCGGTTGATGGCAATAGGCTCCCCCCTATTACATGGGACTTAAACATAACTGGCGTGATATGGGTGTATTATATGGTGCTCCTCTGCCTAACCCTTTGGGGTTTACTGGCGTGATGTTATGTTATGTTGGTGGCGATTGGTAGGCGAATCGGTGATACCACTATACCTATTGACGCTATAAATGACAACGAGTGGAAAATGGATGCTCTACATCCAAGTAAACAAATGTAAATAAACCCGCCTTTAATTAGTTACCAAAAAGCGCTAACCACCTTTGCATTTATACATTAATGTATTTAATTTAATGTCAAAATGTCGCAACTCCTTTACGAAGTAAAAACAACGGGAAAAGTTTCAGGAGACTTTCATAAAAGTTTTAATTGGTTTTTTTGTATATTTTTTACAATGACAATACAAGCAATCGATATTTTTATTCGAACCCATTGTGGGATTAATGTATTAAAACTTTTGCCGTTATCTTGACGATGGCCTTCGAATATTTATAAGAAAGAAGTAGGTGGCTCATAGAAAATTACAGGTGTATCAACATAGACTAAGGGTGTTTGTCCTCCGCAGCTGTCACCAGAGCGTCACCAAACGTGATTAGAAGCGTACGGACCATCGAAAAAGGTCATATCTATACACAGTAAGGACTATTTCTGCTTGCACCGCTCAGCCGCTATAGAACCGGGGCGGTAACAGAGGTGGTCATCGTGTTCACGGGATTTTGTTTTCAAACTGCTTAGATTTGAAGTTCTTCGATAGTACGTCCCGGTGACGGCGATCGTGTGTCCACCAAAGTCAAAGTCAAAGTCAAATAATTTATTTCAATTAGGCACAAAAAAGGCACTTTTGAACGTCAACATTTAAATAATAATTGATTCTAGTTGCCGCGACCGAACTCGGCATGTGGTGGATACAACAAAAACCGGACGAACGGCGGCGGCGGTGGTGCGGTGCGACGGTGACGGCAGTGTGTGGACAAGATCTTACGTGATTTGTATTGCCAGCACATCGGCTCGTCACAACCTCGGGCCGAGTTCTAACGGTCGCACCGAACTATAGTCGAAATTTAGGCGGCCGGGATAACGTCGCTTAGGTGACGGACGTGCGGTGGACACATGACCATAGCAAATGTATGTATCGCTACTTCAACGCCACTGAACGGGACGTCTACGAGAACGAGTCGACGAGTCGACGCTGAAGTAGCGACAGTACATTTACTATGGCCGCGTAATCTCGTTTCTGTTTGACGTCCCGTTCGCGATGCGGTAGACAAACACTGATGGGCTTCTCTGAAATTCGGTTGAATAACTTTATGTTACATTTTTAAAAGGTAAATAAATGCGAACGTATTAGCAAAGAGAAAATAACTTTTTTCTAACACACACAATCAAGCCTGATTAATATTTAAACTCTACTGTTTCCTCTCCATTCATTATAAAACCGGGATCGGTATACAGAATTCATGAAACAAAGCCAATTGTGCCTGAATACATGGAGCCTGTGTTACAAAGGACTTCACTGCTGAATTTATAATATTAATGTACTTACTACTTTTGTTTTATGTATCTATTTATATAATCAATTTGTTAGTAATTTAATTTAGTGCCAAGAGTAAATAGTAAGTTGTGTTATATATTTTATACGTCGGAAATACGTCACTGAGTTGACTAATCGGGACGCCAGCGCCACCTAGCGGCGTTCGATAGAGTCTACAACCTAACGCTCGGACCGGCCGGAGCTGGAGCTAAGCAGACTTCATGGATGGCGGTCAAGCAGTAAAGACGTCGCGCGATGTCGCCCGTTTCGAATAGTTGTGTCGTATACCTACAGTGTGTGAAATGCTAGTCTGATTAATGTGATCGTAAATTATAATTTGATCTGAACTGCAAACGGTTTTTCTATTGTGCAATAACCAACACTACCCACAGTAGTTAAAATATGGCTGATAATAAGGAAAGAGACTCATACGCTCCTCCGTTTTATATGTAAGCATTTTAATATTATATAAAATAAATATTAAGTATAAATAAATAAATAAATAAATAAATAAATAAATAAATAATAAAATCAAATTCAAACCAAAGTTACTAAACACGCACAGTGCGAATCGACTTAAGCTTTTTCAAAAAAATGCATATGAAGTTGCAACACATCTACATAGTTACCCATTACAAAGTTGTATACATTATTCTTTCACCTGCATATGTGCAACTGGGCTACAACAATAATATTATATTTCCACTTTTAAATATGGCAAATAAATTCACTTTTCCGAAAATGGATCATATCCATTGAAAATACATAAACATAATCAGCCTCTATTGTTCCCATTGCTGGGACACAGCCCTCCACTCTTCGAGACGGAGTGGGCTGTAATCTACTATGGTCACGATGTTTTCCTTCACTGTTTGGAGAGCAGTGGAGGCAGTGGTTTTATTTACTCAAAGCCTGCCTTGGTTCGAACCCACGACCTACAACAACTCATAAGTCGGGGCGTTACCACTGGGCCACTGCTGCTGCCAATGGATAGGACTGTATTTAATTTTTTTAAAGCGTATTTTGTTATATCAAAGTCAAAGTCAAATCATTTATTTCAAATAGGCCCTTACGAGTATAAGGCACTTTTGAACGTCAAAATTTACAAAAAAATTGAATTGATTCTAGTCGGGTCAATCAACAATACCGATCAGTCCCACTTCGAAGAACAACCAACACGAACATTAATGAGAAAATCATAAACCTACTTCTGGGGTACATACATACATACGTAGGTAGCATCACGCCTGTAGTCCTCGAAGGGTTTTGTAGAGTTGTACATTTAGTACACTCACATTTCTACAGTTATTTTTAAGTTCCATGTAATAGAGGTCGAACCTATTGCCATCAACTGGGCACAAATCCAGACACCGGACTGCTACTGAGAAATTCCTAATGGAAAATCCGAAACTCTTTCCCCGACCTGAGACTCGAACCCAGAACTTCATGCTCAGCAGTAGCGCTTGCGACTACTAGACCAACGAGGCAGTGAACTGAAAATTAATGAGAAAAACATTACCCTCCTTCTGGGGCAGTCGGGTAATAATGAGTAAAAATCCGTAATTATTTGCAAATTTGATAGCGAGCCTCACTATCTCCTGTTTTAACTCCACGTTAATTGTTAACAGTTTTCAGTTTGTTTCACAAACAAAGTATCGGATTCACCGTTGTTTAACTACGGTTTACATAATTACGTTTAACAGCGACGATTAACTGGCCAGTTAACAAGTTAAACTATGTATTTTCTGAAGCGCGAGCTTTCGTTTCATAACAATTAAGTATTTTGCAACTTCTTACTGTTTCCGTTGTTTCGGGTAATTTGAGGACTGGAATTACGTTATTTGATCCTGTTCGGGTTTGTTATGGACTCTGAATGAGGCTTCCATTTTGTATATTATTGATGTATAACATCTTTCCTCTCGTTTTCCTGCAATCAAAATCAAAATCTAAATAATAAAATCTGTGGGAGTGATTTCGTGAAAAGGGACGGAAGTGTGTAACAGGAAGCCGCGCGCTATTTGATTTGACCAATGAGCACGCGCGGTGCTAGAGTTGTCCGTCAGAACCGACCTTGAAACCCCCCTTTAATGTTGTTTATTACCAGGGTGAGATATTAGAGGTTACACATATGCGACTACTGTAAGGCTTGCTCGTTTTTTCTTATACCATACCTATAGAGACAACAATACACCAATTAATGAAAATACTAGCGATACTAGGGCATAGGCATGTGCTGGCTTAACGACATAGTGTTTACGGGAGAATGGTATATTGGGAAAATAGTGTATAGGATTTTTTTAAAGTATACTATGCTAACAAACGAAATAAGTTTTGTTTTGTTTATTCACGAACAAAACATTTTATCTGAAATTACATGGTATAAAAAGATAATTAAATTACAAAAGGAAAAAAAACACGTTAAGTATTACAACAATGCATAAATACAACATATATAGGAATTTCGTTATAGATCTTCAACAGTATAAAGACACTTATTCAACAAGAAACTTTTAAGTTGATTTTTAAAAGAGCTTGAGTAGATAGCGCTTTTTATATCTACTTATTCTCTACTTATTAAATAATATAACTGATTGATATCTGGGCCTGTGTTTCACAATATTCAAATTAGGCTGTACCTTGTAACGTTTAATGTCTTGTCTACGTGTGTCTTCTCTAATCTGTCGTTCTTCTGCTGTCTCATATTCATGTATATATTTGGCCATGTTACTTAGAAGTACAAATACATAAATCCTCGGCACTGTAAGTATATTAAGATTTATAAAATGTTCACGGCAAGTAATATTGATGGGCCGACTTGTTATGGACGTGCCGATCTTAGACTAGCTATCCTGCTAATATTATAAATGTGAAAGTTTGTATGTTTGTGTGTTTAGATGTTTGTCACTCAATCACGCAAAAACGGCAGAACGGATTTAGATGAAATTTGGCACAGAGATAGTTTATGACCTGGATTAACATATAAAATACTTTTATCCTGGTAGTACATTCCCGTGGGATAATTTCCGAAGACAAGATAAGATGATGAGGTACTTGTGTAGGTAGAGATGTGATCGGTGGAGTTTCTTGCCCATTCTTCTCCATGCGAAAACTACCTTTTGGAAGGGGCGACTAGAATCATTTATTTTTTTTTGTAAATTTTTGACGTTCAAAAGTGCCTTATAAGGGCCTATTTGAAATAAATGATTTGACTTTGACTTTGACTTTGATCTGGAAAATAATATAAGCTAAATATGTAGGTAGCGTATTACCTTTATGGGTGTAGCTACTTTTGATTTTCCATCCCTTTAATTTCTATAGAAATGCTGTTTCTCATTTTCAATGTTACTCTACAATCTGAGCCAATGGTATCCTCCAGTTAGTTAATAATTTGAACTACAATTATAGTTTGGACTGCCTCGTTGATCTGGTCGCTTGCAGTACTGCTGAGCATAAGGCCCTGGGTTCGATCCCTGGGTCGGGCAAAGTGTAAATGGATTTTTCCATCTGGAATTTGTCAGTAACAGCCCGGAGTCTGGATTTATACCCGGTTGATGGCAATAGGCTCGCCCCCTATTACATGGGACTTAAACATAACTGGCGACATGTGGGTGTACTATAGGTACACCTCTGCCTAACCCTTCGCGTACGGGCGTGATGTTATGTTATGTGACAATCATAGTTAGCTAAAGTTTGCCTCAAGTTGAAAAGTCAACCTATAAAGCATTACTTTACCTTTCTCAACGGACGCTAGAAATATTGCAAATCAATCTTACTCTTCCATTGTATTCTTCATAAAACATAGCAGGTAGGTTAACATTGCATAAGCGATAAGGAGTCATTAACCCTTGCCTTAAGAACAATGTGGTACTAAAGAGAAGTCCGATTTCCTTGGATGGATTTTACTGCTTGCGGAAATTGTTAAATTGTTTAACTTACCTACCTACAATGTATTGCGCCGCGTAGGTAGACCCTCTACAACAAGGACTGATAAAATGGAGGTGATCGCCGAAAACCGCTGGGTGGGAGAAGCACAGAACGCTTGGTCCCAGGCCTAGATGTTCGCTTGGGCCATGAGATAAACTAATAAGATATGAATAGATACTGTCAGAAGTGTCAGATATTAACAAGGCGTAATTTTTTGTAATCAAGTGCAGTGATTCTTTTTATTCTTAAAAAATATATTGACCTATCAATTAACTAGTTTTCCAGAATCTTTTAAGATAAGTTATACCACACCGAATTTGTAACTGTATTAGCGATATATAAAATATATTTAGCGATAACACAGCCCATTGTGTCAGCCTATGCAATTTTTTTACATGTATAGTATATCTGTAATCTATGATTGGTATACATAGAATCCGCGCCAACACTGAAGTCCGGCGGAAAATTGTGGAACTACATTTTTTAAATGCAATTTGATGCAATGACATTAGACACTAGCGCCACGTCAAAAGGACTATAGTGGTAGCGCGAACTCTAGTATTCATAGTACTTAGTGTTAAGAGTTATTGAGGATTGTTTTTGTTTTTAATTCATATTTGATTACTAATCCGCGTTCGCAATTTATTTGCCAAACATGTAAACAAACACGAGTTTTAGGAAAAACAACTGTAATGCCTACATATAGGGTTCAGTTTGCGCTACAACTTCATATTGTTTTATGACTTTTTCAACAGTACAGTCTAAAATCAATTTTATTTACACTTTCATAAAGTTGATGTTTGTTTAAGTGGAAATAACATCAATTGGAAACAATTATTTAAATAGACCTTATGTAGTTTATTTATTTATTTAGAGGTATAAAAAATATGTATTAGGTATTTTGAAACTGTTGGTACTCCCCGTCACTTGTCCATAAGGGTTCATTAGAAAACCAGCGTCAGACAGCATTTGTCGGGCATTAATGCTGAAATGAACCTTTTTGGCGCAGCCGTGAGGCACACACTATTATTGCTTTATGATTATTTTCACTTTTTATTTTGTTATTATTGTGTTTCAAGAACGGTGTCCAAATAAATATTATTCTTTATTTTTTTTCTAGTTATTATATTTTACGTAAACAAAACAACAAAAAAAATAAGTAAGTAAGTAAAATTTAGTAAGTAAAAGTAAGTAGAATAAGTGAGAATTCAAACAAACCGTGTAAAAATAAATTAACAAACAAAACCACACCACCGCAACGCTGCTCATAATAAAAAGGACTCCAGAAATTGAAAAGATATTTCAAACTCGTGCTCTGGTACAAAATTCTCGAATATAGGGTGTTCGCGTAATGTGGCTTACAATGGCCCTGTATATAGCCCTATATAGTCAGGTAGGTGGAGGCTGAATAACCTCTCCTGATTTCTCTGGAGATGTGTGAATGGCGGTCTTTGGGCCAATGCGTTGCGAGGAAGTATGGAGAAGAACCTTGGTTTTATTTTATATTTGAGTGTTTTTATCTACCTATCACCTTTTGGTTATTCATAAGATCTTAATTAGTGTAAGGTAGCTATTATGCCTGAAACATAGTGGAAGCGGCTCTATTTTTTTTTAAATCCAATTTGTATTAGTTATATATACAGCCCTTATATAGACGGATGGGCAGCGGCGCCTTAGTAAAAAGGTCCCGCACCTTTTGGATACGGAACCCAAAAAACGAAAAATGATTTCGATAAATATTTCTTTTTCTTAAAGTTTTATCAAAAGTTTGATTTATGAAAATTTTTACCGTGATCAATAATAATATAATGGTAAAGTTACCGATCGATTTAAAACTGATTAAGACTAAGTATTCAAACTTGAACATATAGCAAAGTCCCTTTTCCATAACACAAGCATGCTTCTAAGGAAAGTCCTCAATTTCTTTACAAAACCCACATATTACAGGAAGCTTCTTTAAGCCAGTTTATTTTACACCGAATTCCCTGAATTCCATGAAATTTCATTACATTAACCAAGTGAAGTGCGTTTATCTTCACTCAGAAGTGAGGTCCCATTCATTCAGAGTTCATTTACGAGAAAATACGTTTTTGATGTTCATTTAGAATCAACATTTAAGCTTATAAAGCGGAACAAATGTAGGTACAGTTTAGTTAAACATTGGACTAATTCGTTCGGGCGTTATAGACATTTTAATTAGGATAGGATCTATGGACTATTTTCGATATAACTTAAAAGAAAGTGAACCTATCATTAAAGTTTAAGAACACATACTAGAGCTGTGGTAGGCCAGTGGTACCGTAAGAAATCTATCACACGCTAGGCACCCAGGTCGTCATGACCAGGTTACAAGTTGTGGAGCGGCTTTTGAGTTTTTAAGATGATTCACGGTCTTATCGCTGGACACTGTTCAGTTGTCGCTTAGTTTGTGTGAATTTAAACATACAGCACACTTACATGTTCTAATAGTTTGACATATGTCAACATTTAAAAAAAAAAAACCTTTTGGTTCACATTGGTCTAAGTTTCAGAAAGTTTCCCAGAATGCGTCATAAAATATGAATATGAAATTGAAGGGCCTATTATTGCAAATTTATTTGAAAGCTTAAAGAGCGAGCTTACGAGTTGTAGGTTGTAGGTTCAAACCCAGGCAGGCGCTTTACTTTGTGTAAATAATTTCACCACCACTGCTCTCAAAACGGTGAAGGAAAACATCGTGAGGAACTCTGCATGTCCTAGAACCAAAACTTCGAAGACATGAGACATCTACCAACCCGCGTAGATTACAGCTCACTCCCATTCGAAGAGAGGAGTTCTGTGTCCCAGCAGTGGGCACATTATAGGGTGATTAGATTAGACCTACATTGACACCGTTGTCGAGACTTTTTATAAATGATCTCAAAAATAAAAATCTAGAAGAGTAAGGTCAGGCGACATATGTCAAACTATTGGAGCATGTACTGTTGTATGCACTGTACGTTTAAATACACACAAACTAAGCGACGACTGAACAGTGACCAGCGAATAGACCGTGAGCCATGTTAAAAACCCAAAAGCCGCTCAAAAATTGGGTTATCTCGAATCCCATCAATTTTTGCCTAGGGTTTATGGGGTGCTTAATTGTTGCAAATGGGTCACACTATCACGTCCCAGAAGGAATACGTCAAATTACAAGTTACCCTGTATAGTACGGATATATAATATAATTATATATCCGTACTATACAGGGTGCAATAACGTCATAAATGCTAAAATTGGTAAAATGAGTTCTTGATCACAAAATGATGTCAAACATGCATCTACATCCGGTGCAGAAATATCATAAATGTAGCTCTCAAAATGACCAACTGAGGGTTTTTGTAAGCGCTAGTGCGAGAACGTCCTAATAGGGATGATGATTAAATTTTCTTTCTTTTTTTCAATCTGTAAAAAACGTCATTTGTTACTTATGACGTTGTAGCACCCGGTGTTCTATATAAATAAGGTTCTACTCTTCTGATCTAACAGTAATAGTTCTATTCTAAACACGTTGATCCAATACCTCTTAAAATCTTGTCTTGACATTTACTATGAGCATTCGGTCATTTAGTGCAAAGCTGGGCTCAACGTCTAACATGGCACACAAATGTCAAATTCAACGTTTATTGTCATATACAAGTATTGAAATTGTCCTTTATAATAACTAAAGTTCAAGTTTGACTGAAGACATAAGGCTTGGTTCAGATAATATGGAATTTTCGGATGAAAAATCTATATAATAAATTGCACGTTCTCGAGAGAGTTTGTTCAGAAAATGTGCACTAAAAGGCAATTTTATGAACATAGTGTTTAACATTGTATCACATACTCAGCAACAATGTTCGATAAATCAACATCACACTACAAACTTGCAAAAAAATCGGCTATTTTCATCCGCTCTATAAACATGCAAATCTGACCGAGTTATTTTATTGGTTAGTAAATAATAATTTTCCTTCATCAGAATATTCAGCGGAATGAGCTTATGAATCATTCCTTTACTTTGTCGGCGATTTACTTATACAGGAAATCTGTTTTCCGTTGGTGTAGCTTGGATCATAGACTTCGGTCTGCGGCAGACGTGCTTTGAGCGGAAACTAATTGCAAGAGAGCCATACAACATAGATGTAGAAACTATGGAAGGATGTGGAAAGGGGTAGCAAAACAATTCTTAACCTTGTTTGTTTTTTTGTGTTATTAATTAATGACACTCCTTCTAATTTTGAGGTAATTGTTTGTTTTATGTGTTTTTTTTTTTAAATAAATGTGAAACTTTTAATTTGTTATCGTTTATTTTTGCTATGGCAAACACCTTTGCCATAGCAAAAATAAACGATAAAAAAAACATAAAGGTTAAAAATTAATACAAAAAGGTGATACTTCTCTCTTGTGAAATACCAAATTAATTAAGAAGAGTCACGGATTTTGGAAATACCTATTTTTTTATGTATTATTTCACTTGATTGGCCATTTGTGATCAGAAACGTTACAAATTGCCGATCATTTTTTTTAGGTAAGTATGTAAATTTAGCAAAGGCAAAAAAATACCAGTTTGATTTGAAAGCTATTAATAAAATATATTGTAAAAAATATAATATTCTTAACAAAATAACGTAGTTAACGACGAACAGCTGTGGAAATGATAATAGACATTATATTTGTACTTTGGGCATGGTAACAACCATTATTTTTCTCGTATCATATATTTTTCCATTGTTTCGCTAAGGTAAATTACTGCCTTCGTACTACTTGGATATAATTGATAACTATAATTTATAATAAAAAACGTACATTGATTTCATGCTTTTATGTTCATATACGAGTATGTGTACATAACATACATGCAGTCATTCCGCACTCGTAGATACCTTTCTTGATGTTGCTTTCTTCAATCGGTCTATTGAATTGTTACTTCTTTTATTTTAGGAAAGAATGGTTACTTCGTCTCTGAAGTCAGCACCCCAAAGTTCTCAAGGCACTGCACCATCCAGTAGCTATAATTCCCCAGCTTGGCCCCCTGGATTAAAGCCAACGAAGATGTTTGGTGTAGTCCTGAATAACTAGACGCTGCCAGTATTCCGTTTTGCAATAATACCGAAATACGTGGCCAGGCCAGGCCGTGACGCCACAGTCACATTGGACAATCGCTTTTGATGTCTTTCTCAGCCGGATTACGACCGACCGTGTCGTATGTGTGATTGGATTTCTAATGTATTGACAGAAAGCCCGTAATGGTTAGTGTATGGACTGCAGATGCTTTGAGCCCAATGGAAATCGTGTGCTGGCTTTGATATCACCAGCTGTTTGTTTGTGTGCTTTGTGCTTTTGTATATATGCGGTCATAACTTTAAAATCACTAGTATTGAATGATGCTTTTGATGTACGAGCGTTTGGGAGCCTATTTCTAAAAAACATTTTCATATTCATATCTTGGCTCAGAAATCCTTATTTATTTATTTTATTATTTATGTACACACAGAAAAATAGATACAGATAAGACATAATCATAATTATGAGTACAAAGGTACTGCTTATTTCTTAAGAAATTTCTTCCAGCAGACCTGCGATAGGAGAAATGAGAAAGAAATGTAGACAATAGTGTGTGAGAACAAGAAGAGAAAAATATAAATATGCGAAGTCTTAAACTAAAATATTGAAATAAACCTACACGTATAAAGTAATAAATTAATATATACTTAAATAAATACATAGAGCTTAAATATATAAACATAAATACTATAGGTATATAAATACTCACAGTTGAGAGGAAAGGTAATGCTCTTTTACTCGAAATTTGAATTGTGAAACAGTTTTTAAATCACGAATGCTAGGCGGAAGTGAGTTCCACAACCAAAATATTTATTTGTCAAATATTTACTATGTAGATTCCAAGAAACCACAATCACGAGTAAATCTACTCATTTTGCATTTCCAAGAAGAATAATTAAATACTGGTTTGTGATGTTTGGAAGAAGTTCTATTGTCCAAAACATGATTTCGCCTTCAGACATAATGCTGAGCGGTTAGTCCGTCAAAATTATGTTTTATTTCATAATTACACAACATAACATCACGCCTGTACTCCCAGAAGGGTTAGGCAGAGCGCACCAATAGTACACACGACTACACATCAAGCTATACATTTCCAGTATAAGCTGACCTCGCATTGTACGGAAATCCTATACAATGCGAGATCAGCTTATAAAAGAAATGTATAACTTGATGTGTACACCCACATTTCGCCAGTTATTTCTTAATCATTTAATTTAATTATTTCGTCAAATGAAGCATTTGGTAAGTACTGCTTGAAATAGTATTGTGATTTAATAGGTCAACCAAAATAGTAGTCACTAGTTATCACTGTTTTGTTTGTAACGTCTTTGTTATTCAATCCCTGTTGTTTCGGGAAATCAAAGTGTGATTGGATCGGTAGTTAGGACCAAAGCACAGTGGGATTTGTCCGTCGGTAAAGCAAAATCCCGTGCCACCGAAATCTTCGCGTTGTTGCGTGCATTGTCATTCGTTGCATTTGATCATTGTGTTCTGAGGGCCTAGAAGTGACAATCCTTTCAAAGCGTTTCGTTTTTCTACGTTTTTCAACAGCGGGGTTACTGCGTAGCACACTTATATGGCAATACCTTTCAGTTTGACAGTTCAACAACATTCATTGCGTTATTTACGTTGTTGAGCAGACGTACTTTACAAACATATAAAGCAATGGATTAGCAGGTTCCTTCAAAATCTTACGGATATTGACATAAGCTTATCGGTAGCTTATATTAATACAATACATTTTTTACTTCACCATTGTTATTGCTGAAACAACGGCACTTAGCCTAAGGCCCTCTTGTCTTAATTAGTAGCTTGTATTAGTCCCAAAAACCCGCAGAAACACTGATTTCCATTCAATTAATTCAAGTGTAGCATGTAAACCCAAGTTTAGTTGCATCGTTGCCCATCGCAGTGGTTGGGCCGCGGCTTTCATGGCGAGCTCGGATTAATCTGCAATTAGAAACATCATGGCGACGCCAAATCTCTCTTGTGCTTGGATTAAAGCGGTCAGGGCTGACCTCAAGTTGCAGCTGCTAGTAATCGTAAGTTACTTTCGTAGAAAACATCTGAGATATTGATGGTATGTGTGTAAAAGGTTTTTTATTGAGGGATCTCTTTTGAATTTGTGCTCGTGTTGATGGAGTTTCCCTACGTGATCGTATCAAAAATGAAGAAATCTGCATGAGAACCAAGGTAACCGACATGGCCCGAAGAATTGCCAAACTTAAGTGGCAATGGTCAGGGCACATTGCTTGCAGAACAGGTGGCGACCGCGTTCCGGAAGACGTAGCGTTGGATAGCCCCCCACAAGATGGACCAAAGACCTAGTGAAGGCTGCAGGAAACCGCTGTATGCGGGAAGCACAGAATCGGTCGAAGTGGCGGTGCTTGGGGGAGGCCTATATTCAGCAGTGGATGTCTTTCGGCTGAAATGATGAAAATGATGATCATGATGATGGCAATAGGCTCGCTCCCTATTAAATGGGACTTAAACATAACTGAACAAATGTGGGTGTACTGTATTGTATAGAAGATATGGTGCACCCACATGTCGTGGCAGGCAACCGGGAATTACAGGCGTGATGTTATGTTGTGTGTGTGGATTTTTTTCTCAATTTCAGGTTTGGTGCGAGGTGCTAGCTGTCATATGGCTATTAATTTATAATTTAAATTATGTTTTGTGTTGCGTAATGTTAATTATTTGGCATACTATTATGTAGAATCAATTTTTTCTAACTGAACAGACGGCTGTGCTGCTGGGGAGTTTGTTGCGCCACTTCTTTCCAGCTAAAGCACCAGAAAGTGGTGAAGGGTGGGCGTTTTGGGGGACTGTCTTATGTAATTTTGACGTTCAAAAAGTGCTGATTCTCAGCCTAGTTTGAATAAATGACTTTTGAATTTTGAATTTTTTGCACAAAATAGACGACTGAGATGCATGGGAATCATGAGAGTGTATTTATGAAAGGGTAAATAATAAAACTTCATACTTGATGCTATGTCGTGTTGTAATCCGGCTTCTTCGTAGTTTACAAAATTTTATTGGAAACACAAGATGTTAACTGTTTATGATTATGATGTTAAAGCAAATTTATAGGATAAGGGAAATAACCAATTAAACAAATACCTCATTACACATTACAAAGTTTATTGTAATGAACAAATATTAAAGGTACACATTCCTCAAATTGTGGCGAGCCACTAAACATATAGAACTTTCCCAATCTTTTATCAACTGTATTTTCTCTTAAACACACCATCTCCGTAACAAGGTGTTTTAGGGGAAATACCAGTGTGAGACCGAATACATTAAGCTCAGAGTCGCTTGTGAGGGTTCGTGAGATGAACGCTTAATAAATTCTAGCTCAATCGAATAAGAACTGACCTATTACGTTTGAAAGCACCCAGAGATACAACCAAACACATTAAATATATCACAACTAGTCTTATTACCTAGTTCTCTACAAAAGGCCTAACTCACTCTGAAATGACCTTATCAAAACGTTCAGGAGAACGGTCACATGGGTATCCCTGTCTCATAGGATATTCTACACTTAACTGAGTTATCACTAAGTATGTCTCAGTTGGCGGAATCAAGTCAGTTGGCATCTTGGCATAGAACACAGGGAAAACCCTGAGTTCCCACGAACAAACGCGACGAGAAACGATGACGCTATCGTTACCTGGAGCGGCGACACTTCTTCGCACGAGGATTCAGATAGGTAAGGCCTTCCAATACAAAGGGATGGCCACACTGCCTGCACTCGTCGGGTCAAACCTCTAAACCGCCAAAGCCCGGGTCAAACAGCACATTTCCCGCACGTTTGTCGGATCTAACCTCCAATTTGCTCACTACGGGACAGACATTGTTTGTTACTCGTCAGGACTAACTTCTATTGCGCTGAACACGGGACGACACCAGGGCGTCACGTCTTTACACGTTCGTATTAGTTCAGGCTAGCAAAAACAGCCAGACAGGTTCAGCTTCAACTGTCAAATCTCTATTATCGCGTCGCGTCACCAGGATCGGGGAGAACCCGCCTTTTCTCACATACGCAGGACTTTAAAACTTGAACCCTCTCATCGACCTTCAAGAAAGATCTAACCACAGACAAAACAGAAATCTCTAGTGACAGTCCACTTCTGAAACTCTATGACAATATTACATTTTAATTTATAACTATAAAATGTGGGAGATTAAATCAGTCTGTTAATTAAATTCGAATACTTAAAAAAAAAAAAAAAAAAAAAAACCCAATAACAGCGCCATCTCTACAGTATTGTGAAACTCTTGTGCTTCCAAGATTCTCACGGTAGATGTCGCTTAAGATGTAATTTTGCAACATCACAGTATGGTTAGTGATTAACCGGGTGTCAAAGTTATACCGCCCATGGACCTCTGACTTGGCTACACAAGCCGAGAAATATCTCTTAGGCATGCCGGTTTCCTCACGATGTTTTCTTTAACCTTTTTTGAAGCAAGTGATGATTACACAATACGCACATGAATCCGAAAAGTCAGAGGTGGGTTCGAACTCGAGACCCGACTTGGCAATCCGACGGTTACAACACTAGGCTAGCACTGCTATTATGATACGTGGTAAGAACTCATATTTTACTATTGTAGTTACTTATGTTATTATTTTAAAATACTGACTCTTTGTAAGTCTAATTATATTATGAAGCGTTAAGTCTCTGTTTTCACGTTTCTGAGCGTGGTGTCCGACAGAGTGGACAGCCAAATCCTGAGGCATTTGTTGCTCATGCATGTCCACAATATAGCTATAAGTACCTACCTTCTAACATAATGTGGACTTGTATCAATTACTATGTGTTTGGTCTAAAATAAATATTTTCATTTCTTTTTCCAAAGCGTGTACTAAAGCTGAGAAGACAGACTCTTACAAGCTGTCCCACATCATTGACATGGGGTAAGCTTTCCGAGTCTTCTATCTCCATTTTGTCGTCTTCGAAGACTTTATAAAGCGTTTTAAGTCAGAGCTCAATTATGTACGAAGGTATCTCGCCTGGCCCTGTATATCCCAAGCTCTGAGAACCTACCTATTAAAATCTTGGAAAGTTATTCCATTAAAGTTAGCTTTTATCATTTTGTTGCTAGCTGTTTATTATGGATCTGTGCCAATGTGTTACGTAGTGGAGGGAATGTTTTCGTTTCTGAAATAATATTTTAGTTTAAACTAGATTTGTACCTACCTAACTGTAAATGTACGGTAAGCGTGAAAACCTAAGTCAACATTTGCTATCGTACGTAATGTTTTATGTTATGGTAATACTTTGAGGGACACTAAACGCCAATAGGCGTTATAACAATAAAACTTTTATTGTGTCTCCTTCAGTGTCCTTGAATGTGTTAATTAAACAAATATGGCGATCCTACATTTTTCCATTGGTTTTTTATAGTATGTAGTAAGAGCAGTGATGACCCAGTGGTATTAGACAGGTGCTTTACTTTGCGTAAATTGTTTCATCACCACTGCTCTCAAAACGGTGAAGGAAAACATCGTGAGGAAACCGGCATGTCCTACAACCAAAAATTCGAAGACATGTGACATCTGCCAACCCGCACTGGGCCCGCGTGGTGGATTACGGCCCACTCCCTCTCACCGGAAGGGGCCTATGTCGGTGTTTTCCAGCAGTGGGTACATTATAGGCTGAGTATACTTACTTATTACAGTATGGCGGACTTCATGAGATCACTGTTTCAACAAAGTTGTTGTGTGTTCGACTATAATGTAGATGTAGTCAAATGCATTGCTAAAAATAACTCATCGTATTTCCCTAATATATTTTCAATAACCACAAAAATAACGCAACATTTTCGAGACCACTGAACAAATAAATGATTGAACATGTGGTCGTGTTGATTAGTATAAATATGTACTGAAATTGTGCTAAACAGTCGAATAATTGGGTATCACGGAACCTACCAAAACCAGACCTGTGGCCAATCTATCGGTATAATCTGGGATTAGTTTGGTTACCGCAATGTGCTTGGTTTTGTTTACATACGAGTTTAGCCTAACCGATAATGATATTACTAGATTAATTTGGACCATCAATAGAGGCACTGTTGTAAGCCGGATTACCTAAATGATGTGTATTGGGCTGTGAGCTGGATTGGTTAATATTGGGGCGACTTTCCAATGGTCAGGTACACACGGCTACACATCAAACTATACATTTCTAGTATAAGCTGACCTCGCATTGTACGGAAATCCTATACAATGCGAGATCAGCATAAACTGAAAATGTGATGTGCCTAATAACAGTTGGATGAACTAATTATGTTCAAGACTTTAACACTTTTTGAAATTTTGAAGGACTTGGACTGAGAATTTAATTACCAAACTTCACCCATGGTCATTTGAGCCCACAGACCAGTGTTGGACATAGACCCACGCTCTATATAATGTACAAACTCATTAAGCGGTAGAACATGAAGAACTTTTATACAAAAAAAACATATTCTATGTACCCATATTTGCAAAGCCATAAATGATTTGATTTCATATATCATAGAAAACCTATAATCAATTGAATGATCAATTAAAATGTACCATTATAAAACATCTGCAGTACAAAACCATATTTGAAACCTTACCAACACGAAAGCTCACGGAAAAATTCCAGAATTCATAACACGTTTAAAGTGCATGAGTCACGGTGACACGTTACGGCACAAAGCCAGCTGAGAGGTGTAATTGGTAGCTAATCCTTGCCTTCGTCGGCAACCCGACGGATTTCTGGCAACACAATCCGTGTGTACCTACGGGGTTGCTATATTAAAGTAGTGGAGTCGCCGGGAATCGAAATAAGTGGTTTAGTGTAGGTTTATTGTTATGTTTTTTTATGGTTTCTTAGTAGATAAATTAGTTGACTAGTTGTTACTTGTTTCTTTTTTTAAATTTTGTGTTCTTTTTTTGCGTCATGTTTACCGCAAATAAACGTATTTTCTTTCTTTCTTTCTTTTTTAGTTCTATAGAGTTCTTATGCTTATTTTTAATTCAGTTTTGTTTATAAGACTGAAAATAACCCGAAAGATGACCCGTTGGCCCTAACTGCAAGTCAAAGAAAATCGCACGTGGCTTGACTGCAAAGTAATAATTTACTTTATGAGCTTACTCTGTTCTCCCCAATTAGGAATATTCATTTGGGGTTAAAAACAAAGGATTTGTATAATAACTCAGTCAATCAAAAGTCAAGAATTTAAAAAATGTAGACGGTATAAAGTACCATAAGAAATTTTTGATCCTCGCAGACTGGAATGTTGGTTATATCAGAAGTTCCTATTTTAACATTCTGTTAAACCGTTATTGCTTTTTTTCGACTCCAAAATGCGACGAAGCGTGCATTCACAGTCTGGGAAGTTTGCTTTTCTGGAATTCATTGATTCCATTTTCAAATCGTAGACATCTACAACCGTTTTGATTTATTTTAATCTCGTCTGTCCCAGCAAAGTTGTGTCCTCAAACTCGGTATTACTCGGTCACGCCAATTATGGCTATTGGGAAGTATTTTTCAATTGGTTGGTTGAGAGCCATTAGCCATCTGCGCTCGTTGCTATCCGATGAAGCAGTAAAAGCTATCAGTAGATAATTTTATTTAAGACTGTATATGTATAGTGCAACGATGAGATTTCCATTGAACAATTTCCTTACTTTAAAATAGGCTATAATTTGTTTCATTTCATTTTCTGTATCTTATTTTATAACTTTTCTAGTATTTACTTTTTTTTGTATTTCATATCTATTTCCACATCCGTCATATTACAGGGTGGACATAAACACTCATAAAAAAAAAAAAAACTAAGTCCCATGATTTAGGCTGAGTTCTAAACATTGGCAGCCCCATGTATCCACATTGTTAGTTTATGCGATACGGCATTATGTAGGTACCTAAGTTTATGATGTGCGTTGATTCACGTAGTCGGGATGCACGGAGTAAATCTCCCGTTTCCGACGGATTTTGGCTTAATCCGTTGTTCTTTAAGACTCTCTGTATTTGCACAGATCTTCGCAAACCTTCTGTTTATTTTGCACAGAATTAATATATACTCAAACTAGTTTTCCTCAGTACTAACTTGTGTATATTTGAGTTATGTTTCGGGTTTGTTGCTTCAAGTTTAATATTAGAAAGCTTTGAAGTTACATTGGAATCGAGATTATCATTATGATCCTTTTAATAGCTCAGAAGCAGTTTTAAAAGTTACAGTTCCCTTTTTTGGCCATTCCTTTACCTTTCATATTGTTTGTCCTTACAACAGTTGATATAATATATCAGGGTGTTCTTTGCGGAATTCCTTTGTCAGAATAATAGTTCAAGAAAAGGGTCCTTCATTCTTCCCGGTCGGGACCTCGGGCCGATTGTTTGTGAAAAGCCAAGGAAGGTCCCAACAATTGCCGAAATGTTACAATATTTCACATTTGTTTGTGATGTTGCGGACTTGTGATGTTTTGACACAAACGTTATTTAGTTTTACTGCTGAACGATTCTGTAATGTATTTTCATATACTTAGCAGCGCCTAGCTACGACTTCTTAGATTTCTTTTACTGCATTGGCTTTACAAATGGCGCAGCAATAATATTTACTTATATCATTACTTTCTCAGAGAGCTTCCTGAATCCCATTAAATGAATTCCAGCTTCTGCCGTTCGCGAATGAAACATGTTATCAATAATTCCGATCCGGAAAACATAGCAATAATTAATTGATTCTGAGAAAACATTGAAAATTCCTGATTGATATATCTCAGGTCTATTCACTCGAATTTTCGTCGAAAAGTAGGAGCTAATAGTCATTTACTTCGAAATTCGATTGGGATGAATTGGGGGCTATAGAAATTCGAGTTGCATTGTGAAGATTCTAGGTAGTTAGGACAAAGAGGAGTACAGTGTGTGATATATGAAAGCCTAGTCCTCTGGACGTACGCTTACAGTAGCTTTACTAAGAACGGCTTACCCTCTACAGTTTATACACAAGCTTACAGCCGGTCGTTCCCGGCCTTTACGAGATGTATTCTGTTACTTATAGTACCACAGCGTTAGTACCAGTGCGCCACTAACTATAGCACTCTGAATAAAAGATTGAAGTGTTTGTGCTGGGTCGAACAAAGGTAGTTTAAAGTGTAATTGTTCCATTAGAAGTGAAATTTCCATTTTAGTCTTTGCATCATTCAAATATGTACTTAGTTAAGGAACCGCAAAACAGGTATATAAAATAAAAATGAAATGAGATTGTTATTGCAATCAGTCTTACAGGTCATATTAAAAAAAAAATGCTAGATGAGTTCGGCGTTTCCTATCTGACTACTCTGAGAAGAAAGACCGAATCAAACTCAGAGGTCACAGCCTCTTTTAAAGTCCAGTCTTGGTCAGGCCATATGAGGACCATGCAGATTAGTGTCTGAATGGAAACGTTCTGAAAACGAATCTAAAACTGCTTGTAACAAAATCTCAATACACAAAATCTTTGCTAATGGATTAACTGTAAATATATCTACTTCAAAGTTCACAGACGACCATTAACAGAGGTCCAATACCTACAAATTCAAATAAAAAAATATGACAAATTCAAAACATTTAGGTTTTTTATTACATTGCCTGCAAATAAAGTACCTAATTAATATAAGTTTAAAGGGTCATTAACGTTAATTGACATCTGTGAGTGCGGGGGTAAGCCATATATTTTCCTCGCATTACTATTGCGCGCACATTTAGCATAATCTTTTATTACATTGTGACATTCTGGAAAATTTTGAAATGATGTGATAAGGCCCGTTGCCTTATCACATCATTTCAAAATTTTCGGTGGCGATGGCGGTAAAAGACGATATTTATAGTGACAATATAAAATAGTAAAAAATAAATAATTGATGAGTGAGAGGCGACTAACAAAAGGTTTATTTACAAGGCAGATATGAGTAGAAATGCCGGGACACCCTAAATAAAAGGACATAATATAAGTAGTTTCTTATTGGTGATGTTCTTCAGAAAGGTCAGGTGTGTAGTAGGTACTCGCAATCGAAACGAAGCAAAAAGAGTTAAGGATGGTACTTAGCAGGTGGCGTTCTGTATGTAATATCAAAGAATTTCATATCTAAGCAGTTTGAAAACAAAATCCCGTGAACAAGATGACCACATCTGTTTCACACAATGGTGGTCATTGTGTGAAACAGATGTGGTCATCGTGTCTCTGACCCTTTTTTGACCAATAGGAATAGAACAAAAGAAACAAAGATGAGAAAGTTTTTAATTTTAATTTTATACTTTGGAACTCTTTTGCTGCTTTTGGTTGATGAGATTTCTATAGCAGCCGAGCGCTGCAAGCAGAAATAGTCCTTACGGTGTATAGATATGAAATTCTTTGATAGTATATATGTATTCTGGGTATAATTCATAAGGACTTTAGAAGATCCAATAATAAGTAATAAATCTGAATAATCACAGAACGGATTTGTTTATCACGGCTTCGCTTTCGAATGAGAACGTTCAACTTGAAGTTATCAAATTATATAAAGTCGAGAGCTTGTCGTTTTTGTTTGAGAAGTAATTAAAAGTTGTCTTTCTGTAGCAAAATAAAGTTGTTGCCTATCTTCGGCCCTGATATTAGAAATTAGACCTCTACAAAGAACTGGCGTAGGACTAAACAAACTTGAAGACTGCTGCTGCAAACAGTAAACATCATGTATAACATATCTTTCTTTAAAAAAATCGTAGCCGCGCTGCAAGCTGGATGGCCCCAGCAAGTTCTCTGTATGTCTCACAAGCAATAACTACAACAATATCTTAGAGCTTTAATTTTGTTTTTATTTTTCTAGCTGTTGCTGTATGACTGCTGGGCAATAGCCTTCCCAAAGTCCTTCCTAGATACTCTTGTACCCCGTTATCTAAACCAGCCCTCATGCTAATCTCGCCACTTCTTTCTGAGCCTTCCATCTTCAGGAACCTATTGCGTGGAGACTCTTTCCAAGCGGTCATTGTTCATGTGGCTGATGCGACCCGCCCAATCCCATTTCAGCCTGGTAGCTTTTTTTAGGTTACCGTACCTCAAAAGGAAAAACTGGAACACTTATAAGATCACTTCGTTGTCCGTCCGTCACTCTGTCAAGACCGTTTTTCTCAGGAATGCGCGGAGGTATCAAGTTGAAATTAATGTCAAATACGTATACATATATCTATGGTCCCTGAAAGCTCTAAAAAAATCAAAAGAAAACGAAAAAAATAAAAAATACGGCGATTTAAGTGACATATTTTGATAGTCGCAAATAAATCAAAACCTACAGGGTACTTTCCGTTGACCCAGATCATGAAATTTGGCAGGAAGCAACGTCTTACAGTTCTTTTTTTTGAGATTACAAACTTATATTTGCAGTTGGAGAATTGACCGTGACGTATATCGATGTAACGGAGAATATGTTTTTCAACTACAAAGTTAAGTTTGTTTTTGGAGTTAATTCATTCCAACTACCCTTCATTGTGCGTGGTCCGACACGCACTTGGCCGGTTTGTTTAAAAAAAAACAAAAGTGCTAACTATGGCTACATCGTTAAGACTAGCAGCTGCTCACGGGTTCGAACGCGTGGACCGTAATTATTATTCTAAATAAAATAAAACTTACTCCTTATAACATCAGCTCGTCAAAATTGGTCCAGCCGTTTCGGAGATTAGCCGGAACTAACAGACACACAGACATACAAAAATTAATATAAGAGTTTATTTTTTCTAAGTAACGTATATACTTTCAGTTGCATATAGTAAAAAGCTGTTATTTTGACATTACAAACAGACACTTCAATTTTATTTATTTGTGTATAGATAAACTGGGTGTTGTACTTTCAGATGCAGGTTAACACATACAGCTACCAATTTAGAGTAACCAAGCCGTCCTGATTTCAATATCACCGGGTAAATTGATATGTAACATATTGCTAACGATATCTCAGGTTGAATGCATGCAATTTGGATCGTCATTTCCGACGATCCATCTCACGATACGACGACCGATGAATTGAGAGGCTTATGGCCAAATTACAGCCAATATTGTGTGAATCAAAAGAGACGGGATTCTATTTAATAAACATCTTAAATTATGCATTCATTCACAGACAGACAACGCACAGCCTAAACCAGGAAGGATTTTTGAAAATGTATTCCCTAAAGGAGTTAATTCCTTGACGGAACGGTAGTAGGGATGTGGATGTGGAGCTAAGTCGCAAACTATGCTCCACCTCCGGCCCTCTGTGTCCAAAAACAGCAGTGTGCAGTCAAAGTGATCTCTGCTCTGCCACAGACGACGCCGTGAAAGTGGCGTAGTTTTTGGGCCAAATCTTTTGAAATACAGTCGTGCCAGCGACACGAAGAATAATGATGGATGGAAGTAAAAGAAAAATCCAATCGGGCTCTGGGCTTGCACTGAGATAAAATTAAATAGAGTATGTAAATAAGAACGGTACTTTCAATCACAATCTGAATGATTTTGAAGGATATCGCGAATCCATTGCTTCATATGGTCTAAAAATTTGTCTGGTCCACAACGTAAATAACGCAATGAATATTGTTGAACTGTCAAAATGAAAGCCATTGCTACTGTTAGTGTGTTAAGAAATAACCCCGCTGTAGCTTTAGTCGAAAACATATGATTTTACTACGATTTTTACGATGTATACTTTAATCTCCGAGACTAGTTTTATTAACAAAGCTTCAAAACACTCAAACTGATTTATTGACAACTTTAACGCAACGTTTAATATTAACGCACCATGTATAAGCTCCAATACAAACACCATACAGTAACCGGCCATAAATGTGGCACAGCGAATTTTAAGGGTCCCCGAAACTTTTTAAGTCATTGATATACATTGATGTGCAAATTGATCGGTCTACCAAGTGCAATTGAAGCGATTGACAATATTACCACAATTGCAATTGATCGTTTCGGGGACCCTTTAGGAAAATTCGGGCTTGTAGAGCGTCATCTCTGTCACTCATATGCGTGTGACAGTCTTCTCTTTCTTTTCTAAAGCTCGATGTGTTATTTTTACGCCCGGGGACTGTAATTCATCATATGCCTAGACATTTCCCAACTTTGTTGGAGTCGTCTTCCAATCTAACCGAATGCAGCTGAATACCAGTATTTTAAATGGACCGACTGCCTATCTCACGTCCACAACCCAGTAACTGGGTTACACAGTACCCCTTGGCAAGACTAGTTGTCAGTCTTTCCTCCTGCTGCGGCTGCTGACGATCCGTAACGACTGCCAAAGATCTGCGAATGACAGCCGGGACTAACGGCTTACCTTGCTTTCCGAGGCACGGAGGGGTAAAGATGGTCACCGGTAAGCGTAGCTTAACCTATCGACCGACCCGTGCGGCTTTTGCTAGGAACCTCTACCTACTTATGTTAAGAAAATATTTAGGACACTCTGTTGTGAATCAAAATGGCGGCGTAATTTGGGCTATGCTAATGTTCTTTTTACGATTTGTTGTGTAAAACGCGAACTCTTGATGTGGGGCCAGCTGTAGCGCTTTATCTGTCTATTGGTGTACCAACGCCAAAATAGATTCCATTTGATGTATTGACGCTCGCTTCTGAATATAAATTACCCTTCTAAATGGTTTTTATCTTACATATGTGTGTCAGTTATCGCAATTTGTTAGATAGCTGTATAAAATTAATTCATAGTTTATTTTAATTCAGCCTCAGGGTGGAATATTTTCCTAAAGATACGTTTAAAAAAAATAAAAATGTTTTGTACTTAAAACCCAACTCAAATGATCATAAATAAGATTACCTGATTAGTTAAATCGTCACTGTTAAACGAAGCGTCATTGGCATAAATTACAAAATAATATCTTAGATGAGAGCGACCGTCCAACGCGCGACATTCGTCTGAACTTCGGGAGGGTTCGGGTCTCGTCGGGAATGCTCGGGGTAATTGGAATCCGTCATACCAGCCGCGTATGACAAATGACAGGCTGTCCACCGCTGGCCGTACTGCGGTGGCTGTCAAATAAAATGGTATTGATTACGTTAAACGGAAAACTAAAGGAAAATGTGGAAACAGGAAATGTTACACTTTGTTTTCTTGACGATATTTTAGTAAGTTTTCCTTCTTGGTTGGTGAAACTTGAGGTGACCTTTTTCCAGCGCGAAGCGATCATATGTTTTCTCAGTGCTTAAATTAAATTAGTTTTTAATAATTAATTAGTTTTTAATAATTAATTAGTTTTTAATAATTAATTAATTAGTTTTTAATAATTAATTAATTAGTTTTTAATAATTAATTAATTAGTTTTTAATAATTAATTAATTAGTTTTTAATAATTAATTAATTTTTGTCTACACACAGCAAGTATTAGAATGTTGTGGTGATATTTAAGAGTGTTTTACAACCCATCAAATTGATCAACTTTCTCCATGGGACCAAATTATCAACTGTTCAATGCCTACTCGACCCAAATATATGGGTGGCTGATTATTTAACCACAACTTTCTGCTACATGCTGTATAAAGAGCAAAAAAAAACACGCCTGCCTACCCTGTTAACCTTAATTTGTCTTAAAAATACTCCAATATTTCCAACAAACAACAGCTATAAAAAAACAAGCTGTACTTTATTTAAACAGACAAAATAAAACAATCACAGTTGTTTAATATTATTGTTTAATTGTTTACATAAACCAATTTACATAGCGTTCAAAATGGCGCACAACAAATAGGGGATGCAGTAAGCTGTCATTAATTGAATTAATAAAAATCAAATGCTGGCTGAATAGTGGGTAAAAGTAATTACATACAATAAAGAAAGTATTTACATAATAGCGTGAGCCGAAAGCACACATTTTGTATGGCTCATCAACCAACCCGGATTCAGTTATTACTCGACTACTTACTTATGTGTTTGGAAAGGCTTCCGTCAGTGGCACAAATAAAATTCAGAAATAGTTTATATGAGTCAGTGGCGGGCCAATGGTGACGGCCGCGACTTACGAGTCGTAGATTCGAACCCAGACAGGCGCTTTATAATTTGATTTATTTATTAGCTTTATTTTTATCCCTTATTTTTTTTTTTGTGTGGGAAATTATCAAATAACTTCTCCCGCTCTGGGTGGAGCGGGAGGGCGTGTCAGACTCTTACTGACTAAAACCCACCCGTGTTCCTTCCGTTGCCAGGGGCCACGGTATCCCTTTCGGACTTTCCCGCAACCCCGGCAGGCATCGGTCCTATCGGACCCCTTCACTTGCTGACATCTCTTTGAGGCGCGCGTGGAACACAACACGCCGTCGACCCGGGCCTGGTCCTTATCGATTTTTTTTTTATGATATTGTGATTTTTAGTGTGTGTATTGTGTTATTTTTATGTTATTTGATTCAATGTATAATTTATTTCTATGGACTTCAGTGTCTGCAAATAAATGTTTATTTATTTATTTATTTATCGGACGGCGAGCTACCCATTGCTCACTGTCCGCAAGCCCGCGCCTACGGTGGCCGGGAATCGGCTTGATTTTTATCCCTTACATTTAGTTTTTGTGATGTGTACTTATTTATTTATTTGATAGTAATGTTAGTTTTGTACTTAAATAAGGTTAGCATTGTTAGGTGTAAGGGCCGCCTTTTGCAGTGAAAGTCTCCTTAAAACCATTCCAGGTGGCTCTGTCCTTTGCCAGTCTGGGCCATAAGGCTCCGGCTATTTGCATGATGTCATCACTCCATCTTTAAGAAGGTCTACCCTTCCTTCTTTTTTTATATATTGGGTACCAATTAGAAATATTTTGTGACCATCTTTCATCCATAGCTATCTGAATACGACCTGACCATTTCCATTACAGTGTCAGCACCTGTTTGACCGCATCCCTCGCCTTTGTTCTTTTCCTTATCAGTGAACTTTTAACTTTATCTTTTAATTTAATGTTCATGTAGCTCCGTTCTATTCCTCTTTGACAGCTTCTTATTTTATTTAAGAGCTTTATAATAATAATATAATAAATTGTTTTCTTTGAAACAACATAGGAACCATATTTGTTAGTATACACCTTAAACACTACAACTTACACACTAGGATTAGTAACAGATTTGCAACAAAACAAGTTAGTGAATCGTCGCACAGGAGCTCTCGGGTCCTCAGCCACGACTTTCAGGATGCTGTTGCTGCTCCCCCGCATCCCCCTTACAATCGATGTCACCTTTTTCCTGATGATCGCATGAAAACCGTCTGTACGCGATTGGGCAAACATCCCCGAAGCACTACAGTAACGGGAGTTTCAACATCATCCTGAAAAAAATGTTGTATTGGACAAGGCACTTAGCGTCCCACGTGAACAGCTGAACCACAGACTTTCCGTGTACAGGCCTTGACTTTATTCTGTTAAATAATTTCATCACCACTGCTCTCAAAACGGTGAAGGAAAACATCGTGGTGAGGAAACCGGCACCTAAAACCAGAAATTCGAAGACATGTGACATAATATAATTATATACAGGGTGGCAATGACATAGACGCAAAAATTGTTATCATGGATTCATTCAGTACATGATTCTGAACCCCTCTGCGTTGAAATTATTCGTTAGTTATTTTAAAAAAAATCTGTTTCATAGAAAAGTGCAATACCTACGCGGTCGAAATGTATGGAACAGCAGATTTTTTTTTTAATACGCGACGAACAGTTTTTGCGTCGATCGCTGCCACTCTGTATACATATATGTTTATAATATTATAAATGTGAAAGTTTGTACGTTTGTGTGTTTGGGAGTTTGTTACTCAATCACGCAAAAACGGCTGAACGGATTAGTATGAAATTTGCCACACAGATTTTTTATTTAGGCATCCAACAGCGATACATATAGTATGTTACAGTATTGTATGGCTAATAATAGGTTATCCCTGTATAACTAGGATAAGTATAAAACATGCGATAGGACTACTTAGAAATATAAAAATTAAAAGGTGCAATTTTAGATATATTTATTATATATAGTTATAATTTTAAAGAAAAAAAAAAGGTTGAAAATTAAGAGATTTATAGATTGTAATTTGCCTTCGTTTGTGGTTTTTATTGGATTAACACATAGAATACTTTTTATCCCGGGAGTACAGACGCCAGCAGGTCAACCTACCCGAAACTGTCAAATTTTCCCAATCAACTTTGAACCATACGCTTTAGTGATAAAGTTGAAAATCTATAGATTGTACTAGGTCGATGTGCTGGCGTCTGTACATCCACGTGGGATAATTTCCGACCTATACGCGGGCGAAAGCTAGTAGTAATAATTATTATGATATTAGCTAGACACGGCACGCATAGTAAGGAGGTTCCTCTCTCTAGAGCCCTGACCACCGGCAGCTTGGACCTTGGACCCGGGCCCTATCAGAATACCAGCGCTGCGGTATTCGTTTTTTTTTTCAAATATCGTAGAATCATGCTGAGATAGGAGCCTTTTTGGCCTCGCACAGATCTTCTTTTTTGTTTTCACTTATTTGTTAGTTTTAATGTTCTTTTCTTATATTGTATATTGTTTCATGATTTTGTAATTCTTTTTTCTTTCTTTGTTCATGTCTTTATCTCCATGGAAGGTGTCATATAACGGCTATTTGGTCAGAAAACGGCTATTTGACACTTCCCGTAACCCAAGGGCTGGTTTTTACCTTGGGCAGAGGCTAAGCATTGCAATACAACGTGGCAATGCGGCCAGTCTCTTGGGTACATTACCAGTCGACAGCGATGCGGATGAATTTTTCGATGCTATATTTTAGTTTTTCAATAGTTTTAGTTAAGTTTGTATATAATTTTGCAATTTTTATTAATAATACTGTTAACTCTTCATAAATAAAGATCCAAACTTGCTTTCTTAATATTCTCTTTCATCTTTTTTCTTTCTATTTTCCTTCATCATTTAATTGCGCTTTTATGTGTGTTGGGCTATTTCTTTTGTGTGCTCTAAAGAAATGATTTGTCTGATGACATTTATAAGATGCAACACACGCAAGTTATATATGTTTACTAAGTATTAAAAAAAATATTCAGGATTCTTTTCGTTTTTTTTCTTAATTGATATTTTTAAACTTGGTTGCTAGTAATCGTCTACCTTACGGACGGCGAAAATCATATTATTTTTAAAAACGGATCCCCAATGAAACTAATTGGTGATCACTGGACTACACTATTCAAACGCGATATCACTTCGCTGTTGACGAGACTATTTAGTCAACACTGCCTTTATTTAAATATCTCAGTAGAAAAAGTTTCCAACTACCCGAAAAACTAGTCGGGACACGTTTATTCCGTAAACCCGCCGCGACATGTCAGGACAGATGTAAACATAAATTCGCCACATTCTTGGGGCACCGCTGTTGGCTGTCATTTGTCATCTCCGCTGGATACCGTGTAGTCCGCGACTGCGAAATAATTTCGTTTATTACGAGTTCTAGAGTTTAGTGTAAAGTTAAGTATTTTGTTGTATTAGTTTAATTTGTTTAAATAAGTGCGCTTCTCCTTTTTAAGGAAATTTCTTGCCGACTGGTCGACACTTCACGTGACCAGAATGCTGGCTCGTTCTTTGGCCAAAGAATTAGTATTGAAATTCAACGTGGCAATACTGCCAGGTTTCTGAGCACGTTTCCGGATGACAGCGTTGCAGATAAGTACTGTGACGCCTAAGTGTCCTTGTTTTTATATTTATTTGCATGGTTAGATAATCATTTAATTTAGTACCTAGTGTAAAAAGTTCGTTGTTTTATACATTGTCCTTAAATCTCATCCTCTTATAACAATTCTTATTCCTTCTCTGTCCATGCAGTAAGGTTGTGGAACTCACTTCTGTCTAGCATTCGTGATTTAAAAACTGTTTCACAATTCAAATATCGAGTAAAAGAGCATTACTTTCCTCTCAACTGATAGTACCTATTTATATACCTATAGTATGTATGTTTATATATTTAAGCTCTATGTATTTATTTAAGTTTATGTTAATTTATTACGTTATACGTGTAGGTTTATTTCAATATTTTAGTATAAGACTTCGCATATTTATATTTTTCTCTTCTTGTTTTCACACACTATTGTCTACATTTCTTTCTCATTTCTCCTTTCGCAGGTCCGCTGGAAGAATTTTTTAAAGAAATAAGCAGTAGGTATCTACCTTTGTACTCATAATTATGATTATGTCGTATCTGTATCCATTTTACTATGTGTACATCTATATACATATAATAAATCTGTAGAAAAGTAATTTTTGTACATTGAAGAAATTGAAACAAAAAATAGCCAGCGTGTGAAAAGATAAGTAACAGAACCCATTTCCATCATTTTTGAAATTTTTGTCTGTTTGTCTGTTTGTCTGTTTGTCTGTTTGTTTGTGCGCACATCACGTAAAATCTACGAATTCAATGCTGACAATGTTTACATACAAAAGTTATACGCAACTTGAGGTTTAACTTAGTTTTTGTTTCATCGAAATCGGTTCACTCTATCAAAAGATATGATTAATTTAGTGAGTTCAAGAAGTAAAATATTACGTTACGCAATTCAGTATAGTACTTGCAACGACATCTTAAGACTAAAAATAGAACTAATGTTGATAGTTGAAATCCAAATCCGATAGATAGCGTTGTGCAAATGACGTCATTTTCTGAATCGCGGTGTTAAGATATTCCGCGCGAGAATGACGTCCACCGTGTTTACTAGGCAAATTGGGTTTCGTTAGGTGTCTTAAAAATTCTTGCGTGTGTCGTAAAAGTTCTTTGGTTGCTTGGTTTATCGATTTTCTAAATTCGTCGAAAAAAAAGTATTGGTTATCTTATTGGTTTCGTTTGGTCAACTTTGGTCATTGGTTTGAAGTACGAACTACGAAGTAAAGATTGTATTTTATTTACTTCGTAGTTTGAATCCAATAGTGCCAATCGTTATACAGTGAGTTAGTGACTTAGGGCGGGTTGTTTCACGAACACTTAACGCACGCGTATACGTCAAAAATGGCGCTAACTATCGTCAAATATAAAAAAGCGTTGTTTCACGAAATTATGGCCTTAACGTCCGTCAAATAATAACGATTACAGTAACCGGTGCCAGACCCACTGGTTAACGTCATTTTATTCTCAAACATCTGGACATTATGGACGCTCTTTTGTTGTATTCGTCTTTGTTCGACGATAGTGTTTCTGATGATGAAACAAATAGTGTAGAAAGAAAGAAAAAGTATTCAAAACTCGCAATAATAACCTAAACCTATGGGACAAACAGGAATTTATTGCAAGATACCGTGTTTTAAAGGAAGTAACTAGCTCTATTGTTAGTACGTCAAAAACGAAGATGAAATAAAATTTGCTACAGAAAATGAAGTGTGTATTCAGTTATCATGTAGGTATCAGGTAGGTACCTACCTACCTCTAATACCTACATGATAACTAAGGTATAAACCTAATACTTATTTTGATTCTACAATTCGTTCACCATTTTTTTATTTGGCAGTAAAACCCAAAGACCAGGTACTTGCAACTCTGCAATATTATGCATCAAGATCTTTCATGAGATGTGTTGGTGACATGTGAGGCTTACATACATCAACGATATGCCGCATTATACAACGAGTGACTAGTAGGGCTATTGCTAAATTACGTCCTCATTATATAAGCTTGCCAGCTAACGATGAGGAGAGATTAGTTGTTGCAACTGACTTTTATTAAATATTTAAATTTCCGAAAGTATTGGGTGCAATTGATTGTACTCATATCTAAATTAGTTAGTTATCACCTCTAACCAAATAAAAAAAACAAGATAAGCGCTGCGAACAATACAGTGAAACATGCCGAAACTACACCTCCGCTCTGTGCATACTCGCTCACACGCAAACATTACTACCATTTACAATCAATCTACAATCAAACTACACCTCACTAAATGCACACATGCTTACAAAATCGGCCTTTATATCACTCTTGACAGCGCTATGTCTTGGTTTTTTATTTGGTCTGAGGTTGTCACTTGAAAGTTTGAAGTGAATGACGAAATGTTGCCATAATATAAAAATCTTCCAACCATTTTTATTGGGAAAAAGTACTACTTTTTACTGGCAGCCCGAATAACTTTGACGATCGGTTTTATACGCAGTGAAACAACGCTTTGTATTTAACGAACGTTAAACATCATACGTAATCGTTATTATTTGACGTACGTATGTTACGTTAACCAACCGTTTGAAACAACCGGCCCTTAGTGTTGCCAATTCGTTGAGTCACGACCACGAACAGACGATACGTTGTCACACTAGACTGTTCGACGCACCGTTCTTTTAAGTTTGTAGGCTATTCAGTCATAAGTGTTGTTGGTTTTGTTTATTGCTTTAATTTTCCTTGAAAATGCCTCAAAGAAAAAAAACTAACCTTTCGCTGCGTAGCCGAACCGAAATGCGAAAAGGATGAGACTTTGTAGGTCTCAGGAATCGGAAGAAGATCGTGAAGCACGGTTATCTGCTAACCGAGAGCACATCGCTCTTTCACGTGAATCGGAAACGTTCACGTTTAAGTTCACAAAGAACACGGACCGCGACTTTGCGGTCTCAAGAGAGTATCCAGGAACGTGAAGTCCGGCTGTCTGCTGATCGGGAGCGCCACTCTCTCTCACGTGAGTCAGAGACATTCACAGAAAGGAGTCGCGCTTAAGTTCGCAAAGAACTCGGACCGCGACTTTGCGTTCTCAAGAGAGTATCCAGGAACGTGAAGTTCGGCTGTCTGCTGATCGGGAGCGCCAGTCTCTCTCACGCGAGTCAGAGACTTTCACAGAAAGGGAGTCGCGCTTAAGTTCGCAAAGAACTCGGACCGCGACTTTGCGTTCTCAAGAGAGTATCGAGGAGCGCCAAGCACGTCTGTCATCTGACCGAGAGTGACACGCTCTCTCGCGCGAGTCTGAATCTCTCTCCCAATTCAAAGAGAAGAACGATTACAAATAGCTAGACATAACTATGTAGGTGTACAAAGAAACAATGAAAGTTATCTTGCATCTGAAAGGGAAAGAATAGATGAACTAAGACGAGCAGAAACAGCAGAACAACGTCAATCTCGCCTAGAAATAGAACGAGCTCGATACCATATGAATAGAGAAACAAATAGCGGAGCTGATGAGTCCATGGAAAATGACGATGCAAATATTTTATTACCTTGGGACAATAGGGAAAAATCAGGGTTCACATATTCGTCTAGAATTAATTATGCTGGCTTTACTTCCGTGGGTGACATGAGAGAAATTTGTAATTTTTGTCATGCTTTGAAATGGAGGAAAGAGACAGACGGAATGTGCTGCTCAAATGGAAAAATTGTTCTTCCAAATTTCCAAGATCCACCACACTTACTTAAAAGTCTCCTGAATGGCGATCATCCCCAGTCGAAACATTTTTTGGATAATATTCGTTTATATAACAGTGCTTTCCAAATGACTTCCTTTGGGGCAAAACAAATAACGGAAGGACCGTTCATGCCAACCTTCAAAGTACAAGGTCAAGTTTATCACCTTATTGGATCTTTACTGCCAGAAAATGAACCCAAATTTCTCCAAATTTATTTTGTATCCGATTACACGCAACAGCTCAATGTTAGAAATCACAATTTTCCCCAGCTCAATGCTGAGCTTTTGGGTCAACTTCAAGAATTGCTGCATCACGTTAACCAGTACGTTCGTGAATTCAAAGCTGCATTGGAGTCAATTCCACAAGGCAGCAATGATTTCAAAATTGTTATAAGTGCCGATAGACGTCCTGTGGGTGAACACCGTGGAAGACACAATGCACCCGTCGCAGATGAAGTTGCAGTTGTTTTAGTCGACCAGGAGTGTGAGAGATGATTATATTATTATTATTATTATTATCTAAACGACGTTGTTTTGTTCTCGACAACCACGCGAACGAAGTCGCGGGCACAGCTAGTAAATAATAAAATTAATAAAAAAAGAAAAATATGTTTGTATAAGTTGATATTCTTTAATTGTAAATTCGTAGTTATGATGAAAAACATACAAAAATTCTCGTAGATAGACCGATAAGAATTGCATCTTAGATAGTGTATACTGTGTATTTTATATATCTCAACAGTTTGATATAAAATCTCCCTTGTACAATCTAACAACAATAGTGTAACCTTTTCTTTGAATTTTGGGTAAGGTGCATCTGGCAGTAGTGAAAAACTACGGTAAGAATCCTGCGAAACAAGCAAAAAATACCTGAAGCGAACCTAAACAGAATATGAGATAAAAATACGGAAGAATTATAGGACCTACCACATTAATGTCTAGAGAACTTCTAGCTTTACAGTCCAACGTCTGTGGCCACAATCCTTTCAAAACTTTATTACAGGTGAGAAAATGCATTTCAACCCTTTTAAAGCTTAAAGCAATAACACACTGCACACTCGTTTCGAAAATTCTTCAAATGCAAAGCAATAAAAAGCCCTTTGACTGCCTTTGTCAGATTCAAAGGAGAGTAGTAAAAAGGCGGTAATATCTAAAACTATAAAGTGTAATGGACACTTTCAGGCTTATCTGCATACTGGAATCGTAACTCAGAAATAGACCTACTGTGCTATTTTAAAGTAGTCATTATGAGTTGCTAATTTGGTCTAGCTAGACTGTGATGGTGAGGGCTATGGGGTAACGGTAAAGCAGTAGTTTTAGAGCTACTAGAACAGAATGGTCATTAAAAGCAAATGCTTCTGCAAAAAGCCAGTTAGTTTCGATGGTTAGACCATAGATTAATACAGATGGTTCAGTCCGTAAAATCATTTATATAAAAAGCGACTCTTGCTAAGACACAATAAAGTGCAATTCAGGTCGAACAGTGCTAACCTACCTATAGTTATATTCACCTAGAAGTTGCCTCTCTTTCTATCGCGTAACTCTTATATCTTTTGACTACGTTACGCTCACTGAATTGGCCCGACAAGACGAGCCCGCCGCGTACTTGTAGGCTTCATACCTAAAAAAAATTTAAAAATTTAAAAATTTCTGTAGGTACTAACGACTTTAGACTGATCTACGATTTCTTAATAGACAAGATAAAATAAATAAATTGTAAAATAGACATATTATGGGTAATTTGTTAGCTTCGTAGATAGGTACATGATATAATAAAATAAATAAAATAAAAAAGCCTTTTATTTCTCGTAGATTTTACAGCTATCCATTTCGTTACTTAATATAAATCTGCAATATATATCAATCTATAATAATAGCAGTATTACAGTACATCTTTACCTATCTGTTTCTAGCAACTTTTTATTAAAACATTGTTTTTTACTTCTAGTATTAATATTTTTATTTTAGTTTTGTTAGTTTTAAATTTATTGTATTAAAGTATTAGTATTTTTGTTAGTAATTATCAATGATCGGAGTAGGTAGATTGAATTGGGGTCATTGATCCGAAACGTATATATATGGACATTCCTCCGGAATTGGTTGATTATTTTAAAAAAACCTTAGGTAGGAATTGTATTAAAATGAGCAATATTATATTCTTCATATTTTTTTCAACGGCAAACAGTCACGATTCCAAGCTTTGGTAAGTAATATTTTACTTGTTACAAGGAGTTTAAACCTATGTACTATAACAATATTTTTAATATTGTGTTTGTTTGCTTAAGCTGTTGAACATACCATCACCAACTTTGAATTGAGTAGTAATAATATCACTACCAACATTAACAATATTTAATTGAATCCGGAAATACCGGAATTGCTTTCCGGAAAAATGGCTTATCCATGTTATTCTTTCTGTGTGCATTTATGATACAAGTACCAAAAATCAATCTACCTACTCCGATCATTGGTAATTATTAAAATTAATCTACATCTACAAGAACCCCAGGGTGGGTAAAGGCCTCCTCCAAAGATCTCCATTTATCTCTGTCCTGTGCTACTTGTCACATGATATGTAATATGATAGTGTAAAAGCAAAGAAAGGAAGGAGGCCAACTCAACGGTACCTACCTACTGTTAAGATGGCCTTCCTTTAAAAATGGAAGTGGAATAAGGCAGTCAAAGATGATGATGATCAGCACTGCAGTACCTACCACGTTTTCAGGCATAGCAAAAATAAATCTTTTCATAGATCGGCTAACAATATGAACTTCCGGAGGTAAAAGTTAAAATGCACCACAAACAAACACCAAAGTCCGTACCTCACCCTTAAAGCTATTAAACGAAACATAAAAGAAATTTAAACAATTTGATCCAAAATCTGGCAGTAATTATAATAATCTGTGTTACATTAGCGTTACAATAATCATTGTTACAAGCTATGTTGTTAAAGTCTCAAAGAAAACTTTTAATAGGCATGAAGTTACAGGGAATTGAATAGAACTCTGTAATTGTTACATCAAGCCTGTTTCTGAGGTAATGGCGTCGTAAAATATTCCTCTTGATATTATTTTGGGGGAAAAATTTTGCTTCAAACTTATACAATTTCGCCACTGATATAATTATATACCTTTTGGGAAGTAGCCACTTCTTCGTAAGTTGTTACCTACTTATCTACAACTTTTTAGTTCAATAAAAGGTAATGTTTGGTTTGATTTAAGATTTTAAGTTTAGGTTGAATTTTCAAGGTAACATTTAAGTTTTTATCGCGGTTTCTTTTATTTACTTAGTCTCCCAGTGGGCTTTTGTTTCGAGAAACAGACCTCAGAAAGGATCTCTATATTTTTTCACATAAATTCTTGACTTTGTTTCAAGAGGTTCCGTGAAAGTTTGTAGATATAATTTGTTGTGTCCCATACTCTCTTGATTTTCTACTATTTTGTTGTGGCATGTATTTAATCGAACCTCTAATACTTTCCGCTAATTTCGCGCTCCTAATTGGGAGCCTTTTTGTGAACCTCGAACAATTCCTATTTTGGGGTCCTAAAAATACTAAATAGCCAACTACTAACTGCGACCAACTTGGACGTAGCGATCGCCGGCCGCTGCCTCAGCAACAAAAGTATTTATCATCAGAAGGTTAATATGTTTTTAAGGATCAGTTAAAAAAACGAGCTAACGTTACAGTAGTCGCAAATATGATAACATCTGGCACATTGGCTGACAGTACCAAGCTCTCTGAAAATGGGTTGGTACCTACTGACGTTCAACTCTAACACCACGCGCGCTCATTGGTCAAATCAAATAGTGCGCGCTTCCCCCCCCGGCTTCCTGTTACACACTTCCGTCCCTTTTCACGAAATCTCACACAGATTGCAAGAAAGCGAGACGAAAGATGTTACACATTAAAAAAAAAAACGATATTCTCCATTTTTATGATAAAAGTAAGAATGAAATTCGTACCGTTGACGATTATTACAATTTACATTACATACACTGAAACACTTTTTATCATTGATTAGTCCCCAAACTACGCAGAGCCTGTATTATTCCCGAATGAACTCAAACATGATATTATGACATTACATTGTTGCTATCTGCCTGTCTCGTAAATAACTCCGACAAAGAAACTAATTAATTTCAAGTGCCGTCAAAACACTTCATCACCAGTTAACTCAGATGTCACAATTACTAACGAATTGCGGGCTTAGCTCTCACATAAAGTAATTCACGACAATTTGGGCGTTTCCATTTCATATACAGATCGCGTTTCGTCTGATGCTACATCATTTATAATCATTAAAGAGTCTGTAGACGTGGCACATGAATTGACGATGTTTATTTGTTCGAAATTTCAACTTTTTGTCATTTCATAAAGCCTAATTTACACGATGCAAGTTTCTTGCCTGTGGCATACAATACAATTGAAGCAACAAATGACTGGCGCAATCCAAGCACTGTTTAGACGGAACAACTTTTATTGTTCTCCAACTTATTACACGATGCAAGTTTCTTGCCTGTGGCATACAATACAATTGAAGCAACAAATGACTGGCGCAATCCAAGCACTGTTTAGACGGAACAACTTTTATTGTTGCTCCAACTTATTACACGATGCAAGTTTCTTGCCTGTGGCATCAATATAATTGAAGCAACAAATGACTGGCGCAATCCAAGCACTGTTTAGACGGAACAACTTTTATTGTTGCTCCAACTTATTACACGATGCAAGTTTCTTGCCTGTGGCGTCAATATAATTGAAGCAACAAATGACTGGCGCAATCCAAGCACTGTTTAGACGGAACAACTTTTATTGTTGCTCCAACTTATTACACGATGCAAGTTTCTTGCCTGTGGCATACAATACAATTGAAGCAACAAATGACTGGCGCAATCCAAGCACTGTTTAGACGGAACAACTTTTATTGTTGCTCCAACTTATGGTATGCATAGCACCGTGAAAAACAGGCTTTTTAAGGGAAGCAAGACGGTGTTTTTGCCTTTTCCTATTTTTCAATTGCCTACAAGTAATGATGTCCATGTATGCAATAGGGATGTTGACTTAATTTTTTTTGTCCGTCAGGTATATTATAAAAATAAATATTGGACACGTATTTTTTATTTTTTTACGTAATCAAAAGATCACGGTAAGTCATTGAGTAGGCAATACGATAAAATGTAGCATGACGTCACTCCCCGGTCGATTTTATACTGACTAGTGACGTAGCGAGCCCTCCGCTCCCAACTTTAATGCGTTTTATCTAAAGCATTTTTTATTTATATGATAAAGCAAAAAATACGTGTCTAATATTATTTTATTATGTAACTGACGGACTTAATAGTTTTTTCTTTTTTTTTCCCAGTCGACATCCCTAGGTATCAATTACATTTTGAACGTTCTCTCAAAGTACGTTGCTGGACATGGACATCTTTATCTAATATACCTACCTAAGCCAGTAGAGAGATCCATTGGCATCGGTAGACTTTGAACTGTATTGTATTGGTAAGTAAAAAACAACGCAAAATCTACTAACCACGGATATACCTACTCCTAGACGCCTTATTATCCCTACGAGGATTCAAAATGTATCCTGGGACCTTAATATTTCAACATCTATGAATGTTCCAACTACATCTCTCATTGCTGGTTCTTATCCCTGAAACTAACTTTTTAAATTAATCCATGGCACGCAACCTTTGAGAAGGTACCTATTACCTAAACCAAGATATTAATCAAAGGATGCAACTAAATACAAATTAACTGCAACTCTTCGGAAAATCCATTTGAAATAAGAACTTTGCAATCCACGTTTGCAGCTCTTACTGAGCGGGAAATCTAGTAATTAGTCATACAAACATCCAAACTAAACGAGACGAAGATCTTGAACTCGCGAGTGATCTATAAAATATTCTATTTGACACCTCAGCCGCGGTGTTTGGTTGTGTACGTAGCTGGAAAACAGACAGAGCCTGGGGAATTATGTGTATGGGACACGGAATAAATAATGAAGACGGGATTCAGTCACAAAGCACCAGCTCATATCGCGGCACGGAGGCTTAAAACTGTGGCGGCTAAATAAGCCGGGCTAAGGAATATTCTTGCCGTCTAGAGGTACAATTTGAATGAAGTTAATTAGAACTTCATAATGTATTCATTGAAGTAATTTTAATTGTATGAGTTGGGAGGAAAGTGTTTTTTTATGACCGCTCGTGATTCTGAGTAAGCTAGTGCTAACTCACGGTCTGCATCAATGAAGTTGTTAGAACAATTGCAAAAATTAAAACACACGAATCAATTAAGATTAGTTTTGATCAACTGGTAGCCCAGTTGATCCAAATTAATCTTAACCAATCGTACTAAAAATAATAGAATCAAAAAAAATAATTATAAAGGCATGGAAAACTTATAAAACGCAAATGCTTTTTATTACAATAATTTAAAAATAATGTTCTAATTTTCTTAAAAACCAATTTATAATAATAACATCTTACCAAGTTTAAAATTTTTTATGTAAAATACAAAATACTAATAAATAAGCAGATTGGATAACACTTAGCGCCATCTACTGTTTGTGAATGGTAAACGTAGAACACTCGGATGAAGAGTGTGTTAGTATCCGTCTAACTGAGTAGATGGCGTGTTACTTAATATAAACATAATTGTTTCATGTTTTTTTTATTTCAATGAAAATACATGAATACTGTGGGTTATTAATGAGGTAAATCCGACGTTAAAGATATTTAGGACACGATTAGACCGAACTAAAAAACTATGTAATTACACGTACAAAAATAGCAGGGGAATGTCCGAATGCTTTATTGCCAACCCGTCAAAATAAACGATGTAATTACGATTTCCGCCAAAAGATCTAAGAAAAATATGCAAAACTAACACATGCTTTTCATTATTTACAGATCAAATACTTTTTCACACGAAAAATCCCAAAAATAAAGTTTGAAAAACAAACAAAAAAGCGTTCTCAATCAACACCCACAAGAAAAGTTGGGAGTGCTTCGAAAAATGCGCTGCGGGATTGCAAAGATCGATTTGGCGCTTAGCAAGTCGAGGTCAGTTGCATAAGCCACTTAAAAGGGAAGCTTGAACCGGGGCCGGCTAATATTTTATAAAAGTTTTCTAAAGTCCGGTGTGCAACGTGCACTTTATTTCTTGAGTGTAACAATGGGTCGGTGGACATTGACAGATCACGCTGCGGGGCTTGCCTCCACCTCGGAATGGAACGACTAACTATTTATAAAGGTGTTATAACATTATGATGGAGTTGCTTAGTTAGTTTTTGTTAATTTCTTAGCGTGACGTAGATTGTGTGATAGGGACTTGGTTTCGGGACCAAAGAAAGAATAAGAAAATACCTATATTTATTTAGCAAAAACTAAATGTTACGGTTATTTTCTTCTCAGTTCGTTGCGTGGTGATAAGGTATAGTAATATCCCCCATTGATAATAATAGATTTTACGGTCAATAAGATCTCTGTGACGAGATTAATTCTGAAATACTGCAGAAAGATCATGGAAAACTCCGTAGTGAAATAAGTTATTAAGATGGAAAATGTCAAGCAAAGATTAGGTAACTGGAAGACAAAGGTATCCTGAAAACAAAGAGTGTTATAAAATCAGTATTTTTAAGGCATGTAGGTATGTCTGTCGTAGGAATTAACTGCTATGTTAGGTAATATGCAAACAAAGGACTTTTGTTTGCGTGTAAAAGCTACTTATTCCTACTTTCTACATCTTACAAATAAGTATCAAAAGAAAACAAAGAAAAATCAAATGGTAAGTGGGGTAGGTACCTATTGGGAGGAAACGGCCCGGGTGTCATCATTGCGTGGATCGCCCGGAGGACACGGTGAAGCATACTGTGGAAGTCTGCCCGGCTTGGAGCATCGCCGTGTCCTCGTGGAGGTGATCGGTGGCGGGGATCTCTCGCGGTCCAGGCCATGGTACGGAGCGAGAGGGCATGGGAGGCCGTCACCTCCTTCTACGAAGCAGTAATGCTCGCGAAGGAGGAGGCAGAACGCCTAAGGGAGAGGCAAATTTCGCGCCCTCACGCCCCTAGCCGCCGCAGAAGACGCCCTGGGCGTCGGGAATCGCAGGCCGATTTCCGGCCACCGTAAGCGCGGGCTTGCGGACAGTGAGCAATGGGTTGCTCGCCGTCCGATAAGGAACCAGGCCTGAGTCGACGGCGCGTTGTGTTCCACGCGCGCCTCAAAGAGATGTCAGCACAACGGAAGGGGTCCGATAGGACCGATGCCTGCCGGGGTTGCGGGAAAGTCCGAAAGGGATACCGTGGCCCCTGGCAACGTACAGGCAACTGAAGGAACACGGGTGGGTTTTAGTCAATAAGAGTCTGACACGCCCTCCCGCTCCGCCCAGAGCGGGAGTAGTTATTTGATAATTTCCCATCTAAAAAAAAAAGCGTAGGTACCTATACCGTCATCTTCATCTGCCTGGCCTTTTCCCAACTATTTTGGGGTCGGCTTCCAGTCTAACCGGATGTAGCTGAATACCAGTATTTTACATGGGCTACCTATCTGACGTCCACAACCCAGTTACTAGGTAATACGATACCCCTTGGTAAGACTGGTTGTCAGACTTTCTGGCTTCTGACGACCGGTAACGATTGTCAAAGAACCACGAATGACAGCCGGGACCAACGGCTTAACGTGCTTCTCGAGGCACAGAGGGGTCTCTGTATGTAAAGAGTGTCACCCATCCACGGACCGACCGTTTAAACCTGATCGATCAACCCGTGCGGCTGTTATCACTTGCCCCCTCTCCGCATGATTCTCTTGTATTTAAATCAATATAAAAACGAAGTTTGAAGTTACCATCACAATAAGAAGGTGGAGAATATCGGCGAAACAAACCTATAGGTAGGGAAATCAATAAAAAATATCAAAATCGCTGTCTATACTTTATAATAATTTTCCATCAGACAGAAATACGATAACTACCACAAAAACTTTTAAAAACATTCACGCTCAGTACCTGCCTAATCTTCTTATAAACCACAATTCTATGACAACGGACACATAAAAAACATAAGCCTCTTTCCTACCTAAGAAGGTACCTTATATCTGTATTGAAGAACTAACTATAATTTAGTAGGTACAGCACTAGAAAAGTCTTCAGACAATCGGCAGTCGTTACAAATAGCGTTTTTGTGTCGCCCCGAGCCGCGGTTACGCTAAACGGTTGACTCGATTGCCCCGCTGGCTTCGCATTGCCCCGCTGGCTTCCTATTGCCCCCGCAAACCCTTCTGTTCTACTAATGGTTCCATTTGTTCTTAGAGTTTGTTAAAAATGCTGGTTGTTCGTACTATATGTTTGTTCAGATGAAGAGAAGAGATATCTGGTTTAGATTAGGCAAAAATTTCAAATTAAAGGTTATTATAAAAGAACTAAATAATACTTAGTGATGCTATGCTGTCTAGGTACTACATTGTAGTATCTATTCGGAATTATTTTCTCCTGCAAGCTCTGAAAAATGTAAAGCATTTTAAATTTTCTTGACTCAGTTCCGGTTTTATTCGGAATCAAAAGGAAAATGTAAGTTCATTTTGATTTTTTGTAGTTACATTACGAAGATAGCATGTGATCGTGCATTGGATACAAAATTAATATTTAAAAAATATTATTTGAGTCCCGTATAAATAATTTCTTAGCTACGCAACCTTGATGCAGCTTCGTGGTTTTGAAGCTGCTCCAATAAATAACACTATCCACAACCAGCATAAATCATCCATGAGTCCACAAGGAAACAACAACATCAGCAAAATGCACTGTAAGAAAATACCAGTTTCACGTAATAAGCAATTCCATTCGAGTTCCATTCGAGTTTCCCAAGTACAGCTCCATAGTTTTCCCAATGGAACTTTTCAATCGACAGATAAGAGGCTTGTGTACTCCTCCCGATATTTATTTACCACGAAGCGGCTAAGAAACTTGCTTTGTCGACAGTAAATTGTATTTGTTCATTATTCAATTGCTCCCCTTTTTATTTTAATAAGCTTAACGATTTTTGCGGTGATATTTTGTTGTTTTCTGTAAAGAAAAGTTTTGTTTAACAGTCTGCGAAGTTGTGTTGCTAGATCAAATAATGGGTATCAAAATATTTTATTCGGTACTTTGTTGTTGTAGGTAAGCTTTGTCTTGTTTCATCTTCATAATAATATTTTGATTTTTAAATTAGAATTTAATCTGAGAGGGCTAAATAAAATACAATTTTTTTTTCTTTAGCTTTTTCTTATTGTGATAAATCCTACTCCTGTAACACAATACCTAGGTACATGATACATACATGATGAACCTACTTAATTTAAATCATTGGTTTCATTACAGGGGTTTGCCCCTTAGCCTCCTGGTTAAGCCAAGTCTGAAATAAGCTGAAAAAGCACCAGTTTCGTATTTTGACTGAGGACTTACTACCCATAAGCACAGCCTTAAAAGCCCCAAAATCTAACTGTTTTTCTATTACATCAAACGTTTCAGCACGATTGTAAAAATTACTTGTAATTTAACTTTCAAACATATTTTTTTTACATTTCAAAATTATCTTTACCAATTAAATACTTAATACATTTAGTAAAACTCACTTAACACATAAACATTTCAGTAATCTGACGAAAATAATGTATGCAGAATATGTAGGTACATTTAATAGCGAGTTTGTCAGTAACCCAGTAAGCCCACATTCGCACGGACGTCATAAAATCGCGGCGATTTTTTTTCGTGCACTGGATTTTTAACGCTCTGTTTAGCGCCGAGAGTTGAAAATCCAACAGGGTGTTTTTTCAACGCACTGGGACGAGAGTGCGTCCCAACAACTTGGATTCTCAACGCTCGGCTCAACACCGAGAGTTGCAAATCCAGTGCGCGATAAAATCCCGCCGCGATATTTTTACGGCCGTGCGAACGTGGGCTTAGAGTACATTATAGGCTTCACATCTCTTATTCATAACACCTAATGGCAAAATCCGTACAGCTTAAACTGATGGCCAATTTCAATAACAATATGGCTTACTAAATGCGAAGAATTATTAATAAACTTATAGACACTTACTTACGATGTTACAGATTTAATAGTGAATAGCTAATGGTGCACCAATGTGTTCTTAATTGAATTGAATTCTATCAAAGCGGTTTGGTTTTTGTGAAAAATTTGGACTAAAGACGGATTTAGGTATTATGGTCAAAGTACTCTGCTAACTCCACTAACAAATAGCGCTAGAATCTAGGAACATCTTTGCTAAATGATATAAAGTTAACTCAATAAAAAAAAACAGTAACGCAATAGGCAACCAAAAATCGGCAGATCCACATTCAAAACAATTTTTTTATAGCAAAGTGAAGCATCGAAACGCAGCTTTTATAGTTTTATTAGGTAGACATTAAAGTAAGGTTTTGCAACCGCGTAAAGTGGCCCCGAAAATTTACGCAGAGAGCAATATTAAAACGTTTCAATTGCCGCATTTTACGAGGAGGTCGAAATTTAAAACGCGTTTCGGGGAGTGCTGCCAGCCTCCGTCTAAATGCTTTATGTTTTATTTTATTATCCGTGTCGCCACCTAGTCTTTATTACACGTTGTATATTATTCGCATTTGTTATGTTTTTTTAAAGCTGATAAGGATTTTTGACAGAATGTTTTTGTTTGAGTTTATACGATAAAATTAAACGTTTGGGTTGTTATTGTTAAAAAAATATATGTCTTAGCGACGAAAATCAATTTTTCCGCATTTTAAATCAACACATATATGTTGACTTTAGATGTTGTTTAAGGGTGCAAATGGTAGGTACTCAAAAAATAAGGGATTATATGATTTATTTTAGTGTTATTTAAATCCGTACCTGTCACGTTGTTTCATTTGAGAATATCGACAGAACCAAACGTATTTAACTCGACATAAGATCGACGTGATCACAATAAAATTGACGTTAACAAATTCAATATTTACAGGACGAAATAAAATTTTACGCATATGACTGTAAAATGCAATGGCTATAGTTGGATTATTTATACTCATTCACTTGTTTAATTTATATATGCATAATATATATTATGGGCAACAGTCATAATTTTTTTACAATATTTTTGACAATTTATTATTATTATTAGTAACACTAAAATCAACATTATCTCAATAACTATTAATACGTAATTTATAAGTTCACATAAATTTATAAGAATAGTTATTTTCTAAATGTTATCTTTGAATTTGTTTTTTTTTTGTAAGTTAATACTTATGTTGCTGTGCCCTAACAGGGTCCATAACCTGTACTTTAGCTTTAAGCCTTATGAAACATCTTTTATACACATTATGGTATGCAAATAAATGAAATGAAATGATATCTTTAATTATTTCACAAATTGCCACAACTCTTTTCAGGAACCTGATCGTATTATTTTGAATTGACAGTAGTTTCAATTGGTTATGAAAGGTTTAAAATTGGTCAAGAAAGGTTTCTAATTGGTTATGAAAGCGTATTCAGGGGTACAGTCAAATCCATAAGTATCTGATGAAAATGTAAACAAACCCCGTTCAGGTTAAATTCTTACGCAATCCCACACTAAAGGGAGCACTTATCTGTATTTAGAAGGTTTCAACTTTATATCATAACACTTTTTCCAACAAATATTGTTTGAATCACATTATTTAATTGTGATTGAAAAATCATCGACGGAAATTGAGGTTATAAAATTAACCTCAATTGTCAAATGAAAAACATCTTTAAGGTGATTTTAAATTAGAATTTCGGGTTTAAGTATTTAAATAATCAAATCAAAGTACTGAATTTGTAAGTGGCACTACAAATTGGCATCCACAAGAACGTTTTCTGATCTATTTGTTTACATTTTCATCAGATACATTTCAATAAGACCATAGGTCTAAGTAAAAACAGTACGAGTTCAAAACAGTTTGTGATTTTTCCAACAAATTATTCAACCAAATTACATTGGAAACCAAAGGTGAGACATCAACATCACTCTCAACAAAAAAAATAAAAAAGTACATCATGCACGTCTAAACAAGGCTCTATGTATAAAATATAGGCACCATTAGCTTTAGCAAAAGGTTTATTCAGGATTATCCGAGTTTTGGAAGAAGCAATTAACGCTTTTGAATGATTGAGTAGGCAGCTCGCTTAGTTAAGCTTTCAGAGGAACCTTTCAACTTGTGTCTGCGTCTAATACGTACAACGCATTTAGATCTATAAATTTTATATAGGCTGAAATTGTAAACATAGGTACGTACGTAGGGCTCGTGACTAAATAATAACAGCCACACGGGTCGATCTTCAAGGTTAAGCAACACTTGCGAAGGTCCGTCCGTGGTTGGATGACCATCCATTAGATCCATTACTGTCGTTCGTAGATCTTTAACAGTCATTACGGATGGTCAAAATTCCGAAAGTCAACCAACCAGTCTTGCCAAGAGCAGTAAAAAAAAAACATATATATATAAAATACAAAAATCACATTCCTTTTGTATTTAAAATATAAATTGTTAGAATGTTCGAATGCTGTTTTCTTAACAGCCTGTACAATATAAGGTTGCTTATCGCATAAAACCTTACAGCACTAACTCATCATCATCTAAGGTTTTATAGCCGCAGGTGCCCTGAGGCTCTAAAACCTTAAATGATGATGGGTCTGATTTCTCCAACGTGACCTATTTCCAGCTTTTTCTCTCCAATTTCTCACTCTAACAGTTCTTAAATCTTGGTCTACGCCATCCAACCATCAGAGCTTGGGCCGTCCTCGACTTTTCCGGCCATCCAGTAAAAGTTTGGGCGCTCTGGTCTCGTTCTCTTGGGACATGTCCTGCCCATCGAAGACGTCCTATTTTGATGGTTATGTAATAAATAGTTACCGTTTTATAACGTCTCGAGTTTGAACAAAGGCACCTCTGACTTTTCAAATTCATGTGCGTATTGTATAATTATTACCTGCTTCAAAACGGTGAAGGAAACCGCCTGAGAGATATTTCTCGACGGCATGTGAAACCAAGTCAGAGGCCCATGGGCGGCTTTAAAAACCTCTGACAACACGGAAAGAAGAAGAAGAACGTTGTATTAAAGGTGTTGTGTTTTTGGTTTGTTCAAAATCTATCTGTCGATACCTACACATAGTCTACAAATAGCCTAACGCTAACCGACTTTGTCTTCCATAAATTAGATTTATACAAAACGATTACATAAATTGGTCATTACTTTCAATTCTAATAGCGGCAAAATATCTAGATAGCCGGAAACGCTCATGTACTTTTAGCACATGAGCGTCATCGACAACCTTCTACACTTTTCTAAAATATTTAAAATAAATAATAATGTTTTTAAATTCCCTTATCTATTCAATCACAACAATTATTTAGCGATCGCTTCACAATTGATTTAATATCGATGACATCTCGGCGCCAATCGCCTTGAACTCATGAATATTGGATGAATCGCATTATTACCATAATTAGGGTTAAATTATACACTTTGTGTTCAATAATAATGTTACTGATGCCTGAACTATTTCAGCTGAATAATGCTGTGCATCTAATCGTATGATTTTCATAATTTTCAGGTATCTCCGCATTTAAATACTTGAGGATTCAACGATACTCGTGCTGTTTGTTTTCAGGCTTCTTCTACGTTTATAGAAGACTGCGAAGAAGTACTGCGACGCATTTCCATAGTGACGTAAGTACTCAAGAATGCAAAAGTTTTTTTAACGAATACTGTCTATGTTCTTACCCTAAAAGCTTTGGCAGATGTTAGAGATTAGTCTTAGAAGTAAGAAGTCTTAGAAGTTTACTCATAACCATCTAAAAATTCGTAGTATCTCCGCCAAAGCTGCCAATGTCGCTTGAAATTCACAAGTGAAACATCATCCCTCCCTTTTCGAACACATATGAAATTATAAAACGTATGGGATGCCATATGATCCACACAACGACGAATATTGAGTTTTACCTTCTCCCTCACGGAATCGTCATGAATAATCATTCGAATTAAGCTAATGCATCAAGCCTAATAGGCCATTCTACGTATATACGCGCTAATCGAATAATGGATATTAATCGTCTCGTATATTAATCTCAAATGGAACATATTCTACTTAATTTAACTGTGGCAGTAAGGCCAAGTGCTTGGAAAGAGTAAGGAACTTCTAGTATTCTTCTCGATGTCAAATAGGCAAATAAAGAATTTGCTGAAAAGGTGTCCTCCAACCAAAAGATACTTAGATTGCCACTACTTTCAAAATCTGTTCAGCTTTAGCGGATTCATATAATTCGTTTTTCACTAGGTACGTTTGTAAATATTCCATAACTCCCTCCAAGCCCATTTAAACAAAAGTGTCAGATTTACAATATGTATCCAAAGTACCTCCCGAAAAAGGAAACATTCTTGCTGTTCTAAACTTACCTTACAATGATCCCGAGTAGGTAAGCTTTGTATCAAACCGTAGTTTATTTTTTTTTTAAATGCATTTTTATCGCCCGTATCAAAATAATCACAAAAGAAAAATTCATTCATTAATATTAATTTACCAAAGAACTAAAACCATTCAAATTTTTGATTAGACCTGAACATATTGAAAATCGATGTGGTATTTCCATGATAAGTAAACCTTCAGCGAACCGCGTAGTGTATTTAGTTTATGAAATTCAATATTTCCATTCAGTAACAATTCTCGAAAGTTGCCAATTTCATGAAGCTTTGTATGTATTATGAATTTATGAATTACCAAGTATCGTTGGAACATTTCATCGAGTCTAAACCTACTTTCGCAAAGTATATTGTATAGCTTTATAACAAAGCTTTTGTGCGGAGTTCTAGTCAGTTAAAAATGTGGCTTTAAAACTGTACAGATTGGTCCAATATCAACACAACATGAATTTCGTTGGTACAGGTTGGTTTAGCGGTGGTCGAGTTTGTTCTGCCAAAATGGCTCCTCGGGTATTCTAGGGGTTACTATGAGGCCACATCGTATTTCGATAGCAATTAGAGGGTTGAAATCTCAGTGAGTCGACGCACGGAGCATCATATTGCAAGCATTGTTCTGTTGTGCACTAATTAAATGATCATTGTTCTGGTCTGGTACCCAAAACGGACTACGGTTTAAGGTGAAAGCCAATTACAAGTCTATTAGAAACCTCGCGAAATGTTTTGGATTTGATTTTCATATTTTGCGTTGTGTTCTTTTTCTGTTATGCAGATTAATAAGTATTCTTTTTTCTTTCTGGGATTTTTGATCCTGGCAGTTGCTAATAAAGTAATGGCATACTAATTTTAATTCTTGTCATGAGATTTTAACAAAGTATTCATATAGGCCATAACACCCTGTCGTTTTTTTAGAAACATTGGCGGAAGCTATGAACACAATATAAATATGGACAGTATGGAAACAAGGCCTATTTCTTGAAATAATTATCTGCGTTCCATTTTTAAAAAGATCGCGGCGATCATTCGTCTCGATACGGCACCCGCAACTGACAACACTGCGACAATCGCTTGGGGTCACTATCGGCATCACTATATATACGACAATACCTAGAGGACATTTGGGCGTTGCTTTATGAAAAATACGACTAATAAACAAACTCAGACACAACCAAACCATCCCTAATGAATGAACCATCCCCCAAAAAATCAACAGAGCCACCTTTCATCGTAATTAACAACACATCAATCCACTCGTAGTAAGCCCTCGTTTTTGGCCATTGTTCACCGTATTCGTTTTAATTTTCGGTTGGAAATCAACGAAGTGAGCGTCGCCGGCGACCTAGCACTGGCCGATATGCTTCCGGGCCTGTTTACCCGGCAAATAAACCGGCCCGGGCAATTCGGGCCATTGTTAGGAATATTGTTTGGCACCCACAGAGAGCTGTACGGAGTTGTGAACAATGGACCGATAATAAGGGCGATGTTCGATTTTTGAATGTATGGTTACATATGATGAGATGCAGATTCTATTTTGAAATATCTTCTATCCCACGTACTTTACTTATTATGGATCATCTTCTGGTAAGAAGGCATATAATTACTACTGTTGATAGCAATTATATGATCAACAGACTATTAGATAATATTTGAAATGGTAAATTAACAGCTCTCAAACACCGATGAAGTGTAAGATATTCGTCAAATCACATTCAGATTAATCGATTAATTCGAAACCTATACCTATGTGAGTGAGAAAAAAAAGGCCTAATAAAAGATAGAAAGTATCCAACTCAAAGCATTTCAAAGTCAAGATCAAAGTCAAATAATCTATTCAATTAGGCACATAAAAGGCACTTTTGAACGTCAAAATTTACAAAAAAAAAAAATGATTCTAGTCGACCCTTCCAAAAGGTAGTTTACGTATAGAGAATAATGGGCAAGAAACTCCACCGTTACTCTTTTAAAATGTTTTACAATATTTTGTATACATTAATTATATCATTATATGTGAAGACGATGCACCTAGAATAAAATTACTATAACCACAATAGGTAAAAAGAATTAAAAATGAAGCAATGACAGATAAACTAATTATGTGATAGATACATGGTGCTCAAATATTTACAAAAATTGCAAAAAAGACGATTTTCCTAACTTTTTACAATTAATAAGTCAGTGTGTGATAATCACAGAATGTACAATCAATGCCATATAATCAAATACAATAAATAATTCTACAATTAAGTTAGCAACCAGTTTGATTTTGTCTAGACTCTAAATTGTCTTATGGAGTAGGAACTAGCATGTTTCCAAGCATTCTTATCTTGGAAAACCCAATAATCCTCTAATTTGTGATATGCTTGTTTACAAAGTACTTTTTATTATGAGTTTAAAATTTTCTTTCATTTAATTTTAATATACTTATCCCAAGGTATTTTGTTGTAACATTTAATACATTCTCCCATAAAATATGTATTTAATTTAGATAATCTGAAAAATGGTTGATCTATTTTATCTTTATTTCTAGGATTAAAATGATGTCTATCACTAATTTTATTAAAAAGATGTAGATTTTTTCTTACATACATAATATTTTCATAAATAAATTGGCAAGGTACCGTCATAATATTAATCTTTTTAAATAGTTCCCTGAGAGATTCGCGGCGAGGTAGATTATAAATGGCTCTGACAGCTCTCTTTTGAAAAATAAAGATGGATTCAATGTCAGCAGCCCGACCCTACAGTAGCCATACGACATAATGCTGTGGAAGTAGCTAAAATAGTGAATTGTCTACATCTGTTGACCGTCTTATCTTTCTAACTGCATAAGCGGCCGAGCTTAGCCACCCCACAAGAGATGTCATTTAATTTTAATTCCTATGGCTGAATTGGCACGACGGGATAATGGAACTGTCCAGGAGTCAATCAGTTAGTCAACTAGTCATGAGAAGCTAGTTCAAAAATCCTAACTAGTAATAGTTAGTCTTTGCTTCAATATGTTCATAAATCTACATTTGGTACCCACAAGTGACCGCACATCGACCCTCAAAGTTTCCCCAGCTTGTGTACTTTAGGAACTGCCCCGTGATGACGGCCGCGGTCGAAGGCTTAACCTGCTTTCCGTGAGGTGAATACGACGTCGATTTTGTCGACGATTTGTCGCGATCCCTGTTCCTTTGTGTAGGTATTATTACTAGAAAAGTAGTGATATACCTATTCGATGAAAATAATACTTGAGGATAGCCTGTTGACTTACAGTACTTTAGAAAAAAAGAAGGAAAAATTGTTTGTTTGTCACAGAAACACGTGCATATAAAAAAAATAGTTAGCTCGAATTATTTTACTTTTAAGTTGTAAAACAAAACAAAAACTTTGATAACTAGCACGGAAAAGAAAAAGTCGGTCTATAAAAATAAAATATTATCCATTTGCTTCAGATGTTTCAGTGGCATCAAAGGAGAAAATGATTGTTATTATAGGTTAGTATTAGTACCCAGTATCTTTACCCTAAAATTGTAATTGTAATATAGATTAGTATTAGTATCCAGTATCTTTACCCTAAAATTGTAATTGTACAGTATTAGTACCCAGTATCTTTACTCTAAAATTGTAATTTTACTATAGGGCAGTATTAGTACCCAGTATCTTTACCCTAAAATTGTAATTGTACTATAGGTTAGTATTAGTACTCAGTATCTTTACCCTATAATTGTAATTGTACTATAGGTTAGTATTAGTACCCAGTATTTTTACCCTAAAATTGTTACGGAAATTGGTTAAAAGAGTAACGGTGGAGTTTCTTGCCCATTCTTCTCCATACGAAAACTACCTTTTGGAAGGGGCAACTAGAATCAATAATTTTTTTTGTAAATTTTTGACGTTCAAAAGTGCCTTATACGGGCCTACTTGAAATAAATGATTTGACTTTTGACTTTTGTAATTGTACTATAGGTTAGTATTAGTACCCAGTATTTTTACCCTTAAATTGTAATTGTACTATAGGTTAGTATTAGTACCCAGTATCTTTACCCTAAAATTGTAATTGTACTATAGGTTAGTATTAGTACCCAGTATCTTTACCCTAAAATTGTAATTGTAGGTTTATGTGAACTAAAATATTTTTGAATTTGAATTTGCCTACTGATCCAAATATAGCAAGAAAAGCCATACTGGCAAGTAGTTAAAGAAATATAAGTAGGTATCTACTACAACGATTTCATTTTCTCTTTAGATGCTGATGAGTTAAATAACAACCAGTTATGTCAAACCCAATTTCCCTACCTAATAAAACACCTGTAATAATTTCCATATCGAAATAGAGGAGAGTAAGGTAACACATTAAAACAACACTAGCAACTTCAGTTAAACATGTTATTTCAAATATATATTCCAATTAGCTGAGTTTACTTTTGAAACCTAAGTTAAATTCACAAAGCATTCTGTTTGAGGTGTATCGCCCGGGGGCAGCAGACGAACCCACCATCCAAACTAGTGGCCGGCTATCACAACGCAATGGAATTGAATAGAATAGGAACAAGGTACTATTAAATGGGAATAGACCTACACAAATACGAGAGGTTATTATAAATAGCGTTGTTTTCATTGAATTTTGAAAGGGTGCGCAGTTTCAGGAAATTCGTTTCATACAAAAATACGCTAAAATTCCGTGAATAGTATATAATCAGCCTTTAATGTTCTCACTGCTGGGATCCAGGCCTTTCTGGGAGAGGGAGTGGGCCGTAATACACCACACGGGCCCAGTGGGGTTAGTGGATGTTAAATGTTTTAGATTTTTTGGTTCTAGGTTCGGTTTCGTCACAATGTTTTTCTTCACCGTTTTGAGAGCGGCGGTGATGAAATAATTTACACAAAGTAAAGTGCCTGCCTGAATTAGAACCTACTCGTAAGTCGCAAGTTGTAAGTAAATTCCGTGAATACGGTATAACAAATCTTGAGCGAAACGCCACCCAAAATAAGTCTTATTTCTTTGTAATTCAACAATAATTGAAAAGCGGCTCTATCTAGGTAAAGCCAGCCAGGGATTGTTAAGCAAATTGACTACTTACGAACAATTAATTTCCCTGACTGTAGTTTCCTGTAATTATATAGGTATGGTTGTTGCAAGTTAGGTATATCAGTAGTAAGTGCATGCTTATCCTAACTAATATTATAAATGCAAAAGTGAGTTTGTTTGTTCCACTTTCACGCTAAAACGGCTGAACGGATTTGGATGAAATTTGACCTTGACCTGGAGAAAAACATAGGCTACTTTTCATCTTGAATCGCAGACGAAGTCGCGGGCAAAAGCTAGTTTATAATAATTTAATTTAATAATTTATATAAATAAATATTTTAAATATTTTTATTTAGAAAATAGTAATAGTACAAGAGCCGCAAGAGAGGAGTTCCTGTATCACAAGAGCCAAAATTATGTCATCCAAATAACTAAATACGTGCTTGCATTTAAAACCTGATAGGTACCACTGAAACAGATGTTCTAGGTTTCGGTATATAGTTTGACTGGGACCGTTGTTCAACGCCTTAGGTATGTGCGTGGCGAGACGGGGGGCAGTGTAGGCCGCTAATTCGTCAACGCTCAGGGCGCGCGGCGCGGCGGCGTCTCGTCCACCACTCATTCGTCAACACTACCTACCGTCTCCCCGCGTATTCCTAAGACGCGGAACAGCGGTGTCGGTCAAACTATAGAAGATGATAAAGGTAGAGAAAGATATATGAAATTATATATGGAATAAAGCAGATACCGATACCTTTGACAATTCAAAAGTACTTGTAAATGGTTTAATTGAAATAAATTCTTTGAGTTCGACAGTAGTTGAAGAACATAATAATGACGATGTTAAACAGTCCCTACAAATTAATTTAAATGTACTGGCTCGTATCAAAATTAAACCACGTCCAGTGAACAAGCTCGCAAATTTTATACTATGTAGAGTTTGCAAGGCTTTGAGTTTCACAAGTTGACTAAGTCCTCTATCAGACGAAGTATTAAGCTGGTGAAAATTACGAGATTGTTGTCTTTATTATTAATGAAAGCTACACATAATGGGATGCTGCATAAATAATGACGCGACATCTTTTACAAAAGCGACGTATGATGTGTTGGAGATAAATAAATAATCCATAGAGCCTTAATTTTATGGATGGGCTTATCATTGATTTCTATCACAGCTCGTAGGTTTTTAACTTACAATTAATTAAAATACTTGTAGATAAGTAATGAAATATTAGGGACTTGTGTAATTAAAAATGATACAAAATTATATGAAAAGGAATTTAAAAGATTCAAGAATTCATGTTATTGGGATCGCCATTCATATAACATGATCTTAAAGGAACCTTGACATTAGGGGATCAACTGCATAGGTGATATAAAGAATATGAAAGAAAATTGAAGAAGCCTGTCTTATGGACATGACTCTTGCAATAGGTTATTAGAATCCAGATAATTTATTTATCCCAACAATTCGTAAACAGACTTTTCTAATATGGCTGCTACAATACAAAACTCAAAAAACCCGACTGCAAAAACACTTAACTTAAAAGAGAAAAACAAATAACCATTGCCTCATTTCAGGCTATTGGTTTGTCCCCGCATACAATATCTTACAAAAAACCAAGATACTCTTTTCATTTATGTGTTTTTGCCGTCGGGTTTTTTGTTTTTTATTTAATTTGATTTATTTCAAGCTTTTAAGTTCTAGTCTACTATACTGTCCTTTCTTTAAACGCACTTTTCTTTAGTCTGTGTCGCAATGGTAGCATAAAAATGTTATAATATACATATTTGGAATTGACTTATTACTAGCTTTTATTTGATACCAATATTGTTGTAAACAATTTAAAAAAAACCTTCCCCTCCCTATTTTTGTATTTGCAGATGCAAGAATGAATATTACGTAGCCTATGTCACTCCCACAATTAAGACGAATCTAACGACACCACATTATGTTAAAATCCATTAAACCGTTTAGGCTACAGAGTGTGCCAAAGAAATAGACATACATACATACCCTCGAAAAACATTACCCTCCTTTTGGGACAGTCGGATAAACCATTGTTATTAACGCTTAGTAGACGAAATTTTGTTATACTGCGCGCCTTCTCAGGTCAGCCAGCCTCAGGTGAACTTACCAGCCGCCTGGTCGTTGCGTCACTTCTGCGCGGTACGCAGACTGCTTGTCCACCGATTTTTATTAGCATAAGTAGGACTACTTCCTTTCTTCCTGAGGCAAGTCATTTTTTACCGAGAAGACACGGATAATATGCGTCTGAAAATAGTAAATTAATCTTGACTACGTTCACATCGCTCAAAACGTGGCAAGTCATCTCTCAGTTAAAGAGCACATTTCAGTTTAATGAACCGAAACCTAAATAAGCAGAGAACTAATGAAATCCAAACTGCAAATAACCGTAAAATAAATACAACGGCATGAACAAGGATACTTATCTGTCAGTTCCTACACCGTTGCTTTATTTATTTTGGTTTTTATATCTTTTGAGTAGGATTTAATGTTATTTTAAGTGTGGTTTATATTGTAGTCTTCTTTTTGGAATGTTTTTTGCATTTTTTTTCCTCTACCGTTGTTTTGTTGTTAGCTAGGGTTTTCAATTCATAATTATCATCATACTTCTCAGCCATTTTCCGCTTTCTACTTTGTACCTAGACTTGCTACTTTTTCAACTATGCTTACTTGCTGTCTATCCGCTATATTTTATCATTATTATCTCCTTTATTTCACTATTTACATATAAATTATATTTTTAAATTTTAATATAAAAACATTAAAAAATATACAATAGATATAGTAGCCCACCGGTATCGGGAACAGAATCCAAGCTCAGGGCTCCAGAGAGAGGTAACTCCTAACAATGCGAGCCGTGTCCAGGAGTACCGCTTTCTGAATCAAGCTCTTAATCCAGCTGCCCAACGAGAGCCTCCTTAGGTGTTGGTCGAGGCTCTTGGCAATTAAGCCGTTGGCTGTTACGACTTTCGGCACAATGATCGCTGAGTCAACATCCCGCATGTCGACAACCTCGCGAGCCAAGTCAAGATACTTGATTTGTTTATCTTTCTCGACTTTCACGAGGTTCTCGTCATGCGGACCCGTTATGTCAATAACCATTACGCGCCGCTCTCCTCGATCCACCACCACTATATCTGACTTATTGGCAACAATAGTCATGGCAATGATGATGGATTGATGCCAGTACAAGGTGATATTTCCATTTTCGATTTCGAGAACTGGGTCGGGCACATACCTGCAGTACGGCACTTCCGATTCAACAAGACTGTATTTCAGAGCAAGTTGCTGATGGATAATCCAGGCTACAAGGTTGTGTCTATGCAAGTACTCTTCGTTAGCTAGACGAGAACACCCGGAGATAATGTGTCGGATTGATTCTCCCGGACGGTGGCATGCGCGACAAATGTCAACCGGGCCGTCTTTCACAATGAATCTCCGGTAATTGTTCTGATGTTTGTCAGGATCAGGATCATCAGTTGATAGTTTGATTTCATTCTAAGATTCTTCTTACTTTCTGCCCTACCAATGACTGTTACCTTGATTATACCTAGAACGGGTTTAAGTTAGAAAACGGTTATTTTATTTTAAACAGTATCTGGTCTTCTAGTCGTTAAGTTCTGTAGCCTCCAATGAAGGTAGAAGCACCACAAAAAGACAATAACGACCATGAATTCAGAAGCTTTTAATATTATGTACTCGAAAATTAACTCAAAGCGAAGTTTAAATTAGCATCTAGTTGTGCCCAAAGTGCACTTCGCTTTCGCTATGCTCTTTTTAATGGGCCCTAAAACGGTTAACTTGGTCGTATGCAGATGAGAGTGCATGCTAACTGTTGTCTAACTGAACAAAAAGTACGACACTTTAGCTGCATAAGATTCGTTTAACCGACTTTAAAACTGAGGAGGTGCTTGGGATAATCACCAAGCTATACAACAAGACTTGTGATCATCGTAAAGGGGTAGTTTTATGCTCACTGGAGGTTTCCTCAGGATAGGTACTGCTCTTCAAAGACAAAGTCAAATCATTGATTTCAAATAGACCAATAAAAGAATGAATGAATTTACAAAAAAGCTGGCCAAGTGCGAGTCGGACTCGCGCACGAAGGGTTCCGTATCATTCATTATCAATAAAAGCGGCAAAAAAATCATGTTTTCTGTATGGGAGCCCCTTAAATATTTTCTGTTTTTAGTATTTGTTGTTATAGCGGCAAAAGAAATACATCACCTATGAAAATTTCAACTGTCTATCACGGTTTATGAGATACAGCCTGCTGACAGACAGACGGACAGCGGAGTCTTAGTAATAGGGTCCCGTTTCACCCTTTGGGTACAGAACCCTAAAAAATACAGAAATTCCATAGTAACTCTTTTAAAATGATTAACAATATCTAATAGTATAACTTTTCTCAAAAAAATGTATTTTAAAACAATCAAGAAAAGAGAAAGAGTGAGTAAACACACACACAGCCTTTTTACTCAAATCGCCTCTACAAGCCACACCTTACCTACTCTTTGTTAAACTGTTACACTATAATTACTGTTAACTTTGTGCCGTACCCATTATTTCTACGAGAGCTAACGAAAGACGCACCTTTTACACTGAATTATTAAAATTAAACCGTTCCACGTTGCGGGTTGCGGTCTCAAAGTCGCTTCGGTGCGGCCGCAAGAAAGTTGCGGGATATATAGAGGAGACAAAGGAGCTAGCCCGGGGCCATTTGTTCATCGTTCGTATTTGTTCATGCCTAATTAAACATGAAACAGTGGAAACAGGTATAGCAAGGGAATTAGGGATTCAAGTGTAGATTTTAATGTATTGCGTTTCCAGGAGATGAGTTTTAGTTTTACTACAATTGTGTTTCGGTTAGTTTTGTTTTCAGGGGGTTTGGTAAAGGTGAAATATATTTATGGGGGTCGTACTCTAAAAGTTATGTAATTTGTATCAGCCAGGGGATGCGGACGCCTAATGGTTAACATAGAGCGTTCCAATAAATAATAATGCTTGGTAAATCTTCTTCTTTCGTGTGGTTAGCGACTAACCTGGTGTCAGAGTTTTAAAGCCGCCCATGGGCCTCTGACTTGGCTTCACATGCCGTCGACAAATATCTCTCAGGCATGCCGGTTTCCTCACGATATTACCATTCACCGTTTTTGAAGCAAGTGATAATTATACAATAGGCACATGAATTCGAAAAGGCGGGTGTGCTTTGGGTTCGAACTCGAAATCTATGACTTGGTGACACACACAAATATTTTGAAATTTCCATGGATTTACAATTCCAGACACTTCTATAGTAGCCTTTTTGGCTCCCACTGGGGGAATGGAGGTGCTTCTACTTTATCAAAACCAATAGCAATATAAAAGAAAAATTAACTAACTTTTATCATATTCCAACATTTTCTACCTGAACGCACAAACATTTCCAACCAGATTCATTCTATTTCCAAATGAGCGTAACTATCTCTTTGTTGGAGCTCACACCCAGTAAAACGGTTAGCAGTTATATTAGCGACCTCATTCCGTTAATGAGAACCATCCACAAACATTCGCGCATGCACCGGTGTTTATCTGTTAACTGGCAACACTTTGCAATCAGGACCGATGTGGCCAATATCAGTAGCTATGTACTCACGGAAAATTGATATTGATGCTAGCTTAGAGTCGGACGGTAAACGTCAATAGGGCCGTTTGATCTTATTTTGTATTGTTTTACGGCGTTACGTTAATTTAGTAATGTATTCTTTTGTGCTCGTGGCTAAGTAATAACAGCCGGACGGTTCGATTCATCGGGTTAAGCTACGCTTGCCGAGGTTGGTCTGTAGATGGATGACCATCTTAATATACCGAGACTCTTCCGTGCCTCGGAAAGCACTTTAAACCGTTGGTCTCGGCTGTCATTCGCGAATTATTGACAGTCGTTACGGGTCGTCAGAAGCTCGAAAGTCTGACAACCAGACTTACCGAGGGGTATCGTATTATCCAGTTACTGGGTTGTGGAGATTAGATAGGCAGTCGCTCCATGTCAAATACGGTATTCAGCAGTATCCGGTTAGACTGGAGGCCGACCCCAACATAGTTGGGAAAAGGCTAGGTAGATTGATTGATTATTTTGTGTTGGGAAAATGTTGGGTCCATCTTTTCGGTCTGTGATTTGCTATGGTAGATTTGTTTTTACTGAGTCTATATTAACTATATTTATATGTCTTTTTCAATTAGATTTGTTTTCTCATACTGCTGGCAACCTTGTTGGTAGTCGTTAAACGCTCAATGGTAACAAAAGAGTCATAAATATTTAATTTAACAAAAGGACATGGATCGAAAACTGTTCAGTATGCATCTCATATTATTCCAATATTTTACCGGAAACCTTGACCCTGAGTCAAAAAACCATAAGCATTAAGTACACGACCTACCTAACCTTACAGGGCGAAAGGAAGTATGAGTAGCGTTTTTTAACAGGAACGCATTAATACAAATGACAAAATTGTCGTTTAAAAAATCGCATGCAGTCGAATATAAGCAGACGAACCGACTTTCAATAAATCGCTTTACGATTCTACTACTTCCTTAATCCGTGTTTCGGTTTATGAATATATAATCGAGACGTACACGAATCCGCATTAATTCAAAATCGCAATCACCCTCGCATTACGGGCGTACTAAGATATCAAATCTATCTGAAACCCCGCTCCATACTTTCAGTACAATATTCGCGAAAATAAATCCGCTTAACCACAGAGAGACTAGCAAAATAAAATATTCTATTAGCAAAATCCGTTGGCTCATAATTCACTCAGAGAGCAGCGCACCGTGGGCATGGCAGGTGGTCTTAATAAATACGAAAATGGCCTATCGCGAGGTTAGTAATAAATTCAAAAGGCAATCAACGCCACGGGGGCGGGTAAAAATATTAATAGCCGAGAAATAATTATGTATTCATGACTTCCAGCCTCGGTTGGGGATGAAGTGGAGCCGAAGTATCGGGTTAAACTAAATCCGTGGGGATTGGGTGAAGCACTCGGTGACCGCGACCGCCACCGCTACCGCCGGTAACGCCGCGTCTCTGCCACCCGCTGATGGTCAGACCTCACTGTACGTCACGTTTTTACTAAAGTGCACGGATTATCCGGAATTGGAAATTACCCTAGTAACTTTGACTCCATAATGCGTGGCCTTTTTTCGTGTTAACTTTATTTTCATTATAAATACTTACTGCTTAAATATTAAACCAGTGTTTATACAGGAGTAGGTTATGCCTACTAGTGAAATAGTAGATTCAAACTACTAAAGCATTAGTTACGGCAAGCAAATTGTAACTGGTTAATGCCTGAGGCTTGGGTAGGCTAGGCAACACAAAATCTAAACTCAGAAGTCATGAAGCGAAAGTTAGGAAAACAAACAAACTAAACATGCCATTATATGTATACACTTTGTTACATGCGTAGCTAACCTAGTTCTTGTTAACTGATGGACTCATTAACCGACTTAAAAAAAACGAGGAGGTTATACATTCGGCAATTATATTTTTTATCCATCATGGTTCGCTTGTTGGCGTATCACTCAGGTTATTCTTATTAATATTAAATACAATGGAAAAGTAATTTTCGTCTGTTTCGGAGTGAGTCCAATTTGTATCAAACACAAGATAATCCCCCAATTCACAACCCACCTGTACCTACTGTTTATTAATCCACAGTGACTGAAAACAAAACAAGCCAAATCAGCTTTTCGCGTTCAGTTGCAAGTCATCAATCAATCGTTAATCCAACGACGCAATATCCATAAAATGGATCGCGGGAGGTCGGCGTGCATTGGGTACGCATTGGGTACGTAATTCTGGCGGAGCGAGCCGACGACAATGCCGCAATCGGACCAGCAATCTGCATAATGGATTGCTGGGCGAACGCTTCGTCCGGTCGCCGCTCATTCAATTGTCGCGGTCGCCGATGTGTCGCACCGTTATTACGGAGTACGGAATTAATAATTTCATGCCGTATGGGCGTGAAGTTCACGCCTCATTGGAGTTTAGATTTTTTGTACAATGTTTTTTTTTCGTTTTGTAATTAGCTTCCTAGGGCTGCGTGGAGCTTTTGTTTGGGTTGTCGCAACTTTTGCTTATTTCAATTTCAACCTTTGTTTTGGCAATGTCAACATGACCTACTTTAACATAAATATTTTTAAATCAAATCTAGACGCCAACCTTCAAACCAAAATGTAAAAATCATAGATTTTTCAAGGAAAATGAAAAATATATGATACAGCAACACTACATAATATCGAATCCTAACAAATGTATGTGGCTTACAATAAATTGTGCGAGTCAGTAGTTTCGAATTTGAAATGCAAAATAATACTGTGACAGTACAGACACAAGCTGACTGGAACATGTCCCTTCGGGGATCTTTGCATATTTGACAAACTGTTTTGTCATATTCTAATCATTTATTCAACGAATGTAGGCAAAGCTCTAATCTATTGGAGTAGCTACACTTCTCGGTACCGTAGCGTGCATCGCCACAATTAGGTAGGTAGGTTATTAGATACCTATTGTTGCAAAGACTTGGGAGTTATCGCAAGTTGTGTCCCAAAAAGTAGAAAATATTGTTAAAAGAAAAGGTCACACGAGGTGCGTTGTACACTTTCTTGTTATCTGACGATTGAACAACCGGCCCTTAGTTAATAAAAGAAAAAATAAAGAAAGAAAATACGTTTATTTGCGGTAAACATGACGCAAAAAAGAACACAAAATTATAAAATGGAAACAAGTTCAGGGAAAATATGCGTCACATTCACGCAAAACGGCCATCGCTCAGCATGATGCTGCGACCCTATGCAAGACAGCCCCAGCGTTGGTTTTCAGCGACAGCCGGTATTAATTGTGCTTTTATCGAATAGCCGCTGTAATCGTAGCCCCGATATTTAATTGAAAAATAGTTTAGTCAAAGGTAACAAATCTAGCAACTACAGCATCTTGTCGCGTCTCGGTGTCGACTGTGACAAGATGTACGGCTCATAACGCGTCCTAATCGTAGCGGGGCTTTTAATCTTCCTTTCATAACAATACATATTTAATGGACAAATACTTCAATCAGAGTTACATCTCTATCAAGGAGCAGTATCTTGTACCGTCTCGGTGTCGAGTGTGTACCACAAGATTTACAACTCAAAAACACGTTCTGATCTACATAAGCGCCGCTTTTAATCTTGCCTTCATTCTAAAACCAACAATCAATTAATTAACAATTACTTCAAACAATCAAGGTTCTGGGTTCGGGTAAGTATCAATGTGACTTTTTCAATTCATATGTACTTTCTGAGTTAATCGTGGACATTATATACTGACATCGGTGAAGGCAAACGTCGTGAGGGAACCTGGACTTATAATCAATATAAGTCTGCAGCATGTTATCCCGTCTCTTAATCTTGCCTTCATTCTAAAACCAACACCCAATTAATTGACAATTACTGCATAATAATGCGTCCTAATCTGTATTTATACCATCTATTTAACTTAAAATCATGTCAAAAAGGTAAATAATTCATTTAATCAAAATTGCAACGTGCTTTTATCAACGCAGCATCTTGTCCTGTCTCGGAGTCTGCACCACATAATCTACGGCTCAATAATGCGTCCTAATCTGAACCCCGCTTTTAATCTTCTTACCTTCATCGTCTTGAGATTAGTAGCACATACATTCGACAAAAAAAATAAACTTATTCAATCCACAAATTATAAAATTCAATCAAAGTTGCATCTCTATCAAGATGCAACATCTTGTCCTGTCTCGATGTCGAGTGTGTACCACAAGATGTACGGCTCAATAACGCCTCCTAATCTAAGCCAAGCTTTCAACAGCCGTACAAGATTTACTGGCCACATATTATATGTGTGGGGAAGAGGAACAATAGCCAGGATATTGATTTAAAGTATGATATAGCGTGCGTACATCTTGATGTGGAGTAATATGTTACGGAGATATAGTGAGTGTGTTTTGTTTTCCTGGTTTGGGATTGGGCGATGATTTGTTGGATTTGGCTGTGTTGTTTAGTGACTTGGTAACGGCTAAATGGAGTGTTGTTTTTTCGTGTTTCTGGGTTTTCTTACTAGGAAAATTACATACGGAAATATGTAGTGACATCATATTGGGTGTATGAGAAGTAAATAATTCTGATAATATTTGAGATAAGTATTTATGGGTAAGTTTTTCTGGGGAAAATTAAAGATTCACACATAGTAACTACTTATCTATAAAAGTTGAGCTTTTTGATGTATAACATCTTTCCTCGCGCTTTTCTGCTATCTGTGCACAGAACATTTATATACCCTTAAATTCTGTAGGAGTGATTTCGTGAAAAGGGACGGAAGTGCGTAACAGGAAGCCGGGTAAGCGCGCGCTATTTGATGTGACTAATGAGCGCGCGCGGTGTTGAAAACGACCTTGACGATGCTCCGCCCCTTTAATGTTGCTTATTACCAAGGTGAGATATGCGACTACTGTAAGACTCCCCCATTTTGTTTTTGTATTCTGGAGAATATTACCAATAAGCTGGAAGAATCGAAATCAAATTCAAATCGTCCTCTTGGCGTATACATTAAATTAATTAACACCAAAGATACCTACATAAACCTTATTCAAAATCACATCACGTAAACTATTAAGGCGATGTCATCAACAATCAGAAACGTACTAATTACCTCTTATAACGAGATTAGGTTACTATGTACCGTTAATAATTAATTAGTCGTACATACTTACATGTCATCAAGTAATCGAGTCACGCTTACAACTATGTTAATTGATTAATTTGCAATCATTGTGCTGTCAGGAATCAATTTGCCGAATGAGATCGTATTGGCACTTGTAGGTACTTTGCTACATAGTTTTCCCATTAGTATTGTTATTATGGAAGATGGATCTATGGGTATGATTGAAATAGAGGAGCCTTATACTTCGCGAGGGTGGAGCAAGGCTGATAATTATCATCGTGAAGAAAATATGCAGAAAGTTAAACCTCGTGCATAGATTTTTCTATCGTCAGACTAACATAACATAACATCACGTTTCCCCGAAGGGTTAAGCAGAGGTGTTCCCATAGTAGGTACACCCACATTTCTCCAGTTATGTTTAAGTCACATGTCTACACAGACTAAATAATATGTGTTTTAATTTATATGAAATGAAATTGTTTATTCTGTAAATAGGATATTGGAATCACTTTTACACGTCATTTTAAAAAAAAAATTAAAAATTAGCTAGATGAGTTCGGCGTTTCCTATCTGACTACTCTGAGAAGAAAGGCCGAAACAAACTCAGAGGTCACAGTCTCTTTTAAAGTCCAGACATAATCTTGGTCAGGCCATATAAGGACCATGTAGATTAGTGTCTGAAATGGTCTTTTGAGAAAAGAACCACACAGATTTGAGTGGACCTGTCCTGTCAGTGCAAGCATTTGTCAGTAATCGTGGAGCTCAACCCAGAACTTAAGGAGCTCAACTCGACGAACAATACCAAAGAAAGGACATTTGGGTAGGCCTCATAAACTACTCAAACTGCCAGACCATCATTAAAACTAAATAAGAAAGAAAAAATAATAATAATTGAAAAATCCACATAGTCCTCACATTCACAAAAATTTAAAAATAAATAAAAAAATACTTTACAAAGTAATAATGTCATGTATGTAATGTTTATATAATACTGGTATTGATTTTATGATTTTAGCACAAGGCTTAGCAGAGCGAGCAGCTCAATCCCAAGCTTTTTTATCATCTAAATAATCTAAAATTTTGGAATGGGCTTTGGAAACTACACTGACGAGCAATATAAAAAAGCCGCTAACTTATCATGAAATATTTTCGAAACCACGCAAGATAGGTTCTTGAAGTAAAAAGCAATATTGAAGTGTATTTAATAGCGCACCTAAAAAACTGTTTTCAAGTTTTTTTTACTTCATTTAGCTAACTTGTGTGGTTTAGGAGATTTTTCGATTTTTTTGGCATTTGCAAGTGGCTTTTTATATTGCTCGTCAATGTACTAGAGGAAGTAGCTATAAAAGAGCTATTATTCAAATAATTCTACCTACGCTTCATCATATTTGTTAGTTTTGACCTGACCACCTCAGAATTTCATAATAATATTTCTAAGGTTACCTGCCATTCTTAAAATGTTTAAAAAACAAGAATATTTTTCCTTAAAGTACCACGTTGCTTCAATACAAAACAGAAAAGAAAAAAATCACCCCTACATGCACCATTTACACATTCAATTCTTTTTAAACCGAAAACCAATTCAATTAAACTAAAAGGTAATGCCGGCTCCCCGATAGTCTATTAAAATAGCTAATCCTGCAATTTCAGTTACATAGTCACTACAGTAATTGAAATCCATGAACGGTGCACCCATTTCTCGTATGAGCCGTCGGTCAATAGAAAAACACAATGGACCCGACACAATAGGGCCCATTCACTGGTCTTAAACGGTCGCGAACAAAATGGAAATTTGAGTGTTCTCTGAAACTCAAAACTATCCCTGATAGTCGATGTTACGTTGATTTTTTTCGTACGGTGTAATGTGAGGCTATTTTTGAACTATTGTGAAGATCAATCGGTAGTTATATGATGATATCAAAACTTGATAAGGGATTTTATAGGGCTTATATTGTTCGTTTAGTTGCAAAAGATCGTGGTTAAATCCAAAGCTGCAATAAAATCTTGCTAATGAAGTTAGGATTTTGAAAACTTTCTTAATGTGTAACTTGTTGGTAGTTCTTTAGAAGACGTCTTCTTCTTTTGGTGACATTAGTGACTAACCTAGTTTCAAAGTTTTAAAGCCGCCCATGGGCCTCTGACTTGGCTTCACATGTCGTCGAGAAATATCTCTCGCAGGCATGCCGGTTTCCTCACGATGTTTTCCTTCACCGTTTTTAAAGCAGGTGTGAGCAATACGCACATGAATCCGAAAAGTCAGAGGTGCGTGCCTTGGGTTCGAACTCAAGACCTATGACTTGGCGGTTCGACGTAAACACCACTAGGTTATCACTGCTCTAGCTGCTCTGCTGCTCTGCTCTTCAGAAGACTAAGAACATATATTATTATAATAGAAGCAAGAGTCAAAATCTTTCAGTAGGTTTTCCATCCAGAGGGGCAGATGCTTAATAGTCTGAATAAAATGGAAACACAAACATTACTGACGCCAGTTAATATACAAATTGAAAACAAATCCAACGATTACTCAGTTTTTTTATAACATTCTCCTGTCGCTACTGTGATTGTGTATCAAAGCCCTTTCAAATGTCACTTTGATGAAGTTTACTAATGTGCACTTAGTTTGACTAACAGTGTAGGCAGAGACAGTGGTAGTTCTGCTATTTCCACCCACATAGTCGACGAGATGATCACCTAATACCTATGGTTATCAGTAATCCACAATGGATGTTACTGCCACTCCCCTTGTGTAATCCACCACTCACTTCTTACCGGACGAAGTACTAGGGGAGCATAACTGTGAAGCACATGACACAAGACACGAGGCACAAAGCAACTCGTAGGTATTCGTAACGTGTGTCTTGATTCCATAAAGCCGGCTTGTTTCAGCTACACGTCATTTCATTTCAGACGTCTTGACTCTTGATGCAACTATAGTGCCCTTTACAGCTTGGAAGGATATGGATTGTAGAACTGAATACGAGGACAGGCACGTGTATCTGGGCAATTAAATACCAACAAACTATTTCAAAATTTTAGAGAAAAGAAAGATAGCTTCTTGTTTTTGCCGCAAATCTAGACTTTTGCTTTCTGTTTACTCCATTGAATATGGAAATCAAATAACGATTATAAAGGGGGGCACATTTGCAGTAGTCCGATATATTTTTTTGTGTCTATGACATCACATTCACCTAAACGCAACATGTTGAGCGAAAATCAGTAGCTTAGAAGTTGTGATTGAATGATGTGAATCAAATTTGGTGCGTAAGTATGTACTTACGCACCAAATTTGATTCGATTTAGTGCAATCACTTTAAATCTTGAGAGGTTTACATGACTAAAGTAAAGATTTTAAGAAGATAATTAAAAAATCACAACTTCTAAGCTACTGATTTTATGGATATGTATGATATTCTATGGATATGTAGCTAGTAAGCAATGAGCAATTTTTGATATTATTCCCAAATGGTAATATGGTTTTAGACATTTTGGTGAACTATTTTTAATTTTCAAATGATAATGCATAATTTTCCAAAAATACAAATGAAAAAAAATGTTCTACAAAGCTAGTGGTGTTAAAAATATAAGCTAGTGGTGATACCATAAATTAAAAAAGAGTCCATCTCCATTTTTACCTCTAAACAAATTTTGAACAAATTAAACTTAATTATTATAATGAATAATCTCAATCACCTAACCTAAACACAAATTCTAAAGTACTGATTTTCGGGGTACATAATGTCACGTTTAGACGAATCATTGGAATGTCCTAGACACAAAAAACTTTTTGGCCCACTATAAATGGGCCACTCTGTATAAGATAACGAAAAAAATAATCTTTCCATTTCATTTAAAATTAGGTACGTTTGAACTTAAGTTTTAATAACAATCTAGTAGATTATGTTTCACTGACCCTTTCTATCCTCGGTTATAAACAGACAAGAAGAAAGGAAAGAAAAAATACGTACAAAGGTGATGCTTATTTCTAAAGAAATCTCTTCCAGCATACCTGCGATAGGAAAGTAGTTAAAGAGATGTAAACAGTGTGTGTAAGAGTAGAAAATAAAATGCATAAAATAAAAAAATAAACTATTCACTCATTTTAATATAAACATAAAATATTAGAATATGCTTACATACATACGTACTTCGAAAAAAAAAATCACTAAGATATATATACTTAATTATAATATAGTGTAAAATAATAAATAAATACATATAACGCAACTATGAAGAAGTGGAAAAATTGCCGATAGATATTTCTATCCCTGCTAATCCCCTAAAAATTCTTAAATATTTGTCAATAATTTTGCTGGTTCAGGCGTAAATAAAACTCATTCTTACTGAAATTAAAGAAAAACAGTTCACTGATGGCGTCGGAAGACAACCAGACCTTTAAAACCCATTACATCATTTTAGATACTATCGCTTTCTGTTTTTGCGTAATGCGTCAGCCAGCTTAACAGAATTACATATAGGTATTACTTCCTTTACTAAATTGGTTAGTCTTATATCTAAACATTTTCCTTCATAACTTCCCAGTTAGTAGGTTAATCTTGTATTATAGGCGACATTAGAATAATTATTATGTCATACATGTAATATTTTACCTATATTTGTCATAAGTGTATTTGTGCATGAGAAGTCCATCAGGATAAAGGTTAGGATATCTTGTACGGAGATGCTTCACTAACGTCATTTCCTACGTCATCTGTACGTAAGTGCTGAAGAAGATAAAGCGCCACAAGGTTATTTTGACGCGTGGCCAAAATCAGAACTAAAGCCGCAATCTTGTTTTTCGAATACATTTCACAAAACAATTGCACAAATATAAAGCGTCGTGCAGACCGGCGCGACGCGACAGCGCGACGCTACTCTAACAAAACCATTTCTAAGAAAACTTCACGGTAGAACAATTACCGGTGTCGCGCTAGCAGCACGAGTCAACAACGCCTCCCTGTCAACGTCATTCGAGCGTCAAAAGATCCTTGTAGTACTGTAGGTGGGTCCTCCTCCATCCTACTTCCATAATCTTCCACTCTAGTCTATCTATACTAATAATAAAGTTGAAGATTTTGTTTGTTTGTTTGTGAACGCGCTAATCTCTGGAACGACCAGTCGGATTTGAAAAAATCTTTTTTCACCTAACCCAATTCTTTAGGAAGGCTATCCAGGGATTACCAACCAGTGGATCGGGCCCCCTCGGGGGGCCTAGGTGGCTCTAATGAAAAACAATAGATTTATTAAATTTTATGTTCTTGATTTAGAAAAGGTTAATTCTAAATCCCAGGGCTAGTTTTCAAAACCCAAACGTTTCATAATATTGTAGGTACTGTAAAATGATCTTCAGCTTTTCTACATAAGTCGACAAAATAAATTTTCCTATTTCTGTAAAGAAACAGAACCTATGCGAGGCGGCGTGCTACAATTTTTGAGCTCACTTTGCTCGCACTTCCATTCTACATTCTCTTGATTCTTTAACTTTTCTACATGTGTAAGTCGACAAAATAACTCCTTTTTCTGTATGAACGTTCAAAAGAAAATTTAACGAATTCGAAATATTTTTCGAGCTCGCTTTGCTCGCTCTTACATTATGCATTCTCATAAAAACTCGACAAAAAAACTTCTATTTCTGTTATTATGATCAAAAGAAAATCTAGCCTTTCCAAGGGATGCAAACATTTTTGACCTCACTTTCCCTCGCTTTAAATTCTTGTGATTTTCTACTTATGTTGACAAAATAACACAGAGGCGCAGTGATTTTAAAAATAAGTTAGGGGGGCGCGTATCTGAAAAGGTTGGGAATCCCTGGCTATAGACTATTTAACATCACGCTAGGACGAAGAGAAAATAAGCGAAAATGGGAACGATAAATTTCACGCGGACAAAATAGCGGGCAGAAGCTAGTCTCGTATATAACCGTGGACAAAGCAAGAGATACATTCATAATGAATCGTGTATGAGAGATGAAATAATAATCTACATAATATGGAGGAAACAGCGCTCGGCCGCAGCTACATTAGGTAATAATAGAGAATCCTTCGGGCTACCTGTGGACTTTTACACAGACCTCACAAAGTGACAGAGAGGAAACACTTTTAAGCTTACTTCGCTGGCAACTGCGAAATTTAAAAAGGATAGGTTTTACGCAATAATTCCTGTATGATACAACACGCATGTTTTTTTTTGTGTTTGTTACATCTTCTATAGAATATTGTATATGTTTTTTTCTCTTTAATTTCTTTTTCATTAAGTTAGCCCTGATACAGTTAACGTTTGCTAACAGCTTGTTTTTACTATATAATAGTAATCTGTGGAAAATATTGTGGGTAGTATATTTGTTAAGTGTAATTTTAAGATTTTTCTGTTTATGCTTAATATACTACTGTTTGTTTTCCCTAATGTAATAAATAAATAAATAAACTGAACCCTGCAGGTAAAGCATGGTGAGATGAGAACTATGGCTTTATGCATTTTGTTTGAAAGTTCAAGTATACGTCCGTTTACTTTGGTTTCATTTTTTTAACCGACTTGAAAATGGAGGAGGTTCTCAATTCGACAAAGTTTTTTTGTTGTTGTATGTTTATTAAAATCTATTCATAATTGGCGGAATAATCGCGTAATTACTGAATTGATATTGATGATTCTTATATGTGGTATATTTAAGAATCATCAAAATCAATTCAATCAAAAGGTTTTATTTTCACTTTTTCTATACGGTAAATAAAAAGTGAAAAATAAAAACTTTTGATTGAATTTGAAAACGGTTGTTTTTTTTTTTAGTTTTTGTTTTGATATAAATATTTGTAAAATTATATTTTGACCATCCTTTGCAAGTGTCGCAAAGGCACCTACATGTACAAATGCCAGCACATCAACCTACTACAATCTGTCAAATTTCTTTAATAGAATTTCAACTTTATATCTTAAGCATAAGGTTCAAAGTTGATTGGGAAAATTTGACAGTTTCGAGTTTGTTACCTTCCAAGATTAGCTCCAGCAGTGAAGATCAGACGGTTCGATCGACTGTTTTAATTGTAAGATCGTCTGTGCCTTTTCAACCCATTCTACATTTGGATACCCACCTACCTAATATCATTTGCATCACCAGTTACCCTACTCAAAAAGTCCCTGTCTATAACTTCGGAGCACTTACAACCCCGCGCTCGTGCCATAGTGTGGGGCTGCGAGCAGTAACGAGCACAACATATCATTTGCTTGAGTGTGAAATCCGAAATGCCTGCAAACAGGCGCTACTAGAGTTGCACACTTATTGCGCTCCCGCATTGCAGACGCCGACCATCTACGGTTTATGTAGATGAATTGATGCTAGGATTTGTTTTTATTGGTTTACATGGTGTAGCATTTGTTTTTTGACTTCTCGTGGATCATTGCGTACATACACACATCAAAAAAAGTTTGTGATCACTAGCAAAAGCTGATATATTTTTTAAATTTAACTTTATCAATAAAAGGTGTTTAAGTTATATTTAAAAAAAAATTGAAATACCCTATTTGGAATTAAATAATATTTAATGGAAACAAGTTGACCTATTTCTGTCTACTATTTTAGATGTATGAGGAACATGGTGTAAAGTTCACTCATCCTCTATTAAAAAGGGAGGATCCTCCGACCAGACCGGTGCCGTGTCTGGCGGACAACTGCCCGACTTTTTTTTTTTTTCGACTAGGGCATCTCGCAATTGACCTCAGAAGAGGGTCGTAGCTGCTTAACCGGACTTTCCTGTGGCTGTCTTAAGCTTCTACACTCAAAACCTCCAGCCAAGAGCAAAAACTATTCTAATTATAAACTAGGCGAGCGCTCGCTAAGGGCACCCCCTGTGGGGTACGGACCTCTGCTTAGGGCGTCGCTGGGGGGAGGACAGCAAGATGGGACAGGCTGGATCAAAGATATATTGATATTATTAGTCGGGGGATTTAAAGCTACAGGCTCAGCATCGACGCGGGCTGGCCCTTCGTCGAGCAAGGGTCGGGGGGAGGTATTAGATCGGGGGCGCGGTCGCGGACGACCTCGGCGGCGAGGTCGGTATGACGGGTAACTTTTGTATTTGTGTACTGTACTGTACTGGCCCTACTGCTCTCCTGGTGGAGTGTGGTGGGGTCATCTGGGTTGGAGAGAGCCCGACGATTGATTTCGGATAGTCTTATATATGTCGTTCGCGCAGTTTCTAATTGCGCGATGCAGGATTTTGTGTGACGTCAGGTCTTTGACGCGTAGTTCGCATGTGGCGATGTAGATGCCGCCACTCTATAAACAATCGCATACAGTCGGAGACATGTTCAAAGAATTTAACTAAAGACCTATTGCCTCCAACTGCTAAAATTCACTTTTTACGCAGTCTGTTTTTTTAGTTTTAGATTAGGTTATTTTTTTATCATTTGTAGTGTCGTAAATCCGCCATTTTGTTTTTTTTTATATACCCTAGCATGACACTCGCGCAATAAAGACAATTTAATGACATTCATCAAAATCGATTTAGCCATTTAGTAGTTACGAGGGAACATAGAGACAGTCATACTTACATACACACATACATACCAGGTCAAAAATTAAAGTGTTTTTTTGTTTATGCTATATTTTTATTTATTACCAATATGGTTGCTTATTTACTATTATTCGCATTCTAAGTAGGTACGTATCTACTCGATAGTGTTCTAGTTTCATTCATTTTACAAACAAAACTACTTAAACATTGTCGTTATGGAACACCAAAACCTATTTCGTTCTCAAAACCGCAAACATGCTGTAAGCAGATCTAAGAACCTGAAAAGAAGAGTCTTCATTAGTATATTGCCTGAAATATGTTTGTAGGAGTTTAATTCCAGTGATTTTCAATAATTAATATAATAGAAGAAGTTTCTCTTTACCAATAATACATATTATAAAGTTTGTGCAAGGATCTTTCAGCGCTTCTTCAAAATCGGAACTAACGCCGCAATCTTGTTTTTAGGGTTCTGTACGTCCGAATGAAAAATGGGAACCCTTATTGGATCACTCGAGTATATGTCTGTCTGTCCGTTCGTCTGTCACAGCCAATTAGGTCCAAATCTAAGGGACTGATTAAGTTGAAATTAGGTATACGAATTTCTGTGACCCAAACACGGACGTGGAACGTAAATAAAAAAAAACAATTATATATGGGGGTCACTTTTGGGGGACATATTAGAAATAAAAAAATCTAAAGTTTCACGAACTGTACCGCGTGACACATTTAAATATGAAAGCGCTTACTGTGAGGGTACCTAACATTTTTTTTTTCAAATTTTATAAGAATAGTTTTAAAGTTATTTAAGACAATGGATGAAAATTGACCCCCTCTTAACGCCGAAAATACTGAGCCAAATTTTTTGAAAAAAAATCCAGCAAGTAGTTCTGTACTTATAGATTACAGGACAAAACTATAAAAAGTCTATGGTCTTAAAATAACATGGTAAACCTCTCAATATTGTACAAACTTACATTTGCAGTTAGAATGTATAGGAAAGCGTGATAAATACATCCCAACTACGGAATCATTCATTGTGCGTGGCCCGATACGCACTTGGCCGGGTTTTGTTTTCAATACCATTTCACAAATGTTTACCAACCAATGTCACTCAAGGACCAAAAGATTTTTCTGCAACTAGTTATTTACCGAAAAAAAAGTGGTGAGAGAAAGCGGCACGATCCCAGAAACTCTTGGAGTGATGTTGTGTGACCAGCGCAGCATAGCAATCAGGAGCAGACGGCGAAATTGTGGAGACGCCGATAGCCAATCACTTAAGTATACCGACGTTATTATTGAATCACTCTGAAATATGCATTATGAAGTTACAGTAACATTTCAGTTAAAATTCCATAAGTTAAGATCCCATCAGCACCTAAGAGCACCTCAGTTTAAATTCACTTTTTATCTCGCTCGCACCATACTGCTCGCGGACTGAGTGAGAGCGAGATTGAGTGGGGAGCTCGTGGCTCCAAGACGCCAATAGTTTAGGTATTTTCTTTTTACGGCGAAAATAATGGTAATGAAAAAAAATAAAAAACAAATATCTGCTTTATAGTTAGTTCAGTTAATAAGCAACGTTTCATGATCAAATTTTAAGTATTTTTTTAATACCAGCGGTTTATTGTTCGATTTGGATGTAACTGTTTTTTTTTTCTATCGAGAAAATTTCATAGATTCATATTGTCGTCAAACATAGTTCTTAACATTAATCCTCAACTTTAACATATATTTGTTTCAAAATTAATGCCGCAGTATTTTCAATATAACGGAGGATCGTGCTAAGCAATTTGAGGTGGCCCTTAATTCCATTGTTCCCGAGATTTCCACGAGAACCATGCTTTTATCTGTCATAAAAAGTCCCATGTCACTCGAGCTTAGTGCGATTTTCTATCCGTGAAAGAATGTTTACAATATATACAAGTACATTATTTTATCAAAAGAAAATCAGCTGTTTCTAGAATCATGTGCTGAATTTATAGTTACGTATGGTTAAACAGGCGCTAATCATTACTTAACTTTAAGCAGCGTTTATAAAAAACGGGGTGTATGCCAGTCCATGGCGAAACATGTAAGATCATAACTATATTAATAAGGCCTTAATGTACCATTTTTTAAAGCAAATAAGTATATTCTATTCTATTCTTAATAAATGACGGATATTAGAGCAATAGATTTACCTCGTATTGCACTAAATTACCGAAATAGCAGTACAGTAACATCTGAACTAATAATATGATTAGCATCAGTACCATAAACACGAATGTCACCGATATTACAGGAGTCTGAAAATGAAAGAAAATCATCAAAACAAGCCTTACTGGGTATTTGTATCAGATGTTCACCAATAACTATTTAAAAAAAAAACATTATTGTCCAGGAAACGCTTAAATTGTGACTTACGAAACTCATTTTGTATGAAACCACACAAATAGAGACAGTGCAGCTTAAGAACTGAAATGACATGGAACTGTTGAATACTTCGCCGATTTCCTTTGTATACCTGAAACGTAAAAAAAAAGGACAAAGCATCCTTTGCAGTAGCAGTGTATAATAGTTAATAAGCAACTGAATACTTATAAGTGTTCTCAGAAAGATCGTCCCAATTAAACCTAAAAGAATGACTGTTATAAAATAGTCAAGAATCCATAAGATTTACTCCTATCAATATTTAAAAAGTGGTCCACATATTTATTTTTTGGCTCAGCTATGTAAATCTGTCGCAGGCAGATTGTATGATTCGTCATTATACAAACGGCGCCGTCCGTTTACAAACGCTCGCAGTTATGAAATATGCCGAAGGCAAATTGGCAACTCGTTCAATTGCTATAATTTTGACATTTATTGTTATTTTAGGGTTGACCATCATAAAACACAGTTTGGACAAATCAGACTTTATTCCAGTCAGTTTATATTTTTAAATTCTGACATACCACGCCACAGCTTCATATCTCTGCACGTAATGCACAAAGCGACTCTTCAGATCCTTGTCAACAACATCCCTATAGCCACTTGATGCACTGTCCGTATCGAACAAATGCTCTAAATTGTACTTGATGATCTTCAATTGGACTTCCGCCTGTGCATAATAGGTCGCTATGAGGCAGTCGATGGCAAAGTGACCGTACCCGGTCCACAGTAGGGGTCCTACTTCCAGTATTACTGATCCGGAGTATCTGTGGACAATCATTCAATTATTGGAGATTGGGTATTTTTGTGTTGCGTAGAATTTGTGACAACCGTAATATTTGCATCTAAAAATAAAATTGGAATATCTGTATAGTACTTGTCGCAAAATTAAATGCCCAAAATGAGTGTTTTAGTGAAGATAGAAAAAATCAAGGCAGTCTGGACGTTTCAAATATGACTACACTCATACATTTATTAGCGAGTGATGTTGCACAAGAATCCATTTTGCTCAGTACCAACAACATATTTATCCTTGTGTAATCTTAGGATCGACCCACTGACCTAGGCTTCTAAGAATTGTGCAGTGTTACGCAAAGAGTTATTAAACCATATCAAGCTAAAGGTTTATTATGTAGGTACATAGAATAGGAATAACTCGTTAATTATACACAGTATGTTAATTAACGCATTTCCTGCTGAATTATTTGCGAAAATTTCGCAAATAATTTCGCAATAATTTCGCAAATAATTCAGCAGGAAATGCGTTAACGAAAGGCGTTCCCGTTAACCTGCAATGGTATAGTGTCCATACATGCTAAAAAAAATATAACATAAACTAAAATAGGTAACAATATATAACATTTCTTAAAAAAAAAAATCCCTGTATCGTCATCTATGTTAATTTTAAGTCTAATGAATGTAAAAAATTTTTTGTTAATCAATCACAGCTAACTTGGGATATTACATAAGATTTGTTGACTGACCTCGTTGTCACATGTTCTAGTGGTTACAAGCTGGTATACTTTTAAGTTAACTTTGGTTCAACACCCAAAACATTTTTTTATTGGTTTTCTCATTAGAAAATCAGTAGCTGAGTAGCAACATAGAGTCCTGACGGTCTATTCTGTAAATATCTCACTGTAAAAACTTAGGTGAAGTGAGCTGTCGACTGACAGCTCACTCCGAGCTGACTTCACTTAAGTTTTCACGGTGAGATGGTTACAGAATAGCACTGCTGCATGTGTGCTCGTTTGATGGAAGTGAAAGTTCAAGTATGGAATTTCCTGACAAGACATATTGGAGAGTAACTTCTTGCCACAGACTACGATAGACTTACAACTAACAAATATGGCGTCGATTGCACAAGCGACAAAAGGGAAAGCGACGAGGGGCGGTTGTCATTTTGGCAGAACGCACCCATAGACAAATACGTCTATTAGTGCCAGGATTTTTTGTTACGAGATTACCAGCCGTGGTTGTATGAAATGGCTATAAGGCCCGAACTCCACCAAAGCGGAGACGAGACAAGAGGAGAGATGTGTTTTTTAAATCAATCAATCGCCGACATTGAGCTGGGTGACGGTACAAAGCGGCTCTAGCCAGCACACATCTCCGCTCCAGTCTACCCAGTACGCATATCCACACAGCTTCGGTAGATACAATCAGGCTGAAAAAAATCTCTTCTCGTCTCCGCTTCGGACATCTCCGCTTTGGTGGAAACCAGGTCTTTTATTTTTTTGGGTGGGAAATTATCAAATAACTTCTCCCGCTCTGGGCGGAGCGGGAGGGCGTGACAGACTCTTACTGACTAAAACCCACCCGTGTTCCTTCAGTTGCCTGTACGTTGCCAGGGGCCACGGTATCCCTTTCGGACTTATCCGCAACCCCGGCAGGCATCGGTCCTATCGGACCACTTCACGACAACGACGTTTCTTCTTCGACATCTCTTTGAGGCGTGCGTGGAACACAACGCGCCCAGAACCGGGCCTGGCCCTTATCGGACGGCGAGCTACCCATTGCTCACCGTCCGCAAGCCCGCGCCTACGGTGGCCGAGAATCGGCTCTTGATTCCCGGCGCCCAGGGCGTCTCCTGCGGCGGCTGGGGGCGTGAGGGCGCGAAATTTGCCTCTCCCTCACGCGTTCCGCCTCCTCCTTCGCGAGCATTACTGATTCGCAGAAGGAGGTGACGGCCTCCCATGCCCGCCTCTCGCTCCGTACCATGGCATGGACCAGGGCCGGACGCGAGAGATCCCCGCCACCGATCGCCTCCACAAGGACACGGCGATGCTCTGTCCGAGCCGGGCAGACCTCCACCGGTGGAGGCCGGGCACATGGCAAATTGACGTAGTGTTCCAATTTGATAAACGATTAATTTCCTTGACGGCATTAACCAAACCTTTCTAAACTTACCCAGTCCATGAAACAGTTTCAAACGGCGTATACACAGAAACAATAGCTGTTGGGTCCTGGTATCTCCTGGCAATGAAAGAGGCTGGCCACATGAACCCAGCTGCTGTTATGATTATCTTCAAGAACTTCACACACTGATTCATCTTTCTAGTAGTCTCGAGTAGCATCTCTTCGTCTTTTTCTGTGTATGCCGCGAAAATTGGATCTGAAAATGTGCATCCGTATCATGTTTCTAGTTCTGTTTTATTTATTTATTGTCCGTTTATTTATTTTTTATTTTCAAGTACCAGCTGAAGTGGCGGTGCTTGGGGGAGGCCTATGTCCAGCAGTGGACGTCTTTCGGCTGAAATGGTGATGATGATACTGGTACAGCTGTATCAGGAGTTATCTGTACCATGGGTGAACCGTTTCCTTTTGGTACTTCTGGGTATAAACAATGCAAACTGATTTCTGATGCATAGTGTTTTTGGCAATGGTTTTTAAGGTTCCGTATCCGAATGGTGCCAAACGGAACCCTATTACTAAGCCTTCGCTGTCTATCTGCCTGTCCGTCAGCGGGCTGTATCGTATGAACCGTAAATAGATAGACACCTAAAATTTTCACAGATTTTGTATTTCTGTTGCCGCTATATATAATAACAAATAATAAATCTAAAATAAAGTAAAAAATTAGAGGGAGTGCCCGATACAAGAAATTTGTCTTTTTCGTGGGATATTGTACGGGGGTACGGAACCCATCTTATTCTTGTCCGACTCACACTTGCCGGTTTTTTTTAGTATTCTCGTTACCATGGTCTGTTGAAGTATCTGATGAAAATCTAAACAAATGGATCAGTAAAGGAATCTGCGGAAACCAATTTGTAGTGACACTTTAAAATTTTGAGCTTTTGTTTCATTACTTAAATACTCAAACCCGAACTCCTAATTTAAATCACCAAAAAGATGTTTTTCATTTGAACTCAGACCAAATAAAAAACCAAGACATTGCGCTGTCAACAGTGACGTGAGGCCGGTTTCGTCGGCCAGGTTTGCGGAGGTGGTGGCAGCCGCGACCAAGGCTGTGGCCTTGAAGAGGATCCAGTCCTCTAATGACAAGGCCATACCCGAAGCCACGGCCTCTATTTTGGCAGCAGCGGAGGCCTTTCACCTTGGGCCTCCATCGGACGGAATGTCCGATATGCGGGTGGAGGTCACCCGCTTGACAGCTGCCATGGAGTTTCTCCGAAAGGAGAACGAGGAGCTCCGAGTGGACCTGACCGGGCTCCGAGGAGGCGGCCCCCGTGAGGTGCCGCAAGGAGGGGAGCAGTATGGGCAGGGACGGCCCGTGCCTGCTAAGGACCGGGTCCCGACACTCCCGACCCTGGTGCTGCAGGAGATGGCTGCCTTGCGGTCTCGGTTTTCTGCCCTAGAGGGCATCGTCCTACGCCCCCGTTAGCCACGAGTCAGCCAGGTTACCTCGTATGCCACCACCGCAGCTGCCCCGGCCAAACCAGGCTCGTTGGGGCAGACCAGAGGCGGGGCGGCTACATAGGCTCTAGCAGCGAGAGCCCCGGCCCTGGTGGCGGGGCCTGCTCCTTCGGCCGACACCGAATGGCAAGTTGCCGGGGAGAGGAGGAAGGCGGGTAAGGCAGCAAGGGCGGCCAAAAGAAAGGCGAGGCGGCAGTGGCGTAAGGAGCGAAGCGTCGCAGCTAGGCTCCGCACCCCGAAGTCCGCAGCTGTAGGGATCACACTACAGCCAAAAGCGGAGAAGAAGGGCGTGTCATACCGGAACTTGCTCGCCAAGGTGGGGGTGGGTTTGTTTACACTTACGGAACAGACATTAGATACTAAATTAGAGTCAGATATTGCAAAGCTATCTCACCACATAATAACTTATTAATTTGATCAACCCTCGGTATATTCAAGTTTAAAGCAAGGAATTTTATGAGTAAGTTGAGCTGCGGTAGTTCAATCGTCGAAACATCGAACACATCGTCCCAGTTATGACGTCTCTGTAATTAAAAAACAAACATAATATACACCAACCTTTAACTGTGCTGCAAGCCTTTTCCTCAGAAAAGAAATAGTTTTTGAGATGGGGCAGTAAGGACAGCTACCTTAACCGTTGTAGCTACAGGAAAACGGTCTTAAAAGACTGTCCTTAACTTTTAGAGAAATTTTGATCTGCATTCACAGTTTTGGAAAAAAAAATACAGTCGGCAAGAAAAAAGGCAGTCTGCACAAAAATTTTTTTATTCATTAACTATTACTTGTAAAAATGTTAGGAATATCGTATAATTTTACAATGTTTGTAAATATGTGAGCACCGTGCATCTATCACATAATTAATTTATCTGTCATTCCTTAATCTTTCATTATTTTTATCTATCGTGGTATAGTAATCTTATTCTAGGTGCATCGTCTTCACATATAATTATATAATTGATGTGTACAAGATATTGTGAAAACATTTTAAAAGAGTAACGGTGGAGTTTCTTGCCCATTCTTCTCCATACGAAAACTACCTTTTGGAAGGGGCGACTAGAATCAATTATAATTTTTTTGTAAATGTTGACGCACAAAAGTGCCTTTTTTCTAATTGAAATAAATTATTTGACTTTGAGTTTGACTCATGAACGCCCAAACCCTTTGACCTAGGAAGCTGAAATTTTTAACACAGATTCTGTGAATGATTTAGATAAGGAATTTAACCCACAGACAGATATAGGTCGGACGAAAGTGATAGTGGGTAAAAGTTATTATTCTTTGACCAGTGCACATGTGACAAATACCTTATGGGTAAAATTAGCCTAGATGATTTACAAGTTTGAAAAGTTTAGCTAGCTAAGCAGTTTACCACGGTTGAACATTCTATGATCCACAAAGTTCCCCCTATACCCGTCATTTTCCGACCTAATTCCCTTCATTATGATCGCATATCCAGCTTATCTGCAGTCCCCGCGGCCCCAGTGCTGGTTAGTAGATGTCACATGCTGAGATAGGAGCTTTTTGGCCTCGCACAGGACTTTCCGGTTTATTTTAATTTTTACTTTGTTTGTATTTTCTATTTTAATTTTAGTGAGTGTGTGTTTAGTTTAATTAAAATCTCCTGTGCTTGTCCCAATAAATATTTTTTCTTTCTTTCTTTCTTTCTTTACATGTCTTCGAATTTTCATTTCTAGGACATGCCGGTTTCCTCGCGATGTTTGAGCAGTGGTGATGAAATAATTTACACAAAGTAAAGTGCCTGTCTGGGTTCGAACCTACGACCTACAAGTCGTAAGTCGCGGCAGTTAACACTGGGCCACCACTGCTCTTGGACCTACTACTTGTTAAGTTTGAATTGTCACAAATGCAACAGATTTGGAGTACCATATTCCGTACTATTAGCCCCGGTACTCTCTAAGATATTCAGTGCTATGTTGATCAACAGTAGACATCTGCTTGAGTTTGCGTAACCTAGCTAGGTAAACGCTGTGTTCTATTGTAAATAGACCAGTCACACAGTGCTTACACTACCTATGCATTTAGCGTTATTGGGTGCTTACTACTGCTTGCTAGTAAACTAGTTAAACCACGCAGTGTGCCAAGTTGTACCAACGCCGATGCTTGAACAACATTTGTCAAAGACCAAAGTCAAAACGTTTATTGTAAACTAAAGGCCTTTGCACACCGGCGGATGGCGGGGGAATGCACCGAGGAGCATCCCGCGGTATGCTACGGGATCGTAAGGACGTACTGCCCCGCGATCGTAAGGGCACCCTGCCGCGGTATCCTCCACCGCGCTCTTCAATACCGCAGAGAGAAGTCCCCTTTGATGCTCCATGCTCGATCTCTGAGCTTCGAAATCTATATCTTATTACCGTTAGATACGTACGTACTAATTTACGTGGTAAAAGACTGCCCTGCAATCCACCGATGTGCGCTGGCCATAAGTGTACATATTGGCCTTATATTATGTTGGAAATTATAGCAGCCTTTTGTAAGCAATGAAATAGAAGCCCTTCCAAATACACAACTTGTAATAAAACCTTACCTGTATAATGAATATAATATGCATTGTATTATATACAACAACCAACATAAATGCAAAAGGTCTGTATATTTGATGGCATATCCACAGGAACTTGTTCTTTGGTTTTTTCAGGAGCTTATAGTATCCTGCCCACATCAAAATTTTGTATACTTCTGTAAAAGATTCAAAAGGGCTTATTTTTTCGTTACTCATTTTTACCCAACTGTTCCAAAAGGAGGTTAATGTATTGCCTTCTTCGATGTTCAACGATGACTATTCAATTACAATTTAGTAATGAATTCGGTCAATTAATTAGATGTATGGAGTAAGTCATTAATCATTTTTAATCGTAGGGTTTTACCACCATGTGAAATTGGAGCGTAGTTTTTTATTCATTCTATTACCTCTAATAATGACTATAATAGCATTGTGGTATTTTCTTTACGACAGTTTAAATTTGATTCCCGCTTCGACAGTAAAAATTTTCCTAAAAGTCTGGATCAAGGATAGAATAGAAGCCCAATCGTAAGCCTATCGGCAAAAAAAAAACGTACTTCCACAGAAAAATTCATCCGCTATATAATTTTTTTTATTAATTATACAAAAAAATCGAAGCTCAACCTAAGATTTACCAATTAAGTCAAATATTCTGGTAAAGTTTATTTGAGTACCAGTGATACCAGTCCTTCGGGAATCACTGGAAACCTCGCGGTACGCGCACTCATGTTAGGGTAAGCTCGGCGTTGGGATAAGACCGTACGAATCAAATTACCGGCTAATTTAGCAATATTTTTCAAATGCTGATAACGTGCCATTTTTTCTTCCCATGGCGTGCTTAAACGTGTGCTACGAGCGATTACAAAAAACCAGGCATTTTTTGCATTTTTGAAAGGAAAAGCTCCCATCCTTTTATAGACTTTATCCTCTTAGAAGCACCTTTAAATCAAAGACCGGAACTAGTTCTTAGCGGTAAATTGTTCATCCAGTAAAAAACAAAAAATATGTCTTTACCCGTACAAAGCAGAAACCTTTTAGTGTACAATAATACACAATATTCACAGGTATGCTAAATACTTACGTTTAACCATTAATTATTTGCGCCATATTTTAGTAATTTGAAGTACTTAAGACGAGAAAATATTTTTTTTCAACTCCCTTTCAACCAGTCGAAAATCCATCCGGATTTACCCCAACGAAAATTCTAAACCTTCTATACAAACACATTTTTAATCGTCACATTAAGTTAATTAAAAGTCAGGAGCTATCATATAATTTTGACCTCAATTCCGATGTAGACTCTAGTTAATTACAGGTTTTTAATCATACAAGTTCAGCTTTATTAACTTGTGACAGTATAATTACTTAAATGACGGTAAATTATTATGTCTGACGGCTGACGAATAGATACGTCACTCTAATTATGTTTTACTCTTCGTACCTTGGCACAAAGGACTGTAATTAGTAGGTTGCTTGGTCCATACGGCATAGATATCGGTATGACATGGTTATGTCATATTAAATTCATTTAATCATCACAGTCTTATCAAATTATGTCTTATGGTAGTTGAGGTCCTTTCGAAAAGTTTCGTCCGGGAAGGTATTGTTCCCATATTTAAGTGTATTATCTATGGTTATTGTTTTACCAATCTTAAGTCTGCCGCCAAACTGTCATGACAAGTTCCAATTTTAAGTTGTTTTAGTTCATACTTCAACTGAATGAGACGAAATTCAAATCTTGTATAAAACGCACACTATGTAGGCAGGCATATTATAAGTTGGGGGATTACATAATTGATAAAAATGCTTGGCTCATTGCTGGTCCTGCTCCACAAGCATAAACTAATTAATTAGCATTTGAAAATACCGTTGGAGCTGCTGAAGATTTATCTTTGCATTGTATAAATTCAATGTCTTAGCATTGTATAATTGCATAGCACATGTGTGAGTACTATGTACTGACTATAAAGCTACCATTTAGGTACTGGGTATGTCTTTCATTGACTTGAATGTGCCCTGGCGGCTGAGATTATGTCATGCTCACTCTAATGTCTCGCTGGCGGTGGCGCGTGTGTTGGATCATTTAGCTCCCTTCAAAATGGTTGAGCTGAATGGTGCTAATCCATGCGTCATGTTCGTGAACGGGCGCCGTCAGTAGAGACTGGTCATCTCTTAGCTGCCATGGCTTATTTTAATATTTTAATTTTTGAATTGTTCTTTGTTTTTATATTTTTATTACGGATGCTTTTAACGTGCACGTCTTTCTACATTGTCCTCACAAATGTATAATTTCAACATTAATGATGTAACCAATATTTTGTAACAATTTTTTTATTTAAAAGAGTGTCCGTGGAGTTTCTTGCCCGTTCTTCTCCATAGGTACCTACTACGCTTTGGAATGGGCAACTAGCTTCATATTTCTGACTGACCGACTTCTTGACAATTCAAAAGTGCCTGTAAATGGTTTAATTGAAATAAATGCTTTGAGTTTGAGTTTGAGTTTGAGGTATCTTAAAAAAACGTTTAAAACTTACTCTTCACGATTTTTGCGACGTGCAACCACATGACCACAACGACTCAACCGCGTGTCTGAGGCACGGACGCGAACTGCGGGGCCCGGCGGGTGGTGCGGAGCGGCTGATTTTTGTCGGTGCCAGCTCGCTAACTTTAATAATTTTATTCTAGGTGCATCGTCCTCACATATAATTATATAACTAATGTACTTATACAAAATATTGTAAAATATTTTAAAAGAGTAACGGTGGAGTTTCTTGCCCATTCTTCTCCATACGAAAACTACCTTTTGGAAGGGGCAACTAGAATCAATAAAAATTTTTTTGTAAATTTTTGACGTTCAAAAGTGCCTTATACGGGCCTACTTGAAATAAATGATTTGACTTTGACTTTGACTTTGAAATTCAAAAGTATAGAAGTATTTTCTTTTACATTACTCATTCATCTATGGGCCTGCGTCGCCTGTAATAAATGGATTATTATATTATTACTGGCACGTGAGATATTTTAACTTTTACATAACATACATAACATCACGCCTTGTTTCCCCGAAGGGTCGGGCAGAGGTGTACCTGTAGCAGGTACATCCATATTTCGCCAGTTATCTTTAAGTCCCATGTAATAGGGGGCGAGCCTATTGCCATCAACCGGGCACAAATCCAGACTCCGGGCTGCTACTGAGAAATTCTAGATAAAAAAACTCAATAACACTTTGCTCGACCCGGAAATCGAACCGAAATCGAAATTTAAACTTTTATTGTTTCTAAATCGAGTACTTAAGCACGGTTTAATTAACATCAGGTTAAAGGATGATTTCCACCAAACGGCCCGCATCGCATCGGATCGGAACGGATTTTACAAAAAATTAAACGATATTAAATCGTGTACACAGTATTTAATGTCTATATTACCAAGCCGCGCACAGCAGCTTGACTGCGAGCGTCTTGCGCGACACGCGATCGTAGCCGAAAGTATGCTGCGACGCGCGATTGGCTCCGTTCGCCTGCCGTCGTAGGAATGCAAGTATTTGACTAGGCGCAGAAACGGATACGTTCGCAAGCGACGGTACGGAGCCGATCGTATGCGTCGACATTCTGCCGGACGCGATCGGCTGTCGCCGCATCCGTTCGTATCTTTTCCGATCCAATGCAATGCGAGCTATTTGGTGGAAATCATCCTTTAGGCATTCAAAATGGCTATGCAGCCATTCCATGTGCGTATGTGGATGAATTTATTCTGTAAAACTAAGAGTAAAACAAGAAAATAATGTATAGTAAGCATTTATTCCTCTATCTAACAGTACGTTAAAGTTAGGTAACCATTTATGGCTTAAAATATGAACACATTAGAAGGGTGGCAGCCACACTTGGAAATGAGGCCCAAAGTCTAACTTCTTTCGGAGGGCTTCTTCGAAGACTGCGTCCCGGGCAGCATCGCGGGGCCCCGACGTGTCCTTACCGCACTCACGACTCACCTCACGCGCCGCTCGAACGAACTTTGATACTTGGGCCACACTTTCACGGACTTCTTCAACTGGTAACTGTAATTTAACCAAATTAAATTAGTTAAAACGTGTGAATGTCATCCAGTAGACGTACTATCACGAATCCTACGAAAAATAAGAAGTAAAAGGGAAAAAGTCAATATCCAATTATCCAGGATCTTTAAACATATTTGTTCTCACTTTAGATAACTGCTGCAAGTGATAAGCAGGGCAATGACAGGATCTAACGGTGTGAACGTAAAAGCTTGAAGCAATTAACTGGCATGGAAGTTAACAGCATCAGGCTAAGCCTTTAGACATGACAAATGATTTTATTTCTGTAAGTAGGTTTGTACAAACACTTTTCCACGTAAATCATATTTTAAAAACCAGATGTGGTCGGTGTTTCCTATCTTTCTACTCTGAGAAGAAAGCCCGAAACAAACTCGGGACTCTCTTTTATTTAAAGTCCAGACATAATCTTGGTTAATCATGATTGTGAAGATCATGTAGATTGGTGTCTGAAATTGTATTTTGAGGAAAGTACCACATAGTTTGAGTACCTACACTTATTGATGCGAGATGTCTGGTTTCAGCCTTACTATTCCGTTAGTCCTGCGAGTTGGCTTATCCTTTTTAGGTTGGCCTAAGTAATGACAGACTTTTGTATAAAATGCCTCGTTTATGACATTAAATTCAATCTTACCTCATTCTCATCTTTAGGCAGCGAGTGGGGATATATCCTAACCCAGTGTCCTACTCGTCCTATGGCCCTGTTCCAACAGACCCCGTTCCCCCACTGGCAGGCCGACATGACCCGACGTCGGGTCGCGGCAGTCGAGTACCCACCGCGCCAGGACTCATCCACGCTCTCTGCTGGTGCTATGGGCACTGTCGATGTTGACTGGAAATAAAGTCAATGTATCATTAAGTCGATATCAGACGCTTTACTTTATGCCTTTCATTCGGCATCTTTTACTCAAAGTGTAACGTTTGAACACAAACAAAACAAAAGGAAATGAATTCTAAAACGAAGTTGGATTTCGTACTCGGCACCTTTCATTCGCCTACCGAATAATAGAAAAATGAAATGTAATATGTAATTTAATAATATAATTTTGTCGCTGTCGTGTGACCGTGGAATGAAACTAAAATAAACCTTCAGTCGAGTGAAGCGTCTGATATCGGCTTTAGAGATATACGAGAGCAAAGTGAAGTGTAGCTCAAAATTAAGCCTATCAACATGCAATCATGGCAAATCTTGGTTATAGTGTCGTGCAGATGGTGCCATTGAAAAATGTTCTTACAGATATGTCTTTTGGGTAACCCTTTAGGTAGTACTGTCAAGTTACATCAGGCGACAGGTAAGTAGGTACCTAACCTACTTCTCTCATCAACATTTTTCCCAATGCTACTGATTGTCGAAAAAATCCAGCAAGCAATTGCAGATGGAGAATGGACTTTAACTCTATGCGACTAAAGGCTCCCACAGACAAACGTGACGCCGACTCTATAGTAGAATAATTTCTATGAAACTTCATAGAAGTTGATCACCAGAAACACTTCGAACTGTCGCGTCGCGCCTGTCTGCCGGAGCCTTAACACATCCTAAATCTAAATCGTATTAGCAAACAGTACCTACTCGTGCTGTATATTATGTACATGTGACGTTATACTAAATTTAAATATCACAAACAGATATTACCTATATAAACTTGTAAGACTGTCTAGATATAACGAACTCAATGAAACCTTGTACCGATTCAGTACCATTTAGTACTACGAGTACCTAAGCGGCGAAGTCACGGAAGACATTTTTCTACTCAAATCGAACTGTTCTATTTAAGGCATTCGATGTTCTGCGAAATAATAATTGTGTATTCATCCTTGTATCATACTTCGGCAAGGCCGTAACCTTCGGGATGGCGGAAAACGCGAGATTTTATAAAAAAAACAAACGGCATTTGCATTTTATGTTAATAGTATCGAATAGTTTTTGATGGAGGAATTCGTTTTTATTTCATTCGATGACATTGGAAATTATGTTTCGGTGAAACGATGGATTCGGCCGTAGCAACACGCAGGCGAGTAGCAGGAAGCAAATGTGCTTACAATATACTAGGTGGCGCATAAGTAATCACCAGAATTCCTCAGTTCCTTTTTTATTAAATTTTTGTAAATAAGAAAAATCGTTCTGATTATTAATATATTGTTTATTCGGGCTTATAGAAGGTCCCATTAAAATAAATGGACACATTTTAACACAGCGTTCAGTACGTCTAACCAAATATATCCAAGCAAAAAAAAACACTGATTATAGAGATCTTATTTTGACCTAAAATAATAAATGGCATTGGGTAACCAGCATTTTTTGTGTATTTTCGTTAGTTGATTTACTTTTCTTATAAGTATCTAATGCGTTTTTCTTATTATTTTTTTACCATTGTCCTTATTTTGGTGGTCTGAATGATTTCTAAAAGTTTGTCCATCTATTTTAATGGGACTTTATATATGTGTTAAGTGGCCGCCGCCAGAAGTGACGCACAAAATGTGCGTCACTTCTTCGGGCGCGTTTTAGAGCATTTTGCATTACTTTTCTCAAAACTTGGAGATAGATTAGATAACGTATTGAGTATTGAGTAGATTCGTCAATTCTTCTTCGATGTTCTCTTCTTGTAGAGCATAGCGCATTCAAAAATAACTTAGGAAAATTAGAAGCACAACAAATTCGATTTTTAAAACTAATGGTAAGTAAGAAAACTAAAGAAAAATGTAAAGATGATTATAATAAGTTATTTAAAATTTGTAAAATTCTTCCTATCAGCATAAAACATAAATAACTGCTTCTGGTTAACAGTCATGGTAGTTGGGAGCGTCACTTGCTGGTTACCCATAACCACGCAACTAGGATGGTATCAGCTGGTAAATTTGATGTACCTAGAATAACAAATTTCTTTGGCGACCGAACGCTTGATAAAAGAGTACCATACCTTCTCAATCAATTGCCTACTAATATAAGAAGACAGGAAATAAAAGGTAAATTTGCTAAATTACTAAAGCAGTTCTTGTTCGGGTGTTTGTAAGCGATGTTTTTCGGAAACTGGTTTGCAAACTGCTGTTTATTAATGTTATATTATTGTTTGATACTTTATAAGTGCAATAAGTGGAGATGAAGTGTCCGCACTGATAAACCTATTATGTGTCTGCACTAATAAAAATTTGTTATGTGTGTTCTGTTCCCACAGACAAACCGTGGAAACGGTTTTGCGGGGCATAGTTTTTAAGTAAGTTTTTTATAAAATTTGTTCATGATAAATAAATAAATAAATAATAAATGATTTTACGATGTATATTTTACATTTGTCTACACAAATGTAGTTCGAAGTCGCAATGTTAAAACATTTCTTTTTAATTGAGCATCTTCCCTAGCGATGATAAGTTATAGTTTAAGATGTCTCATTGATTTGTAAGGTCAAACTTAAACTGCGTTGACTACCGCGTTGTTCTATAATAGCGGTCGTAAGCGCTACTGCTGAGTATGAGGTCCAGAGTTCGAATCCCAGGTCGGGCAGTGTTATTGGCTTTTTCCATCATGAATTTCTCAATAACAGCCCGAGTCTGTATTTGTGCCCGGTTGATGGCAATAGGCTCGCCCCCTATTACATGGGACTTAAACATAACTGGCGAAATGTGGGTGTACTATAGGTATACCTCTGCCTAACCCTTCGGGGAATACATGCGTGATGTTCAGCAGATGAGTGATGTTCGCTCAACGGAACTGTTAAAGATCGTTTTGTGGAAAAATCTATTTTAATCTTCTAAAGAGTTTTCTTCTAAAGACAGTAGAATATTCTTATTCTAGGTTCATGTTTTTGGTCAAGGTCATGCTTGTGGCATGTGTGCACAAATTACCTGAGCGTCAGCTTCGCTGCTGGCATCTGATTTGTATCGTCCGCTGTGGAACTCCTTGCTTTTTTCTGTCGAGTCCTGCATTTTTGGGTGATTGGTTTCATTAAAAGTTAAGCCGATTTAAGGAGATCTGATAAATTTGGAATATACGTGCCATTCAGACAGACAATACTGTCAGATTTTAAGTTTTAGGGCCTGCGCAGACTGGCGGACGGGACGGCAGAGACTTAAACTTATCCAATCGAAATAAGGTATATATTTCAACGTTGGGTGATCCAGAGAAAACTGCGCTATGATGCTCCAAGATTAGTATTAGGAACAGGGCAGGCAAATTTGAAAAATAGGTTTTAGAAGAAACTATTGCAACCGTCATACTTCAAGTCTGCCTCCGTAGAGTGCGATAGAGACAGCTGCAGCTCAGACCGAAAAATCACAAAAAAAATTAACGAGGCGATCGACGTTTCGTATTCCCCTTTTTTCTCCTCAAAAACTGAGCCGATTCAATTATTTTTTACATTAAAATTTTAAGAAAGAGTATGTCTAGGTTCCTATAATTTACTTTTATGTTAAAAACTTTTCGAATTTGTCTGGTAGTCCTCTAATCGCGGCGGTAAAAATGGGGCATTTTTGTAATTTTTGGACGGTCATATGTTCTTTACCAATTAGTTGCTGAAAAAAAGAAAATAACAGGGACGTGTTTACAGCAAACCTTGATTTTATGAAAAAAAAAAGATTGCTCTAGAGGCATTATTCAGGAAGAAAAAAGGGGAATAAATTAGTATGGAGAATCGCAGGCCCTGATCCCTCTTAAATTCTGTTGATAAATTTAAAATCCTCTGCCATGCCGTCCGCCAATCTGAGCGGGCCATTATAGTTCAACGTTTAAAATTAAAAAAGGTATTTGCACCACTTTCTTTTTTTTACACTTTAAAAACGTTGCCCCACACTAGGAATTTCTCCTGTATCGTGGGTGCGTTTACAAACATTTAAAGTCATATACACAAACAGCCAGACCCGGAACAACTACTTGTAGGTCATACAAATATTTATTCCGTGTGGGAATCGAACCCGCGACACGCAGTGCAGCAGTCAATCGCTTAACCACTGCGCCAACCTTTCCGTCAAAATCAAAATTATTTGATTATGAATAACGATAGTGCCGTTCTCTTTCTTGCTAGTTGGAGTTATACATTTTAATTTTTCTTTTCGTGTTATTTACTATAAATATTTTACGAACATAGTTAACAAGAAAAAACACGATGGAACTTTGACGCTCAAATTCACATTGTTTCATTCAATTCTAATAAAAACTAAAATTACTTAAAGATAAGTTGAATGTCTTACTTGATAAAAAATCGGAAAGAAAAGCAATAAATGTCTTGATTCAGCGTCCATTATATTCCAACTAAACACAATTTTATTAAATAAACTAATATGATAAAACTTCTATCTACAATGAATTCGTTTTCTTCGTTTCTCAATATCAGACAAAATTACAATAAATAAAATTTAAGGCGACGATAACCGACTTTTAATGATTTTGCACTGATGATCCCGTCTAAACGAGTAAGGTTAATGATTTGGAAAAATTATGTGTCAAATTAGAGCATTTTCTTAATAACTTAATCTGTGAATATTTTAGATTATGTTTATATTACATAGTGAAATTAATTTGTAAAGTTATGTCTAACGCGGATACAAAACTAAGGATCACGCAAAATCTATCAAGCGTATTTTTCTGAAACCTTCACCATTTTAAAGATAATTTAATTATTGATCTTTTAGTATACGTTTTTTGTTAAAATACCTTTTGTTTTTAGTATAATAAATTAATAATGCGTCTAATTTAGGACAGCGCTCCTTGATGGGCGAGTCCTATTACTGGCTGGACGTACGACGCGTTGCGTGAGCTCAGTACAGAACATGCAAAGTAACCACTCAAGGTCACTGGCATATATCTGCGTCTTAAGTACTATACATTCCGCGTCAATTCAGCAAATTACACGAAACGAATGTGTAACTCCAACTTACAAGAAAGAGAATGGCGCTATCGTTATTCATAATCAAATAATTAAAATGTCTTACTGCTGCATAAAATTTCAACGTTAAAAATCATGAATTTTCGTGTTTTTGATTATAATAACGATAGTGCATCGTTATTATAATCAAATAATTAAAATATCTCCCTGTTGCTGAAAAATACCGCGTCAAAAATCATGATTTTTCGTAAATAATTGTAATAGGACTCTTAAATTCATGTAATGATTTGTAGTGCCAGCGGGCCCTAGAGTTATTTGTTAAGAAAAGTTATTTGTTAATAAAAAAATATAGAACAACCTTTTCAGCCTTCTCCGTTCCAGCCGTAGACGGCGTGGGCGGCGTACTTGGCACGCTTTGCGCAGGCGCCGAGCCGGCGGCCCCGGGCGGCGCTAGCGTGACGCAGTGCAGCGGCAACGCGCGGCGCCGGCGCTGGCGCGGGCCCCGGCGCGGTGCCGAGCGCGCGCGGCCCCGGGCCCCGCCCTCCTCCTCTGAGCTGCAACTGCCACGTGTACCAAACGGCTTTCTATAAAAAATGTTGAGAAATCTCCTCTTCTCCTTGTTTACTGTATCTAAGAACTAAGCGCAAGATGTCTTTGGCGTTAGCCATTGAGGAACTATTCCCCCTACTTCACTTACCGATGTTCAATGTTGCAAACTGAATATCGTACAATACATGAGAGATCGACAAATATTGACTGACGCCCTAGGTTTACTTACTAAAATCGTTGAAACAGCTGTGCGATTATGTTTTCGTCAGTAAGTACTAATGTAACTAATGTGACCTCTCATAAGCCTTCCCAAGGGAGGACATAGTCTAAAATGATCATGTAGAAAAAAGTCGTAGGCAAATACCGCAATTCAACTTCAGCTCATAACATTGACGTAGAAATTAAGTTAACGAATTTTGATGTCAACCCCAGTTTGTCGGCAAAAATGCTAACAAAAATTTAAAATATCGGAGCATGTTTGTTATTCGACTGCCATTTAAGTCTAAAAAATATAGGTCACCTATTAGTGTTTGGCGTTGGTGGAGGAGGTGCCTTCAACTTGGCCAGTCCCGTGTGCTTCATGGGCAGCCCCAGCAGGTCGAACAGTTCGTGCAGCATCGGTTGCTTCACCATCACGTCAGCCTCGCAGTCTGATGCCAGCGCCGGGGACAGGTTCACCTGAAAGTATACCAGAGAAATGCTTAAGAGCATTTATTCTAAAAGTTGGCAACATCGCAAATAGCTGTCAAATATTTACCTGTTTTGAATAATTTGGCAATATTACTGTATGGAAATATGAAATATAGCTAACTAGTGCAATTATAACGCTGAATTATCCAAATATTTTTTTTACAAGTAAAACTAAATATTCGGTGTTACGATATTAATTATTGCATTTTGTAATCAATATTTTAGTTTACTAGTTAGCTATATTTCTTATTTCCATACAGTAATATTGCCAATTTAATCAAAACAGCGAAATATTTGACAGCTATTTGCGACGTTGCCCACTTTCAGAATGCACGCTCTTAACATTTGGATGTGGCGTATTTCTTTGCAGAAAAGGCATCAGCCTTTTTGTTACCACCATCTTGAAAGAAAGATTGAGATTAAAGTCTTCAAGAATTTAGTAATTTATCATAACTTTGACCTAGGAAAATGATTAGGAGGGAATAAGTACAAAAACCACCTCAGTTGGAGTAGGATCAAGTTTTATTTTTGTACGCACAGTAATTACTTCCTCTGGATCTAAAAGATAAAACATACTCTAATCCTTACCTCCAAGAGCCAAGGCTTCAAACAATCATCGAGCAGGACATCAAACCCGTAGAATTCGAAGCAGTTCCTAGCTGGGGGGGTACCAGCCGCCTGCGCCAGCAGAGTCAACGTCACTAAAGCCCTGATGCGCTGCCACACCACCCACTCTGCCGCCCCCCAGCGCCCTATGAGGGCTTTACGGACTTGCGTCAAGGTCCACTTGCACCCTGCAATGTTGGAAATGGGCCTTATTAAATGGAGTGTTAGATCTGCACATGATATTTTGTTTTTGAAATGTTGAGTTGTGCGTATAGAAATCGAAAATGTGAGTAGAAATGCACTAGTAAAAGTTTTGACAATAATTAAGTATGCTAAATAATAAAGCTTAGGTCGCGAATGTTTAGAACGACTACTTTTCAGCAAAATAATTATGTATATTGATTTTATGGACAATTCTGCGTATTTCTATGCGTAGTCAAAATATTGATAAAATAACTCCGTTCAACTAAATACATGCCGTTTAGAAGTGTCAGATATGTGTCAGAAAACCAACCACGACTACATTTTCTAATGTATGACAACGTTTAAATATCAAATTAATTAATAAAAGTTGCAATGTTATCTATACATACATACTACATACATACAAATAAATAAAATTGAAGTGTCTGTTTATAATGTCAAAATAACAGCTTTTTACTACATGTATATATACGGTCCATAAATAAAAAGCTTTTTTTTTCAGTGTTTTTGTCTGTCTGTTTGTTCCGGCTAATCTCCAAAACGGCTGGAACGATATTGATAAGACTTTCAATGGCAGATAGCTGATGTTATAAGGAGTAACTTAGGCTACTTTTTATTTAGAAAAAGAAATAGGGTCCACAAGGGTAAACCCGCGGCAGCAGCTAGTCTTCCATAACATAGCTACCTCAGCACTCTAATTACCTTCTTTATTTGGTGCAGTATACTAGTAAGTATATTAATAATAATAAAAAAGAATAAATAAAACCGTCAATACATACAATAGCAACAACGAACTTGCAAAGCATCACACGGTTGTCAAGACGCCCGGTATTAGGAACCGGGCGTCTGCAGCGACGTGTTAACACTTACCACTACCGATTCGGTCCTTACATTCAGCGTATCGGGGGCCGCTCTTGTTGAGTGAGGAGTTGGTCAGGTGGCGGTACGGGTTGTGGATGTCCGAGAGGGTGTACTTGTCTGTGCCTGGAAGGTGCAGATGGGAAGGCTAATTAATATAATTCTGTACTTTGCCAATTAAATAAAGGGGATAGAGCGTAGTTTTCATAGACTACAAGTCGTGAGAATAAATTTATAAAGAACTTGGTTTCGCTAGCAGCTTCGCCCGTGTGATATTTTTATAAATGATAGCCTATGTTACTAAGTGATAATATAGCATTCAACTGGTGTACGAATTTTTAAAATCGATGCAGTAGTTTTTGAGTTTATTCATTACAAACAAACAAACAAACATACAAAAAATCTACTATTATTAGTTCAGATAAATTTCTATACAATATTTTACCTCCTATTTAACCGATTTAAGGGAAGAATTTTCAAAAATTCTTCGTTAATGTTCGTGCGTGTCCAATTGCGTTAAACAAGGAGGAGAAGACAATACATTACATTAAACTTAGTAGGTAATGTTCTAAGGACAAATATATCCAATATTTTAGTCACTATAGCTAGTCAGCTGATCGGCAAAACCCGTAGTCGGCCCCTTATTACAATTTAGTTTGTTAGAAAAAATCACTTTTCGATGCTTCTCGAAGCCTTGCGGAAATTTCGTGCTTCTAGTGGTCTACCCAGTGGTTTAGGCTATGCATTGCCTATCAGTGATGCTGGGGCTATATACATCGCGCGCTCTCTGTTGCTCAGCGAGACGTCGAGCGGTGTGCGAGAGAGAGCGCGCGAAGTATAGTTCGCCATAACGCGACAATGTACCTCCAGCATTATTGAATGAATTTAAGATTTTTAATAAGTAACCAGATCGTTTACATAACAGAGCATTAAACTCACGCCTTCGTCCCATGGGGGTAGGCAGAAACTTCAGAACACCACCTGCTACGATCCTTACCTACTCCTTTTGCCTCGTTTACGTTCATAGATCTGGTCAGACACGGACGCTGCCACCGCCGGTTGCGAGTACTACGCACCTGAACCTAGATGTACCTAGATGGTTTCTGATAGCAAATATTTGCAGTCTAGTCACATGTTATATCAAGATGTTGGTATTTTGGTCAATCAATTACGGCAGATAATCTATTATGCTGAAATGAACCTTTTTGGCGCAGCCGTGAGGCACACACTATTATTTCTTTATAATTATTTTCACTTTTATCTTTGTATTATGTGTTTCACGAACTGTGTCCAAATAAATATTATTCTTTCTTTCTTTCTTTCTTTCTTTATTATACAGTGTAATTCTAGCCACACACGTAACGATATCCGGGTATTTCATGACCTAAAGAGCGTATTTTTAACGCGTATTTTTTAATATGAAAAAAAAAATACGCGAAATTGCGCGGGTATTTTGGTATGACACATAACAGAAGATTCAGAGATCAAGACTTGAAAAACGTTTTAAAAACCAGCGCTACGACGGAAATCTAACAACCCCGTAAGAAGAAGAATTCCGTAGGTATTACCGAATCTCGCGAGTCCCTCAGCATACATGTAGGCAGTGAGCGGCCTGTACCCCGGCACACACACATACAGACGGAGGTCGAACTTGTAGCCCGCGATCAGCAGCGGCCGCTCTATGTACCGCTGCACCACCGACGAAGTACCGCAGTTCATCTCGCAGAGGCTCTGGAATTGATTTGAAGGATTTTTGCATAAATAGACAATAATAGACACAAATAATAATAGATCCTCTGGGTACAGCTGCATTGCAAAAGCCACTACTTGCCAGCTAAATGAGCGTTTATAATAGGAGTTTCGACATATAACATCTTTAACACGATGAGCGTAAACACAGTGAGTGTTATAAATTAAATCCCTTGGCCCAACAGATTTAGAAATTATTTTTTCATTTGGTAGAAGAAGCTTGCGCAGTGGTCTCATGTAAATTTTATCAACTTCGCTTGAGTAGTTTTTGAGTTAGCTTCAATAGTACGTATTTTTCCCACTTAGTCTATCTATGTGCATGATGTTATAATAACTTTCTGTCTCTGTTATTTACATATCAGATAGTAGTATTCGAATTTGGTGGGGTAGTTACTACAACCAAAACGTGAACAATAAAAAGAAAATACAAAAAAAACGAACTGCTTCGAAAAGGACATTACAACAACGTGAAAAATAACTTTAATTTCGGAAGTCGGTGGCATAAAGGCTCGTACAGACCAGCGCGACGCGACGGCGCGACGCGACTCGAACAATACAATTTCTAAAAAAACTTCACGGTATAACAATAGCCGGTGTCGCGTCGCGCTGTCGCGTCGCGCTAGTCTGCACGAAGCTTAAAACGAAAATACAAAACCAAAGACAGCGACGTCCGAAAATAAACTTATTTTTCACTTGTACTGTTTTTTTTTGGATGCCAGTTGTTTTTTTTGTTGTACAAAGTTTTTATTTGTAAAACCTACCACATAAATTCACATATGGAAGTAATAAACATGTTGAGTATTGGAAATCTTGCCTACGAGTCTCGCATGGACCTTCTCGCCTCTCGAAGCCGAGAAAAAATCCTTGTATAAACGCACCTTTAGTCACAGATAAAAGCTTCAACTCGTCTTGCTAGTAACAGATTCCTATGATGATAATGCAAGTTGCATTGCTGTCTACTGTAGATTTGATTTCGGTTTAGCTTTGTTTTTGAGTCAGCTTCGGCTTTTCAATTACAAGCAACTTCTTAGTATATTTTATTTCAGAGAACTCCTCTATTATAGTCTTGATATCGCTAAAGGGCGATTAAGGGCTTTTACCAAACCACTAAGGTTCCTCTTTCGATAACCAATAAATTGGAAGAACTTGCTGAATATGACAATATTCCCTCAAAGGCACGGAAGATGATAATTAAATGAATTTATATGCATGCTCTCTCGAAATCGTATGTCAACACTCTGATACTCATTGGCTTCTACTCTAGAGAAGGTAGACCGCAGATAGTTTGTACTGAAGACTACATACCCTAAACAGGAAGATCCCTCTCCCCTGGCTCTGGGCTACAGGCTTGTGTATCCACACGACGTTGGCCCCCGCACCGTTCTCGTCACGTCGCAGTCGGGAACACTCCGTCACCAACTTCGCATACTCGAGGGGTAAGTGGTAACATGGCGGACTGAAGAAACAAAAGATTGTAATATTTTTTTAAATTCGTCATGAAGTTACTTCTTCTTAATTAAAATCTTGAATTCATTCAATCACTGACAGACAACGCATGGCATAAGTCGATGGGTTTAGAAATTTTGCACAACGGTTCCCTTATACCGGGTCAAGTGAAATTAACTAGCGAAACTCCGCAAAAGACAAAAAAAAAGTTTTTTTTTGAGTCAACGGGCTCTGGTAGTCTTGCTGCTTGAAGTATGAGTTAAGAAAATCAGTTTTTAAAATCCTAACTAATATTTCGCATTTATATGCGAAAGTGAGTTTATTTGTTATGCTTTCGCGCTAAAACCGTTTTATTTTATTTATTATAATAAACAATGTAAAACAACAATATAAAATGTTTACAAATAAAAATAATATAGGCTCATAAGGAGTATTAACAATATTGCAGCCCACTACATTATCCGCATGTTAACAAAATTAAAATAAGGTAAAAAGTGCCACAAGATTAACATTACTCAGAAATATAAAATATAATATAAAATAAACTGTAGAACGGATTAGGACGAAATTTGGCACAGGGGTAGACCTTAACCTGGAGAAGTATATAGGCTACTTTTCATCCTAGATCGCAGATGAAATCGCAGGCAACAGCTAGATCAAAATATAATCTATATATTCATATTCAATACAAAATATGACAGAGTCGGTTCTTCCTAAGCAGTAGCTAAGCTTGAGGTCTGGCAGATTAATCAGGTGGTTTTTAATGCAACTAAATAAACGATCTTACCAAACTATGCATTCCCTGACTCATGATCAGTGATCGGAATAGGTAGATTGATTTTTGGTACTTGTATCATAAATGAACACAAAAAGAATAACATGGATAAGCCATTTTTCCGGAAAGCAATTCCAGTATTTCCGGATTCAATTAAATATTGTTAATGTTGGTAGTGATATTAAAACTACTCAATTCAAAGTTGCTGATGGTATGTTCAACAGCTTAAGCAAACAAACACAATACTAAAACTATTCTTATAGTACATCCAAACATGTTTGGGTGTACTATAAGAATATTTAAAAACTCCTTCTAACAAGTAAAATATTACTTACCAAAGCTTGGAATTGTGACTGTGTGCCGTTAAAAAAACTATGAAGAATATAATATTGCTCATTTTACAATTTTAATACAATTCCTACCTAAGTTCCGTTTTTTTTTTAAATAATCAACCAATTCCGGAGGAATGTCCATATTAATATATACGTTTCGGATCAATGACTCCAATTCAATCTACCTACTCCGATCACTGCTCATGATAGTTAGAAGACTCATGTTTTACTGCAATCATAATCAATATAAACATAATACGTTTTCTGCGACGATTCGGAGAGAAGTCATTGTCTAAAAACTGAATAGGACACCGAAACTAGACATAACATCGCAGTTACCTATTCATAGGAATCGACCATCAATGACTATAAATAACTTCCCAAAATAACGTCCACCAAAAATAGTTCCCTCAAGAATTTCGGTAACCGATTTACCGTTTTACGTTCAGGTAACAAATAAAAAGTCCGTAATTTTACGACTGACAAGCCAATCGAGGATATAAAAGTCACTGATGGTATACATAGAAAATTTCGGTTTGAAGTTTTCAGGCGTGCGGATAATAGCACGGTAGCGGCGAAAATATACGGGACGATACTACCTTCTGCTGCAGACCATAAAATTTCGGCAGCACTGATTGGCGATAAGAATTTACTAGTAAATATATGGATGTTCACAAGTTGGCAACACCACGTGTATCGTAAATCGCCGGTCGTAATTTTTTCACGTAAAATTGCAAGAGATCGCGACTTTGTGCCACGCAATAGGTATCTACTACCATAACAAATACGTTTCTAGAATAAAATTAATACAAGTCGCAAATAACTATTTCAGTACCTATCCAGACATCCAAACAAAGGTTAACTGCGTACTTTTTCAGCCTCATATCAATATTTTTCATTTACGATATTTTTTGTCTAGGTACGTAAACCGTCAAGTTATCGATGCGTGTAGAATACGAGCCTCATAAACTATTTTTATTCCATTACATTTTTCGAGTCACTGATCGACTTTCAGAAATCATTCAACCTCAAACGCATTTAAATTCAAATTCTGTTTGCATCGTACACAAGCATTACTTTTTCACTACCCCAAGTTATCATCAATTTAATTTTACTTCTTTCTCTGTCTCACTCGCACGCCCCTAAACGAAAACACAAATGTATGGGGTGATCCAGTCAGTTTTGTGGTACAACAATGAATACTAATAACCAAAAGAAAACAAAACGAGACTATGACATTGATTCCCTTTTCTTTGTACAATCGTCACGCGATCTCGACGGTACCACTTGGGGGTAATTGCTGGAAATACGCTCATTAATATTCAAAACAATAATTTGGTATTACCGTGAACTTTCACCTCAAGACACGATGCAGGAATTTTAATACGACCTTTAAAAACTTTGCAGCAAAACTTGGTGTACGATGGCAACCAAGAATTAAACTCAAGGTCTTTTTCAATTAATGCTCAATTTGCTGAAACAACTATTTCAGTAGTTACTTTCAGTTTTAACCATAAATTAATTGCATTGCATTTAGCGTGACGGTAATTGAATGCAATAAATTGTAAGTTTCTACTTTTTGTAAGTTGACAAGGAATACAGAGTCAAGTTGAATGTCAAGTCTACCCTTAGAAACTATTAACTGCAGTAAATTCAGTGAAACAAATATTGCGCTGGCATAGCATTGCATTCAGAAAGAGAATTGTAATGTCCTTAAAATAAACATCGATTGGGCATCGATTGGTTAATCAATTGGGCTGGCTTCACAGCTTTGCGGGAGACCCGTGCGGGCTCCCGGAATGGAGACACACGTGAGGCGCTAGAACATTGTTTCACAGCAACACGGATGGTCCATACGCGACCCGCTCCGGGTACAGTCCGTACAACGTGTCGTACTACTCCCTCGTTTCAGAGCACTGCGGGCTCTACCCGTACGGGTCTCCCGTGTACGGGCGACCCGTGCGGGTCTCCCGCACAGCTGTGCAACCAGCCTTAAAAAAGTGTTTTTTTTCGCGATTTCGTTGTTGGTTCATGGAGAAAGTTGTTCAGCTTGATGGTCTGTACCACACCCTTAATATAACCACAACTTTTTGTGTTACACGCTGTATGTAAAGTTTTATAGATGACATCATCTGCCTAGCTTTTTCTCAACTCTGTTGGTGTCAGATTCCAGACTAAACGGACGCAGCTGAATACCAGTATTTTACATGGAGCGACTGCCTATCTGACCTCCACAACCCAGTAACTGGGTAATGATACCCCTTGGTAGGACTGGTTGTCAGACTTTCGGGCGTCTGACTACCCGTAACGACTGTCAAAGATCCACGAATGACAGCCGGGACCGGATAACGTGCTTTTCGAGGCATCCATCATCTTTACATACCAAGACCCTCCGTCTTGGTATGTAAAGATGGTGGGACCATCCACGGACTGACCGCGACAAGCGTAGGTTAACCTGGTCGATCGACCCGTGCGGCTGTTATTACTTAGTCACAAAGAATAGATGACATGGGCCATCAATTCCTCAAATCATACATTATCGCGATAAAGTCATATGCCCACTTTGACGCATTAAATTACACGCACTAAATGTTCGGGCGCAAATTCTTTTTTCTTACCTTAGCAAGAATAGGTAATGCGAGGTACTGCCGAGTGGCACGCGATCCAGCGCGTGGGTTCATTCAAATCCCGTGTGACGTGAACGATTGACTCGTGATCCGGACCACGGTACACGACAGTGAAGACCGACCTTTATATACGTACTGAGTACGCACTGGCTGCATAGACTAATTAAGTACAGACAGGGTTTTAGATTTTGTTGGTACCTACGTTTGTATGTTTCAGGTTTTCATGGAGTCAAATTTGCTGAATGAAGCACTAACGTGCAACAGCTTATTAAAAATTTCAGAAAACCATTAATTTGCTTCCTGTGGATCCAAGTGGCTAGGCAGACAAGTGACGACAAGTGATGGATTCAAATACCGTATTATTGATATATCTGACTAATAGATATTTAGGATTGCTTCGCAGAACCAAAACAATCTAGAGATAAGGGTCTAAGAATCTAGACCAAAGGCAACCCCAAAAAGCAGTCATACAAGAAGTTAAAGACAAAAAGAAACGAAGTCCTTAGCAATAGGTATGTATAATAAGAATGTAAAGTTCCCAACCGTCTGGCCATAATAAATCTATGATTGAAGGTAACTTTTACGATTGATGGATAGACTTGGATAACTTATTTTTCCGTTCCTGACATTATACTATGAGTTCTCAAACAACGTTGTATTTGTCAAAATTCTTTCTATACGTTAAAGGGGAATCGGTTTGCCCATAAATCAAAATTGCATGTCAGGTTATTTTGTCAAAACGTACTTTTTATGATGAATAAGAATGCGATATTATCCTGGAACGCCGACATTATAAAAATAAATAACCTTTGTAGGACTCGTGTTTTTTTTGCAGCTTTTACTGTCCTGATTTACAATTCCTAAAGCATTCTCGAAAATAAAAAGATAAACAAAATAATAGCTTCTGAATTTTACGACAATTTTAAATCAATTTTATTAATCTTTGTAAACAATACGGTTCCCCGGTTGTTCATTCCCATCAGGATAAAATTACAATTTACAACATCGCTTTTTCGTGGAGCTGCGTGTACAAAAATGGTTTCTGCCCGTTTTTATTGCTTTAAATTTGTAAAAATGACCTGATATTAAACCGTTTTCATTATTGTCGTGAGCAATGAAATGAGGTTTACATTAATTTCAGGTTTATTTTTGAAACATTTATGGTGAAAACAAATATCTACGTACCTAACGTTGTTTTCAGTATTTTTACCTACTGCCACACGAATTTTTAAATACGCAAATACCAAAAATCTTATTTTCACTACCTTTGTACATAACAGCTATCTAATTACGCAACACATTATCGTAATCAATTACGATTTTTTTTTTCATTTTGACAGTTCAATGGATTAGAAATTTGTTTCAAAATTATTCAAATTTCGATTGATCATGTATTACGTAATTAGGCTTTACCTACGATATCACTTTGCTTCACTCGATTTTATAGATATTTAAGTCTAGGACCCTTTATTGAGCTTTAATTCAAGTCCTGAAATTTAATTTAACGTTTTAAATTATGCCTTTTAACTAGTCAAAGATACGATAGGTAATCAAAACGAATTATGTTAATATTTCACGTCTTCTTCCAACACGCAATGGTACAAATTAAATGATAACATCTATTGTGATTTGCAATGGAATAATGCTACATAAAATATTATTATTTTTATTCGTTCCATAGACGTCACTAATTAAATACAATTAATCTTTGTTGTGTATGTCTTGGATACCTAAGCGGTGATTTCAATGGTATTGTATACCAATTTACTATACTGTGTGAATCTCGTAGATTTTACTATGTACTACTATTATTATGTTTGTTCCTGGGGCAAAAAGAAGAACGGAAAATGATACTAGCGGTTATGTCAAATCAAAATGGCGCTAGGATTATATGGCTAGTAAGGGAGTGAATACCAAGATGACGACTAAAAGATAAGTATGGAAGAAAAAGACATGTTGCGCCGACTCTTAATAAATTGGGATAAGAGCAGGCAGGAGAATGATAATGATGACTGGGAAAATGGCAAAAAGTTGGTTACCCTTGGTTGGTGTCGTAATACCATTTGTATCAAGGGTTGCGTACTATAGTTTGACCGAGACCGCTGTACCGCGCCTGAGGAATTCGCGGCGAGGCGAGGGGTAGCGTTTACAAATGAGCGGCGGAAAAAAAAAATTAAAAAAAAAAAAATTAAGGTCTTACGGCGCATTCTAGGTCATTTTCGGTCATTGTTATGATTATTTTCAAAGATTTAATTTCCACGCAAGCTCTGCCCCCACGCATCCCGCCACTCCACTATGTGCTAAACGCTAACACATCAGTAATAAAGTTGAATACCGCGTGCGCTCTTTGATCGTGTTCGAGCACGGAACTAAATGGCGTAAGTCTCAATTCTTATTTCGATTATAACTAAAATAATAATTGATCTAGAGAAACAATATCTAGTGGTTGGATAATAGACATAAAAGCCGAGTAATATACATTTTATTTAAATAATCTTTAAAAAAAACATGTTTTTCGAATAAAAAATGAATTGAGCGAAAATGTTACAATTACGTAACTGTCTTGTACATGGAAAGAAAAAGATCCAATAAATCATATACTAAAGTTCCATTTTGATTGTATGCGTGACTGTTTCAGAATATTAATGTAAATTAACATACAATTTATGGGAGCTTCCTCTTAAGACGTCGACTGAAAAAATTACTCTTGCCGTCGTCGCAAAAACGTAAAATGTATTGTGTGGACAATGTGGACACTATAAAAAATGATCCCGTAACAATCATATGCAACATAGAAAAAACTATTAATTGATTCATTAACGTTTACCATTATGTCACAGTATTTTGCTACAAAAAAATACTTATTAAGTATATACTGTCTGACAGGGCAATCCTAACTAATATTATACATAAATGCGAAAGTGAGTTTGTTTGTTTATTTGTTAGTTTGTGACTGACTGGTTTGTGACTGGTTTTGACAAAGCGTTATTGGGTTTTCTGTCAGGGATTTTCCTCAATAGCAGCCCGGACTCTGGATTTGTGCCCGGTTGATAGCAATAGGCTCGCCCCCTATTACATGGGACTTAAACATAACTGGCGAAATGTGGGTGTAAGATAGGTACACCTCTGCCTAACCCTTCGGGAATCACAGGCGTGATGTTGTGTATGTTTTATTTGTTTGTTACGCTTTCACGCTAAAACTGCTGAACGAATTTGGATGAAATTTGGCACATGGGTAGACCGTTACCTGGATTGGGACATAGGATACTTTTTATCCCAATATTCCCGCGGGATCGAAACTTATGCGGGTAAAACCGCGGTGTGCAGCTATTAATATTATAATAAATAAAGAAACGCTAACATTATATGAAAGAATATTATGTACCGACACGCTTTATTTATATTTCCCTATTTCAGTAGGTATGGGGGAAAGTAGATTAGTAGCCTGTCAATTTTATGTAACATATGCCTTCTGAATATTCCCCTAAGGGAGATACCCCTAAAATATAGCAGGCAATATCATAAACTCACAATTTCCGTTATAGTAAGGAAGAAACACTATTTTTATGGTCGATAAATAGACAAACATAAGTATAATAACAAATAGGTTTCTTCAGATGTAGCGTACTAATAAATTTATGATAGACTAATTAACAATAATTGTAAAACAACTCGTCATTAATGATTAATAATTACAGAATGACCCTGTTTTCAAATAAATACATGTTATTATTACGTTCTTTGTGCTAATAAGAACTAGCATATATAATAAAATAATAACACATTAACATAATAATGTAATTACTGTGCAATTTTACTTAATTATTTTAATAACGTTGTAAAGTGGGCACGCCACTATTGCGGCGATAAGTCCCCTCTTTGAGGAGTGGCTAGAGAGGCGCCAAGGCGTCCTCACCTTCCGCCTGACGCAGGTCCTCACCGGACGTGGTTGTTTCGGGAGGTTCCTGTTTCGTATAAGGCGGGAGGATACGCCCGGGTGTGATCACTGCGTGGATCGCCCGGAGGACACGGTGGAGCATACGGTGCAGGTCTGCCCGGCTTGGGCAGAGCATTACCTTGTCCTCGTGGAGGCGATCCGTGGCGGGGATCTCTCGCGTCCGGCCCTGGTCCAGGCCATGGTACGGAGCGAGAAGGCATGGGAGGCCATCACCTCCTTCTGCGAAGCAGTAATGCTCTTGAAGGAGAAGGCAGAACGCGTGAGGGGGAGGCAAATTACGCGCCCTCACGCCCCTAGCCGCCGCAGGAGACGCTCTGGGCGTCGGGAATCGCAGGCCGATTCCCGGCCACCGTAGGCGCGGGCTTGCGGACGGTGAGCAATGGGTAGCTCGCTGTGTTCCACGCGCGCCTCAAAGAGATGTCAGCAAATGAAGGGGTCTGATAGGACCGATGCCTGCCGGGGTTGCGGGAAAGTCCGAAAGGGATACCGTGGCCCCTGGCAACGTACAGGCAACTGAAGGCACACGGGTGGGTTTTAGTCTGACACGCCCTCCCGCTCCACCCAGAGCGGGAGAAGTTATTTGATAAAACCCAAAAAAAAAAAACCTAACCTAACTTGACCTAGTCCGTTTGCTTTTAGCTTAGTTACTGCGACCAACTGAGAGAAGAGGCCAAAAAGATAAAAAGAGGCTCATTTATTAAAAGCAGTGTCCATCGCTATAAGCTGAAAAAGTATTCAGAAGTTCATTAATTTAAAAAAAACGTTCATCATCAGAAGGTCAATAAGTTTTTGAGGCATTGCACTGCATTTTCTGACTAAGTAATATAAAAAAAAACGCAAATGATTATAAAATGAAATAAACAATCTTCTAACAAACAAAAACAAATTATCAAAACCACTTAACCCTTGGCTTCTACGTTCTAACAAGTGCACCTCAGTTCACGGCACGGCAGAACGTAACGTCTTGTTAGACGACGTAACACGTCAGAGGTACACTGACGTCAAATACGAATAATGCACCAGTCTCAGTGGTCAGGGTTGGGCCATTAGGAAAACCCAGTACCAATTATTATAACGTCTTGAGAAAGAGGGAGACAAATAAATAATTAAGTTTTACGACTATTGATCGCTCATTGAACATTAATATGGAATATGTCACACGGTACAGATTTAATATTTTCTTAATGACCCTCGGGAATCATCGCATTTCCGAATACAAACGAATGCTAATTTCCATGTCCATTAATTATTTGATTTATCGTGTATACTAATTTGAATTCAGAACCAAGTACTTTATTGTTGTTTTGTTTTGATTTCCGTGTGAACTATATAGAGCTGTAAAACTATTTTCCTTTTTAACCGACTTCAAAAAAGGAGGTTCTGTTTTTATAATAACGTTTATTCCTTTTCAATATTATGTATAGTATACCGCGGAAATTAATAAAAATATAAACAAAATAAAATACTTCTTCAACCGACTTCGATAAAAGAGGAAGTTCAACATGTAGGTAAGTATGCAACTAAAATAAATATTTATCCGGTTGTTAAACTTTGCAATTCAGTCAGAAAATTTCTTCATCTGATGTAACTGTGTCAGTATGTTCACTAGCGATGGAATGATCACTTTCTCCACTGCTCGGACAGGTATTTATTATAAAATTTTCCATGTGTGAATCAAACACAAATATAGAAAATTTGAACCAAAAGTTTCTATATTTGTGTCCTCACATTTTATTGAATGGTCACATACTTTTTTCCATTCTTCCGGGCCGATCATATTGATTTTTTCCAATAAAACATTAATTGCAACATTTTTAATAGCTATGTATCCTTTAATTTGAGGCCAAATGTTTTCAATTGGATTAAAAGCTGGACGATATGGTGGCAATCGTAAAATGGTATGGCCATGTTCTTCCATAATGCGATCAATAGCAAACTCTGAGTATCTTTCTTTGTGTTTTTTTACAATGTCACATAAATCGATCTTCAATGAGTTTGGGTTATGAGCTATGTTATATTGCTGCAACCAAGCTATAATTTGTGGTTTAGTACTGTTTGAGTTTGGGAGTTTAACTAATAATTTATTATGGTATGGTGCATTATCTATTTCTAAAACACTATTAGCTGGTAGATTTGGTATTAACTGATTATGCAGCCAATTTTGATATCGATCGGCATTGATTTCTTTATGGTAATTTCTGTCACTATCAATACATTTGTGCAACATCAGTACACCTGGAACAAAACCATTATCATTGCCAGCGTGACTGATGATTATACGTTCTCCTTTCGAAATTGGCTTCTTTACACCTTTTTATTTTTATCTGTCCAAGATTTCCATTTTGAGTGCGACGTATGCACATAAGACAATATTTTTGCCATCGGCCCTCATTCTTTGAATTTCTCGGAGATACTTAGCCTTTTAAGGCGAATTTCATGCTTTTCCATTAGTATTTCCCGATTGCTTCCTGTTTTTTTTATATATCGTAAACCAATATATTTTGAAAAAATCTTAATGTCTCCAGACAGCCTCCAAATTGTCTATGCCATTTGCATGCCATTATTATTTGTCGGGCACTTTCTTGTAGATACTTAGTACCTACTAATTAGAATCTATATTTTAAAACAACAACGCAAATTCCATCATACCATTGCCAAAAAATCTTATTTAACTTAAAGTATAGTAAAGGTGAACACACACTTATCCGAACCAAACGCGTCGAACGAACCAAACGAAACGAATTTTAGAATTCTTTATATGAAATTCTATGAAACCTCGCACACCTGCCCGCGCCGAGCGTTCTCGTTGACTTCGATTCGTTCGACGCGTTTGGCTCGGATAAGTGTGCGTTCATTCGACCTTTACGCAGAATCACAGAAGGAAATACAGTACAATGTAGACACAGACTACAGAACTTACATACTTCTTTTGCTTCGTTCACGTTCATACATCTGGTCATACACGCACGCCTGTTGCGAGTACTACGCACCAAGAACATCACCAATATATCACAAAAATATACTGTAAAATTCACCTGAAATCGTATACAGCTCCGTAAATCCTCTTCATGCAACGTAGAAGACGAGACAAATTGTCTTTTCGGCATATCGATCCGCCTTTCGGTATGTGGTTCATGAACTGAAAACAAAAATACTATCTCAAATAACTTTGATTTAAATGTAAGAAATTTGATATTGAGAAAATACATAACGTTATAAAATTATGATGTCGTTTCTTAGTGTATTTTACTGTGTGCACATAAATATTAAAATATATTGTTTGACGTCATTTCAGACCTTCAAAAGTACGTAAGTAGGTGTTTTTTTTACTTTGGCCTTCCGAAATGTAGATGAACTCGTGGCTAAGTAATAACAGCCGCACGTTCCGTCAGGTTAAGCTGCGCTTGCCGGGGTTGGTCAGTGGATGAGTGACCATCTTCACATACCGAGACCCTCCGTGCCTTGGAAAGCACGTTAAGCCGTTGGTCCCGACTGTCATTCGTGGATCATTGACAGTCGTTACGAGTCGTCAGAAGCTCGAAAGTCTGACAACAGTCTTACCAAGGGGTATCGTATTACCCAGTTACTGGTTGTGGAGGTCAGATAGGCAGTTGCTGCATGTAAAATACGGTATTCAGTTGCATCCGGTTAGACTGGAAGCCGATTCCAACTTGGATGGGAAAAGGCTAGGCAGATCGATTAGCCTTCCGAAATGCTTCCTTATGCTTTCAAAACTGCATTCCCATGTAATATTATTTTCGAATAGCTTTATCATAGAATTTATTTACTCAAAGACACGTAATCTAAGCTAAAAATCAGTAATGTTCACTAATGCATAGGTATTTTTAATCGACTTCAAAAAGGAGGAGATTTTTTAGTTTTTGAGTTATCTTTTATAATACGTATTTTTCCCCACTTTTCTATATGACGTTATAATTAGTTCCTGTCACTGTTATTTACATTTCAGGTAGTAGTATTCGAATATGTGTGACCACAACCAAAATGCAAAAAAAAAAAATTAAAAAAATATTCCACCTTCCGAAAAAAAAATACTACAAAGTGAAAAATAACTTTAATTTCGAAAGTCTGGTTTTGAATTTTACCGACTTCCGAAATTAAAGTAATTTTTTACGTTGTTATAGTGTCTATTTGGAAGAAAATCGTTTTAAAAAAAAAAAAAAAATTCATGAAGAACAAACGTGATATACCTACATACAGGTGTACGTATATCATCACGTTTTGTTCTTCAATCGGCTGATTAAGTTTCCAAAGAAGAGAAAGAAATTGCAATTAAGGCCTTTTTTAATTTGAACGATTTTAACTGTCAGGACCCAGAAAAAAATATGAATCACAGTTATTTTCTTTCGTTCAGGTACATAAACCAAAGATATACAGTATAAGCTGACCTCGCATTGTACGGAAATCCAATACAATGCGAGATCAGCATAAACTGGAAATGTATAGCTTAATCTGTAGCCGTGTGTACAAGCAGTTTTAGTCTAAATTTACAAAAATTAATCGATTTTGTAGAGGATTTTACGAATATACTATGACTTCATGTTCCCAACAACTTATAATTCCAATAGAATAAAGACAGTCACGTGAGTGAAGCCGCGGGCGCAGCTAGTCTAAGCCAAAACTGTAATGCTAAGTTACTCTTTCCTATGTTCAAATATATAAGGATAGATGACATCAGTTATTTTTAATGTTCAGTGTAAAGCAAAATTTTGTTTGCCAAAATCATCCATTTTATGTCTAGACAAAATATTTTAACTTTACAATAGTACAACGATATTTTTGTCCGTGTTGTTTCAAATTATAATAATAATCATAATTCAGTGGTAACTAATTCAATAAAAGTTTCCCTTCAAATGACAATAAAAACGAAGGTTCAATTGATAATAATGTCTTCGTCGTCTTTGTATCATAGAAATTGTCTGACAGTGTGTAGTTCCTTTATTGGTAACTAACTTTAACCGTGGCCCCTGGCAACATACGGGCAACTGAAGGAACACAGGTGGGTTTTAGTCAGTAAGAGTCTGACACGCCCTCCCGCTCCACCCAGAGCGGGAGAAGGTATTTGATAATTTCCCAAACAAAAAACTTACTTTGTCAGAGTACTTATTAATGTTATGCAGGTAAATCAATAAATTGATTCAATCTATCGCAGTCCACTGCTGGACTTAGGCCTTCCATGTCTAGTCTGTTCCAACCGCCTTTTTAAGGCAACAGCATCAAAGTAGCCCACGAAATTTAAATTTTCTTACATTTTTTGCTATTTGTAGGTCAACATCAGGTTTTATGTTGATCTAAATATGATTCGCGACCGTAAAAAATATTTATTTATAGAATTACAATCATTATCTTATTATTATTGGTAATAAAAAAGTTATTGCTATTTAAAATTCACATTTTTAAGTACCAAAATTACCCCAAATCCATAAAAAATTAGCATATTTTCAACTGGGGTCATAAGTTATGACCTGTAGACACCCGCTAAACGACGGCCCCCGCGCCCAATGTACTAACCCGGTAAAAGACCCCAGGTTTTTTTTTGATGTTGTATATCGAAAGAGAGCACTAAGGAAGGATTTTTGAAAATTCATCTCATATCGGCATTACATAGGGTATAAAATTTTGTAAGGTAGTTTAGTTCGTCATTTCTCGGGGACACCGCTTGTAAATAAGAAATGCTAACCTGCCAGTCTCCCAAGGTCTTGTAGCTAGCTGCAGAGAAGGCACTAGTCTTCCACCAGAGATTCCACCGCTCCTCCAAGCCGCTGTGGTAACCGGGGTACATACGCCACCCACGCTCTGCACAAACCTGACAAGCGAGACCATAAAATAAAATTGTCGTTGCTCAATATTAAGAATGAATGACATATGCATTGCAACTTTTTGTCCGGTTATCGTTTGCCAGAACTTTCGAATGAGATTGTCTTATTTATCTTGTTCCACCAAATATTTGTAGCACGAACCTAACTCCGGCCGGCAAAATCGAATATATACGTATTTTGCCGCCCAGCTGTGCGGAATCTTGCCGACCCAAACAAGATGTGTAGTATGCCTTAGTCAGAGTTATGAACAGTTTATTTTGTGTAGTATTTTCTCTATAACAGTCACCATTTGATTTGCCCTCTTCAATCCCTTGGGTAACAAATTTATTGGTAGCTTCTGTATTCCATATATTTATCCGGTTAGGTATGTCATGTATTTGGGTGTGAAAATAATTATTATTCACTTGATTCACTGCATCTAAGTTGTTATTATGCCTTTGAAATAACTAACAAGTCGTTATTAAGGGGTTCATAAGCGCATGGCAATACAACGAATACCATTGACACCGTTTCCAGGCACTTTTGACCCTAAACATACACAGTGTATAACATGTAAATGTGATAATAAAGGCATTTCAAGGTGGTAGGCGCCGGAAAAAACCCTGAAAACCTCTTCCATAGATTTCTTTCTTTCTCTTCTGAGCCGCTTGTATTCAAGGGGTAACCTTAATAAATAATATAAAGTCAAAGTCAAAGTATATAATATATAAATATAATAATAAGACATATCAGTATCATTAGATGGATAGATGGATTGCTCGACTGATACCGTTTCTCCACTGTTGAAATCTGTTCGGTCTCTTGGTACTCATAAGTATTAATATTATCATCACCATTTATCTCCTAAGCGTGTCTTTGCTATAGTTTTCCACTTTTGCGCGTCTGCACCTCCAACATCTGTCTCCCCGTCTGTCTGTAGTGTGTAGACAATTTGGCTTGGTGATAGGATCTGTGGCGGCATCTACATTGCTACATGCGAACTATACGCTAGTTAGTTAATCCTGTATCACGCAAGCAGAGTTTACCACGCGACAAGCATATATACAACGTCCTGACATCAATCGTCGGACAGTAGCCCACCGACACAATCAAAGACCTGATTTCACAAATTCTGCATCGTGCAATTAGAGTTTACCGCGCGAACGCCGTATATAAGACTATCCGACATCAATCGTCGGGCAGTTGCCCGCCAGACACGATACCCGTCTGGTCGGAGGATCTTCCCTTTTCTATAGAAGATGACTGAACATTACACCTTGTTTCTCATACCTCTATATATCTAGATAGCTGGACCGTGTAGAAACACGGTCCAGCTAATACCGATCTCACAGACTAACGTCAAGCAAGGAGTTTACTGTGTCTTGTCGCGCATGCAAGAACCAAAGGGTCCCGAGGGTCCCTATATTATCTCTCTGCATTGTTCAAATTGCTGATGTAGGTCACTGCCAAGCTTAAGCGGAACTGGGCTGGCCACATCTGTTGCATGCCGGAGGAACAACGCGGCAGGCCCAGGACGAGATGGCGGGATTAACTCGACTCATTTCTTAAAGGCTACATTACAGGAATAAATAGCTATAAGTGGAAACAAGGAAGCCTTCGATCTGCATTGGGACATAGATGGCTGATGAAATATAATAACTTGCATTCCTGTGCACCATCGCAGACCCTGTCTACGATAACTATCAGCTGTGAGTGTCAAACAAGACGAAGTCCAAGAACAAGAAAATGCCCTTAAAGTTTCAGATTCAAAGTTCGGAGATTATTATTGCAATAAAACGAAACATGAAACCCATGTCCACACGGCTACATATCAAGCTATACATTTCCAGTTTATGCTGAGCTCGCATTGTATAGGATTTCCACATAATGAGAGGTCAGCTTATACTGGAAAGTACCTACAGCTTGATATGTAGCCGTGTGTACAGTAAAATTATAGATTTAATATTAATTAATAACTCATAAAGAACCATTTAAATAAACTGTTATCTACCAGTAATAGGTGCAATAAGTACTTAATTTACGAACTAAATTGCTGTTACAAGCAACATGCACTAAACAAATGCAAAGACTGTTTTATTTATCATTAATAACAATTAAATCGAAGATACCGACTACCTATAGCCGCTTTGTCCGCAAAATTATATTTATACCAGGTAATTACGGCTATAAATATTATATTACAAGTACAATTTGTAATGGCATCAAAAGCTATATTATTAAAAGTGACACTTACAGACATATATTATCATTATATTTATTATATAAATACTAATATTATAAAGAGGTAAAATTTGTTTGTTTGTATGTATGTAGGGGTAATTTCCTGAACTACATACGGATTTAAAAAAAATGTTTTCATTAAATAATTAGCCCAATAGGGTTAAATATTGGACACGTATTTTTTCTTTTTTTACGTAATCAAAAGATTACAATACATTGAGTAGGCACTACATTAAAATATCGCATGACGTCACTCCCCGGTAGATTTTATACTGGCTTGTGACGTAGTGAGCCCCCACTCCCCAACTTTAATGCGTTTTATCTAAACCATTTTTTATTCATATGATATAGCAAAAAATAAATGTCTAATTTTTCTTATTATCTGACTGACAGACTAAATAGTTTTTTTTTTCCAGTCAACATCCCTATTCTTGAGGAAGGTTATATAGGCTTGCGGCCGAAGTCGCGGACAGAAGCTAGTTTCTCATATACATTATTATCATAAAAATTCTACTATTTTATAAGACTATAATTACATCCGTGAACAACCTTTGACTTGGACTTGTGGACCAGTTTACGACTAAACAACTTATTGTGTCGATGAAATAATAGAGTGTAATTGGTTTCAAACTGTACCTACTACACAAACCGTTAAACGAAGGTTTATAGGCTAGGACTAAACTAGAAAAAAAAAATGAATCGTGTGCGGAATGATATGAAATATAAGGGAGTGAATGATGCGGAAAAGTTCGGAAGGGATACCGTGGCCCCTGGCAACGTACAGGCAACTGAAGGAACACGGGTGGGTTTTAGTCAGTAAGAGTCTGACACGCCCGCCTCTCCACCCAGAGCGGCAGAAGTTATTTGATAATACCCCACCCAAAAAAAAAAAAAGGCCCGGTTTCCACCAAAGCGGAGATGTCCGAAGCGGAGACGAGAAGAGATTTTTTTCAGCCTGATTGTATCTACCGAAGCTGTGCGGATATGCGTACTGGGTAGACTGGAGCGGAGATGTGTGCTGGCTAGAGCCGCTTTGTACCGTCACCCAGCTCAATTTCGGCGATTGATTGATTTAAAAAACACATCTCTCCTCTTGTCTCGTCTCCGCTTTGGTGGAGTTCGGGCCTTACAGCCATTTCATACAACCACGGCTGGTAATCTCGTAACAAAAAATCCTGGCATTTATAGACGTATTTGTCTATGGGTGAGTTCTGCCAAAATGACAAACGCCCCGGTACTACATTTTTTTTTTTTGGGTTTACGCCCATAAAAAAAAAGTAGTGAATTATAGCGTGACGGTTGACATTGCAGAGTGGAAAAAGAAAACGTGTTGCGCCGAACATCAGTAACATGGGACAAGGGCACGAAGATGATGAGTCTAGGAGTAAACTATTTACCTCAATAGAAGTGCAAAATGTACAGCTTACGTCAACTTTTATTTATTAACAACTTATTGATGGATATCAACACAAGATTGATAATAAAACTAATTATAAATGCTCCTTGAATTAACAATTTACTACTCATTCTATTTAATGACGGTTTATTCGCTAGATAATTACTTAATGTTAAATCATTATTACTCATACCTACTGTACAGAAGTCATCTAAAACTACGTGTTTCTTTACAAGTTCTACGTTATACCTTGACCAGCAAGCCGGGTCCAGATCCGCTCTCATTGAGTCTGAATACAAAAGGCTCGTCATCATCGAAGCTGCCGTCCATTCTTCAGCACAGCCCTAGAAACATGCTTTTTTTATTTTTCAAAATTGGACTCGATCCATCGGGAACATTTCCAACTTTATTCATATCAGCCGCGATACATCTTCGCCTTCAATGGAATATACTTGTGTACGTGAACGCGTGAATCGCATGTCAGCTTATCATTGCAATCGTAATATTGGCTGGAGTCGAGATATCGTTCGAGACACGTTTACGCTACGTTAGGTTGGCGAGCGTTTGGTTCGACGCGGGTCGACTGGCGCACTCCACCGCCCGCCCTATACTGTCTCCGATTCTCCGAGTTTGTTACGTTGCAAGCTGATGCCCAACCCCAGTGATTTATTAACCCCCGTTCGTGACACGAGCCTCCTGTAAAAAGCAACGTAACAACGATAATGCATTTTGTTAGTCTAATGACGCGACGCTTTTTATATTTTACCGAACAAGTTCGGCAAAGTTGAATAACGTTTTTGTTGAATGCGACACGGTGGTTGTATTTTTATACGGTTGCGAACGACTGAATTTCATGAGAGATTTATTTAGATTATGTTTATGGGGATGTTTTGTAACATTAAAACCCGAACCCCAAATAAATATAATTGAAAAACTTGGGAGTATTATTCTGTGAATAACACGTTATGAGTCCGTTTTGCCTAAGTAGATATTTACTAAGCCATCAATGTACTTAAAAACAATGCTCATGCCAATAAAATAATATAAATTTTAACTGAAACGTTTGCTAATTATCAATTCAAATTCAAAAGTCATTTATTCAAACTAGGCTGAGAATCAGCACTTTTCAAACGTCAAAGTTACATAAGACAGTCCCCCAAACCGCCCACCCTTCACCACTTCCTAGTGCTTTTGCTGGGAAGAAGAAGTGGCGCAACAAACTTCCCAACAGTCTGTTCAGTTAGAAAAAAAAAAGATTCTATGTAATAGTATGCAAAATAATTTACATTACGCAACACAAAACATAATTTAAATTATAAATTAATAGCCATTTGTCAGCTAGCACACGCCAATATACCAACCAAAAATATCAAGAACTGTACTTAGGCGGAAAAAAGAAAAAAAAAGACTAAACGCAAACAATATCTAAATAAAAGCCTCCAGTCATAAAGGGCGTGCCCGCTTACATATAGCTATATATAGCTGTAACTGGAAGTTAAAAATGATAAACAAGGACAATTTTTTTTTTTTTTTTGGATTTGAAATTATCAAATAACTTCTCCCGCTCTGGGTGGAGCGGGAGGGCGTGTCAGACTCTTACTGACTAATACCCAGCCGTGTTCCTTCCGTTGTCTGTACGTTGCCAGGGGCCACGGTATCCCTTTCGGACTTTCCCGCAACCCCGGCAGGCATCGGTCCTATCGGATCCCTTCATTTGCTGACATCTCTTTGAGGCGCGCGTGGAACACAACGCACCGTCGACCCGGGCCTGGTTCTTATCGGACGACGAGCTACCCATTGCTCAACGTCCGCAAGCCCGCGCCTACGGTGGCCGGGAATCGACCTGCGATTCCCGATGCCCAGGGCGTCTCCTGCGGCGACTAGGGGCGTGAGGGCGCGAAATTTGTCTCTCCCTCACGCGTTCTGCCTCCTCCTTCGCGAGCATTACTGCTTCGCAGAAGGAGGTGACGGCCTCCCATGCCCTCTCGCTCCGTACCATGGCCTGGACCAGGGCTTAAACTAGGACCATCGAGGTAATAACATAACCATGATCAGCAAGACGACCAGTCACCACAAGCAGCACCCATTCACGAGCATAACGCAAAGATCAGCTATTACCCCCTCGCCGTATTTGAGCTATTTAATCATGTTACGACTTTGAACTTTTCCTTTTACTTGCAAGTTTAACACAGACAACTTTCCGCCGACTAGAAGTGCCTACATTTTGATTGCATGGGTTACCTTGCCCTATAAACGTTTCGAGCGCTAAATGGACTTATAATATCGGCTATAAAACAGCATTACTCTATAATTAAATTCTAGAAAACTTTAAATTGAAATTCCGGCGCTTCCTGTAACCCAGTTTTATGGCAAACAGTTTGCGTGATACAGGTTGTTACAATATAAAATGCCCTCTTTAAAAAACCTACAGGCCGTTGTCAGTTGTCATTCACTTCGGCTTCTGCATAAAAAAGGCAAAATATTTCATTAGTGAAGTTAATAAGGCTACGGTTGCGTGCTTCAACACGACTTCCACTTATATCTAGACTAGCTGCGCCTCGCGGTTTCGTCCGCATAAGACTCGATAGCTGATAGATGTCCCGTGTGAATATCGGGTTAAAAAGATCCCTATGTCCTAACCCAGGTAATGGTCTACCCAGGTACCAAATTTCATCCAAATCCGTTCAGCCGTTTTAGCGGGATAGCGAAACAAACAAATAAACACACTAACACTCCTAAACTAAATTAAAAAATACACTAATTATAACTGATATAACTATACAAAAACAATAAGAGAAGTGTTGATTAAACCATATAAACGAATTTATGTCACATACATTGTTAGTATAATGTGACATAACAAAAATAAAATGTGCAAAAAATTCGTGTGAATAGAATGACCTAGCTAAAATTCTTATCTTTTCAATAGAATATACGTAGTATTTCGAGGTTATAAAATTATTTTAATGAATTATTTACGATTCAGGTGGAATTCAATAAAACATTTAATTAAATTAGTAATTAAGACAAAATAATAACATATATCTAATAATATTAATATAAAAAACAATATAGGTATCTGAAAAGGTATTAATCGGAATTCGTGTAGATTTGCATTAATTTTCACGAAAATCTAACTGGAGGATAGCCGTCTCAAAATATATGCGGAAGCTACAAAGCCTTGAAGCTGGTCAATTTCCTGTATTATGTCATCGCAAACACAAACCCCATAATTTACTACTACACTGAATATATTAATGTTGACACGTTTTGGAAGTCTGCCGATCGTGTTAAGGATAACTGACATATTAAAAAAAAAAACATGGTTCCTACCATGACCTACTTTATTACTACATCCTTGATAATAAATAGCTAAGGGCAAGGTTAAAATTAATATTTAAATAACTTATATAACAGTCACGTGCAAAAAACTATACAGGGTGGTCCAAATATTGACATCATAAAAAAAACGTGACGTACAATTTTTTTTTTTTTAATCTACCCGTTTCCTTAATCATTTCAAAAGCCTAGGCGGAATGTAGGCTTACACAATATCACAAAAAATTTGACTTGAAAATTTCGACTCTGATTCTTGTATCTTGAATTAATGATAGGAAGAACACATGCATGTCTGAAAGAATATTCCATGACAATGAAAATTGCAAAAAATAATGTGAAAAAGTTATCTTCCAACGCATACTTTTAAGAATTAAATGGATGTGAATTTTTTGCTACATAACCTTAAAATAACAGCATACAATTGCATATAAGAATAAGATTATAATACTCTAATAATAATAATAATTAAACGCTGCTGAATTGGTTTAGCTGGCTTAATTGCGACTTGAATTGAAAACATTTATAAAAGAACAATAGAGATCATTATCTTTCATTCTTTTATATTTTATAGAAAAATAAATAAATGTTGGAATCTGAATTATTTGTCTGTTTTTTGTATTCAGTAACAACAAAAATAAAAATATTCCTGGGAAACAAAAATAATGGTTATGACATTGTTTTTTGGTTTTTGAAGTGAAAACATCTTTAGCTGCGTTGTGTACTTTTTTGTGATGGGTAAAAAATGTTAAACTCGCGTCAGGACACGTGACCTGATCGAAAATTCGTAAGACAGAGGGAGAGTAGACCGCAACGTTAATATTAAAGTTTTCACTTCTGCCGGCACTCCCGGAGTGTTTTGGTAGCAGCTTTATTCTCATGTAGGTCCTGAAAAACGCCTGCAATGCGTTTGCGTCCCTTGAAGCGTTTGACTCGACTACAGCATCCTGCGATAAGCGACCAGCCCTCAAGTCTTCTCTAAGTGAGCACTTCTAGCAACAAAACTAGTATTACTAGCTTTGTTCTCATTGGTCTAGTGGTCGCAAGCACTACTACTGAGCATGAGATCCAAAGTTCGACTCCCAGGTCTGCCAAAGTGTTGTTGAGTTTTTCTATCTAGAAATTCTGAATAGCAGCCCGGAATCCGGATGTGTGCCCGGTTGATGGCAATAGGCTCGCCCCCTATTACATGGGACTTAAACATAACTGGCGAAATGTGGGTGTACTATACACCTCTGCCTAACCCTTCAGGGAAACAAGGCGTGATGTCTAAAATCCCCTAAAATCTTCTCGTTGTTAGTAGAAGTGCTCTCTAGACTTGAGGGCCTTATCGCAGGATGCTGTAGTCAAGAGAAACACTTCAAGGAACGCAAAAGCATTAGTAGGCGTTTTTCAGGACCTACATGAGATAAGCGGGGTAATTGCGTAACAAACTGACAGTAGCAATAGCTTTCATTTTGACAGTTCAACAACATTCACTGCATTATTTACGATGTTGAGCAGACAATTTTTTCGAACATTATGTAGAAATGGATTTGCAATATCCTTCAAAATCATTCAGATTGTGATTGAAAGTGTCTTACGCAATTAGGATGCAGATCTCATGTACATACATACGGCTACATATCAAGCTATACATTTCTAGTATAATCTGATCTCGCATTGTATAGGATTTCCGTGCAATGAGAAGTCAGCTTATACTGGAAATGTATAGCTTGATATGTATCCGTGTGTACATCCTGAAAAATGCCTACTTATGCGTTTACATTGTTTCAAGCGCTTGTCTCGACTTCAGAATCCTACGATAATTAACCAGCCCTAAAACGTTCTCTTAGGGCCGGTTGTTTCAAACGGTTAGTTAACGTAACATACGTACGTCAAATAATAACGATTACGTAAGATGTTTAACGTTCGTTAAACGATGATTCGATGAACGATGAAACGATGAAAGTTCGAAAAACGTTGATAAAAGATAAGAGACGTTTAAACGTCAAAAATGTATCGTTAAACAGGCGTTAATCATTACTTAACTTTAAGCAGCGTTTATAAATAAGGGGGAAAGTGTTGTTTCAATGCGACCCGAATAACTTTGACAATCTGTTTTTTATGCAGTGAAACAACGCTTTGTATTTAACGAACGCTAAACATCTTACGTAACCGTTATTATTTGACGTACGTATGTTACGTTAACCAACCGGCCCTTATTAGTAGTGGGCGTCTGTTAGGTCTCCTAGTGAGCGTAATTCAGAGAATTTCGTTAACATTGCCCAAACAAAAGGAATTCATTTCTTAGTGATTGACTTTTTGTATTGTAAGGTGAATTCGCTGTAGGTATTCGATATCAATCATGTGAGCTTTTACCCTTTTACTGCTTACTTCTATACTGTACCTATCCCAGATACTCGTCTTAGAGTAAGTTTTTAAGATACATATTCTTATTCTATATAATACATATTGTTCCATGTTTTATTGTTAAATTAGCTTTTGTTGATTAATAGCCCTAACCACAACCCGTAATAAAAAGACTACAGTTACGATTTAACGTTAAACCGTATCTAATAGCTTAGAATTCTATGTATAGTACAATTACTAGTCGAGCAATGGATTTTTGTCATTAAAATAAATGGTTGTGAAAGTTCCAAGGTTGCGGAAAAAATGTTCGAACACTGTAGTGTAATGTAAAGCTGAGGGTACACTACCTTTTTTTTTTTTTTGATTAATTGTAATCCTTGTGGATGTCCTCCGCCCTCCCCAGGGCGGAGGACATCCATGAGGATTTCACGGGTCTGTCAGACTCTTACTGACTAAAACCACCCCGGTGTTCCGTCGCACACTTGCACCGGGGATTCGGGATCTAATGCGACTTCCGCGATCCCCGGCTAATGCCGCCTCTGCGGGCCACCTCGAGTTTGGGGGGAGTTAAACTCCCCCCTTACGTCATAGAGAGGCGCGCGTGAAACACTACGCGCCACCATGTCGGGTCCTAAGGAGTAGGGGGCGACGGATTTCCCCAGATCAGTCGCCCCTGGACCCATTTAGGGAGGCTGGAAGAGGGCGTTATCCGCCCTCCGCCGACGCCCGGTGCGTCTGCAATCTCCCGCTCCCTTTCCGCAGTCTCCTTCTGCGAAATGACTGTTTCGCAGAAGGATACCACAACATCCCAGGACTCCTCGCTGACGACCATCGAATCGACAACGGCCGGCAGCGACAGGTCACTGCCGACACCTGAGATGAGGGTTCGGTGCGAAATTATAGACAAAATAACAGATTGCGACTGTTTATCTGTCATTTTGTCTATTCTACCGTCGACAAAACCCGTTTCTATTGTGGTCATGCTAAGAGTGCAAGACAAGCCTCTCCCATCGCAATCCTTTTGCTAGATCCTCGGCAACTCCCGCCCAAATGTTACGCTAGCGCGCTCCACCTAGCCTGAGGGCATCCTACCCTTTGTTATCTGATTCGCATTGACAACAGCTGTCAGATCTTGAACCGTGCGTGGGGTGTTGGATAATTTAATTAATAGGAACAGCTGTTCCTCACGGCAAACGAGAAGATTTTCAATCAGTCCTGGACTGCAAATTGAACTTACAACTACCAGGTAGGTACCTAATCTAGCTTCATCGTCTCGTCGTAAGGTTCCTCGAATCCGATCTTATTCTACTCTTCAGCTTTATAATTTTTTATGTCTAAAAGAAAATAAATTGATAGATTGAACCTAAAATATGCAGACAATTTTCGAGACTTTCTTCAAATAAAATGCTCCAGAATTTTGTTTCTGACCTCGTACAGAAAGATTTAGAAAAAAGTTGCCCCAAGTTACCTATAAGTATCTGTAAGTGAAATTTTTATTACGAAACCACGCCTATAGCCTATATATACCAACCTATTTTCTTAAGTTTATTTTCCCATCCATCTTTAGCCGTAACATAATTATATGTATACTAAACCTCAGACCAATTATAAAACCAAGACATAACGCTATCAATAGTATTCAATAGTGACGTGAGGCCGGTTTCGTAAACATGTATGCACTTAGTGAGGTGCAGTTTGATTGTAAATGTGAGCGTGTGAGCGTGTATGTCCAGAGTGGAGGTATAGTTTTGACATGCTTCACTGTATTTTTCGTACTGTATTGGTCTTTGTTTTTTATTTGGTCTGAGTATTTATGACGAGAAAGGAGTTTTCATGCTGTAGCTTCCTACTGGAAGCTACAGTATGAAAACACCTTTCTTGCTTTTAAAAATAACGAACCACATAATTTAACATGGAAATAGCTGCGGTAATAGATGCTAGGGACGCACGATCATCGAGAAATTGCAAGGCCAGAGACTCGTAGGTAATTGTTCAACTTATTGTTCAAATAGCTATATCATAAATTAAACTAGTTCGGCTAGACTTACCAGTAATGATTCACGTATCTCAGAAAATCCACGTACCGAAGGCGAAAATGTGTGTTTGCAGGCCTATTTCAGGCCCATCAAGTGAGTATAATATCCCTTGTTCAGGCTCATTTCAAATAAAAGGAAATAATCCCGTTTGTTTTTTGACGTACCCAGCAGGATTCTGTCAGCAGCCATATAGACAGATAAATAAAAATTAAAATAAATTACTATAAGGATAGTTAAAGAGTACATCACACTGCATACAACAAACTTCTTGCATAAAAATATTGTTTATGATTTGCGCATTTGCCTTAGCATTTGGCATTAAAAATAAATTAGGCAGGTACCAAGTTATGGAAACTATTGGTACAGGTACCAAGAAAATTCATAAGCTTAAATTATTTTGAAAAATCTGATCTTATGATATAGTTTTGTATAAAGACAAAAGGCAAGAGTCTAGGTCATGATTCTCTATCCATTGAACATCTGGTTCACGCTGGCCCTCATATAAACAGAGTATTAGCAATGTTCTACTCGCTATGCGTGAGCCACTCTTATCTTCCGCCGGACCTTATAGAAACCGTGGTGGTGCCTATACTTAAAGATAAAACCGGTGACTTAGTTGATAAAAGTAACTATAGGCCCATTTCTCTAGCTACAGTTAAGTCAATATATATCTCTGCACGATAATCAGTTTGGATTTAGACCTCGATTATCGACGGAAAGTGCCATACTGTGTCTTAAGCATACCGTCAGATACTATAATGACCGTAAAACCCCGGTATACGCGTGTTTTCTTGACTTGACCAGGGCCTTTGATCTGGTGGCGTATGATCTCTTGTGGGAAAAACTTAAGGGTATCAACTTACCACCAGAACTTGTTACCATCTTCAGGTATTGGTATACGCACCAAGTCAACAGCGTCAGATGGTCGGGGGCTATGTCGGAGCCATATCGATTACAATGCGGTGTATGGCAGGGCGGACTGACCTCACCCTCGTTATTCAACCTTTACATGGACGCGCTGATCGTCGCGGCGAGCAGTCAGCACGTCGGCTGTCATGTAGGTGACGTGTGTATCAACAATTTAAGCTATGCAGATGACATGGTTCTGCTGAGCGCGTCGATTTGTGGTCTAAGGAGATTGATAGCGACGTGTGAGGATTACGCTCTTAAACATGGACTTGTTTATAATATTAAGAAAAGTCAGTACATGGTCTTTGAGGCCGGCGGTGCAATATGCCCCGACTATGTACCACCTATACGTCTAAATAGTGTACCCTTAGACAGGGTGAATCAGTTTAAATACCTAGGACATATAGTCACGGTTGACCTCAGGGATCATGCTGACTTGGAACGGGAGCGGAGGGCGTTGTCTAAACGAGCCAATATGCTGGCCCGCAGGTTCGCGCGTTGCTCGGATGGCGTGAAAATAACTCTTTTCCGAGCATATTGCACGTCCATGTACACCTGCAGCCTGTGTGCATTACACGCAGAAAAGCTACAGCACCCTCCGCATTCAGTTTAACAACGCTTTCAGAGCGATGTTGGGTCTGCCTCGCTATTGCAGCGCTTCGGGTATGTTCGCGTGGGAAAGAAAGAAAGAAAAAGAAAGAAAAAAAGGTTTATTTGTCACAGAGACACGTGCATACAAATAACAAAAAAATAAACAACATAAATATTTGGCAGCTGCACGTCATGACTGTGACAAGAAGGCTTCCACTCAGCATAATTCTGTGCTATGAGGGACCCACAGCTAAGCGCTGATTTTCAGTGGTCACCCGAAAAATACGTACGGACATCAAGTCAGTAACTAGATATGAATGAAATAAGAAAAATTCCAGTGTGTAAATATTGATTCAATCAGTGTTCTGTCTCGCTCCCACGCGCGCTTGCTATTTAAAAGTACAGCATTTGCATTTCACTATTGCGTCTATGAGCGTGATGACGTACTGTGCTGTCTGTGAGCCATCGAGCGGCGTCGCGCGCCGCGCCGCCCGGCCGCGGTGAAGCGGCGCATGCGGCTCACGAGACCTGCGAGGTCACGTGGCGCGCCACGGGACTCGTGTTACTGCGCACGCGGCACGGACTGTTTTTATGCGACCATGCGGAAGCGCTGCGCGTCTCTTGTGCGCAGGGTGCGGGCCAGCTCCAATATCGTTCTGAGTATGATAGCAAATAGGTTGAACTGTCCTTATGTGCAACACTGCTGTGACAAACAAGTTACATACAGTGTCGTACGTAAGACACTACTGTTTGATTGAATTTTAATTTTAATTATTTAATTTTGTGTTTTTGTGTGTAATTTAAAGATTTCTTATATGGGTTATGTGGTACCTGAAATAAATGTTTTTTTTTTTTTTATAAATAAAACCAACAAAAATATTTTAATTAGTTTAATCTAAAATAATACTTCCGTATGAATCTGGCTGTATACAATATGTAAAAAAAAAAACCCTATTCGTTACGAAAGGGGCACATAAGTACTGCAATTACCTCAAAAGTAATAAAAAATCTTACTATCATTGAAAATAAAAAAGTTATTTCTATTTAAAAATCACATTTTTAAAACCAAAATTACCCCATAAAAAAATAGCAAATTTTCAACATGGATCATAAGTAGTGATCGGATAATCGGATGCATTTTACCAAAAGTGTAGGAGTTGGTTATTATGGAGTGCGCTTTTGTATCGAAAAAATCCCGGGAATTCGGAATCGGCAAATTTAGTTTTTTTACTATAGAATCAAATCGGGTGTAGGAGTATTTACTTAGTTTAAGGTGTTGGATAATATTATGGAATGCACTTTTGTGTCGAAAAAATCCCGAGATTTCGGATTGAACAAATTTACTGTTTTTATTATAGAATCAAATCGGGTGTAGGTATATTTACTTATTTTAACTTTTATATTTAAAAAAAAACTAGAAATAATAACTTCCTCTTAATTTTTCTTAAATTTTCAAAACATTTATCTCAAACGAATAATAAATAAGAATTTCAAAGAAAAACCATTAAATCTCTTAATGATTATTATTAACGTACCACAACATCATCAACAAACTACCGCGCTCAACTGAGTCTGCCTGACAGTATCGTATTAAACGATTAAGTTGAAAGTTTAGGATACAAAGTAAATACTTTGTATCCTAAACTACAACTACTTTACCCGGCTGTAGGAGGCAGTGAAGTTACATAAATATGTAACTTCACTGCCTCCTACAGCCGGGTCCAGACTAGTGTTACGTGTAATGTAATCCACCGTGTAATGTAACGCGAATTCTAGGTGTGGACGGCACTACGAGCATTACATGTAACGGTCGTGTTACATAACTTGACTAATTTGAGCGGTTGAAAGCTGTCGGTAAGTAGGCTATCTCTTGTTGTTTTCAATGATATTCTTTTTTAGAATATCATTGAATACAAAACTGAAATTCTTTAATAAAGAATTTAAGAATATCATTGGTCATATTTTCATTGGCGCTGTCAATAAAAATGGACGGCTCACGCGCAACGTTGTCAGATCTCCGTAGTACGGCTTGTATAATAGAGAAGGGTATGGTATTTCATAATGAGTGCGAGTGAGACGGCAAATTATATTCCTGGTTGTGTGCAGGTACCCGAAGGAAGTTCCTATTGTTCATTTTATGACATTCGTCTCTGTGCCATTCATTTTTTTTAAATTATTACCTACTATTCCTCTTACACTCAACATAGTCATAAATTGATGGGGAGCTTAAAATTTACTTCAAGTAAATATACATTAATAATTATTATGAAACCAGTTTTTTTTTTTTTTAATAAATGCCACATGATAAAGACGATGTTTCTTCACCATGATACAGAATAGTTTCGCATTCCCGATTTTTCTGGAATCCCGGGATTTATATTTAAAAAAATATGTTTTAAGAAGCCGCTTCCATAATTTCCTAACCAAAAATGTACTTTAGGTAAATATGCATCCGATTATCCGATCACTAATCATAAGTTATGACTGTAGACACCCGCTAAACGACGGCCGCTTGCGCCCCATGTAATTACCGGGAAAAATTCCCCATTGAAAAAAAATGTGTCATTTTTTTTTTCTTTTTTCCTGAAAGTAACCACATAAATAGACTCGGTACTATACCTAACAACACCCTCTCGGATAGGACAGGGTTTTTTTTTACATGTTGTATACTAGAATGCAAGACATAAAAAAAAAATCTAGCTGGCAGGTACAAAAAAGATGTATATTTTCCCGCGCTTTTCAGTGCCGTCACGTAAAAACTTTTTCTTTTTCTCTTCTTTCCAATGCCACTTGGTATCCGTCGACAGCCTTCATCATAACATCGAGTTTGACCTTAATTTTTGGTATAGGACCATCTTCTCTGTCTTCTACTACTTTATATCGCCGCAGTACTGTTGACAACGCTGTTTGAACTGACATCAACGCGTATTGGTAGCCTGTGAACAAAATAATTTGAATTAAGACTACCGTACCATAAATAAGTTAAAAAGATTCTCTGTTCTTATACCAGGTTTAATTTGAAAAGATAGACAATAAGTACTGACAGTCCGGCCGTCGAGAGAATGCTTTCTGACACGTCACTGACAAGCTGTCAGTTTCATACTAACAAATAAGCGTGTTGCGAATTTAATCCTTATTACTACTAGAAATTGTTCAACTGACAGGTGTCAGGAACGCATAGTTAGTTTCTAGATGTAATTATCATTATGATTGAGAGCGATGTTGATCAGGGGTACTCAACATACAAAGCGGCAACCAGATTAATTACTGCTAAGCGGAAGGCCGTACGCCATACCTCTAAAACGAATGACTTATCAGTCATTCGTTTCTATCAGACGATCATTGGCTGAATTTCATTTTGACAGTTCAACAACATTCATTACGTTATTTGCATCTTCAGCAGACTAGCAATTTCCTTCAAAATCTTTCGGATTGCGATTGCAAGTGTGTTTTCGTAATTACATACCCATCCCATTGTACGCTTGCTATGAAATACGACCCCATAACTATGATCACAGACAATATGAATCATACGTAGTATTATACCGTCATAGGTACATCATATAAAAATGACTCATACTTCTCTGATCCTATTTCTATGATAGTCATTTGTGTATATCCCGCGCCTTCGAGGTATCCTTATCTATCCAGATGGATAGATAAGGATATATATATAGGTATCAACCTACGACAAAATAAAACAGCGAGGAATATTTAGTTGTAAGTCATGCTCACTTCATGATCAAATTCCTATTTCCATTTGATCAGATAAATCAGATCGAATAGATAATTAGTTCTGGGTTATGGTACGCATATTCGGTCATCTTCTTTCCTACAACTACTATATAGCAGAATAGAAGGTCATGTCGTATCTAGGAGAGGTATCGAAGTCATAAAATGGTATAGGACTTTCGCACTTAAAACCCACCAGTACACGTTGACCGAGCGCGTTCAGCCAACGGGCTCACCCCACCTACTGGGGGCTTTTTACTCTGTCCAAATTGAAATACCTAGCCAATTTGATAATCATCACCAAGATTTGACCTATTATGGAAGGGACATCTGGTGCCAATATGAGACACGCCCATGTGTGGCCCTAAAGGTTCGCGTACATAGGGTGACACTCATTTATCGCCCACTTTTGTGACTTACCGAGGCAGTTTCTGGGTCCATTACTAAAAGGCATGTAACTGCAAGGGTGTTCCAGGTTGAATCTTTCAGGCAGGAACCTGTCAGGGTCGAATTTCTCGGCGTCTGGACCCCAGTACTTGGGGTCCCGGTGGACGCCCCATATCGAGCAGGCCACGCCCGAACCAGCGGGCAAAACGCGACCAGATGCTGTACGCAATAGAAGACATAATTGATTATTCCAAACCGACCTCAACCTCGAAATAAAAGTAGGTAAATAAGAAAAATTGGTCTAACTTTCTAACAAAACTCAACATCAGGTATATAGCCGTAGCAAAGGCGTAGACCACTGTAAATGATAACACAAAAACTCTTAAGCTCTAGCATCCTATTCCTACTCACCTAATCACATTTCAACCAAAAACTTGAAAGTCTCTAAGTACATTAAATTATTGTTTAAAAAGTGTCTCTAATATTAACTTTACTGTGCCTATACAAAATACTTACGCAGCGTAACATCTTCTAAGACTTTCCGAATGATTAACGGCACCGGTGGAAATAACCTCAAAGATTCCTTGACTACTCGCAACATATACTTTAACTTGATTAAATCTTCTTTTACTAACATTCGATCATCGTCAAATACCTCGCAGAGTCTGTAAAAACATAATAAGTTTAAGTAATAATAAATCCTTTTATTTGCATTATTTAGGTAGGAAGTCCCTAATTTTGACAGTCATTTTGAACTCCTATTAGATACAGTTTGTTAGGTCAAACGAGGGTCGAGGGACATACTTTAAGGAAGTGAACAATTATCTCCACCTGCTCAGGTGGAGATTCACAGAATCACAGATGACTCCGCCCTGGATTGTGTTGCTGTCCCACAAGCAATGGGACACTTAATTTGGTATCCAGCGTGTCCTGTTGCCTGCACGTTACAGGAACTGATGGACTACTGAAGGTGCCTAACTCGCAGCCAAATTCTGGGCTGACTCTATTTAGATTGCCATCGACACGCTTAGGAGAAGAAGAACGACTTTTACTATAGAAATAACTCTGAAAAAACAGCGGTTCCATACATTTTGACCGTGTTAGTATTGCACTTATGTATGGAACAGCAAATTATTGAACAGTAGTTCTTGTGACTAAAAACGCCACAATGTGAAAATCTTACATTCTTATATAGCTTCAAAGAATTCTTCCTGGCAATTAAACTGTTGAACTTGTTATTTGTATTACCAGTATCATTCATCACGATTCAATATATTTAATTTTGACATACTCTTGTACTACAGTTAACTGTTTGTTCGTTCGTTTTACAGTTAACTGTTGCCTGGTCAAGTATCCGAGTAAAATATTTCATCACCTCAGTCAATCTTATCGCCTTCTAACATGACCGTTTATCCAGAATTGAGACGGTTACACACTTTTCCATTTACAAAATTAAAAGACCACTTACTCTTCATACACTTTCTCCTGGATTTTCGGGTATTTTGCCAACAGCTGCAATGTATACCCCAGGGCCACAGCAGATGTATCCGTCCCAGCTACAATAAGGGTCAACACTTCTTCTCTTAACTCCACATTGGTATACCCTTTCTCACCGCCAGATAAGTGTATTAACTGGTCTAGGAATGTCTGTTTTTTGTATGATCCCAAATCTAGAAAAACATTGTTGGATTCGATTTCGAAACAGAAATTAGGTTGCATTAAAAAAATAACAAATATTATCTTTTGCTGCATTAGATACTAAGTAGAAGCAAGATGATTGAACAATCAATAATCTGCTAGCAGTGACATATCCTAAAAAATATTTCTTACCAAATTCATGATCCACCTCTGTTTTAGAGTCTTTTTCAAATTGTAATTCTTCTCTCTTCTTCACAATAACCTGTAAATAAATAAGTTCTTCAACATCCATTTATGTTTTTAGAGGCATGAGGAACAGGGTGTAAAGTTCACTCATCCTCATTAGAAAAGGGAGGATCCTCCGACCAGACGGGTATCGTGTCTGGTGGGCAACTGCCTGACGATTGATGTCGGATAGTTTTATATATGTCGTTCGCGCGGTAAACTCTAATTGCGCGTTGCAGAATTTGTGTGACGTCAGGTCTTTGATATGTAGTTCGCATTTGGTGAGATACCGCCACAAGATACCTACAATAAACACCTACCCAATCTTATGTGCTTATGGCTGGTAGCAACTGATTCGAGAATCGACTTAGGCTTGCTATTGGGAAGGCCTATACCAAGCATTGGACTGCTATATACTGATGATAACCCAATCAATAGCAGTCGTTCTATGAATATCTATTTTGTGTAACGAAAGGCTTTGAGTATCACGTAGAAACAAGTGACAAACCGCGATCACTATCCCGTCTGTAGCCAAACGTGATGTTTTCAACAAAATCTGTGACTACAATCTTTTCACCAGATATGAAGAAATACATAAAATTACCTTATCAGTAAATCCATGCATGAGTGCTATATACTCCTGGTGCTTCTTATACTTCGGGAACCACTTGTACAGCCAGTCTGGTTGTAACCACAAGTGGAAGATGCGCTCGCACACCAGGTTCAGAACACGGCACATCGCGTTTATGAACGGTTGGTCTGAGTTCTCTTGTGCGTTGATTTTTACTCCCATTGTTGTTTCTGTCAATTAAAGATGAATGAGTAAAATTCCAATTTGTACACGGGAAGAAAAAACCACAAACTACTGATAAACCTGTCCCTGAAGTTCAGGATATAGTTCCTTACCAAGTAATTTGTCTTTAGGTAACTATATTTTTATGCGAAGGGAGATTAAGCTACTCCTGAAACCGGTTACCATTCTGAAATATCTTTGCCAATAGTAAATCAGATTCCAGTTCTTAACTGTAAAGGTACAAGCAGCAGGCGAAGTGTCGTCGCGACGACACGTCGCCTGATGCTGCTGCCTGCAGTCGGCAGGAGCGCGTCCCGCACGCAGATTGTGTTTTCGATACTTGCAAACTGATAAAATGTTAAATCTCTTCGACTTATCGACTTAACAACTGTCACCCGATTTGGTACCTACTTTTATTCATTTTTCAAAAACAGAACCCACAATATATGCAATTTTTTTTTTTCGTTTCGATACTGTAAATCCGGTTCTCCAAAAGCTCAAATTTATGTTCTAGGATTTGGGAATATAATTGTGTAATTACTTATTAATAATTATGCTTTCTCTATCGGACGGGTGAAACTGAACTATTTGCCTCTGCAAGTAAAAAAATGTGCGGCCAGTTCAGTTATAGTTAATAATCATAAGTATCATGCACGTCGCTCAAACTACTTCGGGCTATAATTAATTGTACTTACCACACACAGAATCCAGGGTATAAGAGCTAAGAAACGGCCAGATGCTGAACTTTCCTATGCCGGAAGAATTCTTCAGTTGCTTCACTAGCTTTTCACTCTGTTCAGCGAACACGTGGACAAAGTTCTCGACAATCTTGGGACTGAAGGCTGGCACTAGGATCTTCCGACGACGGCGCCAGATAGCAACTGATTGAGAAATAAACTATTATAATTTTGAAAACTAGAACCAAAATAATATTACATCTTGTCGTCTATTTATGACGCAGATATATGCCAGTGACACATCACAAGTTTACAACACAGGCCGATTTACCTCGTTGTTGGATATCATCCATTATGCACAAAGACACTTTCACATAATACTAACATAAACTATGTAGGTGTAAGTATGACAAAGGCCAAGGCCTAGATCTAGGTACAAACCGCTAAAACCATGTATAATTCGAGTATCCAACTGAATATCCAACATGGCAACAGCAGACACCCTTGTCAGTCACTAAAGCAACCTTTTGATTTGACAAAACTTAATATTAGCCTTTTTTTAAGGTTGTTGTGTCCAGTGAACTTAAAGCTGCCAGAGACTGCACTATTCCAGAAATTAATACTGCCCGTATTAAAAGAAAAGTGCAGTCATTTCGAAATGTCTGTTTCTGATCAGTACCTCAATTGCGTAATACACGATCAATCAGAATCTGAATCGTTTGAAAACAGATTACTCAGATTGTTAAAAACAAACTTTGCTCAACAACGTAAATAACACAATGAATGTTTTTGAACTGTCAAAATGAAACAGATTAGTAGTAATTGTTTACGAAAATGTGTTGCGTAATTAGATAGCTGCTCATCCCGCTGTCAACACGCACTATATGCAGCCAAGCATACTATAAGTTAAACGCACACTATGCAGCCAAGCATATTATAAGTTGGGGGATTACATCGCTGATAAAAATGCTTGGCTCAACGCTGGTCCTGCTCCACAAGCATAAACTAATTGATTAGCATTTGAAAATACCGTTGGAGCTCCTGAAGATTTTAAAAACTATCTTTGCAATGTATAAATTCAATCTCTTACCATTGTATAATTTCATAGCACATGTGTGAGTACTATGTACCGACTATAAAGCTACCATTTAGGTACTGGGTATGTCTTTCATTGACTTGAATGTGCCCTGGCGGCGGAGAGTATGTCATGCTCACTTTAATGTCTCGCTGACGGTGGCGCGTGTGTTGGATCATTTAGCTCCCTTCAAAATGAGCTGAATGGTGGTAATCCATGCGTCATGTTCGTGAGCGCCGTCAGTAGGGACTGGTCATCTCTTAGCTGCCACGGCGATTTTAATTTAATTTAATGTTTGAATTAGTTTTTATTTTTATTTCTAACGGACGCTTTTAATATTTTGCATCGTTCTCACATGTATAACTTCAACTTGAATGATGTAACCAATATTATGTAACCATATTTTGATTTAAAAGAGTGTCCGTGGAGTTTCTTGCCGGTTCTTCTCCATAGGTACCTACTACGCTTTGGAATGGGCGACTAGCTGGCTAAGTGCGGAAACCAAACCCCCTAACATAGAACATAGAACATGGGCGACTAGCTTCATATTTCTGACTGACCAACCCCTTGACAATTCAAAAGTGCCTGTAATTGGTTTATTTGAAATAAATGCTTTGAGTTTGAGTTTCAACTTGTCACTTCTTAATCATCTTTAAATTATTCGTTGCAGTAATTAAAAACCAGTGTTCTTACCTGGAGCAAATATTCCGCCATTCCCAATTACTTTTCTAAGGAACCTGTGGAGATCGTCCTTTTCCATGCACGTCTTCAAAACCATCTCGAGATCGACGGGATCTACTGCGACTACACAAAAATAACACTTTCATCGGTTTAAAAAGGCATCACGCTCAGTTACTTACTCTGTGATCTTTAGATACTTTTTGTTGGTACAAAGATAAAAACAGAAAAAAGATACCACTCTAAGGTTCCTTCAGGAGAAATAAATTTAACTACTTGTATACCATGGTGGTTTGATTGTCAGTACTCATGTGCTCTTACCGAAAAATAATATAGGTCCCATCCAAAGTCTAACGATTCCTTCATTTAGCATGCTCTCGTAGCTTAAATGTTGCAGTTGTTTCATAATATCTGAAACCCGTAATAACTACTTTGGTCACCATATTGATATATAAGGTCCCATTAAAATAGATGGAAAAAATTTAGAAATCATTCAGACCACCAAAATAAGGGCAATGGTTAAAAAAAATACAAGAAAAAATTATCAGCTAACGAAAATACACTAAAAATGTTGGTTACCCAAAGCCATTTATTATTTTAGGTCAAAATAAAATCACAATTTTTTTTTGCTTGGATATCTTTGGTTAGACGTACTGAACGCTGTGTTAAAATATTAACCATCTATTTTAATGGGACTTTATATACTTATCACAATAACATAATGTGTAGGCAGAGTACCAGGTGTATCATACACCTTCATTTCGCGATAGGGGCGAACCTATTTCCATCAAAACTGAACTGCGGGAAATTCCTAACGAAAAAACAATAACATTGCCTGACGTTGGGATCGAACCCTAGACCCCATGGTCGGCAGTCGCACTTGCAACGGAACCAAGTCATCTTAAAACATAATTTCTTTTTGACGCGTAAGTGTTTTTCTGAACCAATTTATAGAAATATATATCATTTGTCATTATCATTTAAATAATATATATTTTCAACAAAACTTTTATAAAGCAATCATTATATAAGTATTAGTAGTACCACAATTTCGATATATCACGAAAAAGGTTGTCAAAATAATGTTCGAATTTCCAAGCTTGTTTGAGAAAAATATAATTTATAATTAATTAATATGTTTTTCGGAAACCGTTTATAAAATAATCATTAAGTATATAAATATTTTAAAATATTATAAATAGTGCACATAGCGGTAACTCAGCTGACATGATAAACTCTTCCGTCATCATGTCACATCCATATTTAAGAACGTGGCGACCGTTGAATTGTCCATATAAACGTAATAACTGAATCATTTGCAATTTGAGCATATTTCCACTATAATATGGTGGAAATACCCTCAAATTTAGACAGTATTTATCTAGGCTTGTACATCTTTTTTTATTTCAAAAAACTTTTAAAATTAAGTTTAAGCGAATTTAATTTCGCACATTTTTACAGCGTAAATGACATGTTTTCATATTGTTTTTTCTGTATTATAAACAACAATATTTGTAATATTGTTCCAGCAGAAGCATAGTTTATAATATATTATCAAGATACACTATCAAAAAACTGGAAAAGCATTATTTTTTCATTAATAATGTTTGGTATTACGGAACACATCCAAATTTATCATACTTTTACGATAGCTATTAGTGCTATCGCGTCAAGCAATAGTTGTCAATGTGTGCGTGGTCGTCCTGCTCATTGTAGGTGTGTATCGCTCCGACAGGCTCGAGATAACTCGAAAATATGTTGAAATATCGGCATGGTAAAGATTTTTCCAAAAAACGCATTACTAGTCTGTATACTTACTACGATTCCCCAAAGTAGTCAACGAAAATAAAGCAAATATTGAACATATCTAATTACTAATAACTATAAATGCCGTCGAGTCGTTATGAATGAATGATAAGTAGATACAGCTAATAATAGATATCCACCCACTCATAGACACGGCTCCGCACCGCGTCCCCCGCTCATCATTTTTGTCAAACAAAGATAACAATATTTCGAACGAACTTCGCACGCCTCTCGACTTGCAGTTGCAAGCGTGGTTCGTCTCCCTCTTAAGCGAAACTCACTTTCAGTATTACCGGCCAGCTTGTGCGCCACCCCAATCAAAGGCAGCTCATCCTTAGGTGCTGGTAAAGCCGAGGCCAACTTATTCATGTGCCTCCTCCTGTACCAAAACGTCACCGTCCACAACACTGTAACCAAGAGCAATAACCACAAAAACATTTCGACACTTTTAATAGGACACTTGGGACAAAAGTACGAGTTGATCAAAGGAAGTATAGAAACATGGTTTGCGCCCGCGCCAACCCGCATGTCAGTCTTGAGTAAATGCGTAACGATTTATATGCACATTTATGTCCGGCCATCGCGACCTACACTAATCCCACTGGTAAACAGGGTCGCAAAGTTCACGGTATGGTTAAGGCGACGATAACCGACTCATAATGATTTTATACACTTTTTTGAAGATCACGTCTAAATGAGTAGTTTGTTCTACAGAAAAGGGCTGTTTGAGTCATTTACAACCTAGGTCCAAGTGATTCCCTTCGAGAAAAAATCTGAGAAATAAACATTCTGACGTAGCCTCACAATATATTTTTGAAAACCTAATGTATGTACACAAAAATATATCAAATTTTAAGGAAATGACCGTTATTATTGGTTTAAATACCAGAAATAAACACAACCTTGCTGTACATCGCACACGTCTCCACAGAGTAGGCAACTCGTTCATGTATACGCTTTTACAACAAATTTCCCATTGACATTCGAAACTTACCCATTGAACGATTTAAAAGCTGTATTTAAACCAAACTTTGTAGAAAAGGGCACTATAAAATTTCAGATTATTTAGAAGATAAAAAGTGGCTCGCTCTGCTAAACCTTGTGATAAAACCATAAAATTTGAAATTTTAATTAATATGTAAAATCATTAAAATATACCAGTTTTATATACATATTGACACAGTTGAAAAGTATATACAAAAGGACATGATTACTATGTAAAGTATTATATTGTTTAAATCATTGTGAATGTGAGGACTATCCGGTTTTTTTTGTTTCCTCTTTGTTTATTTTTTTTTCTCAGTTAGTTTTTGTTTTTTAATGATAGTCTGGCAGTTTGAGTAGTTTATGCGGCCTCTGTTTGGACTGACTGGACAGATCCACTCAAATCTGTGTGGTTCTTTCCTCAAAAGACCATTTCAGACACTAATCTAGATGGTCCTCATATGGCCTGACCAAGATTATGTCTGGACTTTAAAAGAGACTGACCTCTGAGTTTGTTTCGGTCTTTCTTCTCAGAGTAGTCAGATAGAAAACGCCGAACTCACCTAGCAATGTTTTTTTTTAATATGACGTGTAAAAGTGATTGCAAATTTGCAATATCCTATTTACAGAATAAACAATTTCATTTCATTTCCAGTGCTCAACCTGACTGATACAATTCGAGCATTACTTCAGTGAGGGACGAGAACCGAGCATTACAGTGCGCAATGTCTGTAATATTTAATCTGAAATGTTACATTACAGGCGAATGCTCGTCAATCAGGGATGCAGTATTGTAATGTAATGCTCAAAATCGAATCTGAAATGTTTGTTGTTTTGTTTTTGTTGTTTTTTTATAAAAACGTTGCCCCACACTAGGAATTTGTCCTGTATTGTGGGTGCGTTTACAAACATTTAAACTCGCATACACAAACAGCCAGACCCGGAACAACTATTTGTAGGTCATACAAATATTTGTTCCGTGCAATCGGAACCGCACCCGCGACACGCAGCGCAGCAGTCAATCGCTTAACCACTGTGCCAACCATGTCGTCAAATGTTACCTTATAAGCGAATGCTCGTCAGTTATTTTGAGCATTAAATTAATAGTAACGTTACAGATTCAATTTTGAGCTCGATTTTTTCGTAATGCTCAAAATCGAGCTCAAAATTGAATCTGTAACGTTACATTACAGGCGAATGCTCCCGGTACGCTCGGTGAGGGAGTTTAATGTGTAACAAGTGTCGGAAATGCAATTAACGTGAGATAAATACCTCCCCCTTTTTTGTTCAGGCATCGGTCCTATCGGACCCCTTCCGTTGTGCTGACATCTCTTTGAGGCGCGCGTGGAACACAACGCGCCGTCGACCCGGGCCTGGTCCTTATCGGACGGCGAGCTACCCATTGCTCACCGTCCGCAAGCCCGCGCCTACGGTGGCCGGGAATCGGCCTGCGATTCCCGACGCCCAGGGCGTCTCCTGCGGCGGCTAGGGGCGTGAGGGCGCGAAATTTGCCTCTCCCTCACGCGTTCTGCCTCCTCCTTCGCGAGCATTACTGCTTCGCAGAAGGAGGTGACGGCCTCCCATGCCCTCTCGCTCCGTACCATGGCCTGGACTAGGGCCGGACGCGAGAGATCCCCGCCGCCGATCGCCTCCACGAGGACACGGCGATGCTCTGCCCAAGCCGGACAGACCTCCACCGTATGCTCAACCGTGTCCTCCGGGCGATCCACGCAGTGATGACACCCGGGCGTTTCCTCCCGCCTGATACGAAATAGGAACCTCCCGAAACAACCATGACCTGCGTCAGGCGGAAGGTGAGGACGCCGTGGCGCCTCTCTAGCCACTCCTCAAAGAGGGGACTTATCGAAAATACCTCCCCCTTTATACTTTACCTGTAGTATTTGATTTACTATAGGTTTCTACTGCGTAATGTCTAGCATTATGCGCTACTCACACAGTTCCGGTTTATGACCAGGGTTCCAGACCCGGGCCGCCCAAGCTAAATATCTGTGTACCGTCGGCAGAGCATCCTCGGGAACACATAGGGCCCGCAAGGCCCGAAGCCTGAAAAGAGCCGACCTGAATGCATCGTTTATGTTGTTAAATGGACAGAAACTAGGTAACTTAGCACACCTAAATCTCACTAGTAGCTGCACTTTCAGTATCTGAAATTGCATATCGTAAAGTTTAACCAAAATACCTATCCTTTTTTGATCTAACTTGATCTAATTTCCTTCTTTATAACACAAAAGGAAGAGCTCGTGCGTGACCCTTTAACTTATGCTTTCCAAGAATAATAACGTGGAAAGACGCGTTTCTTTCTGTCTTATCGCACGTGTGAAGTTAAAGCCCAGCGCAAACGAGAAGCAGTCCTCAGACGGTAATATATATATTTTTAAACAGTCTTGTATATTCTTTTATATTTTATAGTAGGTTAATGAATTTCTAGCTGTTTTAATAAACCTAAGATCTGATCTAGTTCTGATAAACCTTAGATGTCTATTAACACTAATGTTATACCGGAGTTCGACCCTTTGTTTAAAGAATAAACCATATTGACTTGGTTGAAATTGAAGAATGTGCCGAAATTTACAGCTGGGAAGGAAAATAAATCACTCATTACTCTCTGCCTAAGCTAACCCGTGTAGCAAAGACATGGTATCAGGGTCTAACTTTGATATTGCATACATAGTCGTCAAAGTGAGCGAGTTGACGATCTTCAGCCACATTGATCTGGAGAGTCAATGTTCCCTTATCAAGGTAAGTGTTACAAACTCTTTACATTTTCAGATTATTAATCGCCCGAATCTACCGGTACTCAGAGGCATAGGTGGTAACTTAATACGTCTACTAGGAGTCGCCATGAATTCCGTTGAAGTTCAAGGACTGCCTAAAATAATATTTTTACGTTGTAGAGGATTATGTGCTGATACATTCCGTTCTGTGAGGCCATTCATTTATAGAAAGGTCTGATATAATAATTATTAAGACTCCAGATGAAACCAAATTTCATAGACCACCAAATAAATGAGATATTATGGTATCTAGTGATACTGAAGTTCCTAGCAATACATTACAAGCAATAAAAATCTGCACACATATGCAGGATTGTGATGTTTATATAAATGGTACTTTACGAGGTACTGAAGTTTATGAGCATTATTTACTTCCCGGGCAGTACGAGATCAAGAACGGGAGTGGAGCAGTCTTGATTGCACACCACTAAAGGTAGCCTATTAACTTGTTTTCTACAAAGAAACTCTATCTCTTGGAGTAATACACTAAATGCGTTCAGCGTAACGTTCGGTGATGGTGAAATGGAGACCTCGGTAAACTTTAATCCTCATTTAGATGAATACCAGTCCCAGGAACTACAAGGTTTGCTTACAAGGTATAGTAATTGTTTTTCTAGTGGACTACATGACTTGGGTTACAAACCAGTTACCGAAATGACCATCGAACTCAACGATGACGATACGGTGGTTTACCGCCCGTATCTAATGTTGTTTGCTGAAAGGTCAATGGTAAGAAACATGATACAGGAGATGTTAGACAGTGATATGATCAGGGAATCATCGTTGCCTTACGCAAGCCCGATCGTCACGGTTCAGAAAAAAACTGGTGATAAGAGATTGTGCGTCGATTACAAGGTGCTCAATAGATAAAACAAGAAGAACCCTAAACAAGAAGGACCCGTTATCCAGGGTGGAAGACCAACTGGATCTACTTGCAGGTAATGCTTTTTTCACGTCTTTAGATCTAGCTTCTGGCTATTATCAGATTCCAGTATCTGAAGAGTCCCGTTCTAAAACTGTCTTTGTGACTCCTGACGGGCTATATGAATATAATCGCATGCCCGTCGGACTAGTCAATGCACCATCGGTTTTACAGCGCACCATGAACAAAATATTAATGACTGCCAAATTAAAATATGTGATTATACAGGGTTATTAGTAATATGTCGGCAATCCATTAAGGGGATGTGGGAGAGGTCATTTACAACCAAATGATTTTTATTGTCTATTTAAATGTCAACCATTTTCGGGTAATTCAACACTTTATATTTTAAAATGAATGAAATAAAAATATGAAATTTTAAATTACTCGACCATGGTTGACATTTGCATAGGAGTCATAGGGTCTATGGTTGTAAATGACCTCTCCTACATCCCCTTAATGGATTGCAGACATATAACCAATAACTATCTATATATGGATGACATCCTCATTCCATCCAAGGATTTCAGACAGGGCACAACGGCTGGAACAGGCACTACAGTTACTCAAAAAATGAGGTAAACTTTAAAACTCAGTAAATAAAAAATAAAGTTTAAAATTCATCAGTTTCAATTGTAAGTATTTTGAATTAAAGTACTTCAGACTGTGTAAGACGGCTTTGCCAACTGCTGATATTATTGCACTGCAAGAAACTGGGCTCTTGCCACACGAGATACCCAAACTCGGTAAAATAAACAACTACCTACTTTGGATTCTGTGACAAATCTGCGGTAGACCTAATAAGTGGAATACTGCGCTGGCGGCCGTATAGAGGCGCAGCACTTCTATGAAGGAACAGCAAGTGTAATTATTTGTCTGTGATTGCGTGTGTAAGTAACCGGATAAGTGCAATTAAGGTGTGTTTGTCGGAACGGTTAATACTCGTTTTTTCTATATATATGCTTACCGAGTCTTCGAACAATCTCTTGGAATTTGTTCAGTGTTTAAGCGAAATTACGTCAATAGTTGAGAGTAACAATACTGAAAATGTTTTTATCATGGGGGACAGTAGAGATTCAGTGTAATTTAAAATCAGTTTGTCGAACCATTAAGCCACCGCTCACCAAACAAAAACTGAGGGAATTTGGCTTCGCTCACGAATTCCATCAGTGTTGTGATAGCATGTTTGGTGATAGTGGCAAGGATCAGTTGGCAGGGATGCTTGCTTTATGGTGATAGCGTTACGGGAGGCTGCCGTTGCTACATAGCTACATATGTGGTAGGACTACATCGTGGGAGTAGCGGCCGACAGCACCGCGGTCGTCATATTGTCGGCTGGAACAAGTATGTTCGTGACGATCACAGGGAGGCTAAGCAGAAGTTTTTAACCTGGGTGTATTATGGTCAACCTAACAGGGGTAACATTTATCATGCAGTGTATGAATTTAGAAAAGAATTCAAACTACATTTTTGTCAGAATAACCAAGAATTAATAAAAAATGAATATTTTAGCTACCAAACATAAGAATAAAGATTTTATAAATTTTGGCAACAAACAAAAAAGTTAAACCCAAAACCTAGAGTCCCGGTGAGTGTCAACGGCATCAGCGAACCAAAAGACATTGCTAATGTGTTTAGGTTTTGTTACACTTGCCGGGGTTGGTCTGTGAATGGGTGACCATCTTTCCATACCGAGACTCCGGGGCAGCATGCGGGGCCACACCTCCCGAGGCTCCTGGGACTGTTATTTATGCTCTGTATTAGGCATTCCTACCTGCCAAATGAACTGACGAAGACGGTGGTAGTGCCTATGGTCAAAAACAAGAATGGAGATAATTCCGACAAGTGCAACTACCGACCGATATCATAAGCTGCAACCACATCTAAGGTGCTTGATGGCCTGCTTGAGAGACAGCTTAAAGAACACTTAAATTTAAACGATGCACAAAACGATGCACAGTTCGGTTTTAGACCAGGACTTCCGGCAGAATATGCGGTTATGTCTCTAAAGCAGACTGTCAGGTATTGCACAGATAGGAGCACGCCTGTGTATGCAGCCTTTCTTTGACATTTCCAGGGCATTTGACCTGGTTAGGTATGATATTCTCTGGCGTAAATTGAAAGATACAGGTGTACCAGGTGAGTTAATTAGTGCTAGTGCTAGTGCTGCTTAACGCTGTCGCTCTTCGAAGAGTGAGAGAGTTTAAATACCTCGGCCATGTGGTCACCGAGGATTTGAAAGACGATGGGGACATAAAAAGGGAGAGAAGACCGATGCCGGTCCGCTGTAACATGTTGTTACTGCTAATTGTAGACGGTTTTACAAAATACGTTACGCATAAATCCAGTTAGAAATCAAAGCTTTAATACGACTTCAGTAAGGATGATGAGACAATTTGTAAGTTCTTTGGAGTTCCAGCACGTCTAATTACTGACAAAGCTTTACCAGCAAAAATGTTCAAGACTTTTTTGAATCCTATGCCATAAAGAACGTCCAAAATGCCGTTGCTGCACCCAGGGTGAATGGGCAGGTGGAAAGGTTCAACAAGATCATTTTGGATGCTATATAAAGAACAAAGTCATGGATGATCACATTTCTGACATACAGGTAGGTATTAACACAACAAAACATAAAGCGATTCAGAAGAGCCCGTCGGAATTGTAATTCGGACTTAATATAACTAGCAGAACTGAAGGTAAGTTAAACGAAATTATCAAGGAAACTCTCATTCGGACTCCTGTGGAAGAATTAGAAGTGTTAAGACAAAATGAAGGCGAAAAGATAAGGGAGCAACAGGTAAGAGACGCTACTAATTATAACAAAAACAGAAAACCTTCAACGCAGTATATAGAGGGTGACTTAGTACGAGTGGAGAAACAGCTCGTGCCGCATCATGGTACATCACAGAAACTTGCTGTTAAATATCAAGGTTTCTATCGCTTAATCAAAGTGCTCCCTAATGATAGGTTCCTGATTGAAGACACGCCTCTGAAACGTAAACGTGGGAGAAAATATGAAAATATTGTAGCAATCGACAAAATTCAACCCTGGATGAATTACACTAGAGTCTTAGATCCGCTTTGATCCGAGATTAGAAGGCAAACATCTGTGTTTGCAGGCCTATTCGAGGCCCATTTGAAATAATCCTGTTTGCTTTTTGACGTATTTATCAGGATTCTGCCCACAGACTACAAAGATATCTCTACTGTCAGCAGTCATACACATAGATTATACACTTATGTATGTCATACAGACAGATATATAAAAGAATGTAAAAAAATACTCTATGAATAGTAAAAGACAACAAGTTTTTTATATGGAGTCATGCATATACAAAACTTCTTGCATAAAATTATTGTTATTGATTTGCGTATTTAGCTTCGCATTAAAAATAATTACCAAGGAAAATGGAAATTATTCAAGAAAATTCAGAAGCTTAAATTATTTTGAAAACTTATCTTATAATAAAGTTTTGTAAAAATAAAACCAGCATAAATATTAAAATTATTTTAATCTAAAATAATACTTCCGTATGAACCTGGCTCTTATTAGGGTGTTAAAAAATTTACACCTTATAAATATATTAAAATGCAATACCAAAAAAAAAAGGTGTACATTTTCCCGCGCTTTTCAGTGTCACGTAGAAACTTTTTCTTTTTCTCTTCTTTCCAATGCCACTTGGTATCCGTCGACAGCCTTCATCATAATATCGAGTTTAACCTTAATTTTTGGTATAGGACCATCTTCTCTGTCTTCCACTACTTTATATCGTCGCAGTACTGTTGACAACGCTGTTTGAATTGACATCAACGCGTATTGGTAGCCTATGAACAAAAGAATTTGAATTCAGAAGCTTTGACGACACGGTTGGCGCAGTGGTTAAGCGATTGACTGCTGCGCTGCGTGTCGCGGGTTCGATTCCCGCACGGAACAAATATTTGTATGACCTACAATTAGTTGTTCCGGGTCTGGCTGTTTGTGTATGTGAGTTTAAATGTTTGTAAACGCACCCACGACACAGGAGAAATTCCTAGTGTGGGGCAAAGTTTAAAAAAAAAAAAAAAATTGAAAAAAAAAACAATAATAATATTTAAACTACCGTACCATAAAATAAGTTAAAAAGATAAGCTGTTCTAATACCGGGTTTCATGTGAAAAGATTGACTTGCAAGGCAGGTAAGCTCTTATTTCTAAAATGTTTTTCTCTAACAGTTTCAGCCGCATCATTCACTCTCTTTGTTAATTTATCATCCCTCACACAATCCATCCATTTTTTTTTTTTGGTCTCCCTCTCCTCCTCCAGAACTAAATAAATGGGCACCCATTTAGTTTCCCCCCCCCCCCCATTGTGTTTTGCCGCCCCGGACCCCCGACAGGCTTAGTCCAATTCAAGCAACGTATATTTGTATGTAACCAGTGTTTTCTGATTCTAACTGAATAAATTGTATTCTGTTTTTGGGAAACACCTAAATGTCTAGAGGTATGCTTATCTTACGACAAAATAAAACAGCGATAGTTACAGAATATTTACTTGTAAGTCATCTTCACTTCATGATCTAATTCCTATTTCCGTTTGATATTAATCGGTTCGAACAGATAATTAATTCTGGATTTTCAGTACACACATTCGGTCATCTTCTTTCCTACAACTAAGGCAGCATAGAAGGTCATCTCTTTTCTAGGAAAGGTTTGCCATAAAATCGAAGAATTTGGGATTTACTCTGTGGTTGAAATGAAATTGATACCTTGAATTAATTGAATATACTTTGCCAATAAGTTAATCTTCAGTACGATTGATACGATGACCTATTCTGGTAAGGATATCAGCACGAAATACGCCCATGTGACAGCGAAATAGATAGGTATATAAGTCATAAGATCTCGTACCTATTTGTTCGAGCGTCTATATCCACTTAGTTACTTACCGAGGCAGTTCCTAGGTCCATTACTAAAAGGCATGTAACTGCAAGGGTGTTCCAGGTTGAATCTTTCAGGCAGGAACCTGTCAGGGTCGAATTTCTCAGCGTCTGGACCCCAATACTTGGGATCCCGGTGGACGCCCCATATCGAGCAGACCACGCCCGAACCAGCGGGCAAAACGCGACCAGATGCTGTAGGCAATAGAAGACATAATTGATTATTCCAAACTGACCTCAATCTCGAAATAAAAAGAGGTCAACAAGAAAAATTGGTTTCCTTTTCTACCAGAACTCAACATCAGGTAAATAGCCGTAACAAAGACGTAGACCACTGTAAATGATAACACAGGTACATAAAACTCTTAAACTCTAGCCTCCTTTTCTTACTGCAACATTTCAACCAAAAACTCCAAAAAAAAAACTAATATTTACTTTAGTACCTATACAAAATACTTACGCAACGTAACATCTTCCACAACTTTCCGAATGATTAACGGCACTGGCGGAAATAATCTCAAACATTCCTTGACTACTCGCGACATATACTTTAACTTGATTAAATCTTCTTTTACTAACATCCGATCATCGTCAAATACCTCGCAGAGTCTGTAAAAACATAATAATTTTAAGTAATAATAAATCGTTTTATTTGCATTATTTAGGTAGGAAGTCCCCAATTTTGACAGTCATTTTGAAGTCCTATTAGATACAGTTTGTTAGGTTACACGAGGGTCGAGGGACATACTTTAAGGAAGTGAACAATTATCTCCACCTGTTCAGGTGGAGATTCACAGAATCACAGATGACTCCGCCCTGGATTGTGTTGCTGTCCCACAAGCAATGGGACACTTAATTTCGTGTCCAGCGTGTCCTGTTGCCTGCACGTTACAGGAACTGATGGACTACTGAAGGTGCCTAACTCGCAGCCAAATTCTAAGCTGACTCTATTTAGATTGCCATCGACACGGTTAGATGAAGGAGAACGACTTTTACTATAGGAACCATTCTGAAAAAACAGCGGTTCCATACACTTTGATAGGGTTAATATTGCACTTATGTATGGAACAGAAATTTATTAAACAGTAACTCTTGTGACTAAAAACGGCACAATGTGAAAATCTTACATTCTTATATAGTCGTAGCTTCAAAGAATTCTTCTTGATAATTAAACTGTTCAACTTGTTATTTACATTACATAACAACTTAGCACATAATAAAACTATGAATAGTCCTCATAATTTTAAATTGCATGGCATTACCTATACATTGATTGTTTTATCTTGTACTAAATTAAGCTTATCTACAAACAACTAGTCTAAGTTGAATACAGGAAAATCGTGAATGATTATTCATAGACGTCAATCTATCAATAAAGTTGTACTTATCTGCTTATTTGTCTTGTTAATATAAACAAAGAAATCAATATAAAATACAGAAGAAGTCATAAACTAGAGAGTACCTCCGCTTCCAGCGCCGGTACCCAAAAATAACGCCGTTGGGAACCGGCAATATATTACTGCCGGCAGCCGAGATTATAAACATCGGCTCCCGGCGCACGGCGCACGGCGCGGCGCGGCGTTTATGGAAAACCTTTCAGTATTCAGAACCCTAACTAAGTAACCCTAACTAAAGTATTTCTTTCTATTAATCTAGTCATTTTTGGCTTCGCTTAGGGGTTGCAGTTCTAACCTAGGTTAGGTTAGAACTGCGACCCCCTTTTTGCGAGTATAAATATTTAACCTAATCTAACTAGTTCGGTTCCGGGTAGTACTTGATTACTGAAATATGGAAATAATTGATTAATCTCGCCTTTCTACTCCATATGCCAAATTGCCAACCCCATTTTCTGCTTTTTTTCCAAAGTCAGCGCCGACAGCCAATTAGCAACCGGCGCCGGCAGCCAATTCGGGAGACGGCCGGCCGGTTTTCACATTTATATTAATTACTACTTTGTTATTTTTGTTAATTATATATTTATGTTTATTATTTTAAATATATACTGGTTTTTTTCGTTCTATTTCTTAATTGCTATTTTTAATCTTGGTTGCTAGTAATCGTCTATAACTTTTATTACCTACTACTAAGTACAATGATTTATTTATTTTGGAAGATTGTAAATATTTAGTTCACTTGTTAGGTTCCGTTTCACAAGATTATTTTTGGTCTAAATCATAACCTGTTTTGTTTTTTTTTCACCTTTCGGATAGAGTGCCGTTAGCGGCATAATAGTGGCACTGTCTCGGCTTGGCTAAAGTGCCGTAAGAATTGCATTGTCATTGTCACTATCATTGTCACAGTCACTTATTGTTTTGTTTGATTGTTGAGGTTAGTTCGCGTAAAACACCACAATCCTAAAACATTACATTTCTTGTGCCTAAACGGGCCCTGGCGTTGAGCGTTGTGTGGTTACAGTTCTAACCTAACATAACTTACCTTTCAGCCATTTTCATTTACTAAGCCAAGGGGCTATGGCTACACTTAAGTTTAGTCAGCTATAGATGAAAGAAATTAACATTAGCCTTTCCTCGAAAACAAAATAACAAGTGACAGTGACAATGCAATGCTTACGGCACTTAAGCCGGGCCGAGGGAGTGCTTCTAATACGTCGCAAATAGCGGCACTTTATCCAACAGGGATAAAGTGCCGCTAGCGGCACTCTATACACTTCCTTTTTTTTGCTTTGCTATTTTTTGTATTTGTAAACTATACATATAAGCTAGCCATCAAACAACGGCTTTTAAACTTCCACACTATTATCATGCATCACGATTCAATCAATATCTTTAATTTTGACATGCTCTTATTCAGTTTTACAGTTTACTGTTGCCTGGTCGAGTATCCGAGTAAAATATTTCATCACCTCAGTCAATCTTATCGCGTTCTAACATGACCGTTTATCCAGAATTGAGACGGTTACGCACTTTTTCATTTACAAAATTTAAAGACCACTTACTCTTCATACACTTTCTCTTGGATTTCCGGGTATTTTGCCAACAGCTGCAATGTATACCCCAGGGCCACAGCAGATGTATCCGTCCCAGCTACAGTAAGGGTCAACACTTCTTCTCTTAACTCCACGTTGGTATACCCTTTCTCACCGCCAGATAAGTGTATTAACAGGTCTAGAAATGTCTGTTTTTTGTATGATCCCAAATCTAGAAAAACATTGTTGGGTTCGATTTCGAAACAGGAATTAGGTTACATTAAAGAAATAACAAAAGTAATCTTTTGCTGCATTAGATACTAAGTAGAAGCAAGATGATTGAACAATCAATAATCTGCTAGTAGTGATATATTCTAAAAACAATTTCTTACCAAATTCATGATCCACCTCTGTTTTAGAGTCTTTTTCAAATTGTAATTCTTCTCTCTTCTTCACAATAACCTGTAAATAAATAAGTTCTTCAACATCCATTTATGTTTTTAGAGGCATGAGGAACAGGGTGTAAAGTTTACTCATCCCCATTAGAAACGGGAGGATCCTCCGACCAGACGGGTATCGTGTCTGGCGGGCAACTGCCCGACGATTGATGTCGGATAGTCTAATTGCGCGATGCAGAATTTGTGTGACGTCAGGTCTTTGATATGTAGTTCGCATTTGGTGATATAGATGCCGCCACAAGATACTTACAATAAACACCTACCCAATCTTATGTGCTTATGGCTGGTAGCAACTGATTCGAGAATCGACTTAGGCTTGCTATTGGGAAAGCCTAAACCAAGCAGTGGACTGCTATATACTGATGATAACCCAATCAAATGCAGTCGTTCTATGAATATCTATCTATCTATTTTTGTAACGAAAGGCTTTGAGTATCACGTAGAAACAAGTGACAAACCGCGATCACTATCCCGTCTGTAGCCAAACGTGATGTTTTCAACAAAATCTATGACTACAATCTTTTCACCAGAGATGAAGAAATACATAAAATTACCTTATCAGTAAATCCATGCATGATTGCTATAGACTCCTGGTGCTTCGTATACTTTGGGAACCACTTGTACAGCCAGTCCGGTTGTAACCACAAGTGGAAGATGCGCTCGCACACCAGGTTCAGAATGTGGCACAACGCGTTTAGAAACGGTTGGTCTGAGTTCTCTTGTGCGTTGATTTTTACTCCCATTGTTGTTTCTGTCAATTAAAGATGAATGAGTGAAATTCCAATTTGTACAGGGGAAGAAAAAACCACAAACTACCTCAACCTGTCCCTGAACTTCAGGAACTATATCCTGAAGTTCAGGGACAGGTACCTAAGCCAAGTAATTTGTCTTTAGGTAACTATATTTGTATGTGAAGGGTAAGCTAATCCTGAAACCATTTCCCATTCTGTAATATCTTTACTAATAGTAAATCAGGTTCGCAGTTCTTAACTGTAAAGGTACTAGCAGCAGGCGACGTGTCGTCGGCCTGCGCTACGCGACAAAGCGCGGTGCAGTGTAACAATCGCCTTAAAAAAACCCTGCCCCCTCTCCGTCGCGTAGCGCGGAGCTGCCATAACAAATAATCTGCGCTCGGGAGCTCGTACCGCGCGCAGATTGTGGTTTCGATGCTTGCAAACTGATAAAATGTTTAATCTGCCGCCCTGCGCTACGCGACAAAGCGCGGTGCAGTGTAAAATTGCCTTAACAAAACCCTGTCACCCGATTTGGTACCTACTTTTATTCATTCTAGGTAAATCACGTTTCAAAGAAACTTTGTTAAGACATACTTTCTCTATCAGAAACACATTACAATAAACATACTCGTAGTTCAGAATCATTGCACAAATAAGGTTAATTTGGCTAAACAATGGCCACGTTTGCGTGTAGAAATTATCATGACAAATGGATCTAGACTGAGCCGTTCAGCCGTACCAAGTATGATAAACTACGGTAATTTGAACTATGATCAATCTAGGCATAAAGTTCAACGATTTACTAGCCAAAATTAGAAAATAAGTAACGGTGAGTTTGCCTTCGGTTTTGACCTTTAAGGTTAAAAATAGCAATTTGGGAATATAACTGTGTAATTACTGTGTTTTATTATTTATTTATTATTAATAACTGTGCTTTCTCTAACTGACGGGTGAAAATGAATTAGCCACTGCAAGTGAAAAAGTGTGCGGCAAGTTCAATTTGTCAATAATCATAGCTATCATGCACGTCGCTCAAACTACTTCAGGCTGTAATTAATTGTACTTACCACACACAGAATCCAGGGTATAAGAGCTAAGAAACGGCCAGATGCTGAACTTTCCTATGCCGGAAGAATTCTTCAGTTGCTTCACTAGCTTTTCACTCTGTTCAGCGAACACGTGGACAAAGTTCTCGACAATCTTGGGACTGAAGGCTGGCACTAGGATCTTCCGACGACGGCGCCAGATAGCAACTGATTGAGAAAGAAACTATTATAATTTTGGAAACTGGAACCTAAATAATATTACATCTTGTCGTCTATTTATGACGCAGATATATGCCAGTGACACATCACAAGTTTACAACACAGGCCGATTTACCTCGTTGTTGGATATCATCCATTATGCACAAAGACACTTTCACATAATACTAACATAAACTATGTAGGTGTAAGTATGACAAACGCCAAAGCCTAGATCTAGGTTCAACACCGCTAAAACCATGTATAATTCGAGTATCCAACTGAATATCCAACATGGCAACAGCAGACACCCTTGTCAGTCACTAAAGCAACCTTTTGATTTGACAAAACTTAATATTAGCCTTTTTTTAAGGTTGTTGCGTCCAGTGAACTTAAAGCTGCCAGAGACTGCACTTTTCCAGAAATTAATACTGCCCGTATTAAAAGAAAAGTGCAGTCATTTTGAAATGTCTGTTTCTGATCAGTACCTCAATTGCATAATACACGATCAATCAGAATCTGAATCGTTTTAAAACAGACTACTCTGATTGTTGAAAAAAAACTTCTGCTCAACAACGTAAATAACACAATGAATGTTGTTGAACTGTCAAAATGAAACAGATTAGTAGTAATTGTTTACGACAATGTATTGCGTAATTAGATAACTGCTTATCCCGCTGTCAACACTTGTATCTTCTTAATCATCTTTAAATTATTCGTCGTCGTAATTAAAAAACAGTGTTCTTACCTGGAGCAAATATTCCGCCATTCCCAATAACTTTTCTAAGGAACCTGTGGAGATCGTCCTTTTCCATGCACGTCTTCAAAATCATCTCGAGATCGACGGGATGTACTGTGACTGCACAAAAATAACACTTTCATCGGTTGAGTTTCTTACTCTGTGATCTGTAGATACTTTTTGTTAGTACAAAGAGAAAAACAAAAGAAAGATACCCCTCTAAGGTTCCTTCAGGAGAAAGAATTAAACTAGTTGTGAAGAAAGAAATTAAACATGGATAGGTGAATAGTGTTTGATTATCAGTAGGTACTCTTACCGAAGAATAATATAGGTCCCAACCAAACTCTAATGATTCCTTCATTTTGCATGCTCTCGTAGCTTAAATGCTGCAGTTGATTCATGATATCTGTAACCCGTAATAACTAATTTAGTCACCAAATTGATATATATCACAATAACATATGTGTAGGCAGAGGACCAGGTGTCTCAAAACTCAAACTCAAAGCATTTATTTCAATTAAACCATTTACAGGCACTTTTGAATTGTCAAAGAGTCGGTCAGTTAGTCAGAAAGTTGAAGCTAGTTGCCCATTCCAAAACGTAGATCTCTATGGAGAAGAACGGGCAAGAAACTCCAAGGACACTCTTTTAAATATAGAAATTACAAAATCCTGGGTACAATACTTTTGTTGCTTCTATATGTGATAACAATGTAAAATAAAACAATAATCAAAAACGATTAAAAATATAAGATTAAAAATAAGCAATGGCAGATAAGAGATGACCAGTCTCAACCGACGGCGCCCGTTCACGAACATGACGCGTGGATCAGCACCATCCAGCTCAACCATTTTGTAGGGAACCGAATGATCCAACACACTCGCCACCATCAGCGAGACATTTAAGTGAGCATGACATACTCTCAACTGCCATGCTCTTTCAAGTCAACATACAACAAAACAACATAGTAAACGGCTCCATGGTACTCACATTTACAAATATTGAAAAAAAAAAAATGCTTCTAAATTATACAAAACTATAGTTTGCAATGAATTATGAATATTATGAATGAATTTGTGAAATTAAAAGAATTTTACTACCAAAAAGAAAAAAAAAACATTATTAACTTTTGGAGTATTCAACAATTAAACCTTGGTTAAGTAAAAATAAAAAGTAAACATTAAGTTCGTAAAGTCAGAAAAAATAAAAAAGGGGAAGCAACTCTTCCAAAAATAAACATGTTAACTAGTGAGCCCAAGTGGCTGTGGAGCAGGACCAGCATTAAGCCAAGCATTTTTATCTATGATATAATCATCCAACTTATAATATGCTTGTCTACATAGTGTGCGTTTAATGCAAGTTTTAAATTTCTTCTCATTTAGTTGAAGAATATCGAGTGGTATTTTATTATAACATTTTACACAGTACCCCATAAAAGAAGTGTGTACTTTAGACAACCTGAAACGTGGTTGATCTAATTTGTTCCTATTTCTTGTGTTAAAATTATGCCTATCACTTATTTTACTAAAAAGATGTAAATTTTTTCGAACATACATAATGTTTTCATATATATACTGACAAGGTACCGTCATGATGTTAATTTTCTTAAACAGTTCCCTTAGAGATTCACGTCTGCGGAGGTTGTAGATGGCTCTGATAGCCCTTTTTTGCAGAATAAAGATAGAATCAATATCTGCGGCCCGTCCCCACAGCAAAATACCGTAAGACATGATGCTATGAAAGTAACTAAAATAGACCAGTCTCGCGGTATCCACGTCTGTTAGTTGGCGGATTTTCCAAACAGCGTAAGCGGCTGAACTCAGCCGCCCTGCAAGTGATGTTAAGTGAGGACCCCACTGTAGTTTTGAGTCAAGCGTGATTCCCAGGAAAACTGTTTTTTCGACGAATTCTAGTGTCTCCTTATTCAATACAACGTGACATTCACTACTTCTAACATTCGGTAACGCGAATCTTATGCATTTCGTTTTCTTCTCATTTAATACTAAATTATTTACAGTAAACCAATTATGGACCTTTAGCATAGCGTTATTTACGTCGTCAAGTTCTTTGCATGTCTGTTCACCTTAAAAATCAGTGATGTGTCATCAGCAAATAACACCATTTGTGGTCGGTTTTTCATACACCTTCATTTCGCGACAGGGGCGAACCTATTTCCATCAAAACTGAACTGCGGGAAATTCCTAACGAAAGAACAATAACATTGCCTGACTTTGGGATCGAACCCTGGACCCCATAGAACCAAGTCAACTTAAAACATAATTTATTTTTGACGTGTAAAAGTGGTTTTCTGAACCAATTTACAGAAATAAATATCATTTGTCATTATCATTTAAACAATATATATGTTTTTAAGAAAACTTTTATAAAGCAATCATTATATAAGAGTATTTTGAAGGGTTTTTATACAAACATTTCCGGCCGGGCGCTCGCATGTATTCGACCGGTACCGCAATTTCTATATATCGCGAAGAAGGTTGTCAAAATAATGTTCGAATTTCCAAGCATGTTTGAGAAAAATATAATTTATAATTATCATTTAAATAATATATGTTTTCCAGAAACCGTTTAAAAAATAATAATTATTTAAGTATTTTAAAATATAATATAATTAGTGCACATAGCGGTAACTTAGCTGACAAGATGAACCCTTCCGTCATCATGCATGTGACATCCATATTTAAGTAAAACTCACCTTCAGTATTACCGGCCAGCGTGTGCGCCACCCCTATCAAAGGCAGCTCATCCTTAGGTGCTGGTAAAGCCGAGGCCAACTTATTCATGTGCCTCCTCCTGTACCAAAACGTCACCGTCCACAACACGGTAACCAGGAGCAATAACCACAGAAACATATTGACACTTTTTAGGACACTTGGTACAAAAGTACGTGTAGATCAAAGGAAGTATAGGAACATGGTTTGCGCGCGCGCCAACTCGCGTGTCAGTCTTGAGTAATTGCGTAACGATTTATATGCACATTTTCGTCCGGCCGTCGCGGCCCGCACTAATTCCACTCTGGTAAACAGGGTCGCATAGTCCACGGTATGGTTAAGGCGACGATAACCGATTTTTAATGATTTTATACTGAAGTTCACGTCTAAACGAGTAGTGTTAATGATGTGAAAAAAAATTATGTTAAATTAAAGCAATTCCTAATTCCACTCTGGTAAACAGGGTCGCATAGTTCACGGTATGGTTAAGGCGACGATAACCGACTTATAATGATTTTATACTGAAGTTCACGTCTAAACGAGTAGTGTTATTGATGTGGAAAAAATATATGTTAAATTAAAGCAATTTTTTAATAACTTAATATATGAGTATTTAAAAAAAAAAAAGCAAAAAGCGTTACATAACGGGCTGGAATAAGCATGTGACGCACACGGACAGGCTCGGCTTGATTTTCAAACCTGGACGTTGTTTGGTAGGCCGAAAAATGGATTTGTATGAAAAAATGATGGAAAGTAGGAGGGTTTTTAAAAGTAGACTAAAATGGTGTCAAAATAATAACGACCAAATAAAAATGAACATTATTGCAAGTCATCATGATGCAAAGAATGTTGGTAGTTTTTGGAAAGCCACGAACAGGTTGAATCCCAGGTCGGGTCTGCCTGTGAGTGTTGAGGGCCTTAGTGATCCCAATGATATCGCCAACCTATTCAGCAGAGCCTTTAAGGTTGGGTCTCCCCTAGGTAGGTCGTCTGGCGGGCCGGAGGTGGTGGGGGGGTCCGCAGACATGCCTATTAGGTTTGCGGCCAGGGAGGTAGCTACTGTCATACGCAACTTAAAGAGAGGGAAGTCGCCGGGTCATGACAGCCTAAGTATAGAGCATTTACTATATGCTGGTAAGCACTTACCACGGGTACTAGCAATGTTTTTAGCTTGTGCCTGAGTCACTCGTATCTTCCAGCTGATTTACTTAAAACTATTGTTGTACCCATTGTTAAAAATAAGACTGGAGATGCGAGTGACAAGAGTAACTACAGGCCTATATCCCTGGCTACCATCATTGCAAAGGTGTTGGACAGTCTGATTGATCAGCAGCTGGATAAGCACTTAACACTCAACGACGCCCAGTTTGGGTTTAAGCCACGTTTATTCTAGGAAACAGCTATACTATGCCTCAAACAGACTGTTCAATACTATGCAAGTAGGAAAACACCAGTATATGCATGTTTTCTTGACCTCTCCAAGGCCTTCGACCTTGTATCTTATGACTGCCTATGGAGGAAACTGTCAAATGTTAAGAACCTCCCAAGCGATATCATTGGGATGCTAAAGTATTGGTATAAAAACCAATACAATTATGTTAAGTGGGCGGGTGTCCTGTCGGATGCATACGGGTTGGAGTGCGGTGTGAGGCAGGGGGGAATCAGCTCACCCAAGCTATTCAACCTGTATGTAAACGAGCTGATCTGTGACCTCAGCAGTACCAATATCGGGTGCTCCATTGACGGGCACTGCGTCAATAACATCAGCTACGCGGATGATATGGTATTGCTGAGCCCATCGATCAGTGCACTTAGGAGGCTTCTTCGCATCTGTGAGGACTATGCGGTGGCTCACGGCCTCAGGTACAATGCGACCAAGAGCGAGCTACTGGTTTTTAAAGCGGGTAACAAATGTTACAATACTGTCCCACCTTGGGGGGCGCTCAGCTTTCCAGGGTCACGAAGTTCAAGTACCTGGGGCATTGGATCACCGATAGTCTGTCCGACGATGTGGACGTGGAGAGGGAACGCAGAGCATTGGCGGTTCGATGTAACATGCTGGCTCGTAGGTTTGCACGTTGTACTAGGGAGGTGAAAATTACACTCTTTAGAGCGTATTGCCAATCTATGTACACGTGTGCCCTATGGGTCAGCTATACAAAAAGCTCGTACAGTGCTCTGCGAATCCAATACAATAACGCCTTCAGAGTTATGTTGGGGCTGCCGCGCTTTTGCAGTGCATCGGGGATGTTCGCGGAGAATGGCGTGCCAGATTTTTACGCACTGATGCGGACACGGATAGCATCCCTGATGCGGCGAGTGCGCGACAGCTCCAACAGCTTGGTGGCTATAGTAGCCGACAGGACAGACAGTCCATTGATGTGGCAATGGATGACCACTCATCGTGCGTCATTCGAATATTTAAAATAAGTTGTTTTTGTGTATGTATGTTTTTTAATGTGTGTATGTATGTTTTGTGTATAAAATTGTAATGTGTTGTTTATGGATTTATGGTCTGAAATAAATTTATTATTTATTTTATTATTTATTTAGATTATGTTTATACTACATAGTGAAATTAATTTGTAAAGTTATATCTAACGCGGATAAAAACCAGAATAAGAATAACGCAAAATCTTTCAAGCATATTTTTCTGAAACCTTCACCAGTTTAAAGATAATTTAATTATTGATCTTATATTATACGCGTTTTATTAAAATACCTTTTTTTTATGTACAATAAATTAATAATGCGTCTAATTTGGTACAGCGCTCCTGGATGGGCGAGTCCTATTACTGGCTGGACGTACTACGCGTTGCCTGAGCTCAGTACAGAACACGCGAGTTAACCACTCAAGGTCACTGGCATATATCTGCGACTCACCAAACAATCTTCGGAACACGAGGAACTATTATTATATTTAAAGGTGCTCCCTCACCGGGAATTTTTGCCTGTAATGTAACGTTCAGAGTCGAGCATTACAGAGGCCCTAGTGTGAGTTTCTTTTAACCATCTCGACTTTACGTATCGACCGCGTTCGGCGCTCCGATTGGCAGCCGGCCGGCCTTCATCATTGAAGGGCCCATCGGAGCGCCGAACGCGGTCGATGCCTCTGTGCGCAACCTGTAATGATACAATTCGAGCATTACATCAGTGAGGGAGGAGAACCAAACATTACAGTGCGCAACCAGAATGATACAGTTCGAGCATTACTTCAGTGAGGGAGGAAAACCGAGCATTACAGTGCGCAATGTCTGTAATATTTAATCTGAAATTTTACCTTACAAGCGAATGCCCGTCAGTTATTTTGAGCATTACGTTACAATACTAGGCAGTCAATGTAAATGTTATTTGATCCTTTTATTTAACTAATTAGTGATATTTGACATTTCTCGGGACCCTAGGGTCCCAGACCTTTGCAAGGCGTACGAGGGGCCGAAGCCAACTCGCAGAGGCCCGGCGTGTATAATGAAACGAGGCACTAACCTACGATTATCTCTGTACGCACTATGCTAGTGCTCCCAAGGAGAACCCCCGGTTGGTGCAGGACTATTGCAAGATATGGAAACAAAGATATTGGATTATGGGTTTGGGTGGCTAAATGAACTGGTTATTTAGAACTATGGAAAGACTATGACCCCTGCCTGACCAATATTTTAAATACTCAGGTAAAATGGCAGGGGGTGACTTGCACACTCAATAATGGGCCCCCGACAACGGGCGCTAGCACAAAGTGTCGTAGCGACAAGGGGGCAACATGTCGTGAGGTGCTTATAAGGAGTGGAGCAGTATTCCACGGCTATCAGGACAATCCCGGAAGCACGGTCAAGATCCCTACCAGCATCTTTCTAGATATCATATCTCATATTTCCTTCCTCCGAGCACGCTTGCTCTTGCGAATCTCCACTCAAGCCGGACAATTAAGGCAAGAATGAGGTGGAAGCTCTGTTCCTCGTCAGTGTTCACTCCAGTCGGCCAATAAAGGCAAGCCAGAGATGAGGAACAAGATTTCTCCCGGGAGATAGGGTCCCTGGGGTCACTACTGCCGAACAGCTCGCCACATGCTTTTTTTTTTTTGGATCTGAAATTATCAAATAACTTCTCCCGCTCTGGGCGGAGCGGGAGGGCGTGTCAGACTCTTACTGACTAAAACCCACCCGTGTTCCTTCAGTTGCCTGTACGTTTCCAGGGGCCACGGTATCCCTTTCGGAACCCTTCAGTTGCTGACATCTAATTGGGAAGCTCGTGGAACACAACGCGCCGTCGACCCGCGCCTGGTCCTTATCGGACGGCGAGCTACCCATTGCTCACCGTCCGCAAGCCCGCGCCTACGGTGGCCGAGAATCGGCCTGCGATTCCCGACGCCCAGGGAGTATCCTGCGGTGGTTAGGGGCGTGGGTGCGAAATTTGCCTCTCCCGCACGCGTTCTGCCTCCTCCTTCAGCTCGCCACATGCTGCCCTGCGGATGTAACTATAATAATTAGTGATCTCATTATTATAGTTTTGGATTTAGGTAAAATTAAACTCACGGTATGCAATGACTCCAGGTTGACAAGTGACAGGTATATTGCACAGATAACTAAACACTACTATTATAAATGATTTTTTATTAACTTATTATAACATTACTGCCGAGTATTGTAACGTAATGCTCAAAATCGAATCTGTAACTTTACGGTACAGGCGAATGCTCCCGGCGAGGGAGCACCTTGAGAGTTTAATGTGTATCAAGTCTCGGAAATGCATGCCCTTTATACTTTACCTGTAGTATTTGATTTACTATAGGTTTCTACTGCGTAATGTCTAGCATTATTGCCTAGCATTATATCTACTCACACAGTTCTGGTTTGTGACCAGGGTTCCAGACCCGGGCCGCCCAAGCTAAATGTCTGTGTACCGTCGGCAGAGCATCCTCGGGAACACATAGAGGCCCAAAGCCTGAAAGGGGCTGACCTGAATATTTTAGAAAACCTTCAACCCAGTATATAGAGGGTGACTTACTAAGAGTGGCGAAACAGCTGGTGTCGCATGACAGTAAATCACAAAAACTTGCTGTTAAATATCAGGGTTTCTATCGCTTAATTACAGTGCTCCCTAATGATTCCTGATTTAATCCTTCCTGGTTAAGACACACCTCTGACACGTAAACGTGGGAGAAAATATGAAAATATTGTAGCAATCGACAAAATTCGACACTGGATGAATAACCTACACTAGTCTTAGATCCGCTTCGATCCGAGATTAGAAGGCGAAAATCTGTGTTTGAAGGCCTATTCCAGGCCCATTTATCTCTATGTAGTCTGTGGGCTCATTTGAAATAATCCCGTTTGCTTTTTGACGTAATTATCAGGATTCTGCCCACAGACTACATAGAGATTGATTCTGTCAGCATTCATATGTCATACAGACAGATATATAAAAAAAGTAAAAAAATACTCTATGAATAGTAAAAGACAACAAGTTTTTTATATGGAGTCATCCATATAAAAAACTTCTTGTATAAAATTATCGTTTATGATTTGCGTATTTGCCTTAAAAATAATTACCAAGTGAAATGGAAATCATTCCAGAAAATTCGGAAGCTTCAATTATTTTGAAAGCTCTGATCGTATAATATAGTTATGAATATAAAAAAAACCAACAAAAATATTAAAATTATTTTAATCTAAAATAATACTTCCATATGAACCTGGCTGTATACAGGGTAGCAGGGACATCGACGCTAAAATTGTTACCATGGATTGGATTTCAGTACATGATTCTGAGACCCCGTGCGTTGAAATTTTTCGTCGGTTATTTAAAAAAAAATGTTGTTCCATACATTTTGACAGCGTAGGTATTGCTCTTTTCTATGAAACAGCAGATAAACGCAGTTTCAGAATCATGCAAACAAAAAAAAAACAAAATCTAGCTGGCAGGTACAAAAACAAACAAGGTGTACATATTCCCGCGCTTTTCAGTGACGTCACGTAGAAACTTTTTGTTTTTCTCTTCTTTCCAATGCCACTTGGTATCCGTCGACAGCCTTCATCATAATATCGAGTTTGACCTTCATTTTTGGTATAGGACCATCTTCTCTGTCTTCGACTACTTTATATCGTCGCAGTACTGTTGACAACGCTGTTTGAACTGACATCAACGCGTATTGGTAGCCTGTGAACAAAAGAATTTGGATTAAAACTACCATAAATAAGATAAAAAGACTATCTGTTCTTATACCGGGTTTCATGTGAAACGATTGACTTGTAAGGAAGGTAAGCTCTTATTTCTTAAAGTCTGCATAAAATGTTTTTCTCTAACAGTTTCAGCCGTATCAATCACTCTCTTTGTTAATTTATCATCCCTCACACAATCCATCCATGTTTTCTTTGGTCCCCCTCTCCCCCTCCAATATTTATATTTATCACTAGCTGCTCCAGCGGCTTCGCCCGCGTGATATCTTTGAAATTATAGCCTACTAGCTGCGCCCCGCGGTTTCACCCGCATAAATCTCAGTCCCGTGGGGATCTTGGGATAAAAAGTATCCTATGTCCTAATTCAAGTCCTGGTCTACCCATGAGCCAAATTTCATCCAAATCTGTCCGGCTATTTTAGCGTGAAAGCGTAATAAACAAAAAAACTCACTTTCGCATAAATTATAATATTAGTTAGGAAGATACTCAGTGATAATTATAGTGGTGTTTTTTTTTTTTAATTGGTCCCGGAGTTGTTGATTTTATTCATTACAAACAAAAATACAAATCTTTTCTCTTTATAATATTAGTGTAGACTAGTTTCTGCCCGCGACTTCGTTCGTATGCGTGGAAGAAACGTAATGGCACTCGAAAATAGTGTAGTTTTCTGTCAGTGAAAGCTTTTTTGTAATCCGATCAATACATCCAGAGATTACGTCTTTTTTTTTTGGTGTTTTTTATCAAATAACTTCTCCTGTTCTGGACGGAGCGGAGGGCGTGTCAGACTCTTACTGACTAAAACCCACCCGTGTTCCTTCAATTGCCTGTACATTGTCAGGGGCCACGGTATCCTTTTCGGACTTTCCCGCAACCCCGGCAGGCATCGGCCCTATCGGACCCCTTCAGTTGCTGACATCTCTTTGAGGCATGCGTGGAACACAATGCGCCGTAGACCCGGGCCTGGTCCTTATCGGACGGCGAGCTACCCAATAATGCTCACCGTCCGCAAGCCCGCGCCTACGGTGGCGGGAATCGGCCTGCGATTCCCGACGCCCAGGGCGTATCCTGCGGTGGTTAGGGGCGTGAGGGCATGAAATTTGCCTCTCCCTCACGCATTCTGCCTCCTCCTTCGCGAGCATTACTGCTTCGCAGAAGGAGGTGACGGCCTCCCATGCCTTCTCGCTCCGTACCATGGCCTGGACCAGGGCCGGACGCGAGAGATCCCCGCCACCGATCTCTTACAAACAAACAACTTTAGTTTACTTTTTTTTATGTTTGTTCCCCGATTACTCGAAGACAGCTGGATCAAGTTGGAAAATACTTTTTTGTTTGAAATGGTATGCTTTCTAGGTGGTCCCATTTTCATCAAGTCAGGATCGGATGATGTAATCCTGGAGAATTCGAAGGAAATCTCTTCAAATATTATAGGCACACCTATAAGATATGTTTTACAGTAACACGTGCATTTGCTCTAGGAAAACATCATTTGGTGAAGTTTAACTGATGATGAAAACCACAGATGGCTACTGGAACTACTCAATAATAAGTATCTCACGGGTTGCGATTCGATTATTTTAATATGGTTGCGATACAAATTATGGTCGTCACAATGCATAGGGTGAAGTGGAGCTGATGGCAAAGTACCAGGAGAACTCCTCAACAGTTTAGTTTAGCTCGCCAGTTTTTCATACATGTGGGTGGACGCACATGTACGAAAAATCGACGAGCTGCACGAAACTAACTTAGTTTAGCTGGCGGTGTACGCCTCGTTTTAACGTCCCTGCGGGAAAAACAATATTTTGTAAAAGGTGATGAGCTGTTGACATTAGGCTTTTGTAACTTGGATAAATTACAAACCCTTTTTCACAAAAAAAAACTTCCGATGTTTTAGTTATTTTTCACTTTGTAGCTAACGAGGTTAAGTCAGTCTGAGTATTGTGCATCTATTTTATACTAAATAACCCTTCCTTTTAGCTTTGCGGTAGTCGGGTAAAAACACTTTCCAGTGTCATCAATACTAAATCAATCTACATCTGATTACAGGTAGGTATTTCCGGTTTTATCTAAACGGTGCAAAACCACGGACATAAATCCAGTACCTATGCTCTGCCCATAGTAAAAATCTTCGTTCTACCAACAATCGTCTTCTAAAATGTTCTTCTCACCGCTCTGATTTTATTCACTCTCCTTTCTTTGTCCAGGCGGTATTTCTTTGGAATGCGCTTCCTCTGAACATCAGAATGAAGGCACGTGAACAAATTCGTGAAAAGTTAGCAGAATCTTTGCAGCGCTGATTTGCTGGATTTGTTTTCTCCTCTAGATACCTATCGTTATTTCTCCTGTCAAAGTTTATTCGGTTTATATGTATGTATGTATCTATGTATTAGTAGGTATTCATTTTCAAGTTATCTCAAAATGCCTCAGGCATTAAGTCCGCCTTTGTACCGTATTTTTTTACTTGTGCATAAAGTTTTAATAAATAAACAAAGGAAATTCCTTTTACGATCTATAAAATGCAGGCACGTGCATTTATGGAGACATAACAAACAAGTATTAGTACTTAGTTACCGGAAGTAATTATCATTACGATTGAGAGCGATGTTTATCAGGGGTACTCAATATAGAGCCGCAACCAGCTTAGTTACTGCTTAACGGTAGTCCGTACGCCATCTAAAAAGAATAACTGACAGACAATACGAAATCATTGTAGTTAAAAATTTTGCTTTTATGAGAAATTTATAGGTCTGTCCCGAGGTAGCTCGCTGGGTAATTGCGTAATACACTTACAAGGGCAATGCCTTTCATCTTGACAGTTCAACAACATTCATTGCGTTACTTACATCATGAGCAGACGATTTTTTTAAACATGCATCAATTAGCATATTCCTTCAAAATCTTTCGGTTTGTGGTTAAAAGTGTGTTACACAATTACCCATCTGCATTAATGCAGTGGTCAGCAATGAATATTGCAGATGTTTAAAACAGGTTGACTGTCTCTGACACGTACCTAACACGAAGTAAGAGTCTGTGCACACGATGCGTTGCGACGGCGCGCGGCGGCGCGGCGCCGGAGCGGTGTCGCTGCGGCGTTTTACATACAAATATCCAGGGTATGGCACACGGTGCGTTCCCGGCGTCGCACCGCACGTACACCGAATTTGCAGCCCGCGAGACGAGGCGGGGGGGGGGTGCACGCGTTGAAACGCCGGAGCGGCACCGCTCAGTTATTTGTGTGACCGCCAGTGCGGCGAAATATTTTCGGCGCGGTGCCGCTGCGGCGTAACAACGCCACGGCGCCGCAGCGCCCGTGTGCCCGCCAATGCGGAGAAATCTTTGCGGTGCGGCGCCGCAACGCATCGTGTGCACAGGCTCTTATATGCCACTTTTTATATAAATCATTTCTTCAGTACAAAGATGCACAGTTGCATGTGCAAACAAGTATTTAACTGCTTCATGGATACAAGGTTAATCAAATAGAATAATGAGATATCAGGACGAGACAATACAGAATGTTTTGTCCTCGTACCGAGTAATGGCCCAAACAGGGCCAAAATATATTCAGTAAGTAAAAGGCAGTTTATATTTGGGGGCCCCCTACGTACATGCTAAATATAAAAGTAGTGTGCTAAAATTTTCGAGCTTGCTGCGCTCAAATTCAAGTCATTTATTCTGAAAACTAGGCTGAAAATCAGCACTTTTCGAACGTCAAAATTACATAAGACAGTCCGCCAAAAACGCCCGCTCTTCACCACTTCCTAGTGCTTTAGCTGGGAAGAAGAAGTGGCGCAAAAAAACTCCCCAGCAGTACAGCTGTCTGAATAGTTAGCTTGCACTTGCATCCTACATTCTCTTTTTTCTCAGACTTTTCTGCGTAAGTCAAAAAAGTAATTCCTATTCATGTATGCTACCAAAGCTTAGCTATCCGGTGCGGGCCGCGGGATGCTAGAATATTCGAGCTTGCTTCGCTATTGCATTCCACATTTTCAAACAAAGTGATTCCTATTACTATGTTTAACTCTCTACGCTCGCTCTAGCATCCTATATTCATCTAATGCTCTAACTTTTCAGTGTAATTCGACAAATTATTTCCTATTTCTGTATGAATAGGCAGTCTGCTTAGAATTTTGAATCTTGGTAGTAGGTACCTAGAATACCTTTTACTTTTCAATCTTTTCTGGGCAAAACTAACACTGTTCAACCCAAACCCCCCCCAAATGGTGGCCCCCGACAGGCTTAGTCTGCCCATCCCAGCAGCGTTTATTTGTATGCAACCAGTGTTTCTCATTCTAACTGAATAAATTGTATTCTGTTTTTGGGAAACACCTAAATGTCTTAAACCAATAATTCAAATCCTTATCTATCCATGTACCTACGACCTACATACCTACCTTACGACAAAATAAAACAGCGATAGCTACAGAATATTTACTTGTAAGTCATCTTCACTTCATGATCAAATTCCTATTTCCATTTGATATTAATCGGTTCGAACAGATAATTAATTCTGGGTTTTCAGTACACACATTCGGTCATCTTCTTTCCTACAATTAAGGCAGCATAGAAGGTCATTTCTTTTCTAGGAATGGTTTGCCATAAAATGGAAGACTTTCGGATTTACTCTATCCAAATTGAATAATTAAAAATACCTTGAAATGAAATTGATACCTTGAATTAATTGAATATACTTTGCCAATAAGTTAATCTTCACTACGATTGATACGATGACCTATTCTAGTAAGGATATCAGCACGAAATACGCCCTTGTAACAGCGAAACAGATATGTATATAAGTCATAAGATCTCGTACCTACTTGTTCGAGCGTCTATTACCCACTTAGTTACTTACCGAGGCAGTTCCGAGGTCCATTACTAAAAGGCATGTAACTGCAAGGGTGTTCCAGGTTGAACCTTTCAGGTAGGAACCTGTCAGGGTCGAATTGCTCGGCGTCTGGACCCCAGTACTTGGGGTCCCGGTGGACGCCCCATATCGAGCAGGCCACGCCCGAACCAGCGGGCAAAACGCGACCAGATGCTGTAGGCAATAGAAGACATAATTGATTATTCCAAACTGACCTCAACCTCGAAATAAAAGTAGCTCAATAAGAAAAATTGGTCTCCCTTTCTACCAGAACTCAACATCAGGTAATTAGCCGTAGCAAAGAAGTAGACCACTCTAAATGTTAACACAGGTAATTTACCAAACTTACCTACGTTTTCAAGAGAATACTGGCGACTATCGACTTATATTCAGTAAAAGAAAAACCTTTCTTCCACAAATCATAATTTCCCCTCTCGCAAAGAGAGCTCTAAGCTTTTTTTGACTAAAAGCTCTAAATCCTACTCCAACATTTCACCCAAACACTGAAAGTCTCTGTTCATATATTTTTATTTTTTTAAGTATTATCTTTACTAGGTACAAACTAAATACTTACGCAGCGTAATATCTTCTAAGACTTTCCGAATGATTAAAGGCACTGGTGGAAATAACCTCAAAGATTCCTTGACTACTCGCATCATATACTTTAACTTGATTAAATCTTCTTTTACTAACATCCGATCATCGTCAAATACCTCGCAGAGTCTGTAAAGAGATAATAATTTTAAGTAATATTAAATCATTTTATTTGCATTACTTAGGTAGGTACTATCGAAGAACTTCATGTGACAGCAGTTTGAAAACAAAATCCCGTGAACACGATCTGTTTAACGCCCCTATTTGCGTCAACCAAAAACATACATAGTAATAGTTTGTCGTTGTTCGTGTGTTTTGTAGGCTCTGTTACAATGATTACCTTTTTCGACCGCTAGGAACAGAACAAAAGAACACAAAGATGAGAAACTTATTAATTTTAATGTTTACTGTCTTTTTTTCATGTACAAAACCATCACCTTCCTTCTGGGGCAGTCGGGTAAAAACAAGGGACACATGAAAATTTGATGCTGCGATACTATTGGTTGATGAGATTTCTATACCGGCCGAGCGCTGCAACCAGAAATAGTCTTTACGGTACACAGATATGAAGTTCTTCGATAGTACATACTCCCTAATTTTGACAGTAATTTTGAAGTTCTATACAGTTTGTTAGGTTAAACAAGGGTCGAGGGACATACTATAAGGAAATTAACAATTAGCTCCACTCGCGCAGGTGGAGATTCACAGATGACTGCGGGCCGAGTACGGCGGCCTACCTACTGTGACATGGTTCGGGTCACACATTTTATCACAGTTGTTTGGGCGACAAAGCCGTTTTGTCTTAAATGCTAGCACGGTGACGTTAGATAATTTCTTGACATGTGACATAACTTCTTGACGTTTAGTTGGGACTCATTATGTCTTATTTGCTAATATGGGCGCACCCATTTTATCATCATAATTGGAAAATTGAAAAAAATAAATAATAATATGCCAACGCGTATCAAACGATGTTTTTCAACACACTTGCGAGGAAAAAGAAAATAAGATTTTCTGAAAAATTATATTTTGTAACAATTTTTTATGAAAAATGGCTTGCGGATTTTCTAGGAGAGGCCATGAGTCGAATCCTTCTTGGAAAACTATTTTTTTAAGTTTCGAGTTTAAAAACTGTACAAGGGTAGATAGAGAGTTGACTATATATACACTTCAGAGTTTAGTAGGTATTGTTCTATTGACATCTAGTGGATATTATTATGGCTGAAATATAAAAAGTTAGTAAGTTTCTAAGTCTCTGTATTGAAACATGTCAACAACACGTTAAAATACCTATCTGAAAAAGGCTTTCAGTAGATAATTTAAACAAAAAACCCGTTAACTTTGTCACACTATGAAGTTAGCAACAAGAAAGATCGTGTAAGTATTGCACTTTAGTATGGAACAGCTAATTTTTTCACAGTTCTTTTTGCATTGTAGCGTTTTTAGTCAGTCTTACATTCCTGTATAGTCGTAGCATCAATGAATTGTTTCTGACAATTAAACTGTTGCACTTGTTATTTGAGTTACATAACAACTTATGTAGATAAAACAGTGAATAGTCCTCATAATTTTAAATTACATGGTATTACATTGATTGTTTTATCTTGTACTTAATTAAGCTAATCTACAAACAACTAATCTAAGTTAGTTACAGGAAAATCGTGAGTAATAAATCCAACATTATTCATAGACGTCAATCTATCAATAAAGTTGTACCTATCTGCCAATTTGTCTTGTTATTAATATGAACAAAGAAATCAATATAAAATACAGAAGTTATAAATTATGTTAGTTTATATTATACATAACACCTAAGGTTGTCAGAGACCTCACAATGATTAGTTTTCGCAGAAAAATAATTAAGAAAATGTCTGCTGTTATTACTACAAGTACAATGAATTATTTATTTTGGAAGATTGTAAATATTTAGTTCACATGTAAGGTTTCTTTTCCTAAGATTATTTGGGTCAGTGACAGCTCGGCCTGAGTCAACTCAACCCGAATATTTAAATACCAGATATTTCACTCCCAATCACGGTGATGTGTACGGTCAAGCAGAAAATTGGCCAACCGGAAAAGATATTAACTTTAAATCATAACCTATTTTTCTTTTGCTTTTACAAAATGTTTGTTACATTTTTTTGTTTTTGTTAAACAATGCTCGCCATCAAACAACGTATTTTAAGCTTTCACTCTAATATCATCCATGACGATTCAATATCTTTAATTTCGTCATGCTCATATTTAGTTTTATAGTTTCCGATTATCGGATTAAAACATTTTGTCACTTCAGTCATTCTTATCGCGTTCTAACATGACCGTTTATCCAAAATTGAGACGGTTACACACTTTTCCATTTACAAAATTAAAAGACCACTTACTCTTCATACACTTTCTCTTGGATTTCCGGGTATTTTGCCAACAGCTGCAATGTATACCCCAGGGCCACAGCAGATGTATCCGTCCCAGCTACAGTAAGGGTCAACACTTCTTCTCTTAACTCCACGTTGGTATACCCTTTCTCACCGCCAGATAAGTGTATTAACAGGTCTAGGAATGTCTTTTTTTTGTATGATCCTAAATCTAGAAAAACATTGTTGGATTCAATTTTGAAACAGAAATTAGGTTGCTGCATTAGATACTAAGTAGAAGCAAGAAGATTGAACAATCAATAATCTGCAAGCAGTGATATAATATATCCTAAAAATGATTTCTTACCAAATTCATGATCCACCTCTGTTCTAGACTCTTTTTCGAATTTTAATTCTTGTATCTTCTTTTCAATAACCTGTTAATAAATAAGTTCTTCAAAATCCATTCAAGTTACCAAAAGTGTAAATAAAGCTTGCCGAGGATCAAGGCATATGCTAAGTAGTGGACCTACGCTGATGATAACCCAATCAATAGCAGCCGTTCCACGCATATCCGAAAAAATGTGTAACAAAAGGCAGACAAACTGCGATCTGTCTGATGTTTTCTACAACAACTACGTTACAACTATTAACAAGAGAGGAAGAAATACATAAAGTTACCTTATCAGTAAATCCATGCATGAGTGCTATATACTCCTGGTGCTTCTTATACTTTGGGAACCACTTGTACAGCCAGTCCGGTTGTAACCACAAGTGGAAGATGCGCTCGCACACCAGGTTCAGAACGCGACACATCGCATTTAGGAACGGTTGGTCTGAGTTCTCTTGTGCGTTAATTTTTACTCCCATTGTTGTTTCTGTCAAAGATGGATGAAATTCCAATGTGTCCACGAGGAGAAAAAACCACTAACTGAAGGTGTCCCTGAGCTTCAGGATATATTTCCTTACTAAGTAATTTGTCTAAAGGTATATTTGTATGTGAAGGGAGATAAATAAATACCCAATCGTGAAACCGGTAACCATTCTGAAATTATCTTTGCTAATATTAAATCAGTTTCTAGATTTTAACTGTTAACAAAACTCTGCCATTTTATTAAGACCTTTTATTTTGAAAGTTGGCAACGTCGCAAATAGATGTCAAATATATTATCGCTGTTTTGATAAATTTAGCAATATTACTGTATTATGGTAATATTAAATGTGGCTAACTAGCTAGGATAAACGCTCTTAATTCTAGATAAATCACTAGACTAAGAATCTGTGTTAAAATATACTTTTTCCTATTAGAAACACATCACAGTCTGTACTACAAACTATAAATAGATAAACAAAACATATAATTCAGAAACTTTGCACAAACGAAGTCAAATTGCCTACACAATGGCCACGTTTGCGTGTAGAAATTATCATGACAAATGGATCTAGACTGAGCCGTTCAGCCGTACCAAGTATGATAAACTACGGTAATTTGAACTATGATCAATCTAGGCACAAAGTTCAACGATTTACTAGCCAAAATTAGAAAATAAGTAACGGTGAGTTTGCTTTCGGTTTTGACCTTTAAGGTTAAAAATAGCAATTTGGGAATATAACTGTGTTATTACTGTGTTTTATTATTTATTTATTAATAATAACTGTGCTTTCTCTAACTGACGGGTGAAAATTAATTAGCCACTGCAAGTGAAAAAGTGTGCGGCAAGTTCAATTAGTCAATAATCATAACTATCATGCACTTCGCTCAAACTATTTCGTGCTATAATTAATTGTACTTACCACACACAGAATCCAGGGTATAAGAGCTGAGAAACGGCCAGATGCTGAACTTTCCTATGCCGGAAGAATTCTTCAGTTGCTTCACTAGCTTTTCACTCTGTTCAGCGAACACGTGGACAAAGTTCTCGACAATCTTGGGACTGAAGGCTGGCACTAGGATCTTCCGACGACGGCGCCAGATAGCAACTGTTTGAGAAAGAAAATATAATTTTGGGAAACTGGAACCTAAATCATCTTACATACATACTTAAAGACTCAGATAATTCATCAAGGCACAGCATAAGCATAACCAAAATCAGCCTTATATATTCCCACTACTGGGACATAGGTTGGCTCTCTGTGGAGTGGGGGTTGGTGGGTGGGTGACAGTCATGTGTTAGAAGATGAGTCAGGCTCGACTCTAGCACTGCCAAGTTCACGTGTCTAGTCAGTCAGTGGTATGGGTGTAGACAGTGGATGAGACTGACCATGGCGTCACTACTTCACTAGCAAACGCATGACTTGCAGCTAATTAAAAAGCAAAAAGCAGTTTATCAGTTGAAACATATAGTATCAAAGCCGACAATCTCCAGTATTGGTAAAAAAAGTTAACGATGTAAATATTTTCTATATGGTCAATTCTCCTGTAAAACAAAATTCACTTCAATTGCGGCATTCTCCCATATAAAACGCGATCAGATTAAAAGTGTTGGGAACAAAATCGACAATGTCCCGCTCCTACCAATCAGAGCCCAGCAAACGCCATACTAAATGTTCGCCCAAACGTTCAAATCAAATACGGCAATATTGTCGATATATATTCACTGTCCGTATTAAAGTGGGCAGTCTCCACAAATTACACTTCAAATCTGTTTGTATTTCAATTTAAAATAAATGTATTAATCGATAAATGTTATTATAAACTGTTACTAAACTAGAACTTATTCATTAAAAAATATTTTTCTATGAAAGTTAAACCAAAAACGTTTTTTAACTCAATGGAGATTGCCGGCTTTGATACATAGGACTCAATTGCAATACCCATCATATTTGAAGGATAAGGTCACCGTTGCGCTAATGTTAGTCTGATAATCTGGCACTGCATAGCGTGACATAACACAGTTCATCATGCCGACTCTATTTTAGGTGAAAGTTCATGTTTTACTCAACATAACACGCTTATTTGGCTGTCAGTCCAAGGTGTTAATTGTTAATGCTGCATGGGAACTGAAAACCACCACTACTTCAACCTTGCCAAAAATGAAATAGTTAATCGGTGCAAATCCCCTCAAGATACAGAGTTATAGAGATAGATATAGTTTCTAAGAATCTAAGAATATGTATGAATATAAAATAGGAACTTCTGTAAGGTTTTATGCAAAGTTTCCGGATTATTTTGGTCGAAGCAAGAAGTACTTGTTCAGGTGAAGATTCATAGAGGACCTTACCTACTTCAACAAATAATGGGACACTTAATACCATGTCTCTTGTACCGTAATTGGCATTTAGTAGGAGCTAATTGATAGACTATACCCATAATTAATTACACGTAGCTAAGTTCTGTGGTCTGACGCAATTTAGAAGAAGTTCTTTTGTTGGCATTGTTTTGTCACTAGCATCTGCGATCCTGCCAGATTGTCTTCATGACACAACACAAGTTTACAACACTGCCCGATTTACCTTGTTGTTAGAAGTTTTATGTCCTGTTCGGCTCAGTTACGAAATATTCTGTTGTTACTACATGCGTGTCAGTGCTAATATTATTTTCCTTATTGTTCTACCACCGAATTATCACGAATTCGGTCGCATTTGTTCTTTAGGTGGGACATTTTTAAACAGACGTGACTTGAATATATATGGACTCATTAACATTGATAATGTTACCATTATGGCTATTGAAATTTTAGTCATGTTTTCAAAAAGACCCATTATGTACAAAGACACTTTCACATAATAAACTATGTAGCAGTAACTATGGCCAAGGCCAAAGCCTAGATCTAGGTGCAAAACCGCTAAAACCATGTATCATTCGAGTATCCAACTGAATATCCAACATGACAACAGCAGACACCCTTGTTATGATTAAAATTTCTTCATCATTATTTCAGCCGAAAGACGTCCGCTGCTGGACATAGGCCTCCCCCAAGCACCGCCACTTCGACCGATTCTGTGCCTCTCGCTAGACTTTGTCTTTGGTGTCCAGTGAACTTAAAGCTACCAGTGCATTAAATTCTGAAAAAGTGCAGTCATTTTGAAATGTCTGTTTCTGATCAGCTCGTCCCGCTGTCAACGCTTGTATTTTACTCATCTTGCCGTAATTAAAAACAGTGTTCTTACCTGGAGCAAATATTCCGCCATTCCCAATAATTTTTCTCATGAACCTGTGGAGATCGTCCTTTTCCATGCACGTCTTCAAAACCATCTCGAGATCGACGGGATCTACTACAACTGCAAAAAAATATTTTGGATGAATAGCTAATCCATTGCTACATTGTTCGAAAAATTTGTCTGCTCAACAACGTAAATATGCACAATCAATGTTGTTGAACTGTCAAAGTGAAAGCCATTGCTACTGTAAGTGTGTTACGCAACTGCCCCGTTGTAGATATACTTTTTGTTGGTAAAAAAAAGTTATAAGATTCCTCCAGGAGAAAGATATTAAACTAGTATATACAGTGGATCATGGATAGGTTGATAATATTTGATTATCAATAGGTACTCTTACCGAAGAATAATATAGGGCCCATCCAAGCTCTAATGATTCCTTCATTTTGCATACTCTCGTAGCTTAAATGTTGCAGTTGATTCATGATATCTGAAACCCGTAATTACAACTTTAGTCACCATATTGATATATATGACAATAACATATGTGTTAGCAGAGGACCAGGTGTATCATATCACCTTCATTTCGCGATAGTGGCGAACCTATTTCCATCAAAACCAAACTGTGAAACAAAAATAGATCAAATTTTAAGAAGATTTCCGATATTCATAGTTTAAATACCAGGAATAAACACAACCTCGCTGTACACCGCACTCGTCTCCACAGAGTAGGCAACTCGTTCATAGGTCAATGTCATTTACTTGTATCTTATACAACAAACTTCGATTGTTGAACTTGATTATTTAGAAGATAAAAAAGCTTGTGATAAAATATTAAAATCAATACCAGTATTATATAAACATTACATACAAAATGACATGATTACTTTGTAAAGTATTATATTTATTTTAATTTTGTGAATGTGAGGACTATGTGAATATTTTTTTTTCTTTTCTTTTTTTTTCTAATTTACTTTTAATGATGGTTTGGCAGTTTGAGTAGTTTATACGGCCTACCCAAATGTCCTTTCTTTGGTATTGTTCGTCGAGTTGAGCTCCTTAAGTTCTGAGTTGAGCTCCACGATTACTGACAAATGCTTGCACTGACAGGACAGGTCCACTCAAATCTGTGTGGTTCTTTTCTCAGAAGACCATTTCAGACACTAATCTACATGGTCCTCTTATGGCCTAACCAAGATTATGTCTGGACTTTAAAAGAGACTGTGACCTCTGAGTTTGTTTCGGCCTTTCTTCTCAGAGTAGTCAGATAGGAAACGCCGAACTCAGCGAGCTAATTTTTAATAAAAAAAAATTAAGATGACGTGTAAAAGTAATTACGATAATCCTATTTACAGAATAAACAATTTAATTTCATTTCATTTGTGAGAAATAACAAAAAAGCAATAACATTTTCTGACCTTGGGATCAAACTCTGGACCCCATGGTCGGCAGTCGCACTTGCAACGGAACCAACAGAGCAGTCTTAACAGTTTCGGGGTTAACAGTGGCTAAACAGCTTTAGCGTGTATCAATATCGTCAGATGCATAAGCTGATTGTATTCATGTAGTGTTAAAAGCCACACCATTTCTATAGTTATGTTAGCTATCATTGTGGTCTTTATACTGCCTTTAACGTTTTTATTTCCGGGACACAACGGCCTCCTCCCTGTGAGAGGGAGTGGATCATAATCCACCACGCGGGCCCAGTGCAGGTTGGTGGATGTCACATGTCTTTGAGTTTATTGGTTTCTAGGATATGCCGGTTTCCTCACAAATTACAAAGCAAACAATAATTTGCAAGGCTAACAATTAATTTGTAAAAGTAAAAGCTACATAATCTCTATAAATAAGTTTATAGCGGCCAATTTCGAAAGCGTCAATTAATGTAATCCAGATGAAAAAAAATAAAAAAATAGTTTATATTAAATCCAGAAATGTAAACCACTAGTAGGTAGTATTACAGTTACAAGAGTAGTTTTAGACTTGACGCTGACTTATTGTTTGCATTGAAAGTAATTCGCCATTAAAATAAAAGTTATGTAAGTAAATCAGTTTTATCTGGATTCTAAAATAGACGATGAGTTTCGTTTGTTTTTCTTTTCAAGTCATCTAGTTTTAAAACAAGTACATAAGTGTTTTTTGAATCAATTTACAGAAATAAATATAATTTATCATTATCATTCAAATAATATATACAGGTAAATATAATTTATCATTATCATTCAAATAATATATACAGGCTGGGTAAAGTTGACTTCCAATTGGAAGTCAACTTTAAATTAAAATTATTTTTATTACATAAAAAATTACCGGATATTTTTCTATAAGTAGGTAAGTATATTATTCAGACTTGACTATTTTATAGGGTGAATAAGACCTGCCTAATCTGCTCCTGCTTTATTCTTAAAAATGCGATCGCTTTTAATCGTGTTTTTCAATAAATTGTCTCTTACTTTATTAGGTATCCCACTAACAAAGTCACAAATATTCTGCTTTTCGTATTCAAGCTCACACACGTCACAGAAACCCCACAGAAAAAAAACCAGGACGTGCCTCGAAATACGCAGTGATCTGAAATTAATGGTATTCGTTACTCTTAATGATTTGTTAGAAAAATTGGATCGTATTTTAATTATTTTAAGAACTTCAGGATAAAATTACTGAAAGTATTGCGGTGGTCATGGTCTTATAGACTGTGCATAACGACTTTGCCGCATTTTAACTAAATAATAGACACAGGGGCTTAAAAAACTTTTATACATCCAAATTGGCCATCCGTTATATTTTCCAGAAAACGTTTAAAAAATAATAATTATATATGTATTTTAAAATATTATAATTAGTGCACATAGCGGTAACTTAGCTGGCAAGATGAACCCTTCCGTCATCATGCATGTGACATCCATATTTAAGCAAAACTCACCTTCAGTATTACCGGCCAGCGTGTGCGCCACCCCTATCAACGGCAGCTCATCCTTAGGTGCTGGTAAAGCCGAGGCCAACTTATTCATGTGCCTCCTCCTGTACCAAAACGTCACCGTCCACAACACTGTAACTAGGAGCAATAACCACAGAAACATATTGATACTTTTAATAAGACACTTGGAACAAAAGTGCGTGTAGATCAAAGGAAGTATAGGGACATGGTATGCGCGCGCGCCAACTCGCGAGTCTGTCTTGAGGAAATACGCAACGATTTATATGTGCATTTTCCTCGGGCCCGTCGCGGCCCGCACTAATTCCACTCTGGTAAACAGGGTCGCAAAGTTCACGGTATGGTAACATACAACCTTCAGAACACAAGGAAGCGACAACTATTATTATATTTAAGATAATTTTACAGTTAAATGTGTAACAAGTGTCACAAATGCAATTACCGCGAGGGAACCACCTCAACGTATATACTTTACCTATGTATTATCTAATTTACTGCGTAATGTCTAAGCGCTATTCACACAATTCCGGTTTATGACCTTCCGGACCCGGGCCGCCCAAGCTAAATGTACCTTTGGCAGAGCGTCCTCGGGAACACATAGGGCCCGCATAGCCCGAGGCCTGAAAGGAGCTGACCTGAATGTGTGCATCGTTTATTTTGTGATATAAACAGAAACTAGGTAACTTATCACCAATGATCGGAGTAGGTAGATTGAATTGGGGTCATTGATCCGAAACGTATATATTAATATGGACATTCCTCCGGAATTGGTTGATTATTAAAAAAAACCTTAGGTAGGAATTGTATTAAGGGCGCGTTTTCAAATCGGACAAAATTCTGCTGTTTTTCGGTTCATTTTGTGACAAAACTAAACCGAATTTTATATAACTAAAACTACCACATATAGATTGGTTCTTCATCTTCAAATTATAGTAACTTTTGTGTTAAAAATTATAGTTTTTTATATTGTAAAAACGATCTTCCGATGCCATTTTCCACAAAATTAACGATACTGGGTCGAGTTTCAGTACAGTTTTTATTCTATTATCAACATATTTTGAGATTTTAAAAATACTTTCAGTAGGCAAACATACTTATTTCTAAATCTTAGAAAAAAAAAATGTTTAAAAATGTCACAAACAGTCGCAAAAAAAATAAAAACCAAAACTATTTTTTTCACATATTTTGCTATTACGGATGAATCTTAATGGATTGCGTTAAGGGTTATTTTATTTTTGGTTCCTGTTTTGATTATTGCACAAACATTTCGAAAGAAACCTCAGTCCGCGCTAGACCGCTGTCGTGAGTGGACCCTGTGTTGCCTGTTTGCAGCGGTTCGTGTGGAAAAGATCGCTGTACAAATACAAAATATTCTGTAAACCAAATTTGATACTTGATATTGTGGTAAGATAATTTTATAATCACACATTTTTATTTCGGTAAAAGTAAGTAAAGTTTTAAATGCCTATTCGTCTGGGACTTGATGGAGTGACCTGAAGGTGTACTTCGGTGACTGCAACTGGTACTCCTCGACTAGTACAACTAGATCTGCCGAGTTTGGGCTCGTTTTGTTAGTTATGATGAGACCTCACCACCGGACTTGATGGAGTGACCTGAAGGTGTACTTCGGTGACTGCTACTGGTACTCCTCGACTAGTACAACTAGGTCTGCCGAGTTTGGGCTCGTTTTGTTAGTTATGATGAGACCTTACCACCGGACTTGATGGAGTGACCTGAAGGTGTACTTTGGTGACTGCTACTGGTACTCCTCGACGAGTACAACTAGGTCTGCCGAGTTTGGGCTCGTTTTGTTAGTTATGATGAGACCTCACCACTGGACTTGATGGAGTGACCTGAAGGTGTACTTTGGTGACTGCTACTGGTACTCCTCGACGAGTACAACTAGGTCTGCCGAGTTTGGGCTCGTTTTGTTAGTTATGATGAGACCTTACCACCGGACTTGATGGAGTGACCTGAAGGTGTACTTTGGTGACTGCTACTGGTACTCCTCGACTAGTACAACTAGGTCTGCCGAGTTTGGGCTCGTTTTGTTAGTTATGATGAGACCTCACCACCGGACTTGATGGAGTGACCTGAAGGTGTACTTTGGTGACTGCTACTGGTACTCCTCGACGAGTACAACTAGGTCTGTCGAGTTTGGGCTCGTTTTGTTAGTTATGATGAGACCTTACCACCGGACTTGATGGAGTGACCTGAAGGTGTACTTTGGTGACTGCTACTGGTACTCCTCGACTAGTAGAATTAGATCTGCCGAGTTTGGGCTCGTTTTGTTAGTTATGATGAGACCTTACCACCGGACTTGATGGAGTGACCTGAAGGTGTACTTCGGTGACTGCAACTGGTACTCCTCGACTAGTACAACTAGATCTGCCGAGTTTGGGCTCGTTTTGTTAGTTATGATGAGACCTCACCACCGGACTTGATGGAGTGACCTGAAGGTGTACTTCGGTGACTGCTACTGGTACTCCTCGACTAGTACAACTAGGTCTGCCGAGTTTGGGCTCGTTTTGTTAGTTATGATGAGACCTTACCACCGGACTTGATGGAGTGACCTGAAGGTGTACTTTGGTGACTGCTACTGGTACTCCTCGACGAGTACAACTAGGTCTGCCGAGTTTGGGCTCGTTTTGTTAGTTATGATGAGACCTCACCACTGGACTTGATGGAGTGACCTGAAGGTGTACTTTGGTGACTGCTACTGGTACTCCTCGACGAGTACAACTAGGTCTGCCGAGTTTGGGCTCGTTTTGTTAGTTATGATGAGACCTTACCACCGGACTTGATGGAGTGACCTGAAGGTGTACTTTGGTGACTGCTACTGGTACTCCTCGACTAGTACAACTAGGTCTGCCGAGTTTGGGCTCGTTTTGTTAGTTATGATGAGACCTCACCACCGGACTTGATGGAGTGACCTGAAGGTGTACTTTGGTGACTGCTACTGGTACTCCTCGACGAGTACAACTAGGTCTGTCGAGTTTGGGCTCGTTTTGTTAGTTATGATGAGACCTTACCACCGGACTTGATGGAGTGACCTGAAGGTGTACTTTGGTGACTGCTACTGGTACTCCTCGACTAGTAGAATTAGATCTGCCGAGTTTGGGCTCGTTTTGTTAGTTATGATGAGACCTTACCACCGGACTTGATGGAGTGACCTGAAGGTGTACTTTGGTGACTGCTACTGGTACTCCTCGACGAGTACAACTAGGTCTGCCGAGTTTGGGCTCGTTTTGTTAGTTATGATGAGACCTCACCACTGGACTTGATGGACTGACCTGAAGGTGTACTTTGGTGACTGCTACTGGTACTCCTCGACGAGTACAACTAGGTCTGCCGAGTTTGGGCTCGTTTTGTTAGTTATGATGAGACCTCACCACCGGACTTGATGGAGTGACCTGAAGGTGTACTTTGGTGACTGCTACTGGTACTCCTCGATGAGTACAACTAGGTCTGCCGAGTTTGGGCTCGTTTTGTTAGTTATGATGAGACCTTACCACCGGACTTGATGGAGTGACCTGAAGGTGTACTTTGGTGACTGCTACTGGTACTCCTCGACGAGTACAACTAGGTCTGCCGAGTTTGGGCTCGTTTTGTTAGTTATGATGAGACCTCACCACTGGACTTGATGGAGTGACCTGAAGGTGTACTTTGGTGACTGCTACTGGTACTCCTCGACGAGTACAACTAGGTCTGCCGAGTTTGGGCTCGTTTTGTTAGTTATGATGAGACCTCACCACCGAACTCAATGGAGTGACCACCTAGGTCTACTCGTCAAGGAGAACCAGTACACCTTCAGGTCACTCCATCTAGTCCGGAGGTAAGGTCTCGTCATAACTTACAAAACAAGCCCAAACTTGGCACATCTAATTCTACTAGTCGAGGAGTACCAGTAGCAAGTCACCGAAGTACACCTTCAGGTCACTCCATCTAGTCCGGAGGTAAGGTCTCGTCATAACTTACAAAACAAGCCCAAACTCGGCACATCTAATTCTAATAGTCGAGGAGTACAAGTAGCAGTCACCAAAGTACACCTTCAGGTCACTCCATCAAGTCCGGTGGTAAGGTCTCATCATAACTAACAAAACGAGCCCAAACTCGGCAGACCTAGTTGTACTCGTCGAGGAGTACCAGTAGCAGTCACCAAAGTACACCTTCAGGTCACTCCATCAAGTCCGGTGGTGAGGTCTCATCATAACTTACAAAACAAGCCCAAACTCGGCACATCTAATTCTACTAGTCGAGGAGTACCAGTAGCAGTCACCGAAGTACACCTTCAGGTCACTCCATCTAGTCCGGAGGTAAGGTCTCGTCATAACTTACAAAACAAGCCCAAACTTGGCACATCTAATTCTACTAGTCGAGGAGTACCAGTAGCAAGTCACCGAAGTACACCTTCAGGTCACTCCATCTAGTCCGGAGGTAAGGTCTCGTCATAACTTACAAAACAAGCCCAAACTCGGCACATCTAATTCTAATAGTCGAGGAGTACAAGTAGCAGTCACCAAAGTACACCTTCAGGTCACTCCATCAAGTCCGGTGGTAAGGTCTCATCATAACTAACAAAACGAGCCCAAACTCGGCAGACCTAGTTGTACTCGTCGAGGAGTACCAGTAACAGTCACCAAAGTACACCTTCAGGTCACTCCATCAAGTCCGGTGGTGAGGTCTCATCATAACTTACAAAACAAGCCCAAACTCGGCACATCTAATTCTACTAGTCGAGGAGTACCAGTAGCAGTCACCGAAGTACACCTTCAGGTCACTCCATCAAGTCCGGAGGTAAAGTCTCATCATAACTAGTAAAACTAGCCCAAAGTCCACAGCCCACATCTTTCTACTAGAAGAGGGCTTCCAGTGCCTCCTATCAGTCACTGAAGTAGGCATTTGTATCTAAGTATTATATAGTAAAAATACAAACCACAATACGAAATATTTTTTGTAGATTGCCTATGTATTATAAAGAATATAGAGAAAAAAAAATTCAAAGTACCAAAATTAGTTCACTTGACTACTATTCCCGCAATTAACCGTGCGTACACTTGTGTGTGTGACCTTTGTCAATGTAGTAGTTCGATTCTATACCTATCAAATTTGTAAACGCGTCCTTAAAATGAGCAATATTATATTCTTCATATTTTTTTAACGGCAAACAGTCACGATTCCAAGCTTTGGTAAGTAATATTTTACTTGTTACAAGGAGTTTAAACCGATGTACTATAACAATATTTTTAGTAGGTATTGTGTTTGTTTGCTTAAGCTGTTGAACATACCATCACCAACTTTGAATTGAGTAGGTAGTAATAATATCACTACCAACATTAACAATATTTAATTGAATCCGGAAATACCGGAATTGCTTTCCGGAAAAATGGCTTATCCATGTTATTCTTTCTGTGTGCATTTATGATACAAGTACCAAAAATCAATCTACCTACTCCGATCATTGCTTATCACACCTAAATCTCACTAGTAGCTGCACTTTCGGTATCTGAAATTGCATATCGTAAAGTTTTCACCAAGATACCTGTCCTTTTTTTATCTAACTTCATTTCTGTAACCTACTTCTTTATATCACAAAAGGGAGAGCTCATGAACCGTTAACTTAGGCTTTTCAAGAATAAGCAAATGGAAAGACACGCGGTCTGATCGCACGTGTGGAGTTAAAGCCCAGCGCAGACGACGAGCAGTCTTCAGATTATAGTATAGGAATAAAAAACGAATATTATTGCAGCCTAATTGTCTCACTGCGGGGCAAAGACCTCTTCTCATACAGAATCTATACATCTATGTCTATATAGGTATATTATTATAATAAAATCGTAGCGGAGTCAAAACTGTACATTTAATTTTTTTGAAAAAAGTAATTGGTACGAGGTCTGGGAATATAGTTTTTAGAATTTTTGTCTGTTTATCTGTTTGTCCATGTGTATGTTCCAACATCACGCAAATAACAGATAGGATAGATTCAGCTCAAATTTTGCACAGAAATTCAAAATCTAGCCGTATACCATCCGAAAATATATTAAACGAATCAATAGCTACGACGAGCGATCAAATATGCATACTTTTCTCAACTCAATTCTTGTCTACGTTTTCTGCCGCTAGCAGAAATACTAGAGCAGCAACAAATGCCTTATCATTTCCTCAATTTTTTCTTAATAAAATTGCTTTTACTGAGAGGTAAGTTTTTAAAGCACTTACCAGAATTGATGTTATCAAGGGTAATGGTCGTGATGGGTTGCCGCCGCGCTTCATAAAAAAATGTGCTCGTAATTTGGCAAATCCCCTTAACTTCATCTATACATATAATAAATCTGTAGAAAAGTCATTTTTGTACATTGAAGAAATTGAAACAAAAAATAGCCAGCGTGTGAAAAGATAAGTAACAGAACCCATTTCCATCATTTTTGAAATTTTTGTCTGTTTGTCTGTTTGTCTGTATGTCTGTTTGTTTGTGCGCACATCACGTAAAATCTACGAATTCAATGCTGACAATGTTTATATACAAAAATTATATGTAACTTGAGGTTTAACTTAGTTTTTGTTTCATCGAAATCGGTTCACTCTATCAAAAGATATGATTAATTTAGTGAGTTCAAGAAGTAAAATATTACGTTACGCAATTCAGTATAGTACTTGCAACGACATCTTAAGACTAAAAATAGAACTAATGTTGATAGTTGAAATCCAAATCCGATAGATGGCGTTGTGCAAATGACGTCATTTTCTGAATCGTGGTGTTAAGATTTTCCGCGCGAGAATGACGTCCACCGTGTTTACTAGGCAAATTGGGTTTCGTTAGGTGTCTTAAAAGTTCTTGCGTGTGTCGTAAAAGTTCTTTGGTTGCTTGGTTTATCGATTTTCTAAATTGGTCGAAAGAAAAGTATTGGCTTATCTTATTGGTTTCGTTTGGTCAACTTTGGTCATTGGTTTGAAGTACGAAGTAAAGATTGTATTTTATTTACTTCGTAGTTTGAATCCAATAGTGCCAATCGTTATACAGTAAGTTAGTGTTGCTTACGCCTTCTTCTTCACACAGTGCGAGGACCTACTTCTTTTGCTGAGCTCCGCAAAGTGGACGATATAGAATATCCCACATTTCAAGCTGCTTGCCGCGCACGGCATTTATTAGATGGCGATCAGCATTGGGATGATGCTTTAGCCGAAGCATGCGTCAGTGATAGTCCACATCGTTTGCGCCATTTATTTGCCATTTTGTTGACATTTTGTGGCCTATCGGACGCTGGGCAGTTGTGGCAAAAATCCGAAAGCCGAAGATTTTTTGAGACAGCAAAATATAAATAGTGAAACTTCTGACCAAGTACGTGAAAGCTGCCATAATAGGTCTTTGCTGGCTATACAAGATATAGTTACAAGTATAGGAGGGAACCCCCTCAGTCAATACGGCTTGCCGACACCGACAGTTGGTGGGGAACGAATTAATAGGGAGTATACATCTGAAATAAATTACAACCCCGAAGAGTTAGCAGAAATATTGCGAAATGGCTGTTCAAATTTGACGTCAGAACAACGTCAAATCTTTGATAGAGTATGCTGTAGTGTAGAACATTCATTAGGAGAAATGCTGTTTTTAGATGCACCTGGTGGAACAGGTAAAACTTTCCTCACTAAAGTTATCTTGGCTCAAATAAGGAGCCAAAACAAAATTGCCCTTGCCGTCGCTTCCTCAGGAATAGCTGCCACTTTATTACCAGGAGGAAAAACTGCACATACAACATTTAAAATACCAATCGACTTGGACCGCACAGAAAACCCTGTTTGCAACGTGTCTCGCAATAGTGATAAAGCAAGGGTTTTACGCGATTGCGCCCTTATCGTTTGGGAGGAGTGTACGATGGCAAATCGTAAAGCTGTGGAAGCTGTAGATAGAACGTTGCGAGATATAAGACAAAATGACCGACCGATGGGAGGCTTAACGGTGCTATTCTGTGAAGACTTCAGGCAGACACTCCCTATAATACCCAGAGGAACGAGGGCCGATGAAATAGGTGCCTGTTTAAAGAGCTCTATTTTATGGCGTAGTGTCATATTAACTAATTTGAGCTTTAATATGCGAGCATATTTGGGAGGTGACGCAAACGCGCAGGTTTTCTCAAATTTACTACTTCAAATTGGTAATGGCACATACCCGACTCAAGAAGGAGGTAAAGTAACTTTAGTCGAAAGCCTGTGTTCTTCTGTTGCCTCACAGCAGGAACTCATTTCCTCTGTATACGGAGATCCATCAGAGATCTCGAACCATGACGCTGCTTGGCTATGCCAACGAGCTATTTTGGCACCTCGCAACGACCAAGCAGCAGCAATAAATTCTCAAATATTGGTACATGTTTCTGGAGAAAGTAGGGAATATTTATCTATTAACACGGTTTTGGAAGAAGGAGATGCCACCCACTATCCAGTAGAGTTTTTAGACTCTCTAAATACACCAGGTCTTCCAGCGCACAAAATTTATTTAAAAGTCGGAGTACCAATCATTCTACTCAGAAATTTAAGCCCACCAAAACTATGCAATGGAACTCGGTTGAGAGTAACAAATCTCCAACGAAATGTCATCGAAGCCGAAACCTTAACAGGTTGCGGCTCCGGTGATGTTGTTTTCATTCCCAGGATACCCATTATCCCCAATAATTTTCCGTTTACTTTCAAACGTGTGCAATTTCCTGTAAGCCTCTGTTACGCTATGACTATTAATAAAGCCCAAGGCCAGACGTTATCCGTTGCGGGTGTAGACCTTACTTTTGATTGTTTTTCACACGGCCAACTCTATGTTTCTCTATCACGTGTTAGCAACCCAAACAACCTTTTTGTATATGCTCCGGGTAATTCCACCGCTAACATAGTATATAGAGAAGCATTAACGTAATCAACTATACCAAAGTCAGGACTCTTATCTAAATCATCAAAAAGGCGATATACTCTTATCTAAACGACGTTGTTTTGTTCTCGACAACCACGCGAACGAAGTCGCGGGCACAGCTAGTTTTTAATAAATCGCTCGAAACATCTACATTTCCTACAGAATGAAAATGCAAAAAATTATCGACCGATCTCTATCTTGTCCACATTCTCAAAACTTTTTGAATCAATGATCTGCCCTATATTAACATCTCATTTTAAAACTCAATTTCACCCTTGACAGCATGGTTTCTGCAGCATCAAATCCACTGTCACCAATTTGGTATCATACCTTGACAAAGTCTGTATGAGCATTGAATCTGGACAACAGATCAATGCTTTTTATACCGACTTCAGCAGCGCTTTTGATAAGGTCGACCATGAAATCCTGCTGCTGGGATTACATGGCCTTGGCATACAGGTAGTGCTTAGCAGCGATCTCTCATTTACCACACACATCAATAATATAATTCAAAAAGCAATGAAAACGGTAGGGCTTATCAACAGAATTGGAAAAGAATTTAAGGGAACCTTGACATTGAAAGTGCCCTATAACACCTTTGTGCACAGCCTCGTAAAATATGCATCTCCCGTCTAGAGTACCTATAATATTATAACCGCTTATAACATTCATACATGTATAGAAAGGAAGGAGCGCGTTCAAAAAATATTACGAGGTTCTTGCGGTTTAAAGACCACAAATGTCCATATAGAGCAGAGTCCCCAAACTTTTTATGACGTTGACTACTTGGCATGTTTTTCGGTTTTGGGTAGATCTTACCCCTGCTTATCTCATATTGAATTTTTGCAAATTCATAAATTTCAAATGTGTTTTTGACGGCTGGTATAGTACAGACGCCAGCAGGTCAACCTAACCGAAACTGTCAAATTTTTCCAATCTAGTTTGAACCTTATGCTTTAGTGATAAATTTGAAAATCTATTAAAGAAATTTGACAGATTGTAGTAGGTTGATGTGCTGGCGTCTGTACCACTAACTTTGAAAGATTTAATCTTCTAACTGTAGGGAAAAACAAAAAAATATATTCAAGAAAAAACTTAAAGGAAGTCCGAAATAAACTTGGACGAAGTAACAATTTTCTTGAGCCAAGAAAATTTTCTTGAGCTAAGAAATGTTTTACTTATACCTAGATAATTTCGGGCTTCACAACTTTTTCTTGAATCAAGAATTTATTTGTACTACAGTTAAGATTTTAATCCCTATTCGCTGGGTACTAATATTAGAATTGCGAAACTAAGTCTGTGACCTAAAACCGTAGTAGTAAGGTAGGTCTGTTTATTAAATTTTCAGGGGAAAACAAAGCAACAAATCTTCGTGTTCTTTTGCACGGATAAAGTTGGAGGTCTAGTCAGCAAAAATTGAAACAGGCTACTATTTACCGCGGAACAATATTTTTTACAAAACAAAAACATAAACGCAGAGTAAAATAAAAACGTAACTTATCGATACGTGTGTATTATGGAAAGTATTATGGAAGTAAATATGTTATCTGTGTATAAATATGGATTATTCCATTCGTAGAAAGCCAAAATTAAAGTCACGACCTGCATAAATGATATCCACTATCGTGGACCCCCATTTACATCTCATGGACCCCCATTTTTTTGCCCGCTGACGTTGACCCTTTGCCGGTCGTCATCGACCCCTGCAGGGCTAACATGACAAGCGCGAGAACGCTCTTTTTCTCGTTTTGTCGAAATTTGTCTACGATTCTGACGTCATTCTAATCCCTAACATGACCGTAAACGACGAGTAAACTCGAAAAAAGCATTTTGACACTTCTATATCTCGCGACGAGAAACTGATGTTGCAAGTTATTAAAAACAAATTATTTTTATGATAGCAACATCGGCTTGAGATTCCGTTTCATTCATTCAAAGGTGCCGATTTCCTTGTCACAAATACTTCTAAACTAGACTAAAAATTACCAAAATTTAGATTATTCCTGTCAACCAACGATTCTGAAATAGACTAAAGTGACACAACTTAACTATATTTTAGTAGTTATTAATTTAGTGAAAATGGCAATTACTATTCTGAATTTTACGTTTTTCATCTAAAATTCTGATTGTCCAAGTATTTAATCGAGATTAAAAAGGAGTGGAAATTAATTTTCATGAACCTCACATTTTTTCACACCAACATCTCGACTTTTTTTTCTTTTATTTTGCTTATATCTCGAAAATGGTGTGTCCTATTGCAAAAATAATGAAAATTTGAACCCCCTTTATGACACCCATAAACCCCTAATACCCAACATGTAGGTAACAATTTTTCATATTTTAAATACAAAAAACGAAAAAATCCATATAAAACACGTCGTTCCAATATAAATAGTAGTTTAAAACTAAGTATTTTCATTATTAATATATTGTAAAATAAAATGATGACTAAAACAATTATGAAACTGCCGTGTTATTTTGGAGATATTTTTTGTATAATAATTTTGTCTACTCTTCTCGTCGTTCTCGTCGTCAAAATCGAGGACGAGTAAATACGACTTAATGACAGAAGAATCGGAGATTATCTCGTGTTGAATTGTCAAAAATCGAGATAACTAAGGTGCCATGTTAGGGTTTGTCGACAAAACATAAAGTTTGACAGTAGGAGTCGACTATTTTGTATGGAGGCGCTGTCAGAAAACGAGAAAAGAGAAAAAATAGACAAAAATTACTCACGCGAGAACGAGTAATTGTCGCGTGCGTCATGTTAGGCCTGCTGGGGTTCGATATAGACCACTTTGGGAATCACTGTTATAGAGTAAATTACACAGAACGGCTAAGCTACTTCAAATTAGACTCATTGAAGCGACGAAGGGTTCTATGATGGGAAGGGTTAAATGATCTGTCAACACTTTATAAATTTGTAAACGGGATAACATCAACAGCTCTTCTTAAAAAAATTAACCTAGACGTACCTCGTCATTCTCACCTCCGGTCCAAGCGTACTACGAGGACTTTTGCCACTAAGCCGTGTCGCACAAACCTGGGCCAGCATACCTACTCCCCTAAACAGAATGTTGACTTTTTACAACAGAGCCTGTTTGTTCAGTTGACAAAAATATCGATATTTTATTTGATAGTCTGCCTATTTAATAACTAAAATGAATAAAATTGGCCTGTAATCAGCTGCCTTCTTATACTTATTTATTCTAATTAATGTAATTTAAATTTAAAAATGTAATCAAATTTAATACTAACTTCATTTCATTAGTTAGACTAACGATTTATCTTTTAATTTTATCACTTCGTTTTTAAATACTTATGTACCTTATTACTTTATTTTATTCCATTTATAGAATAGTTTATTGTGATATTTTGTGATGATTGTTTTTTATCATGCAATGTAACGAAATGTATTAATTTTTATTTTATAATCTAATCTTATTTCGTAATTTTATTACGTATCAAATTAATGTTATAGATTTTAAAAAAAATCGAATTCACCTTTTTATAAAAATGTTCTGCATGCCTTTAAATATTGTATTTACACAGTATTCAAGACTTGTTATTACCTATTGTTACTATCCTTGTAAATATGTCGTTGTTGTGCCTTGCTTAGTAAATAAATAGATATTCCCTATAAGTCTGGTCAGTCTATAGGGTATAAACTATCACGCTATTTACTATGGGGGATAAACTTATTCTGTAGTTTACCGCAGTAAATATTCTTCTATAGTCTACCTCAAATTGTAAAAAAGACGAGCCAAAAGGTATTGCAGGTAGTTACAGATTTAACTTTTTAAATGATTATCATCACGCTATACCTTTATGGAGGTAAGCAGTCAATTATAATATACAACGAGTTTAAGGCATCCATCAGTCTGGCGAGTGACTACGATTGAACGGCCCTGTTTAGATAGTCACCTGGTGAGATGATCATCTGCACGTTAGCGGTCACATGGTCACATAGGTACAAAGGTAGGTAAGTCATCACATAGGTACCCCGTAATGATAGCTTATTACCCTTATTAGCTCGTAATTGTTTAGTTTAACACCGGTTTAATACGTGCATACTGTAAACAAAACAAATTTAAAGTCTGTTCTAAAAGTATCTGATCAAAATTTAAACAAATGGATCAGAAAATGTACGTGTGGTTGCCAATTTGGAGTGCCACTTACAAATTGAGTACTTTGATTTGATTCTTTGAATACTTAAACCCAACATTCTAATTTTAAATCACCATAAAGATGTTTTTCATTTGACAATATGAGGTTAATTTTATAACCTCAATTTTCGTCGATGATATTTCAATTACAGTTGAATAATATTATTTAAACAATAATTGTTGGAAAAAGTGATGACATATAGTTGGGACCTTCTAATTACTGAGTGATTGCGAAAGAATTTAACCTTAACAGTTTGTTTACACTTTTTATTTATTTATTAAATGTTTATGCACAAGAAAAAAATACTGTACAAAGGCGGACTTAATGCCTGAGGCATTTTCTACCAGTCAACCTTTTCGAACAGAGCATACTAAGTATAGTACTTAAGTAGGTAAAATCGATTATTGCTGATGAATATTCAAGATCATTGCAGTTTTGACTTTTACTCAAATGCATTATGGCGACATAAACAGGCCCACATAACCACATTATTTATTTGACTTGCCGTCATCGCGTGTCTGTTCAAATTATTATATTATTATCGAAGTGTCTACACTTGTTTAATGTGTTAGACTCTGAAGTAGTTTTGGATAGCCTTTATGCTATGCTCCATGCAATCTATCGATCCTACGGGATTCATAGATTCAGCATTATCAACAATATAGGGCCCGACTAATCATCGTTTGTATGTATCAGGTAGAATGATTATTAAGTATTAGTCGTTAATCCACTAATCCATACATTTTGATGCAACAGATTTTTTTAAATGCTTTTTCAGGGTTGGTCCCAAGTTTTTCATGATGATAAGTACCTATGACCTTTTCAGGTTTAGGGAAAACAAAAGCTAAGGTGGTGTAGATAGGACGGCTTTCTGAAAGTCCATTTTTCTTTACCAAAAGTTAGACCAACACCCTAACTGCGTGACATCAATCACAATCTTAATAATTTTGAAGGATATTGCTAATCCATTGCTTCATATGTTCGAAAAATTTGTCTACTTAACAAAGTAAAGAACGCAATGAATGTTGTTGAACTGTCAAAATGAAACCCATTGCTACTGTGCCTGATAGTAGATTCAAAGGTTGGAGGTTTATTTCACAAGTAGACTAGGTAAAGTCGACCGCACATCGATGGAAACACTTTGGCCTTGAGCTGGCCCGGCGTAGTGAGGAGTGTCGATAGAATAAGAGGCCAGTTTATAGGTAGTTTAGGTAGGTTTTGTTACCAATTATGTGAGGCCTATTAGACTATTGAACCTAAACACACCGGCCAAAGAGGGAGCGATATACCTACGCTAGGTCTCAAGGCACAAGAAACAACCTCAACGTAGGTAGCGGTAGTGTCAAAAGAATAAGAGGCCAGTTTATAGGTACTAGTTTTGTTACCACTGATGTGTGGCCTATTGTACTATTGAACCTAAACACACCGGCCAAAGAGGGAGCGATATACCTACTCTAGGTCTCAAGACACAAGAAACAAGCTCAACGTGGGATGCGGTAAAGGAATGGGAATTAATAAAATACCTACTAACTGCAAAGACATACATTTATTGATACATACAAGAATATGACTCGTATAAACACAGAATAGCCATTTTTTCCTTTAGATAGTGATAGTACTTGAACTTAAGACAAAAGACAAAACTAACAACGCGAGTAGGTGGTGGTTTTACATTTAATTGCTTAGCTAAGTAATTTAAAATAATATACAGCTGCGTGGAAGTAATTATTGAAGTAATACCTATCACAAGACTTCCAGGAACTTTAAATACCTTTGAGGATCGTAAAATGCCATTCTAATTATAAGGTAGCGCAGAAGTTGCCCGTCGTAGTTATCATAACTTGGCCTTACTATCTTCAATAGCTTGTAGGTATTTGTTGACATTGACGGCCCATTTTTATATTTCCGTCAATGAACGAGCATGGAATTAGATTTACATTGTTGTAAAACACGTTTACGATGCAACGTATAAATTAATTGTTTATAACCAATTTGTATACCTGACCATAGCCAATAAAACTGCTGTGTCTATTTATACTTAAGGGTGCGTTTGCAAATCTGACAAAATTATGCTACGTTTCGGTTCATTTTAAGATAAAACTAAACCGACTAATAACTACCACATATAGATTGGTTCTTCATCTTCAAATGATAAAAACTATTTTGTTCAAAATTATAGTTTTTATATTGTAAAAAGCAAAGCACACCTTCAGGGCACTCCATCAAGTCCGGAGGTAAGGTCTCACCATAACTAACAAAACAAGCCTAAATTCGGCACACCTAGTTCTACTCATCGAGGAAGTCCAGTAGCAGTCACTGAAGTGCAACTTCAGGTTACTCCATCAAGTCCGGAGGTAAGGTCTCATCATTAATAACAAAACGAGCCCAAATTCAGCACAGCTAGTTCTACTGCTGTTGTTCTATTGTTTTTTACTCTGTTAGTTTTTTCTATTTTTATTTTTAGTGAGTGTGTGTTTAGTATCATTAAGATCTCCTGTGCTTGTCCCAATAAATACTTTTTCTTTCTTTCTTTCTTTTTTTCTTTTACTCGTCGATGAGTTCCATTAACAGTCACCGAAGTACACCTTTAGGTCACTCTATCAAGTCCGGAGGTAAGGTCTCATCATAACTAACAAAACAAGCCTAAATTCGGCACACCTAGTTCTACTCATCGAGGAAGTCCAGTAGCAGTCACTGAAGTACAACTTCAGGTTGCTCCATCAAGTCCGGAGGTAAGGTCTCATCATTAATAACAAAACGAGCCCAAATTCAGCACAGCTAGTTGTCTACTCGTCGATGAGTTCCATTAACAGTCACCGAAGAACACCTTTAGGTTACTCCATCAAGTCTGGAGGTAAGGTCTCATCATAACTAACAAAACCAGCCGAAAGTCCACAGCCACATCTTTCTACTAGTAGAAGGCTTCCAGTGCCTAGCAGTCACTGAAGTAGGTATTTGTATCTAAGTATTATTTAGTAAAAATATAAACAACAATACGAAATATTTTTTGTAGGTTGTATGTATTTGATCAAATACGAAAAAAAAAACTTTCATAGTATCAAAATTTCTTCACTACTACTATTCCCGCAGCTAACCGTGCGTACACTTGTGTGTGTGACCTTTGTCAATGTAGTAGTTCGATTCTACCTATCAATTTTGCAAACACGTCCTTAAGCACAGGTTTAAACATTTCTGGTTACTGGTTAGGGTGTTTAACGCATCCCAACATTATTGCAGGGGTTTTTATTTGGGGTATGCATACCTACCTATTAATTAACACTGTTATTTGAAAAAATTGTAAAAGTCTAATCGGTTTTTTTTTTTTTTTAAGAATAACCGTGGAGTTGAAACAGTGCACCTAGCTTCTGACGTTTCATAAGTGCCCATGTACTCGTAGGTTTATGTAAAATAATAAAAAAAAAACAATTGAAAAAATAGTTAAATAGTCGTGACAACATCTCTCCATACCTACAGTATCTATATCGGGCTGGTGTATTTTGCGTACGTGTTCTAAATATCTAAAAAAAGCCAAATAACGAGGGTTTTCCCGTTATGGAAGGTACAAAATTTCAATTTCCGATAAGCAACATATAAGAGATCTAAACACTCGGACAGCAAAAAATCTTAAATTAAGTATATTTAAATCAAGTGGTAGTCAGTAGATCAGACTGTTTCGTATCGGTGACGAACTGCAGTAGTAGGATCAAGTACGTATACACTGCTTGTGACCACTGAAACAAGAAATACATATATTTCGTTACACACTTACTTTTCCTGGTTAAGTGAAATATCTGTGAAAACATCTCTACATTAGCTAAGTCAAATAAAGACCGGCTATCTAATTACACAACACATTTTCATAAACGATCACATTTTCACACAATCACACAACACATTTTCGTAAACGATTACGACATATTTGTTTCATTTTGACAGTTCAACAACATTCATTGCGTTATTTACGTTGTTGAGCTGATTTTTTTTTCGAACTTCTGCAGCATTGGATTAACAATTTGTTTCAAAACGATTCTAATTCCGATTGATCGTGTATTATGTAATTAGGGTACTGGTTTATTCTTACAGAAGATACAAACTCGTGAAAAGCGACACATTAAAGATCTAAACACTTGAATTAAAATAGTCGCTAGGTCTAGTCTGCTTCGCATCGGTGACAAACTGTAGAAGTATGACCAGGTAAGTAGACACTGAACGCGACAACTGAAACAAAAATACGTACTTAATTTATATATTAGTTTGTTAATTTAGTTTGTGGTCCAGCTAAGGAGGGTTAACCTCGGAATGAGAGATAATAAGCTGTAAACTTGTATAAACCTTCATTTTGGCATTCAAAAAGTTGTCTCAAAACTCTCATCTCGTATCCGGAGCTTAAGATATTTATGGTGACAAAAATAGTTTTTTTTCATCCATTATAAAAATTCTTTACTTTTGTCATACACACATATTTATATACGCTTAACCGTTTTTAGGGTTCCGTACCCAAAGGATCCCAAACGGAACCCTATTACTAAGCCTCCGCTGTCCATCTGTCTGCCAGCGGGCTGTATCTAATGAACCGTAAAACGGTAGACAGTTGAAAGTTCACAGAATGTGTATTTCTTTTGCTTCTATAACAAAAAATAATAAAAACATAATAAATTTTAAAATTAAAGGGGATCCCCATACAAGAAATGTTTTTAAAGTAATTAATTATTAAAAAAAATGTGTTTAATATTGTACGGTGGTACGGAACCTGTAGTGTGCGAGTCCAACTCGCTCTTCGACGGTTTTTGAAATAGAACGCGGAGAGAGCGCTGCGCTCAGCCATACATGGCATAATGCAAGGTCAACCGTGAGTAAATAATACGTCATCTTCGCTACACGCAATTCGTCAAGTCAACAAAGCTTAAAAAACCTGTACAGTTATCCAATCTTCCACCAACAAGTGCTGCTCATCAACATATCAACCGTGTATACTATCATATGCAAACTTGGTTAGGGAATGATTTAGAACCCCAAGAATGGGGTTGGGTGCTGCAAAATGAACTCCTGGAACCGATAACGACAACATTACCACTCCAGATGAACTACTGAATTCAATATTTTGAAACTGCAAGAATGATTGTGGTGCACGCTGCGGATGCAGGAAATCGGGGTTGCAATGTCCTTTAGCTTATGACCAGTGTAATAAGCAAGCTTGCCTCAATGCTTCATCAAATCAAAGCGATCTCAATGAAGAAAGTGCATTAGACCCCGAAATCTTTGACGGTTCACAGACAAATATCCTTGACAAACGAAGATGATGATAATGACTCAGAACTTATCGAGCGAGCGGAAGACCATGATAAAGAAGAAGAAATTGAGACTTATTTAAAACTCAAAATCAAAGCATTTATTTCAAATAAACCAATTACAGGCACTTTTGAATTGTCAGTCAGAAAGATGAAGCTAGTTGCCCATTCCAAAGCTTAGTCAGTATCCTTCTTCTATCCTGTAGCCTAATTGCGTAACACACGATAAATCATGATCTGAATCATTTTGAAAGATATTGCTAATCCACTGCTTCATATTATATATATATATATGTTCGAAAAATTTGTCTGCTCAATAACATAAATAACCCAATAAATGTTGTTGAACTGTCAAAATGAAACAGATTGTAATCGATCGAGTGATACGCAATTAGGGTCCTGTTTAGTTCTTCTTATTCTTCTGGCTGCATCGAAACTTACCCATTAAACGATTTAAAAGCTGTATTAAAACCCAACTTTGTAAAAAAGGGTACTATAAAATTTCAGATTATTTAGAAGATAAAAAAGCGTGGGATTGAGCTGCTCGCTCTGCTAAGCTTTGTGATAAAACCATAAAATTTGACATTTTAATTATTATGTAAATCATTAAAAATACCAGTTTTTTATATACATATTGACATTGTTGAAAATTATATACAAAATAACATGATTACTTTGTAAAGTATTATATTGTTTTAATTATTGTGAATGTGAGGACTATGTGGATATTTTATTTTTATTGTTTTTCCTCTTTCTTTAATTTTTTCTTTCTCAGTTAGTTTAAATGATGGTCTGGCAGTTTGAGTACTTTATGCGACCTACCCAAATGTCCTTTCTTTGGTATTGTTCGTCGAGTTGAGCTCCTTAAGTTCTGAGTTGAGCTCTACAATTACTGACAAATGCTTGCACTGACTGGACAGGTCCACTCAAATCTGTGTGGTTCTTTCCTCAAAAGACCATTTCAGACACTAATCTACATGGTCCTCATATGGCCTGACCAAGATTATGTCTGGACTTGAAAAGAGACTGTGACCTCTGAGTTTGTTTCGGTCTTTCTTCTCAGAGTAGTCAGATAGGAAACGCCGAACTCATCTAGCATTTTCTTCTTTTTTTTTAATTTTTTTTTTAATATGACGTGTAAAATTGATTGCAATATCCTATTTACAGAATAAACAATTTCATTTCATTTTGCATCATCAGACCCTGGATTATACCTTTGGCTATAGTTTCTGTCTATAAAAACAAACGAACCCAAACACTAGGAGGCTATCTTGTTTAGTTGAGCAGTTCCTATGGCGACTTTTCGGATCCATTATGAGGCCCTGGACAGCGCCTAACGTAATAGCAATTCTCAAGACAAATCTAATGAATACAAACACGAAGGGGCTATCTGATTCACTTGAGGAGTGCCCGTGACACCTTCTGACTCCATCATCACACCCTGGACACCACCTAGTGTAAATAGCACTTGTAATACATATCCAATGAGTCCAAACACGATGGTGCTATTTTATTTCATTCAGGAGTTCCTTTGGCTACCTGCCGGCTCCAACATCAGACCCTTGAAATTCCCTTGGGCTATAGTGCTTGTCAAAATAAAGCCAACGAGTCCAAACACGACAGGGCTATCTTGTTTACTTGAGGAGTGCCCTTGACCACCTTCACGCTCCATTATCAGACCGTTGACACCGCCTAGTGTAATAGCACTTGTAAAGACAAATCTAATTAAACAAACACGACGCGGCTATCTGGTTTACTTGATTAGTGCCCGTGACCACCTTCCGGCTCCATCATTAGACCAGCTCCATACTCTATGTGTTCTCATGTTTTTGCGTTGTCACCGTAGTTATACAAGGTGTTTGGAAACTGTGTGAAGCTTTAATGGGGTGATAGTCGACACCATTTTGAGCATTTTGAGCATGTCTTAGACGAATAACTTTTTTATTTTTTACTGCAATTTTTTGTTTTTTTTTTAATAACTATTAACTAATGTGCATCGGTGAACACCGGGAGCCCCAAATCCTAAACCTAACAAAAACGGATGAGATGCATACTAATTTTCACGATGTGCCCTGGATTGTATGGAGGAATACAGGACTTTATGCGAATGCGTTATGCCAATCGGGCACAAATTGAATCTCCGGGATGCTACTGGAAAACCCCAGTAACACTTTGCCCGACCTGGGAATCGAACCCATCTCAGCATTCGCGCTTGCGACCACTTGACCAACGAGGCTTACCTGGTGCAATAAAGGATAATTGAGTTCGTAGAGTCCATGCGCAGTAAATATTGGCTTCTGATGCAGAGCTTGTATCGATAGCTGCATCGCCTAAAAACAGAAAACTCAATAGTTTCCTTGACTAAATATAAAATGTACCTACCTAGGTAGGAGTGATAAATGTAGAAAAACATACCTCTGCATTAACCGCTGGACTGAAGTCGGTATTCATGATTTCATGTACGATAAACGATGTATTTTTTGCCTGCAACATTTAATATCGTTGTTGAATTTTAACCTACATAGGTACTTACCTATTTAAACAATATTTATTATAACTATGTTGAACTTACCGCGTACACGGCGCGTTCGGAAACATACACTATTAAAAGTATTATGACGAGTCCATAGGCGATTTGCCATGCAACGTAAATGAGAAATACAATGTATTTTTCTACATCGTGGAACAAGCCGGCTGCCGTCGCCTCCATGAAGTAAAACATGTAAATGATAATGTAAGTTAGGCTCACAAATATGGTCACCATTATTATGGCTCCGAACATTCTGTTGGTAGCGTCAGTCACTTTGTACAGCATACCGTACATCTTCGCGCATGCCTTTATTTTCTCGCATACATACTTGTCTTGAAGACCAACTGGATTTTGAACGTTACCCAACATGCTACCTCGAGCAAATAATTTATATTCCCAAGATTTTTTATTTTTTATTTCCTCAAGCACTTTATTTATGTGCTCATATCTGCCTCTCAAAACTTTGAGATAGAAGCAATAATGAGCTGTTGAAATGAATGCGAGAGCATCGGAGAATATGATTTGATACAGCCTCTCTGCTGGTATTGGCACGTTCAAACGGCTGAGTGACATCCAAATACTGAATAACCGGAATAAGTACACTACCAGTTGAAAAATTGACATTTTAAGTGCCAGATATGCATCACGGGTATAATCCACATTTTCGCCGAGGTCCTCTAAAGCCTTGTCCACGTTTACTATGATCTCCATTACGCCGTTGTTGGTACTTAGACTGAATGGTATCTTCCACAAGGCGAACACAACGTACAGTGTTGAAGTTATCCTCTCGTAGTCATCGCCATAACGTTGCACTCTTGTATTGTATAAAATACGCAGAACAGTCTGGTCTTCAGCGTGAGCTTTGTAAGTGCAATAAAGATAAACAGCATACCACAACAGGAAAGATACAAATCCGGACAAACTAAATTTCCTGATGATGCGGTTGTCCGGGGCGACTTTTAAAACAAATACTGATATCCCGCTTAGCTTCCTTAACATATTTGACAGATCTAATGCTTCGATGATGTTTTTGTATTGGTGCTTTTTCGTGGTCGTCTTGAAATATTTGTTCATGGGGTACACTTTCATTTTGTAGTCCATTTTTGTCAAAAAAAAATACAACCGAATTGATAACCTCCTCCTTTTTGGGAAGTCGGTTAAAAATGAATTCGAACTAACGTCTTGCTCAAGACGAAGCACCCAAAATCCTAATGAAATTCACCTAGCTTTTTAATCAACTTACACCAATTACAGTTTATTACCAGTTGTCGAAATAGGTAAATTAGTTTACGCTATCCTACTGTGGATTAACGATTACTTTGGCAATGATAATGGTTCTATGGAACTACGACAATGTATTTTTAAGTCCTTTTCTAAGACGTAGGTAAATAGTATCTAGAAGAGTACTGGAAAAAAAATCTTTAGCGGTGTCCATAAGAAGTGAAATCTATAGGGAATGTCCATGTTATTATTTACCGGAATTATTTACTTAAGCCTGTACCTATTTTGGTAAAAAAAATCTTATCAAAAACTTGATCACAGTTTATTTACTCATCATAACTAACACACGCCCACACCGAATAAATTTAAGTGTTATGAAATTGGAAAGTAAATAAAACAAAATATTGGTATTCGCAGTATATCCACCGGATATTTAGTAATTTATTTCTCCTGAACGTTCACATTTACAGTGATAATCTACATTATGAACATCGTAGGCATAATATTGTCGTAAACAATATGGGAATATAGGCATGTTATGTACAAAGGGATATCAAGGTTGACGAAAATTATTTTTGGAATTATTTATAAGCACTATACAATTTTACATGATGAGAAATTACAAGCACTTCGCTGCGTCGGCGATAATAGATCTATGTAATAGCTATATTTGATAAATAGCTAACTAATAATGTACACAAAAAAATAAATTGTGCTCTGTCGTAAACCTTAAAACGAATATTACATAATATAGGGAATATTGAGAGCTTACTTATCGTCCGTTCCTATCCTACAAAACACCGTTCATCGTAGCCATTTCTTCAGAAGCATTCTAAAACAAATCTTCATACCTAGCAACTAAACTATCATCACAGATTAGTAAAGATGGGACAGTCCGCAAAATCATTTAAATAATTAAAAACCCGACTCTTGCTACAACACAATAAAGTGCAATTCAGGTCGCGCAGCGCACCTATAGTTATATTCACATAGAAGTTGCCCCTCTTTTCTTTTCTCTTTTCGTATCTTCCGACTACGTTACGCCCACAAAATTCTACAAGTCGAGCCCGCCGCGTACCTACTTGTAGCTTCATACCTAAAATGCGGAGTGTCCCATGTTTATTCGTCTGTGCTTTCATAAAGATTGTGGAAATATAGAAATTACAACAGTCACTGCGTCAGTAACTATTTATTGTTAGGCATATTTATGTTATTATATGGCACTAATATAGGTTTCTTTACGGTAACATTGATGTACAAATATATTTTTATAATTTGCGCCCCGTTAAAATTGAAAGCTTATTTTCTGGTACATTACAATTCTTTGTTTTGCGGTACTGTGTAGACACGAGCGTTGGTTTAAATTATTTTAGTTCATTTTGTAACACTAATTAAAAGTGAGTTTCATCGTCAGTACCGCCAAATGTAAGCAGACTTAATATTTTTTCTTATTTGTATGATTATGCCAATATTCCATAATACAAATAATACACACACAGATTTCATATAAGGAGAACATTATCATTTTCAGACATTCTTACTTCAGAAAAGAATACCACTAAAATAGAAACTTTGATTTTGAGATCAAGAAATAAAGGTTAGTAATGTTAGTGAAAAGGTACCACTCGCGGCCTGTATGTATACTTAAATAAATAGTGAATTAATGTAAAAAAAAAACCAACGTAACAAAATATAAAGCTGCCTCTGTCAACTAAAATGAACAGTGATTCAATACTTATTTATACATTGTGACCACTCAAGGAAGTCCAAAATACTTTCTGTATTTTAACCTTGGCCAGACCTGAACATGCACATTCAACATCTAAAGTAACATAATTCTTATAAAACACATTTACACACATAAGAGTCGCATGTTTCAGTAAATCTGGACAATATCTCTGGACTGGCATTCTAAGTAGTTAAAAAAAAATATACTACGGAATTTACGCTTGCTGTTATTTAAATGTCTATATATCTTTATATTTACTGCAACTTCGTACCTACTCCATACAGTGGTTCATTCGCTTAAAAAACTGGCATTCGCTCATGGCCGCCACATCATACAAACTATAAATTTAAAAGTCTAAAAGTAGATAGCGTTTAAAATAGGAACGCGTCAGTTTGATTTCATATCCCGAGCTGCAAAACGCAGCTTGGGTCATAGGCCCCGACACTTTGCTCCCGCGCACGATTAGTCTACGAAAACGCGAGTTTTAACTGAATGTATGGAGTTAGATATAGTAGATTGACGGTGGTAAAAATATTAGATATAGAAGTCTTTAATATAGAGTAGCCTTTGCTTTTAAACTTTTAATTAAAATTTCCCTTAGATGAAAGTACTGCATAAAGCTATAAGAATTAACTTTCTACAAACTGGGATTGGACTAACTATTCTTGCGTAGCAGAATATGAAACTTTAGGTAGGTTTAATAAGTTTTTTTTTTAATTCAATTATTTTAAAACTACGGACAATCTATTAAATTATCTAGGCATTTTAAACATTAGTGTCAAATAAAAAATAATGTATTGGTACTAATAAAATCGCGGTGACGTAATAATTAAAACAGGGTTAATCGTATTTCGAGAAGAATTTGTATATTTTTTTTCAATTCGATTTTATAAATCGAATTTTGATACCCAGAAATTATCATTTGATATGAAAAAGTAAAAGTGATTCAACTTCATATTATTCGAGATTTTATCAATAAAAATCAAAATGACAAACGCAAGGCTTTTCATAATGTTTGAATAAAATTATAGAGATAATCACAAACCGTGCCACTAGGAATCTTTTATACTATACTTCCTTTAAGCTTGTCTAATTTAAAGCTGCCCTTTAAATTCACCTATTCTATAATAGTAACTCTTTTACTTGACATATTCTTTCATTTGAGTAGGAAAGTAACTGTACTACAATACCTAGGTGGAGCTACTCCGCATGTCTTCACACGTGGTATATTAGGTAACGAGTATGTGAAGTCATGTATTCCGAAGTCCTTCACTTAGGTATGTAGAGTACGTTCAGGGGCCGTATTATGACGTATTAATGTCACCATTACGACAGTGTGAGTGAGAGACGGAGCTATACAAGGCCGCTAGCACCATCCTCTTTTCGCAGTGGAATAATGATGGCATTAATACTTCATAATAAGGCCCCAGTAAGTAATATTTGAGACTCTGTACCAACTTACACTACATTTAAAACTTACATAGTGAAAAATAAATGCGTATCGTGGTCGTAATTTGGTAATGTAAATTATACCTCAACAAAAATGTTTTAACTTAACTTAGAAGGTTATGTTTGTGACGATAAGGTCTATTTTCCTAATAATACCGTATTAAAATTGATGTTACATAATGGAACTGGCAATACACTAATTCCGTGATGTATGTTTAATAAATAATGTGTCTTAGCTTTCATGCGAAGTGCTTTTTGAATCAGTTATTTTAACTATCCTATTCGATTAATTGAGATGAGTTAGTTTTACGTACCTTGTGTTCACTACCCAGCTTTATAAATATTTTCCTCTAATATATTTTAATTATTTAGTTGCCGTAATATATTTAATTTATATTTTATTCTTGTAAAACGTTTTGAGTAAATATCACTTTTGGTTATATTTCTTAGTTTTCATTATACCGAATAAAGCACAAGTCTAAACTGGCACTGTCCAGACGGTAGGCAGTGTAAGTATAATATTTGAGGGTAGTGGACACACGGTTCATAGCTTTATTATTAGAGGTGCTCCTCCTAGTGTGCAGAGCACGATAATATTAAGTTACACTTCAAAGTAGTTCATCAACATCTTGCAAATGATACAAAAGTAATCGCTCACTCACCCAAACTAAACAATATTCGTAATTCATAACTAATAAAACAATCACGCAGCCGCACCAACAACAAATTCTTTCAAAACACATTGCAAATACATTTTTGTAAAGCTCAAGTCTAATATAATTAAAATCACGTCTCATTAAATATCTTTGGGTCCAACCAAATAAAATTATTCATTTATAGCGTACAAAAATACAAAAAATATACAAGAATGTCAAATATACGTAATTATAAGGGAAGTTGGGGAGTATACCGTAGTGTTTAATCCACCGATGGGTCGATAGAACGCACAGACTAGACACAGTAAGAAGGGATATGGTACACACAAGGTCCTTTGATATGGGCACGTCACACTCATCAGCTGCCTGGAAATAGTTCGTGAAGTGAACCCTAGAAGTCCGTCAGCCTCTCTGAAGCGACGTTATTGTTACAGTAGCTGAGATTCATAGGTCACAGAAGATCTTGGACGTGAGATGTGTCGAGGTTGGTGATCAGAGTCTTGAGGAAGGTCATTTCTTTGCGCGCGTTCTCGAGAATGACGCGCGGGTCCTGCGACGTGCAGCGCAGGCAGTTGGGCGCGAACACCATCGCAAGGTTCGCTGAGTCCATCTTTGTTTGACTTACCACTTCCGGCGCGGTGAATTGTTGAAGGAAACTTATTAGATAAGTGAGTACCTGAAATTAATTAGACATTGTAAACATTTATGTCTTCAGTATTCAATAATTATCAGCCATAAGTTTGGCGCTGTTTTCAGACGACTGTGATTTATGAGTAAAATTATGGCATCTAAGTTATTGCTACTAAATATGATTTCACATTTAAATGCTATGTTTGGGAAATGCACACAGACAGCTACACAAGGATTTTAAGAACAGTCGGAAATGGCACGTATGCTTATGGCCCGACGTCGGGCCATAAGCATATAATCCAGTAGTGAATGAATGCTGACCAGTCTATTGATAGGCGGCAGTCGGTGCAAGGCTCTCGTACAGGCTGCGAAGTCAGTGCCGGCCGCGACGCACGCCGCGTACAACGCGTCCGGGATCAGAGGCTCGTACAGCTCGCGGTACCACAGCTTTAGCAGGCTGGCTGGAGCGTGCGCGTCTGTGGAAATGACAGTAAGAATTAATGTTGATACAAGTAATATCGTAATGGCTTGAAAAGATCAATTAAGATATTTATTTAAAAACAAATCCATGGTTAACGCCACGTTCGTGTTAACGCTGAACCATGAAAACAGCCCCTACTGTTGCGACATTAATTTAAGGAAGTGTATAAAGTGCCGCTGCCGCTTTGCGACAAAATAGTGGCGTTGCGTCGGCCCCGCTAAAGTGCCGTAAGCATTGCATTGTCATTGTCACTGTCACTTGTTATTTTGTTTTTGAGGAGAGGTTAATGTTAATTTCTTTCATCTATAGCCGGCTAAACTTAAGTGTAGCCATAACCCCTTGGCTTAGCAAATGAAAATGGCTGAAAGGTAAACCTAACTTTCAGCCATTTACCTTTTAACCAGGTTAGGTTAAAACTGTGACCACACAAAGCACGAGCCGAGCGAGCGAAGCGAGCGGTGCCGCGCTAGCGGCTGGCGAGTACCAGGGTCCGTTTAGGCACAAGAGAATATGGTGTTTTCAGCGAATTAACCTCAACAATCAAACAAAATAACAAGTGATAGTGACGATGTCAATGCAATGCTTACGGCACTTTAGCTGGGCCGAGGCAGCGCCAATATTATACCGCTAGCGGCACTCTATACACTGCCTTAATTTAATCTGATCGATTTCAAATTTCAATTCATTTAATTCGATTGTTATATTTTTTTATTATACTGTACTTCCTAAAAAAAAAAACGTCCAATAAGGCTCAGATTTTAATCTGTTATTTCTTCAAAATCAAAGATCTTAATTAACTTATTAGATACTGTAAAAAAAGAAAAAATGTAACATTCGCCGATTTCTTATAAAATGTTACGAATTTTCAATAATGGTAAAGTGGTTATACAAATTCTATTAAATTAATTCGTTGACATACGGCTATCAAAATGAAGGAACTCACCAGTCAAAGTAGAAGCATCAGGCAGTTCCCAATTATCGATCTTGGCCTTCAGAGCATTAACTTCATCGACATCAGCAGACACCCGGAAGATTCCTTCAGTCTCCCTCCCATTGAGGGCCAGCACTTGCTGCGACAACGCCACCTGGACCCACGGCAGCTGACGGTTGGGGAAGCGTTCCTTTTGCAACGTCATCACTTCCGATAGCGTGTTACCGAACATAGATTGACGGAATATTTGAATCTGGGAAAGAAAATGTTATGATTTATGTATTTTGTGCGTGGCTTTATTATTTAAGGAGTTTTCGTTTAGAAGGTTATTTATGTTTTTGGTAGTGGAATGAGGGGCATGTGGAAAGTGGAAATACATTGGTGAATGGCCCTCCCGAACCGGAAATAAGACACATTTGACAATAACACCTGCTTGGATTTAAATTGTTTTTTTTTTCAACAAATAATCGTACCTAATAAGACATCCTTCTGGGTTAATTCGCAACTATTGATTGAAGTTCTGTCACATCGTCTACCAAAACACGGCCAGTGCCGAGTCTCACTTATTCTGAATGTAGATTACCAAACTATGCTATGACAGTTTGGTAAGCAGCTCTTCACTCCATGGCCTACAGCACAATTGAATTGTGACGATTAGTGAGTCGTCTCTCCTTTGTTACTTATACTAAATTCCAGAACTTCTTAGGTTTTTCAGTGAAAATTAGTTGTATTTAAGTGCACGTGTTTCTGTGACAAAATCATAAAAAAAAAACTTTCTAACTCACCCTAGCCTGATCGATGTCATCCGTGGTAGGTTTCCTTGGCTGCCTCTTGCCGCCGAAGCCGATCCTCTCCAGCCGCTTGCACGCCACGCCCGCGTAGTGCGATACTTGCACATGAATAGGCCACTTGCCCACCTGCAAATGAAACATATATTAGTTCATGACAATGTGACGAATGGCCGGATATTGAGGGCCAACTAGATAGTAAATTGATTGACAAAAATCGCAGTAATACAAAAGTGTTTCTACACAAACATAAAACTCGGTGCATTCTGCAGCGGAAGTAAATACCAGAACGAATTTCAGCATGTTTTTAGAGGTCATACTCAAACACAACAGTAAATAATAGGTATAAATAGTTTTAAAGCGCTAATAATTAACAAACTGGGTTTGGCTGATCGAAAACACTCAACTAATGCTACGGCTACATTGTCGCGATTAAGGCGAACTACGCTTCGCGCGCTCTCTCTCGCACACCGCTCGACGTCTCGCTCTAAACAGAGAGCGCGCGAAGTGTAATTCGCTTTATCGACAGTTCGGTTTATAGCATTTAGTACTTCACCACTAAGTTTTTTAATAGGTTTTCATACGGGCATAATTTTCACATCTTATTACAAGCGTTAGGTTCGTATGGGCACAAATTAATACAGATGGGACACTCTGTAAAATCATTTAAATAAAAAGCGACTCTTGCTACGATACAATAAAGTTCAATTCAGGTCGCACAGCGCTAATTACCTATAGTTATATTTACCTAGAATTTGCCTCTCTTTCTATCGCGTAACTCTTAGATCTTCTGACTACGTTACACTCACTGAATTGGCCCAGCAAGACGGGTCCGCCACGTACTTATAGCTTCATACCTAAACTACGGAGTGTCCCATCTGTATCCATCTGTGGTATGGGTAAGTTCCTCACCTCAGGAAAAGCATCAGCGAACGCAGGGTCTCTATGCCTATTCACATAGTTGGTGAGTGCTGGCTGGAACGCAGACGAAGGCGGCACGAATGCTAAGCACACGGCTAATAACTCCCAGCCACGGAGCAAAGAGTCCCGCAGTGGATTCTCTGTCGTTTGTCTGCATAGCTGCACGTATAACTCGTCACGAAGTCTGAAAATGTTTTAAAAAAATAAACTAATAATGCAGAGATTCTATATTTCCGTAACAGTGAGTAGGCTCGGCGATCGGCAAAAATGACTGCTGCTTACCAAACTACCACGATGCAGTCTGGTAAGATGCAGGATTAGAGAAATCCAGCTCTGTCGGAGGGTTACAAAAACATCTAGTTGCTAGACATTTAGAATCCTGTTAAGTATAGGACTAACAATCGGATTGTGAATGTATAGGAGATTTAGAGACTCATCGGGTGCGCGCGGTAACCGACACCTCCGGGTGTCGCTGAAACTGAACCGGTTAATGTCTTACTGTTCCCTTAGACGTTAAATGAGTGTCATTTGCTTCCATGTTACAATATAGCGTAGACATATACAACGCTAAAAGGCTCTTTTAGCGCGTGGCCTAAATCGGAACTAACGCCGCCATCTTGTTTTGTCAATACAATTTCTGTGACAATTTCACAAATGTTTACCAACAACGCCCCACTGTCAATGTCATTTAGAGACCAAAACATTAATGTAGTACTGTAGCAATGTTACTCACTTCTCATTAGAAAATGTAGCATGCAGTATATCCTGCGCGACAGAGTTGAGCGTCATGCCGGGCCGTGCCTTGCGATCGCCCATGTATATCTGGACCAATCGGAACAGGTCTATAGCTGCCTTCTTATGCGCCTTGTCCCATTCCGCGCCCACCATTGGTGCACTGATTGACGATGATGTCCACGACAGTAGGTCGCGGACTGACGCCTGTAAGGATTTAAATAGTTTGGTTTATGGTGCCTGTTATGTTGTTGGCTTAAGATTGGTATTAATGGACAATCGATAATGTGAAAATTATGGCCACTTTAACCTGACAGACTAAAAGAAAAGCGTAATAAAAAATACACCTCAGAAACACATTAGAGAAACATCGACTTCAAACAGAAAAATCCAGAAAAATTCTATAAATTAAGAAGATAGATCTATCATGATAATGTTAAAACTTTTTAAATACCTATAAATATAATATTGTCACAGATATAATCAGATCAAAAACCCTCGAATCCCAGGAAAATTAAAACTGGTAAGATGGGACGACAATGGGATGGGTAACTGGTGGATGAGAAAAACAGTTTTTTTTTAGGTTGAGAATCATATTAAAAAGCCCTGCTTACACCAACCAATTACAAGTAAGTATGTACCTTTCTCCGGAAGATGCCCTTGTTAAAGTTGAGGTTGTCTTTGGCGAAGATCTCGATGTCCTGCTCGGCGGGCGGGCGCGGCGCGTGCGCGCGCACGGGGCTGTACAGCGCCGCGTCGGCGCCCGCGCCGCCCGGGCCGCCCGGGCCGCCCGCGCCGCCGCCGCCCAGGGACGACGTCTGAATGGTGGGAAACGTCACGTTATTGGAAACTCAAGTTACTTCAATACGATTTAAAAGTGCCTGACTTTTGGACGGCCAGAAAGAAAACAAGACTACAATTAATTTCATATGGCAACGTTCGTTAAACGCGATGACACAACATTGCGATTCAAGGGGCAGGCTTTGATTTTGAATTTTTGACTTTGTAAACTAGTTCCTATTCTAACCTGCAATCCCAAAACATACACGTGAGTAAATACACACATAAAATCAATAGAAGCATCAAAGCGACTGTCTGATATCTCATATACATTCATCGTTTCTAAGTTAGGAATCTATAATCTTCAAAAAGAAACCTTTGAAATAAACGTAATAATTGAAAAATTTATATCGTTTACTCACTCTATGAATCCCAGGTGACGGCTGACGATCCCGGTCGAATCCGACAAACGTATTATAATACGACACTCCATGGTTCATATACTCCACATCAACAGGCCTATGCGCGTACGCATGCGGCAAATACACGCCGGAACCGTCGTCATCGTCCGGTGTCCGAGCGCCGCCGTCGGAAGACTCGTTGTCTGGCTCATGTCCGGATAATGAACGGGATTCCGACCCGGAACGGGAATGGGATCTAGATGATCCTGACTCGCCGTCGGAACCGGAACCGCCGCCGTAGCGGGCGCGACCTGACGGTAGGATAAACGTTGTTGTAGAGGGGAACTGGACGAAATTACCTAAGGGATCAGATTTTAGATAACAAAAAAAAAAACTTATTTGCGATAAACATGACGCAAAGAAAGAACACAAAAAAAAATCAAGTACGGAGGTAATGCCAGAGGCGTATATACCCATATTTCTCGTAGTTAAGTCCCATGTAATTGGGGTGATCATATTTGTAGCTGTAATGGTGGATATAACTAGTGAAAGATTACGATAAACGTATGATTTCGCGGAGTATAAATATACAAGTTATGTATAGTACTGACTGGACAGTTTAGCCTGCTGTATGATATAGTCTTGCAAAGGTAGCAGATGCTGCATGCCGCGTAGATCCCAGTTGCAGTACAGTGGAGAGCTTCCACCTTCATCCTCCTCTTCTTCACCATCGATAGGACCATCGTCTATTTCCACGGGCCTCTTGTGTCCTGTAAATTACAAAATTTACGTAAATAAATTGTGTAAAAAAACAGGAAAACCTTAGATAACAGTTTTGTTATCTAAGATATTCCTGTTTTTATTTGAGTGTATATTGTGTTTCTTAACCTGGTACTTCAATTTAATGTGCTTAAAATATTCAGTTTCCATTACAATGTTTCTGACTTTGTTTATTCATGTTCGTTAGACCCTGCTTTTCAAGTAAAAATTACATAATCATCGAAATCAGAAACTGTTTACTGTGTCTGAGGATACGGAAGTTGTATCGATTTTTCAGATTCATCGTCGCGGCTGGCTATTAATAGTCATAGGGCCTATACCAAGCGAGACTTCGTAGCGTTAACTTCTGAATGTCCCTGTGTGGAAATTATGCCTAATAAACTATGACAGACTGTCATACTTTCTCCATCTTCAACAAAAAGGAGAAAACATGGAGACATTTGCGTCCAACCTTTTAGAAATTTTGACGTTAGAGTCAAAGCAATAATACAGGGTGTAAAATGACCCATCACATAGTAGAATATCTACTTACTCTGTACATCAAACTAAGTGACATTGAGCAAAAATAATTGCTGGCAAACTACTTTTATTTTGGGTGCTAAAATCGCTGTTAATACAGCCGCGCGCAATGTAACGCACGCAAAACATTGTGCTTATGGTTGCATGCAATGGTACTGGAGTTGTGGGGGTATTTAAAGTTCAGTTACATTTAAAACTTGTATTCGTGAAAAAAAGTAATAAAAAGTTGGAACTTTGACCTTCACCTAATGATGACGGAACGTATAATGTGACTCTAGTCTTTTTACACCCTTTATATTAGCTTAATTTAGTCTGGTAAATAAAGTGTAAAACTTACGTCTAGATTTAGTACGATCTCTAGGCGCAGTGGTCCTCTCTAATCTCTGGTTGTGTTTCTGTACATTTGGCTCCGTTAGCGGCGGCTCCACCAAGTTCACGCATTTTAACTTATAGTTCACTGTAAAACAAGAGTTTAGTCAATACTTCACTACGAAAATTCCAAGTTAGATGTTTTTAACATGAAAAATGTAAGATTAAACATGAAAAAGTCGAAATGAAGGCAAAACTTTTTTTTTTTTTTTTGGCAAACTGGTAGCAAACAATTTTGTTATGAATTTGGTAGTGCGGAGATATAGTTTAATCTCTCTACTAGCGAAAAGCGCCCACCCTTATTCACATAAAGATGACTTTAACACTCCCTAATATAATCCGTAAGGTATTACATACACAATCATAATGTTAAAATGGTTTAATAATTAACAAATCGCACTGTTAGCGCGATAGGCGTGAATTATTGGTGGCCAGTATCTAACAGTAAGTAAAAACTTTGCTGTCAATCGGTCGGGTAAAAATTACATACCAGCTGCAACATTATCCTGTTCGTTGGCTGAAGAGAGCCTCATAAAGTTATGGTGTGGTTCATGTGGCGGTGTCCGATGTTTGCTACTACCGGAAGATACTGATGTCTTGCTTGAAGTATAGCGCTCAGGTTCCGCATGTTGACGCCTGAAACAAAATATTGTTTTAATTGTGACCGAGTATAATCCAATTTACGCCCATACAAGTGGATTATTCTATGAGATACATATTCCAAATGAAGTTGTAAAAAGTTTGCTTTTCGGAGACCCAACTGGGCGCCAATTAGCAAGTTAAACTATTGTTTAACTTGCTAATTGGCGCCCAGCCGTCTCTAAAAACATAATATTTTATGTTTTTAGAGACAGCTTTTTCTTACAAATGATTGACGATGCAGACACGGCTAGCACGTACACGGTTGTATCAATTTTCTATTAATATTTAGTAACGCAATGTTTACGAAGTAAAGTCCCACGTTGGGCGCCATTTAAGCGGATGTAGCGTTATGGCATATGAGACCGATTTGTAGACAAGGATTTTGGAAGATATTCTTGACACACAAGAACACGGATTTATACATCATCGAATTAAAGTTTTCGAGTCCCATGCTGGGCGCCAATACACTGTTTCACTGATAAATGTCTAATAATCGTATCTTGATGAATATCTGATAATCGTATCTACACTGTTAACGGTCCACAAATATGCAAACCTAATCACTTATATGAAATGATATTTATTTCTATAAGCAGATCTATTAAGACATTTTTACACGTTAATTTTTGTATCAATATTTTAATAGATGGCGCTGAATATAAGTGAAGCTATACGTTTGTAAATCCTACCTAGTGAAGTCCCTCGCTGGGTGCCAATTACCAGCAACCGCGTTATGACGTAGATCGAGACTAGTCTGTCTGAATGGTTTGTCGACGCTGTACACGGCTTGCTTCTCTGGGTACCTGTCCATGCGCTCCAGTTCAGCTAACCGGTCTTTGTCTAAATGCCTGTAATAATTTAAAAGTTGTTACGTTTTAAATCTTACTGCTTATCTTTAGACTTCATAATATCAACTTTTTTTTATTTTTCTTGCCAATCCATTATCGATGGAACGACCAAAGCTACCGTCCTTCAGTCCGATGCGTTTTTACAAGCTTTTTTATTCACGTATTTTTAGAACGTTCGGTCTAATCTGTCTCAATATGTCCAAAATACCCCTATTTTCGAAAACTTTTTCACATCGATTGTCGCTGACATAATTACGACTAGATTTGGCAAGGCCACCTTGTGTCCCGTGTCTCAGATCTCGAGGCTCGGAAGCTCAAATGATAGGAAACGTCTTTTCCAGATATTGCCCCGATTACAAATTGTAATTTTACTCTTTTTAGCCTACTTATTAAGGTACCATAAACTTACCTATCAGAGAACCGTTCCCTCGCATGCCTGGACAGCTGGTGAGGTCTCTCCAGACTGTGCATGACGCGCGACGCGACGCCTGCCGCCGCATCCGTTGCTAGAGAAATGGATGACACTAGCGACGGTCGAGCTGCTGTTGTCTGTTGGAACACATTATTTATTGATAATGAAATCTAGTCAAATATGCACAGGGGTATGTCCGTACATGCCCTAAAAAAAAGGTGAAAGGTAAGGTTTGAGATAAAAAATAAACGACCTCTGATACGGATCAGAGGTCGTTTATTTTTAAACGAAGGGCTTCGTTTTGGGTCAAAATTTATCAGAAATTGCAGCTAGACCTATCGTGACATTTGCCAGCTCTAAATCTGCTAGATTTCAAGCATTTTCCTGTCAGATGAATCATATATGACTCACAGTAATTGTGACCCCTACAAGTTCCAGGATTTAAGCGAAACGAATGATAGGGCTGTTTAGGTGGCTACATTTTGGTCGAACATTTGAGTCATGTCAGAGAAAAAAGAAGGAATTGTGTCTGCTCGCGGTCGCGCGATTATTAACATCATCTTAAGAGCGTGCTTTCTGAAAGTGGGCAACGTCCCAAATAACTGTCAAATATTTCGCTGTTTTGATTAATTTGGCAATACTACTGTATCGAAATATGAAATATCGCTCTATAGTGAACTAAAATATTGATTATGAAATTCAATAAATAATATCGTAACACTGAATATTTAGTTTTAGATGTAAAAAAGTAATTGGAAACTTTCCAAATGCCCTTTTTACACCTAAAACGGTTGCAACATCAAATTCAATATTATAATTGCAATTCATTATTCATATTTTAGGTCACTATAGAGCGATATTTCATATTTCCAAATTAATATAAACCGTTAAATATTTGACAGCTATTTGCGACGTTGCCAACTTTTGGAAAGCACGCTCTTCAACAACATAATAAGCTTATTGGAATATTTTAGTACTTCAATAACCATGCGCGCTTCATAGAACACAGCGACATTTGGAATAAAAATACAAGGTCATAACATTCAAGCTGTCTCTTACAGTGTCAATCTTAACTGTTTCAAATATTCAACGCGCCCAATCGTGTCAAGGTTACCATAAGAATAGCAAGAACCTTTGTTAAATTAGGCCACGGTCGTTACGCTAATAAACGATAAAGTTCAAATAGCTGGTAAAGTGAACTTTGACAAACAAGTCGTTTATACTCCCGGCCCCTTACTCCTTGCTTTAATTTATAAAGATATAGATAGATGTTCGATTCCAAAAAGATTATACAAAAACATTCGCCCCAAATTAGGCAACCCAGATGCCAGTTTTACTTTTAAATTTTAAGATGACTTTTGTATTGAAGCCTTCATTATAGTACAAGTTTAAGAGAATATGCTGTTAGCGGTATTAATAGATCGTATGACACAATTTTAACCCCGAACTATAATCAAATGAATTGAGTAAGTAGGTCAGCAAAAGTCTACGGTTAGAAACAGTCCCAAAGTAGTTTTTCGATTATATCGACCTGACTTTGACCTCATAGCACAGAATTATGCTGAGTGGAAGCCTTCTTGTCACAGTCATGACGTGCAGCTGCCAAATATTTTTGTTGTTTATTTTTTTGTTATTTGTATGCACGTGTCTCTGTGACAAATAAACCTTTTTTTCTTTCTTTCTTTCTTCTTACTTTTATCGTGTTGCAAAAGCACGACCTACACGCGTAGCGTACAACCATAGAAACGGGTTTTCTACGGGTTTTGTCGACGGAAGAATAGACAAGATTGTTTATCTGTCATTTTGTCTATTCTTCCGTCGACAAAAACCGTTTCTATTGTGGTCATGCTAAGCGTGCTGGGGATACCTCAAGCCGTGGTTAAAATATTAGTCAGATGAGCGGGACTGACTGCCTAGAGAACAACGGACTTATATTTTAGGAGCTATTTTAATACACAACAAGAAACAGCCGTTTTGCAAATCAAACCGAATTTATGTTCCCAATTATCTGAAATACTACAAACCTGTAAGAATGGAGTAGGCTGTGGTTTTTGCAAGGGACTGCTGGGGCTTTGTGGTGACGCCGAGTCACAGGACGAACCTCCCGCCGATTGCTGTTTTAACTGCAAGCATTAGTATCATTCTATACGACATATACTACTGCTAATACTACCATAATATTACAACCTACTTGCTACAGTGGTTTAACGTTAAAATCCTATTGACTATCTGTAAAATGCAGTTTCCGTAATTTATATTTTGTATGGGTATAATTCTATTTTTTTTTCAAACCTCCACAAGAAAGTTGACAAATTCATAGATACCCTTTACAAATAATTTTAATTTACATTACCAAAAAGTTTACATTGTTGAAAGTTACAGACAAATCGCAGTTTTAAAGATATTAATCCAAGCAATTCACTCTAGTTTACACTTTTGAATGTTACAAACTTGGCTGTGTGCAAAAGATGTCATCTCCCAAGCGATTAGCACAATATATATAGCAAGCGATATTGAAATTAAATGTTACCTTTCTTCTTGTCAATGGGGTACTCTCAACAGATTTGAAATACTTTTCGTGCATCGAATCATCGGACGCATCTTTCCTCGGTGATATGAAGCTGCCACTACGGTTTAGACCTGTAAGATTATTATAACATAATAATATCACGCCTGTATTCCCGAAAGGAATAGGCAGAGGTGTCTCGAACACCCTCATTTCGCCAGTTATGTTTAAGTCCCATGCGTCCTATTTATAAGCGATCGTCGCACGAATACACGATCGTTCAAACTTTTTGTTCGGTGAACCTGAACGCGTGGTCGCGCCGAAAGTAGACACTTTCCGGTTTTCCAAACAAAAGTGACATATGCACGCGACCGATCGCTTATTCGCGTGACGATCACTTTTAAATAGGACGCGGCCTTAGGGGGCGAGCTTATTGCCATTAATAAAAACAAACTGTACAGCGTAAATCCTGTGAAATCATAGTCAAAAACTCGGCAACTTAACAAGACATAGCAAACACACGCTTCCCTATGTTTATTATTCTAGCGTATGGCACTCGTGGGTTGCAGCTGAAAATCAGCGTCAGGTGGTACACTTTGTGTTGTCATCTGACATTATGCTGAGCTGAGGCCCTTTTGGCATTATAATAATTTGTTTTCTGTTTTTATAGTTTTAACGAGTATATTTTGTAATGCCAATAAACGCATTTTTCTTCATTTTCTGTCTTTCAAATGTAACTTTAAATTAGGCTTGCAAGTCTCACGTTCTTTTCTGTGACGTCATACTAATCCGAATCTAACAAATTTTTGTTCTTCGCCACGCTTTTGGTTTCGGTCTGTGAGACGAAAGAATTTACCCTACTGTAAAGAAGTGTAGAAGTGTGATAATAATGTTTACCCGTATGGGGAGACCATTTCTCAGTTTCGTGCGCTTGTGCAGCACTGCTTCGTTTTCTAAGTTGCGGAGTACATACAGGGGGATTACATACTACAGCTGCACTAAGTTCCTGAAACAAAAAAACAGATTATTCAATTACATAATTTAGCAGTTTGGTCACATAGAAACAGAAATGCCATAAATCTTAATACTAATCCTAACTAATATTATAAATGCGAAAGTGAGTTTGTTTGTATGTGTCGCTTTCACGCTAAAACTGTGCCAAATTTCACCCAAATCTGTTCAGCCGTTTTAGCGTGAAAGCATAACAAACAAACAAACTCACTTTCGCATTTATAATATTAGTTAGGATGTTTGACTATTGAGTTTGTTTATGGTACCTGTTTCCGCCTCTGCTGCGCGCTACTGATGCTGCTATCGGATGAGCGACCGGAGTCTGTGTGTCGACATAACTGGGTGGATCCATCTTCGCTCAGCCTTCCGCGTCTGCTGTCACCGCTGTTCCTGTATTCATTAATAATATAAGTCACTTAACTTAATATCCCAATGCCGTTATAATTTATCAAATTTTATAATTATGACAGTCACACAATAATACACAGCCAATCTAAAATGCCGTGTATAGGGAAACATTTCTTCCTTCAAGAGACATCACCTTAAGTCGCGCGATGTCGCCAGACTTCCGCAAGAGATGTCGACTTCGAAAACAACGAAGAAGGACGTGCGACAAGATGTCAAGTGATTTCGCGCGATGTGTCTGGAGTCACATGTCGCACAACATTTGTCACCTAGTAAATACATGGCTTCAACCAATAAAAGAACAAAATCCTCATATTCCATTATCTCATAACAAAAACAAACAATAATTGCATTCAGATTCAGTTTGATAATGAGATTACCATACTCAATTAACAACACACCTTTATCAGTACAAACAATGAAAGCATTAATACAACTTATACAGACAACAAAAGAGTTAAGGTTACATGCAAAAATTTTTTTTTTTTCAATACCCAGTCATAAAGGTACCTATTATCATACTCATTTTTATTGTGCGCATAATAACTTATTTAACTTAAAACACACAAAGACAAAGATTTAACTACTCAGCACAACATTGATTTAACACATTCAGTGCGTTCCTGGAGGGCTCTCTCTAGTCGCATTTGGGATGCCGGGAGCCCTCTCAGAGGGTCCACTAGCAATATGTATGGCGGCATGGCATATAATCTTTATGAAAAGTGGATGGACTTGAATGAGTTACAAACTTGTAAGTTAGCAGCCCATATACTAATCTCTTTTGTAAACTGTACAACAAGTGAATTGTAATACAGTGTGAATTGACACAGTACACATTTGACATGAATATTCATACATAATTGACAACACAATTGTGAAAATAGTTGATTGTTTTGTCACCTGTGATGGTAATGCGACCTCCTCGTTCGCACGGGACTCGTTTGCGTGAGAGTAACGGTTTTTGCGTTGCCAGGTGACAGTTTGCTGACGCTTGCGACTGTACTGTTGCCATTGCTGCTGATTGGGTCTAGTATTGGTGGCACCTGATAATATTGGAAAGTTGGTTTTAGTGTCAGTTACATAGATATATCATTTACTGATTTGGTTTTTCATGATCTACTTAAGAGTAATTAAAATTTGTCTCTAGCTGAATAGGGACTATAACATTTATTTTGTCATAATTGAGATACATTAATATATATAATATACAAGAACCTCGATGTTACAAACCGACAATCATAATATGTAGTAATATATTATTTTTATACATTACAAGACACAATGTTATTCTTCTCCCTGTGAGATATAGGTATAAAGACCAATAAAGAATAATGAACATACATTATAAATAACCTCATTTTAATGTCAATGACTGTCTCTTGCACAATTAATATAATATAACCATTGTTGTAACCACTACCTTCTAACTATATGTGTCAATGCAGATAAAAAGTTACTATAGTTGCTCTAAAATCATAACAAATGCTTTATAGTATAAATTGTATGACAATTATTGTTTGAATGTCACAAACATATCATACTGCTGCAGTTTTCGAAATAAATCAGTAGAGGTAATTTATTTAAGTATTGGGGTGCCTGGTGACCCATAACAAAGGTATTTTATGCCTTTTTCGGGCACCAATCTCTCGCAAATGTTAAGCCGATTTTTTAGATTAAGCACAGGAAGTGATTAATCCCAATCAACATTTGTGATGAGAAATAAATTATATGTATTAAATTATTTTATCCACAAAACTAGGCAGAAAATCACTAGATCAAAAAAAGGTCTTTAACAAAATGCCCAAAATACTTAAATTGAATTAACATGATAACAGTTTTTGTTTTTTTTTACCTTTTTAAAACATTGTGATAAGCCCAAGTAACATAGAACCAGGGCAGGCAGAAAAAGACAATCATAAAAAATTGGAAAATCAATGTACTAGCTAAACTACACAGTTCCATTCCCAAAATTGCTAACAAAAAACAAAGCCCACAGAATAACAAACAATAATAAAACCCAACAATAAAGAATGCAATACAATAAAACACAGTGTAACCTAGTTCTCTTAATCATAAAACTGGAATTCTTAAGCTAAGCTTTCCTAGTGTTGCTGTGAGAGATAAAAATAGATTTGACCCCAATTCCAAGTTGGTTACTCCCACAAAAATCAATTAGGGTACCTCAATGTAGTTTGGTTGTTTTAATATCCTATCATAGGATATACTATGTGATAAAATACATTATTGAGGTTAATGGCTTTTTAGTATTGGTATCATGTTCAATAATTCAGTAAACTACATTTTATATAGTCAGATAAAACATAGTTTACGTGTCTTTAGAGGCGAGGAAAGTGGCAGGAATATTAGAGAACATGATAATAAAATGAAATAAAACAGTATTAGTATGTTGCCCAATCTCCAATAACTATTAGTTTGCCGGCTGTACATCTTTGATTATGTATGATCCCTATTTAGATTGTAAAAAAGGTCTTTTAAAACATGACTCACCTGAGGTGCAGGTTGATTAGTTTGTGTGGAAGTCTCCCTTCTTTTCTGTGGGTCTGTATTTTGTTTTAATGTTTGTAACTTAGCTAGGGGTATGATGTCACAGTCTGTAGGCCTGTGCCATACGGTTGTCTAAAAAATAAAGTTATCATTAGGTATTGTTCAATGAGTATGTCATGATTTTTGTTTCTTTTTATGTCATAATAATTACCTGTGTGGAAGCATTGTAATAGTAAAACCTATGTGTGTTGATATCAAAAAGTTCCCACCATTGTGATGAGTCTGTGCGTTTGACTTTAACACCCTATAACAAAAGAACACATTATATGAACTAGTATAGTTTAAAAAGTAAGGTTTTATGGCTTTTATTAAATTCAATTAGAAACTAAAAGACTGGCTTGTTTTCAATTCAATTAGAAACTAAAAGACTGGCTTGTTTCCAATTCAATTAACACAGGCTAAATTAAGTTATTTTAACAGGAGTTGATAACAGCTTATACATATTTCAATTATGATTGATATTGAGAAAGAACTGACCCATTAGATAGTAAAATACATAAGATACTGTGTGAATGCAGTATTTTTACAGGTCAAAAAAAATTATCATTATTATTGAGAAGACCAAAGAATTTTAAACTACTAATGAGTAGAAAACAAGAAATATGATAGTGAGTCATAAATCTGGAATACCCAATTACTCGCTAGTTAAACTTGATTTGTAGCTATTTTATTGTCTTAGATTATGTTTGAACAGTGTTACAGCTATAGTAATTTAAAACATTATTGTAACAGAACTAGGACACCAAAAAGGCTAATCACTTGCTGGAGAATTTAAACCGGCGCTTATGTACGGAAGTGAATTAAATTTTGGAAGAAGTATACCTCCGGTGGATCCCAGACGCATTCGCCAGTTGTTAGGTTAGCATACATATGCTCCTTTGTCTTCGGCTCGATAATCTCCACCCATTCCACCCTAGAATAAAACATCACCAGCGTCTCAACTTTACTACCACTATCTACCACACACCAACAATTTGACTACGAATTCAGGGCGTGACATTAGCGATTTCCGCGTACTTTATTGATTTTGCAACTTTCAACTACGGATATCGGAAGCAATTTGTCAACAATATAAGTAAAACTTAAATGTAACATATTACCTTTCCGACGACATTTTCACTAAATAACGATAACTTTTCTAAACTTCACTTACACATCCTAAACAAATTATTTGACCTAAAATACGGATGAGAATAATCGGAAACCATCCATGTTGAATGTTTACTTCATTGATGGGTGCGTTTGTGGTAGGGCCACAAACGTCAGTTTGCGTTATCTTCATTGTAACGGAATATTTATAACAAATTTAATGAAAATGTAAAAATAAATAAATGAAAAAATTGGGTCACTTGCTTAAGTTATAAGAAATGCGAGCAAAAAGATATTTTGTTTTAATAAAATACAATAGTCACACAATATATCTCTAATGAAATGCTAATACGCTACGTATTGAAGTAAACGAAACGAAATTAGTCAGAATCAGACTAGCTACAAGACATGCATACTCCTGAGTAACATGCACACAGCATAGTTCATACTAATTATGATGAGAACATCGATCAAACGAAAATAATGAATTACATCTAGCTTAGCTGTTTGTTTAGTAAACGTAAACGAAAACGTGGGTTTTGTAAGTGTAATACTGCCTTTATACTGATATGGACATTGGTCTGTAGGTTTCGATGACATCATCTAACATGACAGTTATCGAGCATTTACGAAGATTGATATTTTTTCCATATAATAAAAGATATTGAAATCATTTGTAGAATCATAATCCAGCTTACTTTCTTGTGTCTCAATATCTATCGACAAATTTTCTTTTTTACATTTTAATTTATCATTGATGTCGCTTAGAATATTTTTCTACGAATTTATGAATGTTGCTGCTGACTTATTTCTGCATTTGCTGCTGATGCTGGTGTCTTGAGCATTCTCTGTCTACGGACACTACGGATTGAGTGATTGGCTATCAGCTATCACAGAGCATGTAACTCTAATTAACTCTATCTGTCTTTGAAACTTGACAATCGGAAACATTGATCTCATTGATATTTTTTTATAAAAGGATTTAGAGAATTTTCTAAAAGTAAAACTAAAAAAATTCCAGTAAGTAAAGCTATATTTAATCAGTATTAAATATATTTTACGATTTCAGTTTCCATTTAGTTTATAACCAATGTTGCGGACTCTGACTATTAACCTTATAAAATGCCGGCGGCCTAATACTGCTGATTCATTTATTTGTAAACAGTGCAGAGGCACGTCGACTTTTGGTATTGAGTCTCAATCCACGCAGCCACCTAAAATAGTTAAGGGTCAGTAACTACATGAAAGTTAATATGTATTATATCTATTTAGTTTTGATTTTTGTAATTTCCCAGCTATCTTATCTTATAACTGGCATAACTTTTTATTTTTAGCGATGGCTGAAGACAGGTCCCACTTTCTGCTGCCTAACAACCAGAAATTTGTAGAACTAGACAGTTCTCAGGCATTTGCTAAATTAACGGACAAAGAAAAACTTTATGCACATTATCTGAGTCAGGTTAGTTTGCAGTTTTTCCTTAATTGATTGCTAAGCGGATGGTTATAATATTGTTTCATTGTTTTTTAATTATAATCATCCTAACTAATATTATAAATGTGAAAGTGAGTTTGTTTGTTGGTTTGGTTGTTTGTTTGTTATGCTTTCACACTAAACTCCGCCCCTAAGATGACCCACTGACCAACGGTTGAATAGACTTGGATACAATTTCACACATAGGTAGACCATGAGTTGGAGAAAGTCATAGGCTTCTTTTCATCCTGGATCGCAGACGAAGTTGTGGGCAACAGCTAGTCATACAATATTTTAGCAAAAAAATATTAAGTTTAACTATTTTATGGGAAATATCATATTTTTACAAAAATGATTACTAAATTATAACCTATGTTACTCAGTGATAATATAGCATTCTACTGGTGAAAGAATTTTTAAAATTGGTCCAGTAGTTTTGAGTTTATTTATTACCAACATACAAAAACTCAAATCTTTTCACTTTATAATATTAGTTCAGATAAATAAATAAATAATAAATAAAAAGTTTATTTCGGAACAATAATACATGACTAAGTACAAGTAAAACGATGATAGCTGCTAAAGTATAAACTGTAGCGCAGCTAACAACGCCCTTCTCCAGATACAGGGTGGAATGATGTTCCATGCAAAAGTGCTTAAAAGGTAATTAAATTAATTTAATAATAAAAACAGAAAATAAGACATGGATAAACAGTACATAACAGGACATAATGATTTGGGATGTATTTTGATGTTGAATTAATGTGGTGAGTGTAGGGTTAATGAGGTTGCGAGAGGTGTTTGTGGCATGTGTGTTGTGGCATGTGTGTTGTGTGTAGTTTTGTTGGGGTGTGTGAGGGAGTGATGAGTATTTTACAGTTCCATGAGTTTCTCTGTTTCATCATAATTTTGTGATTTTAGATGTATGAAAAATTCATTGGTAAAGTGTTTTTAACTTTTTTGGCTAAATGTGGGTATATGTATAGTAATTGAATAGTCTAAAAAGAGTACATTCAGGTTTCGTTGGCCAGGGCATTGTAATTATTCTCTGTGGTTATGTCCATGCTCAAAATACTAAATTTATTTTAGAAAACACCTCATAGTAAAAGCGCATCAAAGAAATATAGAAAAATTATCTGATATACCTACAAACATAATATTATAAAAGCATTTTTAAATGCTTATTCATAGTGGATTTTAAATTTATTGTTAGCATACAGTGTGTAGTACCATCTAAGCAGCTCTTATCTTTTGTTTACCTATTCAGATAAAGGTAATAAACACAGATTTCTGAGAAAATAGCAACACTTCAGTGTTTCCCAAAAGTCTGTAAAGGTACCATTCCATAACCGACCGCAGGCGGCAACTGCAGGCGACGTGTCGCCGTAACACGACTGTTTTCTATAAATTTCTATGAGATACCTTCTGTAGCTAGCGACACGTCGTTGGCAGCTACGGGTTAGTGACAGGCGACACGTGGTGCCCAACCGCAGACCAGCAGTGCCGCCAACGCTTGAGCAATAACAAGTTTTTCTATCTTCTATCTACCTCCTGGAATACGGGCTGCTGCCGCCTGCGTTCAGGTTCGGAATCATGACTGCAGCGACATGACGCCGCGACACGTCGCGTGCAGTTACTGCCTGCGGTCCGGTACGGAATGGTACCTATAATGTTGCAAATGCAAAGTCTATATTTTGCTCTTTCATAAGCAGCTCTATCCTTGTTTACCTTAGTTTTCTCTGAAACCTGTGTCTATTATTTACAATGATTGTAAAACTTAATAAATTACAAGATTCCTATGACAGTGAACAACAGATTGGAGGTTGATGTGAATAATATATAAAATGTTAAAAATACTAATTTAAAAACTTCGTAATATTTTACCCTGTTGGTTTTATAGCTTTTTCAAGAGTTTTATGATAACAATGCCTGTATAAATGTTTTTTTTTTTTCACAAATACTTACACAAGATAGCTGTGCTGATGTAACTAATATCATGACCATGTTATGGTGTTAGGTACCAAAAGTATCCAACTGTGAATATTTTCAGGCAGCATGGAGCGGTGGACTCATAGTTCTAATGCAGACAAGTCCGGAGTCTCCAAAGATCTTTGCTTTGCTGCACAGAATCTTTGCCAAGCAATCCATGCAGTCTCTTAGAGATGCTGCCACTGAACAGGGTGTTAGTAATGAAGATTTTCAGGTAACAACTCTTTTACATTCTTCTACTTTATTATTCCTTTGCTGCACATTCATTTTCCGAGCTATGCAGTGTTACATACATCATAAAACATAATTCTACTCATTTATATGTAAATTATATTCCCAAGACTTTGTTATCAGAATGTTTTAAACTTGCATAATATTTGTTGTCTATCGCAACTATAACCTAGTATTACTTTGCTTCACATTCTCATGAAAAAATAGAACAGATAACTACACCACATCCTATGAATAAAAAACACATTATCTGTTTACTATTTTGCGGTCGGGAAACATCCTATTATTATGACATTATTCTTTTTGTGGTTTTCAGGCATTTTTGGTATACGCTGGAGGTATATTTGCCAACAGCGGAAATTACAAAGGTTTTGGTGATACAAAGTTCATTCCGAATTTACCTAAGAATTCTTTCGAGCTTATTGTGAAAGGTTCCAAAGCTTTCGAAGATGACCCTCAACACATGATGAAGATTTGGCAACAAGCAGAGAAGTTTATGTATAGCATTTCACCCAGACTCACCCGTCTTGGTTTAGCTCCAGAGGTCAGTGATTAGGTCTTAGTTGCTTCGAAATGTTCGTTTGTGTTGATATCTCTTTATGTTTAGTTCAGGCCTTGTTCATTTAATTAAAACAGGCTTTTCAACAACTACTCAAACCTTCAACTTTGAATGCAAATATGATAAAGTCTAAGCAATCCCTGAAATCTCTCAGTCATTACACTATAATGTAGCCAGTACATTCATTCTAGGGCGTGACCACTTACTTCTCTAGTAACGTGACTGAAGAAGATTCAAACTTAGTGAATGATTGGATGAAAACCAAACTCCTGGAAGCATACATCTGTCGAACATTCAAAACTACCGCTGAGAATGGCTGTAAGTACAGAAGAACAAAATAATTTATACTTGATATTTTTATGTTTAGAAGCAATTATAATAATTACATTACTTCTCGATGGCACATGTAATTTTTTTTTTATATTGTTAGATGAGTTGGACCCTGTTGGTGGCCACGCTAATCGCGGCAAATAGTGTTAGTTTATTAGGTCCTCAGAAGTGATTACATACAGTAGGCCGCATGCAAATAGAAACATAAGGTTCTTGTACATGTAAAAGCCCTCATTCATTCCTGTGCACACACTAGGAATAATCATCCGCATCATTAGAAGTATTGAAAATCTTGCTCCAATTTCTTGAGTCAGCTATATCGCGAATTTTTCCACAGTACCATTATACACCATACACTTGGCCAGTGTGGAACAGACTCCAATGCCAGGCCTGACCATGGCGATGGAGAAGTACAAGGGGGCCTATTTCCAAGTAACCCGCGGAGACTACTCGCCACTCTTGAAGCGCGTCAATGACAACCTGACGATGGCGCGAGAGTACGCAGCCAACGACAACCAGAGGAACATGCTGGAACATTACGTGCACAGCTTCAAGGAGGGCAATCTGAATGAACATAAGGAGGGCAGCCGGTTCTGGATCCAGGATAAAGGACCAATTATTGAAACGTAAGACGGGTTTTGGTAGTTTATGTTGGTTGTAGTTGATAAACTAATGGCCTAATGTATAGTCGACCTCGTTATTGCTTTACCACTTTGACAACATTTCCCAGTAAATTGAAACTTCAATAAGGTTGAAAACTTGAAACTATCTTACTGTCACATACATAGACAAATAGAGCTTGTCGTTTTATGATAATTATTCAAGTGATATTCAACCTTATTGACTATGACCGCTGAGGAGCTCGTGGCTAAGTTATAATAGCCGCACGTGTCGATCCAGGCTAAGCTACGCTTGCCGGGGTTAGTCCGTGAATGGGTGACCATCTTTACATACCGAGACTCCTCAGTGTCTCGCAAAGCACGTTAAGCCCGAAAGTCTGACAACCAGTCTTGCCAAGGGGTATCGAATTACCCAGTTACTGGGTTGTAGAGGTCAGTTAGGCAGTCGATCCATGTAAAATACTGGTAACCCCGACATAGTTGGGAAAAGGCTAGGCAGAATGTTTGTTTTAAATTATAACCGCTGTCTAAACGTTTGAGAGTTGCTGACGTTATTTTATCTTTAGAACGATATGTATCAACACTTTTTCCAGTACCTAGTTATCTACATATTTTTAAGCTATCAACGCCAAAACATCTCTGAAGAAGCATTTGCGCTCATCCACAGATATCAAGGCTTCATCGAGACGTACCGTGACCCCAGCGGTCAACGCGGCGAGTTCGAAGGTTTCGTAGCCATGGTTAACAAGGAAATGTCCAAGAAATTCGGTACCCTCGTCGATGGAGCAGAAAGGTTCATCAAGTTCCTGCCCTGGGGCGAAGACCTGGAGAAGGACACCTTCCTAAGACCTGATTTTACCAGTTTAGATGTCATGACTTTCTCGGGAAGCGGCATCCCTGCTGGCATCAACATTCCTAACTGTATGTATAGATCATTTGATGGCGAAAACCTAGCGGAATGAATATCATTTCTAACACTTGTTATAGTAAAGTAATGGTATAATTTAGACAAAAAGAACGGGTTCGATTACTTAGTTATCTAATAGCTAAGTTAAGACATTTTGCAGAAAAAAATAAATACTAATGCGGTTTTTATTTGCTCCAAATCAAGCTCCTTTGGCCACTAAGCTTTATTCATCATTTATTAAAATTTTGCCCTGAACTCCAATCTCAACAATTCATTCTGTATACTGGGAACTAAATTATTTATTATTAACGTATATTTCTAATTACAGATGACGAGATTCGGCAGAACTTCGGCTTCAAGAACGTGTCTCTTGGCAACGTGATCCCGGCTGCCTACAAGGAGTCTGTCATTCCATTCTTGTCCGATAGCGACAAGGAGCTTCTGGAGAAATACAGGGTTGCTTCCTTTGAAGTAAGGATTAATAATATTTTACAGTGCCATAAAGAATATTGTTCAGTTTCAGTATTCTCGGGTTAACTCCCATTTTGTATTGTTATATTAGGGATGTAACGATACATAATCTTCCCGATACGATACCGATGCCGATATCGATGGCTTGGTAGATAATAAATCAAATAAAGAATGAAGTATGTACCTCGGACGTTTGTATGTATTTTGTATTTTGGGCACACTGTTTAATAGCGCATTACTAGTGATCACTTCACTGTGTGAATAAACAGAATCACGAATAGCAGTGACGTGAAACAGGCACGGAACAATACATCGCTCAGCAAACTGCAGACACTGCCATTCGCCATTTTACCATGTCGCTAAGCATGCGCTGCGCGGCTCTCCCGCCAGTCCCACCTGCGACAAAGCGACAAAGTTACGCGCGTGTCGTCATTCCGCGCGCTTTTCGAACTGTTTGATATCGGTTGAATATAATCGGCTATGCCGATATATCGCCATCGGAATCGTTACACCTATTACATGTTATTGTGCGATTCTAATACTTGACTTTACTGCTTACTTCTTTTCGTGTCGATGGTACTTTGATTTTATGTATGTTCATCTGTTCCCTCATAACTTCTAAACTGCTCATCATTTGACAAATAAGGTATTGCGTCTTGATTGTCCGCTAGTTATAGGCTATGTGACGTCACATTCAATTGAATATGGCGCCCTTTAAAGGACATAAAGTCATGAACTAATTTATTTTTTATGATGTCACATTTAGCACATTTCAAAAATATATATATTATCATAGCCACATAATCTGTTCAATTTATCCCTAACACGTGTTCCTCCGGATTTTTTATGTGTCTGTCTGTGATGTCTTGTTTTTACCTTTTTAGTTTATTTTTTTTGTCGAATTGAGTTTTAGTTTTTATTTTATTTTTATTTATTTATTTTGGGGCTATAATATATATATTTTTGAAATGTGCTAAATGTGACATCATAAAAAATAAATTAGTAGTAACTAGTAGTTGGATTTTAGTTTTTATAACTTTTATTACTATACTTAATTGATATTCAAAAGACCTAATTTGACAAACATATTACCAACTATAATAGTTCTTCGTGCACGGCTTTAAACGGTCTTGAGTTTAGGGTGACCATAACAGCGTGCTCTACGGATATTTGAGTTTAAGAAAAAGTTCGGAATTTCGGAAAGAAAGAAAAATTTGTATATTTGAATTTTCTTTTTATATGCACGAGCGTTTCTGTGGTAAAAATACGTGCATATAAGAAATATAATTTAACTCGAATAAATGATACTTAGTACCTAAAACAAAACAAATCTATAATTACGATCACAGAACCGAAATTGTCGGCAGCTGCACGTCGTGACTGTGACTAGAGGCTCAGCTTTTAGAGAAAGCATCGTCTTTGTTACTCAGACCTATGTGATAGTCTATTTCTTAACCTAAATGTGTCTTAATAACCCTGTGTAAATGTTCTTAACAGGTACAAGTAGGTCTACACGAGTTGCTCGGCCACGGCAGCGGTAAGCTGTTGCAGCAGAAATCTGACGGCACCTTCAACTTTAACAAGGATAAGGTCAAGAACCCGCTAACTGGTAGGATTATTTATTTATATAATTATACTTTATTGTAGCATGTACGAATAAAAGAAGTCTGAAGGATTCTCGCTAACAAGAAACTGTCACTCAAGTCGGCCAGCTCGCTGTTCGTATGGGTAAATATTTATGTGTGAGTGTTGACGTTTCCGTGACTATTGGCTGACCAACTAATGTGTGAATGCCTGCGTACGAGCTGGCCGACTTGAGTGACACAGTTTCTTGCTAGCGAGAACCTGTCAATCACAGATTTATGCTTATTGTAATCTAAAGAATTTCAATTAATAAAATTATTAATTGAGTTAATAATTATTCTTCATTAGATAACTGAAAGCAAGTACTGGTCTCTTAAACCATTTTATAGTAAATTAGCCGACTTTTTTTGTTCTTCCATGTATTGTAGGTATACTAGAAAATAAATTACAACAAGATAAATTAAATAATTAATGGCGGCATTATCACAATCCATCAAATTATTAATTCAGGATTGTGTTTTTATTCTGTATATTTTAAAAACAATTCTGTACGAGCATATTTTACCGATAGAAGCAAATAGGTTGTCGAAGGAACGAACTGACTCTATTGATATAACGACTGCTACATTTCTATTGGAAAAGTTTAAAAAAAACCTCTTTACACAAGACCTGCACAACGCTTCATCAAAGTCAAAGAATTTATTTCAATTTAACCATTTACAGGCATTTATGAATTGAAAAAGAGGTCAGTTAGTCAGAAAGTCGAAGCTAGTTACCCGTTCCAATACGTAGATTCGTATGGAAGAGAACGGGCAAGCAACTCCGTGGACGTTCACAGAAGTACGCATAATATTCCTCACACGTCTAGATAGGTTATGTATTCGATAAGAAACTACTCTGATTTTCATTACATAAGGGTGTTTTTACTGTGATTTTCTCACACATTCGGGAATAACGTGCGTGCTATAGTTTTCTTTAATGCTGGTTATTTAAATAGTAGGAAGCTAAATAGAATCCAGGTGAGGGGCTGGGCTCGTCCAAATGCGTGAAATGCGCATGATACTAAAGCCCCATTCACACGATGTACTCGTAAGTTTCTTGCCTGTGGCATACAATAAAATTGAAGAAATAAACTGACTTGTCGTCAAACACATGTTTGGACAGTGCAACTTTCATGTTGCTGCTACTTTTATGTTGCTGCAACTTTTAGCATTCAAGTTACACGGTGTAACTTGAATGCTAAAAGTAATGTCGCCATCTCACCAGATGGCGACATTACGCCCGCTGCCTCCATTGGTGTCGCTGCGGTTTGCAGTCGCCTTCGGAATTGTACCTTCAACATAGCTATCTCTGTTTGGTCCAGGTAAAGAGATTGAGTCGTGGTACAAGCCGGGCGAGACGTATGACAGCACTTTCACGACACTTGGCTCTGCATTCGAAGAGTGCCGCGCTGAAGCCGTCGGGTTGTATCTGTCGTTGGTGCCCGAGATACTGAAGTGAGTATAACGAATCTGTGTTCGCAATTTATTTGCCAAACATGTAAACAAACACGAGTTTTCCACTTAGGCAAACATCAACGTTATGCAAGTGTAAATTAAGTTGATTTTGGACCGATTAGTACTGTTGAAAAAGCCATACAAAATAGGAAGTTGTAGCGCAAACTGAACCTTCTGTGTAGGCATTACAGTTGTTTTTCCTAAAACTTGTGTTTGTTTACATGTTTTCCAAATGGATTGCGGACGCAGATTATGTAGAGTGATAGAAAGTTCACACCAAAAGTATAGTTAGCCGTCTACTGTGTGCGTAAAGTGGAAGATGTATGAGAAATCAACGTCAGCAACAGAAGGTTATACGTTCGGTGTGAACAGTCTCTTACAGTAGACCTACTGACTTAACAAATTGTTATTGAGTTTTTCCATTAGGAATCCGAATTCCTCAATAGCTGCCCGAAGTCCGACTGATGAGCATAGGCAAATATGGCGAAATGTGGGTGTACCGGTGTACTAAACGCCTCTGCCTAACCCTTCGGGATATACAGTCGTAATGTTAAGTTATCTATATTAATATTATTACTTCTTTTCCGTTCAGAATCTTTGGATATGAAGGTCAGCAAGCAGAGGACGTTACCTACGTGAACTGGCTCAGTCTGCTGTGGAACGGAGCCGCTAAAGCTACGGAGATGTACCAGCCCGCCACCAAGACTTGGCTGCAGGTACTGCTTCTATGAATTTATGCTATCTTTACCAACTGCCTTGCATATACTGTAAAGTAGCAAATAATTTTAAAAAACCTTTTAATCCTTTATATGATTGAAATAGTCAAGGTCTGGGTCTCACTACAAAATCTGCAACCTTTTTTTTTGTTTTTTGTGGTTTGGGGTATGTTATTTATTGGTTTTCACAAGAGGCGGTACTTGAAATGCATTTACGTACGAGAAAAGTGGATCCTCTATGATGTACAGATTTTATCAGAAAGGTGTGGTAAAAATTAATAAGTTAAAAATAATCAGTCGTCTAATACAAATCTTTAATACCTACTCGACCCATATGTTTGGGACGCCAATTTGTTTTTCGCAAATACGATGTTGGTCCCATGGAGAAAGTTGTTTGATTTGATGGTCTGTACCACACCCTTAATTTTGACCACACCGTTCTTATACATCCTGTATTTTGTAACGCGAATATTTTGACAAGTACGTCAAGTACTTATAATGCTGGCACTTCCAGCTTAAAGCAAAAGGCTATTAATTTCGAAATGTTTATACCAGGCACATGCCCGCGCTCGCTTCGTGCTGATGCGTCTGTTGGAGCTGGAAGGCGAAGGAATGCTCACCATTACGGAGACTGAACCTGGCAAGAACCTGCGCCTCACGCTACAGCGGGAACACCTCGCCACTCGGGGGAAGAAGATCATTGGTACGAGGGAAAATGAATCTCATAACGAATGCTATTATATTGTAATATTTTATAATGTAGAATGGCTCGAGGAGTCTTGGATGAATGGGATAGATAGTTTATGACGCAGTCCCTTTGAACTCTTATCTATCTATACATCTTATAAGTTAAAGTCGCATCATTTAAAGAAGTTATTAAGTTTTATGTGTATATATTAAACTTACATATAATCAAGATGTTTTGTCAAGTCGTAAAAACCGTGCGAAGAAGGAACGGGTCGCTGGTATTCATAAATGGCTTACCCATATTAAAATATTCTTGCCCAGTCAGCCTAGGGACCATTTTCTTACACTCTAAGCTTCTATAAACATGAATATCGGCCTTACAAAAACTAAATATCGCATCAATTTTCAGGTGATTTCCTAGTAAAATTACAAACAATAAAGGCTACGGCGGACTTCGACGCTGGAGAGAAGCTATTCGAGAAGTACAGTCGGCTGGACGAGCCGTGGGGCCGTTGGCGCGATATCGTGCTGATGCACAAACAGCCGCGCAATATCTTTGTACAGCCCAACACCTTCCTTATTAACAGCAACAAAGGTGAGCTGCTTATATTTCATGGCTTGTAATACAGATGTTGCAATTCACAAACTAGCCCAGGGGCCGTATTGTGACGTATTAATTCCACCATTATTCCAGTGTGAGTGAGAGATGCAGCTATACAAGGCCGCTAGCACCATCCCTTTTTCGCAGAGGAATAATGATGGCATTAATACTTCATAATAAGGCCCCAGTAGTCAGAAGAATATGCCCTTCGATAATTCTAAAGTTTATTTTATTTTCGCCGAGTGATAACTTTAGTGAATTCGTTGCTATGTACAAAAATACTTAACAGTTTAGTTATGCAATAGGTATAAAGTAGGTATTTCGTAATATTTCGTGTTATAACAATAATATAAAATTTAAATACTTTACTTTTTCTTTATCTAAACTTTTTATTAGTGAAAATGCTAACATATAGCAACAATGGAAAACTGAGAACGTCCCGTAACTCTTTCAATCAAAAATTTTGGTTTTTCAAATAATTTCTTATATCCTTAGCCTTAGTTAAACCTTACAACAAAAGTTCTAACATATATGTAATAAGCTGCACGAGTAATTATGTTTTTGCTATATGTGAAATATTGAATTTAAGTTTATAATTTTGCACCTACATACATACTACGTAATAATAAACTCAACCACAGTAGTAAAACTTTTTAACCTTTTTTCAGGTGAGGAAATAGACATGAAGCGCTACCCAGCAACGGCCGAAGGTATGATCAAATCGTGGGTGGAACGTTTCCCGAACACAGACATCGACGAGATTCTCGAACACCTGGCGGATAAAGACAGCAAGTACTTCGAAGAACTCCAATCTATCGCCGCATAAAAACCACACAATAATTACTACATTTTACTAGCGCGCGTTATTCATAGCAGTTTAACCTATATGTCAAACTAAGAGTCAGTACACATCGAGACGCAACGCGACGCGACGCTGCGCACACTTTAATCAAATATCGAACTTATTTTCTTCACGAAAAGGTATAATTTCAGTGCGAGCGTGAACGCGTGTCGAAGTACGATGAGATGCGCGGTGCTGCGCAGCGCGTGTACCTTATTGTGTAGTAAATATTAAAATTAATTGTAAATGTATCTTGAAAAAGTGCGCATCGCGTCGCGTCTCGGTGGGAACTGACCCTGAAGTATGACGCGCGCTTGTGTATTGCAACCACTATACTATCAATCAATCAATTTGCCTAGCCTTTTCCCAACTATGTTGGGGTCGGCTTCCAGTCTAACCGGATGCAGCTGAATATCGTATTTTATATGGAGCAACTGCCACCACAACCAACCACTATACAGACATAATATTAATATACGACTGGTACTAAATCTAAATATGAACTTAATATCATAATAATATAATACCAAATGTATACTGATTCTGAGTTTTATTTTTATTAATATACTCGTACTTACAATATCATAATAAAATACCATATAATGTATACCGATTTTGAGTTTTATTTGATGAGCATTTGTTTAAGAACAAGTTTTTGACACTTATAGCACTCACTTCAGCATAATTGCCCTTTTCCACTATTCCATACTAATATTATAAATGCGAAAGTAACTGTCTGTCTGTTACCTTTTCACGCCTTTAGGTTGCACTAGTCAATATTTTTTTCATACAATTTTCGGGAGGGTATTACTCCACTGTTTGACATTGTACATCCAAAGTTAAACATGGTATCGTTTTGTCTCAATATTAATTGAGTCTGTGCGTAAACAGAATAGTAAAATAAAAAGCCATTAAAAAAAGTTATGAGCAAACAAAGATTCGTTTTTCTTGCTAATTATAACGCAAATTTGGGCGTAAATAAGTAATTAATAAAGTGTAAAATCTTCAAAATAAAGTCGGCACCGACAAAGCTGAATTATCGAAGAGTTCAATAAACTTTATTAATTTTTATTGATTTATGCAGTGGTTTTTTCATAAAACTCTATTTTCCAAAGGACTTTTTTTATTACGTATTCTTTTACGCGCTCGTTTTACTAAAATAGTTCGGTACGGTGTTTGTGTGCGTACAAACTAGACGTTGTGCGTGTAGACTTGCGTCTAACTGCTCATAACTGATACTATCTCTGTCGGACATGATGCTAGGTGAGACAGCGTCCTTTTTGGCCACGCCCACAAGTGAGTTCGAGCCCGCGACTAGTTCAACCTTAACGGCTGAACAGATTTCGGTATTTGCACACCACATTATTTTAGATTTCGATGACGTACACATGACCTGAGTTAGGCTATTATTTATTTATAAGCCTTATTCAAAAATACAATAATCATCATTTTCCAGTTTTAATTCTTTGTGTGCCCTTTGCCAAAGGCCTCCTCCAACCTTTTCCAAGTTTTTCTGTTTGGGTTAGGACATACAACTTTTTATCCCGATAATACGTTCAATATCCGATCCTCTGAATATAGGCCAAGATCTGAGATCAGCACCAATATACCTTACGCATGCTCAGGAACATTTAGTTCTGTAGAGACATAACTTTTTTGATCAATTGGGATGGCGATATAAATAACAAAACACATTTTTAACTATATAATTTATTCACATTCAATACAAAACGTGTGTGATAGTAAATTTAATATCAATCGTAAGAATCACAGTTCCAATGTCACCGCGGTAACTATGACTAAAAGAGAAACATTAAAAATCACCACACACCAATAAATAATTTTCAATTCTAATAAAAATTAATAAATAGATTCGAAATTACGAAAGATGAACGGATTTGCGTAAAATTATTGCTTTTTAATAGTTAACACCACTGATACCTTACTAGCCGCTCCCCGACTTATACAGCAAAATAATTATGAGAAACGATTAGCGCTACGATCACGCACGTCGTATACAATACTAGTTGAGTGGAAACAACAGCAGCAGCTTACAATAATACATTTAAAACTGAAAACGATATTGCTAAAAATATACACGTTTTGTGTGAGTCTATAACAAGTCCGGTCTATAAATAGTTATCCCTAATGAAATCATCTAAGCACCATTCTATTCGATTACTGTTACGTCGTGACTTAGCATTCAATACTATAATGATTATGATAAATATTTAAACTTAAATTGACTTATGGTCACATAAAAAAATGTAAATTGATAGTAACTAAGAAAAATTATAGTTAATAATAATGTTGAGTAAAACGTATTTGTGCAAACACACTCAAAAATTTGTGTCATTTTATATATTTCATTAAAATGGACTATATCAAATCCAGTCACTTATGTTTTATAAAGGCACATAAGAATCAATTTACAATAAACACTTAACAAAAAGTCCACTCTTTGCAAAATATATCATTACACTTCAATAGTCAATAGTATATTCATTAACAGTAACAAAATCTGTTCAGCTTAAAAAGCTGTATCAAATGTACGGTAGTTACACACCGCGATTATTTTGGAGAAAGCCAACAAAGTTCATACAAAACAATTTATAAATACTACTATCTGTTGTAATTTGATGAATCTGTGTGAAACTAGTTACACTCTAGTTATAATTAATTTGATTTGATAATCCAAATGCCTAACATTCGGAAATGTTCAAGTAACATTAAATTCTAATTTTTGCATGAATTTTAGGATACTTTGAATTCAGTGAGAGATTCATAGCAATAAGTATTACCTAAATTTGCCACTAAAGACAGTCTTCTATCGGTGATGAGATTCTTTCAATTTACTTGAAATCTAAAAACACGTGAGTATAAGCTACGTTTGGCAAGAGTATCGATACAGCCTCGATTAGATCAACACTAATAAAAGACTATAATGACATTGTAAATAAGTTATAACAAAAACAATGAAAGCATCCAGTTCCGTCAGATACACCTACCCCTACAGTGTCCTCGCAATAAGTTCGCAAAGTTAATTGTCAAAAATGCTTATATAATCACAAAATCAAGTTACATCCTGCATAATCAATAATTCCTCTCAGTCAACTTTCTCAGAGCATTCTGCACCGTCGCCTTCGCGGTCGCCTTTCGGTGAGATATTGGATCTGAAACATTACACGCATGTTATGTGGCTGGTAAATACACTTCTTCGACGTTTTTCTTCCTTCTTGTATTGCTCTGTGATGTGTCAATTATGAAGTGCATATTACTTTTAAAATATGAAGTCTACTGTCATATGATTTCGAACGTTAAAATGATGTTGGTAGTTTCTGTGATTGTTTTCGAGTTCTCGACGAGCAATATCGTTGTGGACTCAGTAAAAGTGAATATTAGACCTACTATCTACATTCGGAGGCATTCTAGTATTTTACATATTTCACAAAACTTATTCGTTTGCTTATGTATAGGATGTAAAACTTTTTAAAAGCATTAGTGCTATAAACTTTAATTCGGAAGCGTGAAGCGTGCACAGAATAAAATCGTATTATCTTTCACTTTGGGAAAGTTATTTTTAATTATTTACGTGACATGTAAATACAAAAGTATACACACCTTGGCAGTGTTTCCTTCTCAGCATCGGGTTTCCTGGTCACGCTGATTGATATCTTTTTTCTTTGCCTTATTTTTTCCAATATGTTTTCTGGGCTCTTTTCTTTTTCGCTCTCTTTCAAAATAATCGCAGAGTTGCGAGTAGTTCTTTTTGGTCTATAAGTAGCATAGTTACCAGGCGAATACATTGATATAGTTCTGTTGTATTTGTGCGGATCTCTCAACGAATTGACAAGACTATTATCCTCGGTTCCATCGCAGCTGTCCAAAAGGGATTTCGTTCTGGAGTACCGGTTGGCACCGTACGAGGACGGTTGGTCGTAGTCTAAATAACTTCTGCTCCCTGGATATTTCCTAAAGTCGTTGCGATCGAGAGATCTATAAGTATCAATTTTATCATTCAGTCCATAGTTTTCAAACCTTAAGTTACTCCTAGTATTAACAGGCAGGTCGGTTAAAAGAGATCTATAGCGTTCCGTGGACGGCGACAAGTCAGACGAGACGGAGAGCCCTGGAGAGAGCGGAGACAAGTCGTAGGTGAGCGGTGATGTCGGCGACACGTCGTACTTAGAGTCGTTCGGTTGAGAGTGTATTCTAGCTACCGGGTCGTACTCGGCCGCTCCAGGGCCCACTAAACTACTCTTTCGTCGTTGTTTCTTTTCGTTGAATCTTGAATAAAAGCTTTTCCTACGTATTCTATCGACAATGTCTTCTTTCTCTGGTGTGGTGGAATCATGACTTCGGAGGTGTACTGTGGTATTCTCTGAAGGAGATAGGGGGTTTCTATAGGTAAGTTTATTATCAGCACTAATATCAGACTTCAACTCGGAGTTGGAAATAGTTGACCTACTTCTCGACCGACTGCGACTCTGTGCTTCAGTGTTATCAGTATGTGTACTACTGTCTACAAGCGCAGCATTCTTTTCTGGAATATCTTTCTTTTCAGTCTCACCGTCAACAGAGGAAATATTCATAATTTGAGGTTCTATCACAGGATTAGTAGGAACTATTTTCTTTACTCTTGGCAATCTAGAGAAATCTAATTTTAAACTGTTTCTAATGTTCTTGGATTCGTTTTCCTTTTTGGACGCAGGTTGATCATCGTTATCTACTGACAATGTGGAGACACTGTCACTAGAGGTTCTCCCGTATTTATTTTTGCGTCCAAGACCATTCAACAGTAGCGACGTTGGTCTGCGAGGTTTGTCTTTGTCGTGACTGTCCGCACTGGGTTCAGGATTAGATTCAGTTTTACAATTACTGTCATTAGCCTGTTCAGGACTTTCACAGTGTGATTTTTCAACGATAGGTTTTGATCTTTCCTTGGGCTCGAATTTTTTAAAGAGTCCTAATACTTTGGAAACGGTGGTTTTGTTTTGAGGAGCTTGCTGCGTTTCCAGAGCGGCGACATCAGTTAGTGTGACAGCTCTTTTAATGAGATTTGATTCGGTTGTAGGCTCTACGTTGACGGGCACTGATTGCTCTCGTTGCAATCTGCTTAACTTAGAACTATCTTTTTTCGTCTCATTCCTTACACTATGTTCAGCCCCCTTTTCTGGAGAGCTAGATTTATTATTAGACGCAAACTTTTCTAACTTATGACCTATCGATTGCAAAACAGATTTCTTTTTTGTGACTGTTGATTTCGTACCATCCTCATCGGCAACCTTTTCCTTTACTTTCTTTGTAACTTTCTTCTTTTCAGTTGTTTTAGCATCACTAGTTTCTTGGTTGCTTCCTAAATCAGTCTTCGATTTCGATGAAACTTTTCTAATAATCTTTTTCTTAACTGTAACTTTCTTTTCTGTTTGATCAGAATCACCGGTTTTAGTGACCGCTTCGTTTTTCTTCGACGACTGATCCACAGTGGTGTGGTTGGTGTCTCCGTTAGACGTAATTTTCACAACGTCGACCGGTGGTCCGCCATTCGGAACAGTCATACTGTTTTCTGTTTTAACTTCCGTCGTTTCAGACTTATCACTGTCTCTGTTTTTGATTATACTATACTTTTTCAAAGTCAAACTAGTGTCACTAGATTTTATATCTGTTTCCGGTTTTGGATCGGTACTTTGTTCCAACTTTGAATTATTTTTTACTGAATCGGATTTTGTCACTAGTTCTGGCTTTTTCTTAGGCAAGGTAATACTGAAACTTACTTCTACATCAGATTTTATTTCGGGATTGATAACCTCATCTTTCGGTGAAGTATCTTTAGAATCTTCTATTTTAACATTACGACTAATATAAACTTTTTCTGGCGATGGACTGCTTGCGGGGTAGCTTTTCGGTCTTATTAATTTTGACTCCCTCGGTAAAGACCTCTCTTTATCATATTCTCTACTAAACGAACTTTCAGGCAGCACATTTTCACTGGGCTCATCTATAGAATCTAAAGTCTTCACAGGGTAGCTTTTGGGGCGGATCAATCTGGAATCTTTAATAGAGGAGTTTTCATCGATAATTGTTTTTTGTCTTGAGGTTTCCAAATTAATGTAACGTTTAGAGTTCGACGTCGATGCGGACGAATCCACCGCAGTTTCTTTGATGTTATCAAGGATCGGGAAAAATGGAGTGTTGGACCTACTGCGCTCCTTGCTTCCGACGAGCCCTATGGGTGAGAGACACTTCTTGGTGGCGGTAACGTCGTCCCTGGCTGCCGGCGGAACGTCGGCTATGTCTATGGCAGTCTTCGCGGCTTCTTGCGATTTGTTTCGCTTTTCTCTGATCTCTCGCAAGATTTTCTGGGTTTCCAACTCTCTTTCTTTTCGTTGGCGCTCGTAAAGGTTCTCGTCCGGGGGGGAATCGAAAAAGTCTGAGCGAAGGAATCTCGAGACGCGGCGGCGCGGCTGGTCGGCGCTGGGCGCGCGCAGCGAGTGCCGGCGCAGCGCCGCGCAGCCAGGCTCCGACGAGCCGCTGCCGCCGTCGGACCCGTACGTGTCGTCTAGCGACAGCGCCCGCTCCGGGGTCAAGTATTTACTGAGCAGGGGACGGTCGCGCGGCCGCGTCGCGACCGGCTCTCGCATGAGCGAATTCGGCGACGGACATTCCACTTCTACTGCGGATAGCTGGGGAGTCACCTCCCGGGAGCCGGACCGTCTTCGCGGCCGCGGTAGAGTCGAGTATTGAGGTGTCGCAGCGTCTATTGGACTTTCCGCCTTCGTTTCTCTCGGGGTCTCAGGGGCGGCGGCGAGCGGCGCGGGCTCGTCGGCAGGCGGGCCGTGGTCGGGCGGGCCGTGGTCGTGTGGGCCGTGGTCGGGCGGACCGTGGTTGGGCGGGCCGTGGTCGGGCGGGCCGTGGTCGGGCGGGCCGTGGTCGGGCGGGCCGTGGCCGGGCGGGCCGTGGTCGGGCGGGCCGTGGTCGGGCGGGCCGTGGCCGGGCGGGCCGTGGCCGGCGGACAGCGAGCGCGCGGGCGCGGGCGCGCGCGCGGGCGCGGCGTGCAGCGACAGCGTGCGGCGCAGCGTGCGCGCGGCGGCGGGCGGCAGGTGCGCGAGCAGCTGGCGCTGCAGGCGGCGCGACAGCGCGGGCGTGAGGCCCGACAGCGCGCGCATCTCGCGCTCCGAGAACTCGATCGAGCTCAGGTCCAAGTCCGACAGGTCTAGTCCGCTTTCGACGTTCGATTCCACGTTTTGGGGCCCGGTACGGTGCTTACCGGTTTTCTTACTACTACCTGAAATTTAATCGAAAAACACACGTTTCGATCATGCAGAACGCTCGCTGACATGGAGTATTTACAGTGCCGATATTGTAAATCTGGTTTGCGTCCGCTCGACGATCGAGAACGAAGGGGAGCTACGAGCGGAACCTCCTTGTTTGATCTTTAGACAGAGGATCGAGTACAATAAGACTGAGGGCTCTGTGTGCCCGTAGTAAATCCACGAATGATGCAAACATCGATGCGAACAGTTAAAAGTTAATACATATCTACAAATACTACATACTGACTAGTCAAATTAGGTCAAACGTTAAGCTTTAAGTATGCGAAAACAAATCACAAAAGAATGCATTAAAATGTTGCTTCTGTAGGGATAGTAATTTATCAAATGCGTACTAAATTATGGCTTCAGCGATATATTTCACATAGTAAAGGCATCTCTATCTGATAACAGCCGCGGCGCACGGTGCGGAACACAAAAACACATAAATGAAGAAATAAATATAGTTTAGTACCTATTCTTGTGTGGCGTTTGTGGCAGATTTGTGGTTGGCGCTGGTGCCGCTGTGAAGTGAAGATTTGGTCGGAGCATGCAGTGTAACGCGCAACCCAACTGCAACCACACCAACACAAGCTCACTACCGCTTCACTCGCGCGAGCCACCCGCCCCGCCCGCCCCGCCCGCCCCGCCGCGAGCGCTCGCTAGTCTGGCTGCAGTTGTCGCAGCCCCGCGGTAGCGTATGAACTCGTGACATGATCTCTATACTGACATACGTGTCGCCCAACATCGAGTGCTACCACATCCACTATCTACACATGTATGCCATGATCACTTGACAAACAAATTAATTAACTGCCACGCTGCATCATTATTTTTTTATTACTCAAGTTTACTATCACTGAAAATTGTCGACAGTTTAAAAAAGAATAAAAGAAATTAATTAATCTACTTTATACAAAACATAGTACTGCATTGGCACAGGAGATGCGACATGTGAAATGTCCTGTACGTACATTTCATGCAATGCAACTGAAATAACTGAATTTATGATAATCGAGAGCAACGCAACATTTTCCTGCTAGTGTTAGCGGGTAGGAGAAAGTAAACACCTGCACAAAGAATGCAATTTGAATACAATAATACACTACAATGCAAAAAAATGTTAACTTTATTAATTAAAACAATGTTAATGAACTCTAAGAACACAAGATATATAATAGACTGTAGGTAAGTTTGCCATATCACTGGCTGATATATCGATAGTCTATCATATAATTATGACATTGATGTTAATTTAAAAAAAAAACACGATTCGACGGTGGAAAACGTCGCGAATATCGGAGGCAATGGTGACTGTAGTTCGTTGGTGGCGTATATTCGGGGCACTTCATGAAATGGTTTGAGAGTTAATTTATTTGTTTTAGTGAAGCTAGCTTTCTTGTGAGTGTCGTTGACCGTGCGAGGCAGCACTAACTACTTGCGAGTTGCAGTGCGACGGTGACGCGACGCCCTTATTGCGAAGGGTAGGAACCTTATCATTTTTGTCAGCATCAATCAGCAAGTTAATCGATAAAAGTGCCTAATTCTCGTTTTTTAATCAAGTTGAATAAATATTTTAATCAGGATTTTAACATATTCAATAATTGCAATATTAAATGTTTGGTTTTGTACAAAATAATACTGCGCCCGCAGCGAGGAGGGTAAGGTAAGACTAATGCTAACGGAGGTTAGCGAGTCAAAGTGAGGAACGTCCTTACAGTGTGCTAGACTACTTACTGCCTGACGTGTCAAGCTCTATAATTTTTTTTTTTTTTTTGGGAACCTGTATCTTCGATCATGTTTATCGATACGTGATATCTGTTTACTGCTGACAAATATGATTAAGCCCTTAGGATCTTTTTGACATGTTAAGATTTATGAATAACATAAAACATGTTTCAAATATCACTTCGAAATAAGGAGTAACTGATGAACTGCTTTACATGCTGCTATGCCAAACGTGCTGTGGAATTTACATAATATCTAGTGTTTTATACAAATAATTTGGAATAAATGGAATAAAAAATACAATATGTGCAACATTTGTAAAAGTGATTTTGTTGAGTAATATTGTGGTTTAATAAATTAATTGGATGATTATTTGAATAGTATTGATAGATAGTTAAAAATTGGTTTGTTTAAATCAATTTAAATTATAAATAATCATGTTTTGAATTTATTAATTATATATTATAATTTATTTAGAATTTATGTGTAACATATTGCGAAAGCTACAGAAAAAAACATTATTTAAAAATGCAAAAAAAGAACATCTAGGTATTTAAATACGATTTTGCTTAAAAATTTAATTTATAGACAAAGCTTAAGATAAAATTCTTCTATTTAAAAAAAATGTAATGAAAATACACCAACAAAATTTTGAAAGTGTGTGTGTCGGTGCATGCCTCAGGCGTGAGCGTGATATTGGCAACGTTTTCCCCGTGCGCGGCCAGCAAGCGGGTGCAAAGCGGACTCACCTCGGGGCATGTGCGTGCGCGGCTTGAACATCGAGTCGAAGTCCGCGTGCATGTCGCGGGAGCCCCAGCCCTCGCGCCTAAAGGAAACGGAAGAGATTAAAACTTTGTTATAGTATTGGGGATAAGGTGATGTTGCACTAGAGATAAATATGCACTTGCACTAATATTACACTTGCAATTTAAAGAATAATCAATAACAAAGGGACAATTCCTTTTTTTAGAACTACGAAGATTAAAATATTCAATCTGTCAGATATACCTGTAATTTACCGACATTTTTGACATTGATTATCGCTGAGATTAGATTGTGACTAGATTTTGAATGTTTTTAAATACCCGAATTTTCCTGCTAATTTTCATTGTTATACGGTTACAAATATGGTACGTGAGTCGCACAGTTATCTCTTTTGCCATGTAAAAAGACATTGTAGGAGTGTGGTTTCAAACAATCAATCAAAAAGGCGGCTTAGATTAATACAAAAGATAACAGAGAACAACCGCATTCCTGCACTGATTGAGTGTGTATAATATGTATCAGTCATTTGTTTATTGATCACTTGTTTAACGTTTTAAGCTTAGAAAGTGCAGTTCCATTTAAAAAAAAACATAATATTGCTAGCATGTAGTATGATATGTCAATCAAGATAAACAAACCATGACTGATTTCAATTTTGTTTTTCTATAGTACTTGTAGGGGCTGGCGCACATCTGGCGAGGCGCAGCGCAGCACGGCTGTCACTGCCAAACAAATGTCAACATTTCCTACCTTAAAATAAAGCCGAGAATAAATAACCTGAGACGCCTCTTTTGGCTTAGATGCGCTCTTGAGCTATGAAAGTTTATTTATTCCTAACTTTATTTCAACTGGTGCAAGGTCGATATTTGTTTAGCAGTGACGACCATTCTGCGCTGCGCGTCGCCAGATGAGCGGCCCTAGCAGTGTAGTGTATGTGTTCATGTTTCAGGTAGTGTCTACAGTAGTCATTTAAACTTACGTTTCGGACACACTTCTTTTACTTTCCACATATCTATGAGTGCTGCATGTAATCATAATAATACGTGTTACAGTGTAATTGAAACATTAATTATTAAAATATGATCGTGTTATTGTTAAGCTGGGGCCGCACCTGCGTCTATCGTGACGAAGCTTCGCACAGTGATACGATAATATAATCGGCTATCGTTGCGATAATTCGGGCTGTGTAGCACTTATCGCCCGGGTGACGGTACGTCAAAGGGTTTTAGCGCGCTAATTACCGTGGAGCGTGGTCGGACTAGCGTTATAATTTCGACTATTGTTTCCGGACTGCGTAGATTGCTGATCTTGGATTATTGTACGATAATTCATTAAAATTATGAAGCCGCCCATGTGACTACCGCATTAGCGCGATAACTTTTTATCGAACAAAACTTACGAAGTTTCGGCACACATTGCTTTGTCACTATAGACGTAGGTGCGGCCCCAGCATAATTTGTGGTTATAAAATGTTGAAAGTATACTCACAATAAGTTTCTCCGTGGTAAGTGGGGGCTGCATGCATAAAATTAACATTATTTTAGTCGGAAAATCACGATAAAATTACATGCAATTTTGCACTTGTATTCATTTAAGTATTGATTATATTTGCGACATGAAAACGTTAAGCATGATTGTTAAAGTGTGTAATTGTTATAATCAAACTTTATGAATAGAAATGTTATCAATTTAAAATATGAATTAAGCTTTCTTGAAAGAATGAAATTGGACTCCAATATTCAAGATTGCATTATTTTGACATGGCTACATTATAAACAATTTTGTAACTGTAGTGTCTATAAATCATTATTAAATTCTAAAAATAATTATATATGAATAGGGAATATATTAAAAAGCTGCCAATAAAGATGAATTTTAAAAGAATATTTTTAATAAAGTATTTTTTATTGATAATCATTTAAAAGAACCCTGTTATATCAGGTTTTGATCTTCAGTCTTTAACTTTCATTTATTTATTTGTTATAAATATATCTTAGTTATGCCATACGTGTGTGATAGCGTGAGTATTACCTGTTGAAGAACGGCGACTGTAGGTTGTTGAATAGTGAGTGCTGGCTAAAGCCGGGACCTTCCTCGCCGTTCAAGCGGTTCGTCAGTGCGCGCACCTGAAATGTACGAGAAAAAACTTTGATGTTGGTGCGTCCGTGTACACATATATCCTGATACAGATAGTGCCATCCATCCACGAAGACACGCCCCACCATTCTTCCTAATCGCTTACAGTACACATGTGCAATATACCGCTAGTGTTTTAGTTTTGTCGTGTTTACTAATTACCCTAATTAGTGTGTATTGACAATACTTTAACTCTGCGTCCGCAGTGATAACGCGACAGAGAGAAAACTTCATACAAAAGCACAATGATAGGAGCACTACTACCATAGACTTAGAGAATGGAACTGAGCGTTCCGTATTCAGTTGTGCAGTAAATACAGACCGACAAGTACGAGAGAGACAAAGCGAGTTTGCGGCCAGTAGTTGTCTCTTTAATAGTACTATAGGTATTGGTCGCACAGTCGCTTTGTCTCTTTCTAGAAAGTGGTCACTTTTGTGAGGGTAACGCTCAGTGGGGGTTACTCGAATGTGTCTCCTGTAAAGGCTCTCAAATAGGGCTGTGTCTGCCTATATTCTATCTTACCCGGTGCAGCAGCGTCGAGAAGAGATTCTCAGCAGTGAGCAGGTGGAAGCCCTCGTCCTCCTCGTCGTCCTCGCCGGAGCTGACGGACTCGGCTCGCGCGGCGCGGCTGGGCCGCAGCCGGTGCATGTGCGCGTCTTCTTCTTCCTCTGATTCGCCGCCGCTTACGAGGCTGCTGGTGAATATGGAGAAGTCAGTATGTTAAACATGGTTAGTGAAGAATACACTGTTGTTTTTCTAAATTGTGTTTCTTTAAAGGCCGTGATCGACGGGCGCGCATTACTAGTCTTGTGGCTCACTGCAAAAGTCGAACTACGCATCACACTGACGACACTCAAAATTCTGCATCGCGCAAGCAGGGTTTACCGCGCGACTAGCATATAAACAACGTCCCGACATCAATCATCGGACAGTAGCCCACCAGACATAACACCCGTCTTGTGATCTTCCTTTTCTATGCAGGATAAGTGAACTTTACACCCGTTCTTCATACTTCTATATATTATTATGCTACAAAAAAGAACAACCGTTTCTCTCGCTCGTCGATCAAAATACCGCATTCGTGCGGCTCTTTCACGACTTGTATTTTAGGAATCAAGCCTTCGAGGGTAAAATCATTTGACTATATGTAAGTACCTGATGCGCCTCGGCTTGGTAGTGCGATGGTGTCGCACGCTGGGCACGTGCGCGCTGGCGTCGGGCTCGAGGGAGCGTTGTCGCGGCGTGACGTAGCCCTTGCCTTCTACCGCGATAGGGATGATGAACTCGCGCGCAGATTTCTTGATGGGCTCGCCTGGACTGCTGCAAGCTTCGCTCGCGCTTCCAGATTCGGTTGATGCCAGCCGTCTGCGTAATACAAATGACATATAACAATGAATCTACTTTATGAAACAATTTGTCACCTTTGGGGTTGATAGATCAATGGATAGATAGATCGATAAAAATAAAATTGATCTTTTTAAGGTTCCGTAGTAAGCAAGGAACCCTTATAGTTTCGCTATGTCTGTCCGTCTGTCTGTCTGTCCGTCTGTCTGCGGCTTAGCTCAGAGACTGTTAGTACTAGAAAGCTGTAATTTGGCATGGGTATACATATTAATCACGCCGACAGTGGTAAGACAAAAACAAGAAAAAAAAATTTTTGGGTGTCTCCCCTACACTTAGTGTTCTATCCCATGGTGTGGGGATGTTCGTTAGAGTTATGTGTCTAACACCCTGCCAGCTAAATGGTTATACTTGGATTTGTGAATAAATTCACAACAGTACTATATATAACGAAGTTAAAAGGAAAACTATCACAGCTAAGTAGGCTGTACAGGTTAACGAGTAATAATCGACCAACTTAAATTTGCAGTTTGAAAAACATGTTCTCCCATAAATTCCGCATGAGAGTTCCACATGTTTTTCAACTACAATGTTAAGTTGTTCTTGGGATAAATTCATCTCAACTACGGAACCCTTCATTATGCGTGGTCCGAACGCACTGGGCCGGTTTTTTTTCGTCATGTTTACACAGAATTAAGACTTAAACTAAATTTTTCAAAGCACAGCAGCAAAGGATTATTTAACGGTAATTTAGTAGGGTTCCGTATTAAAACAATGAATCTCTATCATTTTGTATTTAATTTAAATAGATAAAACCATATGAGCTGTTAAAATTATTTAACAGCTCATATGGTTTTATCTACTCAAAAACTCAAAGAATTTATTTCAATTAAACCATTTACAGGCACTTTTGAATTGTCAAGAAGTCGGTCAGTCAGAAATATGAACCTAGTTGCCCATTCCAAAGCGTAGTAGGTACCTATGGAGAAGAAAGGGGAAGAAACTCAACGGACACTCTTTTAAATAAAAAAAATTATACAAAATATTGGTTACATCATTCATGTTGAAATTATGTATGTGAGAACGATGTAGAAAGACTATACTGTCTATTCACTGCATACATGAGAAAACCTTAGAAGCCAAATAAATGTGGAGGTTAAAAATCAGTAGCTAGTAAAAACAATATTGTGTAGCACTTGGATTAGATTGACATGTCAACTATAAAGTAACGCTACAAACCTGAGCGGCGTGACTCTAGGAGCAGCTGTAGGCACAGGCTTGGCCGTGCCCGGCGTGCCAGGCGTGCCCGGCGTGCCGGGCGCGGGCGGCGGCGCGGCGGGCAGGCCCGGCGGCGCCGCGGGCTCCTGCGCCGCCACCGTGATGGGGATGATACGCTCCACCGACACGCCGCGACCGCTGGGACAACCACGAGTAGTGAAATATGGCAGAGCATTCGTGGGAGCAAATAATTAAAAAATAAATGAGTTTCTTCCTTTATCAGATTATTTTGGAACAGATCATAGAGGAAGATGTTATTACCTGTTGGCATTACGATGATCCTCGACCCTGTGCTGTGCCTCCGTGCGGAACACGCGCGACGACGCGGGCTGCGCGGGCGGCGTGCCGGGCGGCGACGCCAGCGACGCCACGCCCGCGGACGACGAGCGGCCGTACGGCACGGGGGGCTTGCCTGGACCGGCGAATGGAACTATGTACGCATGTTTGACATTTGCAATTGATAACTTGTTATTAATTAAACATTCGCGGTAAATCCGACACTTCACTTTTGCCTTTCATTCGGCATCTTTCAAGTGAAAAGTCTGAACACAAAAATGAAAAATAAATTTATTAGTAAACCGTTCCAACGATGTTGGATTTCGGCACTCGGCATCTTTCACTTGCCTACAGAATAACGAAAAATGAAATAAAAGGACCAGATGAACGTTCCTTCCTATGTAACTTTGTCGGTGTCGTATGAACGTGGAATGAAACAAAAATGAACAGTCAGTGACCCGTTCACTCGAGTGAACCGGTTGATATTAGCTAAAGAGATATCATAGTGACGGCGTGGTTAATTCAATTGTACTCGTTTACAGCTAGATACTAACTTCAGAATTTGAATAGACTGTGTTGCGACCTCATTTCTTTCGCATAGCAATCTGCAGCTTAAATAACAATGCCCCTGATAGCATTTACTATGAAGGTAGCTCAAAAAACAGTTATTTTCACTATAGACATCATAAACTTATTGAGAATAGAAATATTTCACTTAATAAATTCATCTCCATACCGTTCAAATCATCACTTACACATGAAATATGGCGGAACATAATTTTCAGTTACAGTTTTAGGAATAATGCACACGAATTTAACACCAACTCGTACATTGGCGCGTGTTTACACATTCACAAACTGGACATAAAAATATGAGGTATTAATCTAGATCTTAAACAGTTTATTACAATATTGTTTTACCTGTTCGAATGGCAGACGATATGATATCCCTTGCGGCGCGCCGGCGATTCTCTTCCCCGGCTTTCTCCTCAACCAACTTCGCCATAGAGTTTTGTAGACTCCTACGAATTATATACCGCATTAGTCATATTCAAATAAATAGCTTGGCATGAACATCACAGCTGCATTCATCAGAACAAGAAAATAGTATCTGTCATTGTCATAAAGTAACGTATTGCCTTACGTAAGGGCGGAATGTGTGTGGCATGATGCCGAATATTAGTGGTGACTGTAAACTCATTACTGAAACTTCATTACTGTAGCGTTTTATGTATTTTTTAACATAATTATGTGGTTTTCGACCAAAGCAGACGTATACGTTTTGATAAATATAAGTGAACTAATATTGCATTCGAAATGTTTTCACACTGATGCATAAAACAGTGATATTTTTATGCAGTCTTTTTCACATTAAGAAAACAAGAAGTAGTCAATAAAATCATATACCAACACAGCAAATTACAGATTTTAATAAAACATCTACGTAAACCATCAGTGCTTTCATGACAAACCGACTTCCTTCATCTCAAACATGCGGGTAACATGTGACTGACCTCCTTGCATCTTGCAGCAGTACAGCAGGATCTACCGAAGTGGAGCTGTGTGAAGGTTCACTCTCTGTCTTCTTGACGCCACTGCGGAGGTTCGTTTCCCGCTCCGCCTCAGTGTGACTCTGCGACAAATACACGCATGATGAATAATAAACAACCTTTCGAACCTTAAAAAACTTTGTAATCACCACCATGACTATGATGCAAAAGATTTAGTAAGAAAAAGCTTCGATTTTCGTCACTAAAACTTGAGTATTTTTAATTAATACTAAAGATAGTGCTCAACTGTCTTCCGTTAGTTCTAATACTAGAGTTATGGCTACACACGACCAGCCCAATTCGAGTTCTATAAAAAATGGCGACGGGCGCCAGAACACGGTGGTCGTAGGCGAATGCTGACGCCGCATGCACGAGTTTTGTTTATATTTAAATGCGTTACTAAGTTTGTGTGGGACGTCATTGTTGGGAAATATAGGCGAGTCTATAGACTAGGGAGTGTGTACTTGTTCAGGTTTCGTAATACTATACACTCTTAGGTGAGGTGGGAACCTAGGTGTTATCTTCATCGGTATTGGATAGATAAGAATGTATCTGGAAAGGCCTATATCCAGCAATGTACTGCCAGGCAGGTGATATAGAAGATTAGTTTAAAAAGCATTCAGAGTCTGGTTAAAACGTTGCTAGAAATGTCCATTAATTTTCTTTTGTGGGCATTGTTTTGAACATCAATCACATACGATTCTTTCTTCAATATTTGCAATGCACGATCATGTCATGTGTTTGTTACAGCAGTTTTATGACAAAACCTATTCAAACCTTATTATTAAGATTTGAGATTTTCTTTATTTTGTATACTATTATATAGACTAATTTTTTTCTAACTGAACAAACAGCTGTGCTGCTGGGGAGTTTGTTGCGCCACTTCTTCTTCCCAGCTAAAGCACTAGGAAGTGGTGAAGGATGGGCGTGCCGGGGGACTGTCTTATGTAATTTTGACGTTCGAAAAGTGCTGATTCTCAGTCTAGTTTGAATAAATTACTTTTGAATTTAAGATGTAAATAATATATGTTTGGCAATGTAAATGGCTGTAAAGTATTTATGAAACCAATTCATATTTGAAACTCATTCATAAATTTAAAGAATTAATGCTTTGTGCATAATAGAGATACTAATTACCTACAAAAAACACTTACAACAATGAGTAGATGCCAGGTTTATAATCAGTGATCGGATAATCGGGCGCTATTGTACCTAAACTTCTTCCCACGAAAGAATAATATGGATGGACATTCCTTTCTGAATAAATAAGTAATCCCGGGTTCCTGGGATTGAATAATTTTGTAAAAACAACTATAACAAACTTAATGAAATTATAGCAGTGGTTATTTTGATTTAGTATCTTTATTTTATTCTAAACAAATGGAATATCAATAAAAATGATAATGTGCTTAATGTGGTCAAGTAGTGGAAATTGATATATCTATCTAACAGATTAGTGATCGAATCGACTAATTTATTGTATTTTATACGAACAGAAGACAGAAATGGATTCTGAGAGGCATGTCCGTGAAGTGAAGTTTAGGTATATAAGCGCCCGATTATCCGATCACTGTTTATAATACAATAAAAGGTGAATCACTTGTGTTGTGAACATCATCTGCCAATTTCCTATTATGATGAATCAATTAAATGAATTATATTATTCTCTAATTAGCCTACATTTGAAGGTAATTGATACAATAATAGATTACAGCTAAATATAACCTGTAACAGTCACCACTTCCGTGTTTCGTAGAATAGTGCATCTATTAGTATAGAGATTTGCATTTTACGATCGCAGGTGATTCATATCTCGAATCATTGTCATTAAAGTTACTTGCCGTGTGCCAGTTTAAACACACGACCGTCTGCCCGAAGGCGTATTGAATACATTTATACGTCGTTGATGAGTGATCAGTGATGTTTAGTTGAATTTCATGATATTAAGTCGCTTAAAATAAAGTTACCTACTCAGTGTACAGATGCCAGCAGGTCAACCTACCCGAAACTGTCAAATTTTCCCAATCAACTTTGAACCTTATGATTTAGTGATAAAGTTGAAAATCTATTAAAGAAATTTGACAGATTGTAGTAGGTTGATGTGCTGACGTCTGTACTTCAGGCCTTAACAGTAGAAAAATCATTGATACTTCGTATAGAAGCGAAATTCTGCTCCGAAAGCGTCTACGATTTATGTTATTTCTTTTCCGATATCTTGAGCCTTATGAGTCGGAATAACAATAATTTCTATAATTATATTATTTTTACGTAATTAGAGGGCAAATAAAAGTTTTTGTTTACCTGTGAAGGCTCAATGCCAATTTGTTGCAGACGAACAGTGCCGTTATCTGGCGTCTTAGACTGCAACTCACGGTCTTCACTCTGAGCTTTGGGCTTGGCGATCTTTGACACAACTGTAAACAACAAAATGAGTCTTACTGTCGTGTATTTAAAGTTCATTGTACAATAACGAAAATTGCCGTCAAATGCCATCAGTATAGCGTTTTTATGATATTTTTAAAGATATAATGCTTTTCTATCGTACCTGGTTTAGAGATATTACGTTTGATTTCAGGTGCTGTAGTAAGAGAAGCTCGCCTCTCGAACTGATCTTTGAAACTGCCGACGTTTCCTCCTGGTGAAACCAAAAAGTTAGTTTAAAGTTAAATGTGTTTGAATAGGGTATTAACGACCGTCTCCCCCTTTGGGGGATGCCTATGAATTGGTTGCTGCAAGCCGAGAAGAATCCGTTATTACAATATCTAATCACGAGAGAACAGCAGTGGCCCAGTGGTAGCGGCTCTGGGGCCGTATTATGACGTATTAATGCCACCGTTATTCCAGTGTAAGTGAGAGACGGAGCTATACAAGGCCGCTAGCACCATCCTTTTTTCACATATATGATGGCATTAATACTTCATAATAAGGCCCCTGATTTACGAATTATAGGTCGTGAGGTCGAACCCAGGCAAGCGCTTTACTTTGAGTAAATAATTTCAAAAACGGTGAAGGAATACATTGTAAGGAAACGGCCATTTCTTGGAACCAAAAACCCACACTGGCCCCGCGTGGTAGATTATAGCCCACTCCCTCTCGAAGAGAGACCTGAGTTCCGGCAGCGGGAACATTATAGGCTGATTATGCAATCACGAGAGAGAGAACAATCCTTAGTCATTATTAAAATTACGCTTGTTTACCCAAAGGGATTAGCTTAAAGTGTCGAAAATAAAATCATTTCGATTATTATGTTATAAATCCCACGTAGGAGATGAAAAAATACAAATACGAAGAGATACGGAAAAGAAGAGCGTATAAAGTAATCAATATAAACTATTATGAATACACAATACCTGGTATAGACAGTTTCTTAGGTTTGGGCACCTGGTTGGCGGGCGGCTGTTGTGCTATAGACAGTGACGTCAACTTGTCTGCCGCAGACGCTACAGCGCTCTGTTTTGTGTCTTCTTGTGGCTGTAGACAAAGAATATCAAACAAATTTATTGTTTGATTCAATATTTAAGAGGCCGTGCACGAAATCGACTGATTTTGATCAATTTTGGTCATTAGTTGAAAGATAAGGAAAAATAATTAAAAAAAACCTATCTGTGATTTGAAAAGTCGGGTTCCTTGTTTTGCATTTGGTTTAAAGAGATTTTTCAAATAAGTATTCATGGAAAATCACAAATAATCGCAACATGTTTTCTGAAAAATGACGCGAGACTGACGTTTGATCAATTTTTTACAAGAACATCGTTATATGGTCTACTTGCATGTGGCTGAACCACTTTTTTCAACTTAAAAAAACATATGTTTTTTAAAACCCTGTTGGTAATGTATTTTTTTTTTCCTATTATTTAGCAAACCATATCAAGAAATTTATAAATCACACATTTGTCTTCAGCTATCCTTGAGAAAAAAACTAAATTTTATTTAATGATTATAAAATATCTTCCTTAAGTAAATCAAAGGCGAAATAAAGCATATTTTCGAGAGCGCAAAAGTGATGCAACTATTGACAAATGCTGTGACTGACACGAAAATTTAACTTTTATACTTACACAGACTTAATGTTTCAATTATTTCAAGCTTTCTTACAATTAGATAAGGTATTGACGACAAAGGGCTTTTTCATGCAGGGAGCCTAACTAATTTAAGAAAAATATTAGTCTACTCCTGGATTCGAGGCGCAGTTGTGTAAACGACCACATTTATCTTGACATTTCAGTATAGTATAAGTTTATTTACGCAGCTAACTTAAAATGTCACTCAGACCCTAAACGATGAAAAAGTTGACGTCTGTGACTTTCTCATATAAGCCATATACGCTACAGTCTACCGTACGGTCTATCTGTGCTGATGAGCCTGCGCAGCTCTACCGGCGTATCGTATGTTCCTAAAACTGCACAGATCTATTCCAATACACTCTCCGGTCTACCTGGCACACCTGCACTGGTAAACCTATTCGGTAGACCGTAGCGTGTATGGCCACCATTATTTGATAAAATATATGTTATAGGATCTTGCAGAGTAGAAACAGTTTCTCAAACACATAATGACGTCAACGTAATAGAGATGTATAGAAGCCTAGGAGACATGCAAATGAATAAGTATAAGGGCAGGGAATGATAATGAGTCTTCAACGTCAATATTTGGCTGGGTGCTGACCAAATTACGTGGCGGTTTTCCCACCAGCATCATTTTTATCGACCAAGTTTGACTTAAATCTTGTCAGCTTATCAGCTACAGTCTTGACTAAGTACGGCTACCGGCATCGCACAAAATCAAAAACATACCTTAGCCTCTTCAACTTTCTCTGCCGGTTTCTCCTCGACAGTCTTGGTAGGAGATGTCTTCTTCTTGATAGCGACGCGTGGCTTGGTCGGCTTCTCAACAGGCTCCTCTTCTTTAGGCGGTTCCTTGATAATGTCCTTTGTTAAGTCTCTTACAAGCTCGATTGGAGCAGGCTGGATAGTGATCGTCGCTGATGATTTTAGGTTTGGTGTTATAGCCTGGAAAGAAAGTATAAAATATAATAACTGCTGTGAAACAACTGACAGCAAGAAACTTGTTCTAAGAGGCTGAAACAGAATTCGGTTTGGTTTTAGATACGTCCTTGGCGCGACCATTTCTTAAGATACGGCTAAAACTAAAGGAGTATGTAAGGATCGTAGCAGCACGCGTAGCATGACAACAATAGAAACGGGTTTTGTCGACGGAAGAATAGACAAAATGACAGATAAACAATCACAATCTGTCATTTTGTCTATTCTTCCGTCGACAATACCCGTTTCTATTTGGTTATGCTAAGCGTGCAGGTGGCGTTGTGTAGTTTCTGCCTATGCTCATAGGAAGAAGGCTTGAGTGTATGTATGAAATAAGTAAATAACGAAAGAAAATCAAAGTAACAGAACAGATAACAATCACTATCTACAATTACAGTATTTGAAAGGCGATTGATCGATTTTTATTTATTATCTAACTAGCTGCCCCCTAGCGCCCCGCGGTCCTAATTCAGGTCATGGTCTACCAATGTGTCAAATTTCATCTAAATCCGTTCAGCCGTTTACCGTAAAAGCGTAACAAACAAACAAGTAAACAAACTCACTTTCACATTTACAATATTAAATAGTTAGGATTAGGATTATAGGCCATCCATACTCACTTGAACCGATAAACGGAAATGTTAATCATTTCCGTTTATCGGTTCAAGTGAGTATACACAATGAAAATTATTTAACACTTATTATGTGTTTCTAAAGGGCGATGGATCGCAGCGTATTGGGGATTAAACTCAGCGACCGAATACGTAATAAGACGCTACGCTTGCTCTACGTAATCGCCGATGCGGGCAATAAGTCTGCTGGATTTAAGTGGGATTGGGCGGGCCATGTGTAAAGAATGCATCGGGACAGGTGGGCCAAAGTCGTGACGCAGTTGGTGCCAGAAGACGGGCGTTGTCGCCGAGGGAGGCCTAAGAATCGCTGGCTTGACGACCTAGGTGCGTTTACACAAAAAAAACAATGGAATAGCTTCTCATTGTTCTTTGCTCAGCAGTGAGACAAAACAAACTGAAAGAAAAAAATGTTGTTTCTGTAAATGAATAAATATTATACAGCGAGATAGTTACCGAGTCATCAGCAAGAGTCGATTCATCATTGGGCAGTATTTCCGGTGAACTTTCTTCAGGCAACACCGGCGCTTGCGGCGCAATGCTCGCACAACTAAAACAAAATAAATCGCTATGAGAGAACAGTTGACTAAGGACAAAAGAAAATAACTAGCACACTATCAAACAAAATACGATACAGACCCAAATCAGTGACGTCAAATACAAAATATGCGGCATATGGACTCTTAGCAGTTCATCATCAATCAAACAAATATCTCATAAACATTCTGAAGCTTTTGTGAAAACTACTTGGTAGTATGGGGAAGAATTGGAAAGCATCACACGGATACTATTTTATTCTTTAAATCAAGTTTAGAATAACGTTTATTTTACTGTCAGTAAAATAAATAGTTTTGACAAAAACACACTGGACACAGAGGAGACGCAGTACTGCGATTACTCGAATGACTTTTCGCCAACGAAGAAGCAGTTGTCCAGCAGGACTAGAATAAAATAAGTATGTTACAGACCTGGCCACTCTTTCCTTCTTCCTCTGCAGTCCACTAGCCGACATGGCCAGCTCCAACTTGCGTTTGTTGTCGGACGCCGACACGATCGTGCGAGTTGGCGACGGCTTTATCGCGTCTTCACCTCCCTCTGAGCAAATAAATCTTATGATATAGTCTTATGGAAACCAGAACATTACATTAACTAACTTTAATATTTAGATTTGTGTAAACAAGTCATTTAGGGTCATTTTCACTCTTGAAATGTAGTTGCTGTTTCGCTCCCACAGGCGCGGTCACTCCGGTAGCACACCTCCGCTGCGAAACCATAGCTGCTATGGTTTCGCGGCGGAAGTATGCTAGCGGCGTTATCAGTGTAGATGTACGAATATCGACGCAGACTTGAAACGGCCGTTCGGTCATCCTCGAACGCGTTTGCACTTCAGCTGTAGGACACTGATATTTGAGGATTATTATCCAGTGACATACCTAAACAAAATCTGTTTTCAGCTGTACGCTGAGATTCAATTTATTAATTATAGAATAATGAACACGATAAGTAACGGTTATTTCTTCTTTGTAACATAAATTAATGTATATACCTGCAACTAAGTCCAGGATCCTCTTCTCGGCAGAGTTGCTGGGCTCAATGTGAGCCATCGACGTTGAGCTTGTGAGGTCAGTGCCGCTCTCCTCTGGACCTAGTTCATTCTGTAGAAAAAAAAAACTCATCAAATATATGCATAAATCAATACACAACGTCTATTGTCCCAAATAGTTCGACAGGGGTGTTTAGAAGAATCTGGGCTCTGGGATGCTTAAACCCATATTCTCCTCGCTCACGCTTGCGATCACTAGACCAACCAGGCAGTCAATTTTATTAAAATCCTTCGTAGATAAGTAATAATGTGACGTCCATTAAGCCGGCATAGACCCGAGTTGTGGCCTATGGTAGTTACTCCACCATATTAGGCTGATTCTCCACAGAGTCAAGCGGGTTAAACCAATAGGGCCTCTTTATATTAAACCGCTCTTCACCGCTCCGCTAAGCGCCGGTCAAGGGTCAGCCTTAAGAACTACTCCTGCAAATTTATAGGCTCTTCACTGTGTCTGAACTGCGAATCCTTGCTAGACTGTGTAAGGCACCCACCTCATTGGGCACCATGACGGAGTTAGAGTTAGAGGGCGCTGCGGGCGCGAGCGACAGCAGTAGATCCAATCGCACCGGCGTCTGCGCAGCTAAGGCTTCTGCTTCCTCCAGGCAAGATGTTTCGCAGCCTGTGTTCACCCATCTGTAGATTAAACGTGCTTAGTATTCGGAGCGTCGTCCTATCGTGATATTTGATTTGGTCAGCTGTCCAGTAAGCTACAACTGTGGAAAAGAACACGTCTATTTCATATTCAAATCCTTCTTTCTAAATTGATTTTATTTCTACTTAAAGAAATATCAACTTTATATCTGTGTAAATTAAATTACTATCAGAATGACCAATAAGTCATCAAGCGTGGGCTTTGTAGTAGTTTTTCCAAAAACACATATGTGTTAACATTTTTGGAAACTAAATTGCAATCGCAGTATATTTACCATTATATGTTACCATGGTTTACGTCAAGGACTAATCAATAATATTTACAGCGGTTATAGACTAAATGCTACCCAAACACAACGAACTTAATTGGATGTATAACTAAAGGAGTCTTAGGAACGCCAAAGTTAGCCCCCAGGTTCATATTTTCTTTCAGTAACTATAAATTCAATTAACTATAAGAATTGTATACAGTTTATATTCAAAATAGCTTGAACTCACGGATTATCACAAATGTAGGCAATGTCAGCACGTTTCAACGGGTCCACTGTGAGCATGTCGCGAATCAATGGTGATGCACCTGAAACAAACAATTAGCTATCCCAGAAGCAGTCTTGATAAGAGTTCCGGAGTACATCTCCCGCCTGCACTAAACCACTGGGGCAGAGAAGATCGTGAAGTACGTGCGCCAAAATACGAGGTACACGCCGAGGGTGCACTTACTGCAACGCCAACTTCAAGGCGTTCGTCAGAGATAATAATTTAGTACACGGACCTATCGAGTTTTTATCCCTCCCTCGTCATGGAAGACGACTTGGCCGCAGGACATGGTGTTCCGTCGCTTCCGCGGACAAATACCACAGGACAGCACAAAGTCAAAGTAGTACAAAGTAAAGTGCTACTAACATAGTCTTAAGCCTTATTTATTATGTTTAGATTAAGGTATTTATCTACGGATCTCTGTCGCCGGTTTTTTTTTAATGTCTGATTTTTTTCTGGTCCCGGACCTTTAGAAGGCGTACGAGGGGTCGAAGAGTTAGACGTTTTTTATAAGATGTGAAACCTTCGTTACGAACGTTTGTATACTGAAAAATTATAACCTGACTGATAGACCTATAAAGACAAAGGTAAACATCGATCGATTGTCCTATGGCTTTTCCAAGGCATTACTAATTTCTAATTGGATTATAATACCTTTTGCCCGCGTTGATGTTTTCCGATATCCCACGGGAATGTCCTACCGGGATTAAAACTAAATGATGTGTTAATTCAGGTAAACAATGTATTAATTCCGTAATACATTGTTTTCATATAACTCTATTGGTTTACGCGGCGCACGCCAGTAAAGCTCAAGTCGGCATGATTTTTTCCGACATCTTCCAACAATCATCGTCATATTTCGGCCAATTTACACAAAACCTTTAACGAATTATACACTTAAACCTATCTCATGAATCACTCCGTCCATTGGTGAAAACTGTATGAAAATCCGTTTGGTAGTTTTTGAGTTTATCGCGTTCAAACAGACAGACGCGGCGGGGGTCTTTGTTTTATCATATTTAGTGATGTTGTGAATGACAGGCGTCACGTCGTTATTGACGTGCTTCTGAAGAACTAACTTTAGTCAGCGGCTTCACCCACGTAGATGTCGGAAATTATTCCGCGGGAACGTACCTCTGGGATAAAAAAAGTATCCTATGTCCTAACCCAAGTCATGGTCTACCCATCAGCCAAATTTCATCAAAATCCGTTCAGCCGTTTTACCGTGAAAACGTAACAAACAAACAAACTCACTTTAGCATTAATAACCTAGCTAATAATTATTAATGCGAAAGTCAGTTTGTTACGGTTTTATTCCCGAGATCGAGACTTATGCGGGTGAAACCGCGGGGCGCAGGTAATATTAAATAATTAGAACTTACTTGACGGGTTTCTAGGTTCATAATAATCGCCATTACTGATTTGTCGGACTAAACGTTTGAAATTGGAGCCATCAAATGGCATAGCTCCATAGACTAGAGTATACAGAAGCACACCCAGTGACCAGCAATCCACCTGGAACAAAAATAAAACATTAAAGAAAGAAAGAAAGAAAAATGCGTTTATTGGCATTACAAAAAATACACATTAAAACTATAAAAACAGAAAACAAATTATTATAATGCCAAAAGGGCCTCAGCTCAGCATAATGTCAGATGACAACACAAAGTGACGCTGATTTTCAGCATTACATTTTCGCCTTCTCCCTTGTCGGCCCTAAGTATGAGAACAGCTTATGACCATCTTCTTAAAAAGGCATACATATAAGTAAGGCAAAAGCTAGCCTGCGTGGTATAGACCTCCCCAATTACACATACACACCACTAACTCGGTCCTGATGGCTGATAGCTGGTTCACGATGTTAAACCAGTTAGCGAGCTTGGCAAGAATTGACAGCCCGCGGCGCCGTCCTTAATCTTAAGACATGTCAGTAGTGGAGGATGTTCTTATCCACAACAAAATACAAGCCAAGGTCTGCTCCAGTCCACCAGCAAGTTTTACTAGTGTAAGATGCTCTCCCGTCCAGGATATTATTTGTCGTAAAAGAAAAGAGGAAAATATGACCCTCGAATAGATCATTGACTCATTTAAACTTATTATGTAAATGATTAAATTATGCCGTAAGTACCTCTGGCCCTATGTATGGTGTTCCTTTGACGATTTCCGGGGACGCATATAATGGTGAACCGCAAAACGTGGACAGTAATGATGTCTCTTTGAAAACGTTTGATAGACCAAAGTCGGCAATCTGGAAACAATAAAATTATTACTATTGTAGCACCCGTATGCAGATCTCTCTTCTACCTAGCCTCTTCCCAACCATGTTGGAATCTTACCAGATGCAGCTGAATACCAATATTTTACATGGAGCGATAGCCTATCTGACCTCCACAACCCAGTCACTGTGTAACACGATGCCCCTTGGTAAGACTGGTAGTCAAGGTTGACTACCCGTAACGACTATTAAAGATCAACGAATTAAAGATACTGTTATTAGATGGCAAAGTAAAAATGAATACCAACCTTAGCACTACCAGTATCATCTAATAAAACATTTTCCAATTTTAAATCTCTATGGCAGATTTTATGTATATGGCAATAATATACAGCAGTTGCAATCTGTCGGAATAACCTGAAACACCATCACAAATAACATTTTTAAATCGAAATCAAATCAAAACTATTAAAAAAATATGCTCAAAGGTAAAATGTCTACGGACCTCCTTGCTTCGTCTTCTTGTAAAACTTTTTTCTGACTAAGATAATCGTAGAGCTCACCGCCCGAGCAATACTCCATAACAAGGATCATCTTTTCACTGTTTTCAAATACTGAAAGACATAAACGATATTTAAGAGAACAATGGTCGCATATTTCTCGATGAATTTTAATGGAAAATCAACATAACATCAGAGTATTCTAAAGAGTCCATTCCCAAGCTATAATATAATTGTTCAGTCGCATGCCATGTTGTTTTAAACGACGAACGTTAGTCTATGAAATGTAACGACAAAAGGGCCAATACGAAATGATTTGGCACCGATTGATATTGTACTTTATAGTTGTCTTTGTCTTGTTACTGCGGTATTTAGATCGCAATAATACGATGAAGCATAGGAAATGACAGAGAAAATAATGTTGGAATTTATAATGACTACGGTTATGTTTATGTTGTCTCATCAGTCATTTAGAAGTTTTGAATACCAGTTATGGCACAGATAAATACCGATGGTTCACTCCGCAAAATCATTTAAATAAAAAGCGACTCTTACTTCTACACAATAAAGTGCAATTCAGGTCGAACAGCGCTAATCACCTACAGTTATATTCACCTAGAAGTTGCCTCTCTTTCTATCGCGTAACTTTTATATCTTTTGACTACGTTACCCTCACTAAATTTCCCGACAAGACGGGCCCGCCACGTACTTGTAGCTTCATACCTAAAATGCGGAGTGAACAGATGCGGAGCAGAAACAATTTTTGCCCCGATTTGTAATTTTAATCGTCCAAGCACTTAATGGGAAGCTAGAGAAAGAATTATCTTGCGCTGCATACCTTCATAAATATGTACAATATTAGGATGTCTAACAGAAGACATAATCTGCACTTCGCGCCGAATGCGTATGAGATCAGCCTCGGACTCGATCTTGCACTTCTTGATAGTTTTGATGGCCACCTCCTGGCCTGTCTTCTTGTTGATTCCCAGCTGCACCTTGCCGTACGTGCCTTGACCTAGTTTTCTTACTATATCGAATCTGTAATACATATTCATAAATGGTAAGTAAACAGGTTAAATGTCAGGTTTATGGGATAGTGTTTTGAAGCTAGTAGGCAATTTAAATTCATGGCTTCATGATGCAGTTGTAAACCCCACGTTAGATCAGAGGCCATATTAGCCTTAATTTCTAACGGTTGTTCGAGCCACAGTATCAACTGCTTTATAAAATGTTTTCTCATAAAAAATAGGATCTAATTGTAGTCTTAATTTTTGTGCTTTTTGTGGACTCATTGTTCAAAAGTTCAGCGACAAATACGAAGTCATCACAGCTAAAACGGTTCAATTTACTAAAATGATTAGTGTCGAGGTTTAAAACGATAAAGCAAATCGATGCGTCACGGAAACCCACAACATCAGTGTGCTGCGAACAGCACACTATAAATATAAGCGAAAGCGTTTATCATGAAGTAGGTACTATACTTTCTTTACATAAATTGTTCTAACACTTTGACGCTAATTATAGAAATAAATACCTATAGTAAACGGTAATGCGTAGAACTACTATTTTCAAAAGTGAATCCGGTCGCCTATTTAAAGAGTACTAAATGACTGTTTAAAATGCGAACGAAAGCTATTTTTAGTTTCTTAACTGTTTATCCGTCGAGGAACGGAAGAACTATCATACGTTTGAGAGGGAGGAACGTGTAAATTGCAGGAAGTTAACAAATAGAGACAAATATACTTCCTCCTGAATATAAAATGAAAGTGAATGAAAATGAAAATTAAATGGAATGCATAGTAATGCAAAGAAAGCGAAATCGCACAAAAGTACGGATATTTTTAGATGGCATACATATGACATCAAACGGGTTCAAGTTTTGAGTAAGAATGTGGATGGTCATAGAGGGAAAACAATAAACAATGGATGGATTGTTTGAGAGGATATGGCATGAAAGAGAATCATGCTGACATGGGGTATGGAAGGAGACATGCTGCGCCGACCCCAACTAAAGGCTCCCGCAGACAGGCGAGACGCGACACCGTTAGAAAAAATTCCGTGAAGTTTTCATAGAAATTGTTCCCGCAGAGTCTCGTCGCGTCGCGCCTGGAGCCTTAAATTGGGATAAGGGCAGAAAGATGATGACGACATCAAACCGGTTGGGTTTCGCAAAGATATCAGTGAAAACAGTAGGTAGTTGCCGTTCTCTTTTAACTTGAACCCAAAAGGCATCGCTGCCCACGCGCCGACAATGCACGCAATACACGTTTGTTTAGTATTAGTAAGTATAGTAATGCAGAAACATTCAAATGAATCGGCCTCACGTCGACGAAGACATTCACCCGATGTTAACGTTATGTCCATATTTGATTCATTTGTGAGGAAGTGGCTTTATTTTAATATAGTAACGCATTGATGAAGGAAATTAAAAAAAATACTAGGAACTATGATTCACAAGAGATACCAGAAACTTCAAAGAAGCACGTAGTCATCTACCAAAATGGTTTATTAGGATTTTTCGAGATAATAAGTTGTGTTCAGAGTATCATGGTAATCCTGTTTGATATAAAGCTGCCATGGAAGCAGTATTTGATCAGTTCTAAATATTTCAACCAACATGTGCAAAATAAAAATGGTCAAAGATAAAAGCAGTCTTTTACGATAATATTCATGAATGTAATAATGTCTATTGATGGAATGATGTAACAATCAACCTTTACGCCTACAAACTTCCGCCGTTTCGCGTGTAGGTGAACAATCTGACACCCTAAACCCGGTCATTGGTTGGTGACGCGATGGCGCGTACACAAATATTCCATGTTGAAGGCGTTACGCTACTAAAATAATACCAGTGTAAGCATGCATTGACGTAAGGATGGCGTATGAAGTCTACGTTCTTAGATCACGAACAAACAAGAGTTCGAATACAGATTCGAAATGGGCCATGCGCAATTGCTTCAATAGAAGAGGGTTATAGGCCAAACTCGCCAGACTATGAAAATACCAGGCGATCTTATAGTCAGAACATAGGTAATTGATTTAGCCAAGAAGTTGCGAATTCCTTATATCTATAAATACTATTGTTTTTATGACCATTTGCATTAGGAATTCCTAGTTTATGTTATGTGACAATGGGTTTTAAGTAACCAGGGGATAACGCTCACCTTTGTTTGAGCCTCAGCCGGTGGTCATGCATTCGCACATCGCCGGTGTTCTCAATGCCGTCCATGATGTTGGCGGTGCGCTTGCTCTCGCCCACCACCATTGTGACTGGAACAAACAAATAGCTCACTATCACGACCTGTTTAAATACTGTCATTAAAATATATCACGTATCAGACAAACTGCGATGCTGGTTTATGTAGTGTACCGCACTTGGCTCGTTATTCCGACACAGATTTGTTTATAACGTAGGTACTAAATACTATAATTTTCAAGAAATAAAACTACTAAGCGAATAATAAAGCAGTCCAAGAAATTGCACGCGAAACTAGTCTTCCATTTAAAATTAGATACTTATGACAAAATATAAAAGTTATCTTGGCGTAACGTCTAGTTTTTATCTGACGAACCACAACAGGGCATTCTTTGTTGTAATTTGGGGAAACACCACACAGTCATTTTGGAATTCGGAAGAAAGCTTCGGCCTATTAGCCGTTTGGCGAGTCGTCAGCGCGACTGTAGGTGTCGCCGTGTATCTGCCACGCTTGTTTATAAGCTGGCAAAGAGAGTAGTTTTCCCGTCAGCAGGGACCTCGTAATTAATTCATACTCGCAGTCTGTGAATACTAATAAGCCGATCAAGTAGGGATGCTAATGAAGACAATGCTAGCAGACTTAATGTTCCATTGACCACTACGATCATTGTTCTCAAGAACGTGATTCACGCTACAAACTGTTGGAGTAGTCCACGCACGTGTGACGATGGCGCAGCTTTCCACTGGACCAAATGCGAAAGTATTGCACGATACTTTCATTACTAAAATTAAGTATTCAACCTTTTATTACAAGAGAGCAATTCGCAAAGAGTAGAAGAAGCTTGATTCAGTTAAATTGGTTCTGTAACACTTTCCAAGACTTATGCCGGAAAATCTTGCTCATGCAAAAAGTTTTATACTAGAGTATTTTTCTAAAAACCTACGCATTTCTTCGACGTAAAAAAAACCCGGATATACTTATTTAATTCTATGAGCAAGCATACTGTCACAAATTATTGAAAAGGAAGACTAGATCTATATTGAGTCTGCAGAGTTCGTCGCGTAGATACAGAAACGTAGCAGTTGTTCATTAATTAAATTATTACTTTGTAAATATCGTTAATAATACGAACAGCATTATAAATATGTGAGTGTCGTGAAGCCACCTACATATTGGGTTGGGCGACGGAAATATTCTGCCACGTAGGTACTGTAGTAATACCAACTGATGACTCGAACTTCTTATATTCCGAGGAAATGCGTCTGCATCTGCGTTTCTTGGAACAATACATGATGTTTTGGATTTGCCTAATACGTTTTGATGGTAAAGTCTAATGTTGGTTTATTAGGACAGTATAAAAATAAACAACCCACTGCTACAAGGTATTGTAGATGAAACGAAGATAAATACAATCGGTCTTGAAACTCTAGATTGTTATTTTGGGTAGAGAAGTGGCTATTCTCATCTAAAAATTAATTTAGTAGTAACGTACGTATGTATTTGAAGAAATAAGCAAAAACAACAAATGAAGTACAATCCGAAAACAAATTAGGTAGGCGACAACGCAACAAATTGGCTTCTAGTGTAAAAAACGTCTCTGCTCACGTATTGAGGTGGGTGAATGACTTACAGACGATGGAGTCCATGAATAACTATAGGAAACTCTAGGTACTTTGAATGCTTGCTAGGTAGACAGGGTTATTATACATATTCAAAAGAAAGCGATCGTGAACCAGGCGATTTTATGTCTTTAGTTCCTGAAACACAAATATGTATCTGTCGCAGTAAGATGGTTATAGCCGTGATATAGTAATATCCTAGGGACATAGCTATATACTGTAATATAGTTATATGAAAGCGGTTCATAACTTTCGGAGTGCCCTAATTTTGTTACTGCGACCAATTTCGACATAGCGCTCGTTCGGCTCGCGCGTCGTTGGTCACAGTTCTAACCTAACCTATTTGGTTGAAGTGCCCTAATAGTTATATTACTAGATCGTGCTCGTATTATATTAATATCCCTAGGAATATAACTATATCCCGGCTATAATAATCTTACTGCGACACATCTATATTAACCTTGACCGAAAAGACCAGACCATATAGTGTATTATTAATCAGTTTATGCTTATTTGTAAATTTTGTCTCGAGTTCCAATCCACATCACCTGATGTGTCAGGGTCGACACGATCAACGTTGGCAGATGGTCCTACTTGTGCACAAAAGTCGGAAATTGACTAGGCTGATAAACTAAACGGATAATTATGAGGTAAAGGTCAAGGTCTTTCATCGTTTTTGATGCACAATCAGGCAACGACTGAAAAGTTGTGGAAATCGGTTGTGGTGGTATGTCATACGGAAGACTAAGGAAATTGTGAGGACAGTTTTGAGTATGAATGTGGATGGCTTTAAGAGTAGGGGAAGACCAAAGAAACGATGGGTGGACGGTGTGAAAGATGATATGGCTAGAAATAGAAGTATGGAAGAATTGAAGAAAAATATACATGTTCCGCCGATCCCAAATAAATTGTGATAAGGGAATGGAGAATGATGATAATGAATCAGGCAATTTCAATCTGCCTAGCCTTTTCCCAACTACGTTGGGGTTTACTTCCAGTCTAACCGGATGAAGCTGAATACCAGTATTTTACATGGAGCGACTGCCTTTATTACCCCCACAATCCAGTAACTGGGTAACACTCCTTGGTAAGACTGATTGTCAGACATTCGAGCTTCTGACGACCCGTAACGACTGTCAAAGATGCAAGAATGACAGCCGGGACCAACGGAGGCACGGAGGGGTCTCGGTATGTTAAGCTCACCCATCCACGAACTGACCGCACAAGCATAGCTTAACTTTTGGGTGTTATTACCACGAGCCCCAAATTCTTAGAATATACACCCTGTAGCTCAAGTCTTACCTTCTGTTACGAAGAAAACAGTGTCAAGTCGTATCGACACGGGATATTGATATCGATAGAAGCCATACTGCAATATAGTATTGGATCGACGTTCATGGACGGGGATTAGAGCTCACAATAAAAAAAAACTCGACGAGTGACGGAGGCAGTCCTATAAGTGTTCATCCTACAATGCAATCTGGACAGTCAGCCGTGCTAAAAACCTGCTGACTGGTTGGACAGCTTTTCACTGTGGTATAAGCTTATGTTCTTGATTTGCACGCACTAGATAATAAGAGAGAAGAAAAAAAGCTAAAGCTTTAGCTTTCACCAATTCAAAAAAATATAGAAGAACTGGGTACTTTGTGATGTGCTAAGGATATTCTGATGCTAAATTCCCGTTTGTTTATTACAATTGGGTTAAGAAGATATTATTGTTGAACAACTAGCACTATTTGTGTACTAACATTATTTGAACTGGATAGTACAAATTACTACAATAAACGTAATTTAAGTACGTAAACTCGTTGCAGTTCTGCTACAGAGAGTTGGGCGCATGTTAGACGCCACGATGTCCGAATACACCCACATAGAACATTTATTTCTATTAAACGTTTAAACCAGAACTTTTGTTCAACTAAATAAAGAGGGTGGCGTTAACTACATTAACACGTTTGACAGAGCGGTTCTCCCCTCTGCGTGTTGTTTACATTAGCAAATAAGTATTCCAAGTTCAATTCACCCCTCTTCACCAGCAGGACACGAATAAACGAATGTCTTAAACTAAGGAATTTCAAAATTCTGTTTATAAAAATTTTGACATTTGTAAACAGAATTTTGGAAATGAACTCGTCCAAGAATTCAAATAAAAAAAAAACAAACAATTCAAATTCAAAAAATTCAATTCAAATTTTATAGTTAGCTTTGAAAATTCTTGGAAGAGTTCATTTCGACCGAGATAAAACAATTCAATCTGAAACTATTTGACATTGACTCATCGTTTACATCTCGGACATTTTTTCTTTCTATTTCGGTCAACCTTGATAATTTTACATTATTTTAGAGTCTCATCTTTTGTTCCTGTTCTTCTCATTATTTATTGCCTAAGTCATTATTTACAAATAATTCCTCAATAAATTACGTATCATTGTAAAAAAACAACTTATAACTGTCTATTCATCATTTGGTAGAAGTTATGCATGTTAGAGCGCTCCGATCTGTCTCGGTTGTCTCTTGAAAAGCTCTCGCGAAAGGGTCTTAAACTGCCATCACTATTTGTTTTCACGTATAACAACGTCATCCTAGCGTTAAACTGTTTGCGTATCTAGGCCAGTTACATAGGTGTCAATGTTTCTCGGTCGGAAACGCCGCGGCCATCGGATGGCATTGGCGTTGTATGAGCGTGAACGGTGACGTCCAGAAAAAATGTGGCGCAAGTAGCCAATTAACATGTGGGGATAGTGTGGGGCCGGCGTCTCGGCGCCTCTATAAATATCGCAATCCGCGTCCGCGCCCTCCCCGCGACCCGTGCTCGACCGGCACCACAGCCGCGCCGCCGCCGTCTCCAACCGGCACCGAGGACCGCAATAATAAAGACAACATAAATCCCAATATCAAATCTTGACGTCACAACATGCTGATGCATCGACCCATGTTCAATTTTATTACTGAAAAACTTCGGTTCCGAAGAGTATTTCTAACAAACACGAAACTGACGAAATCAAGAAACGTATCGGAGACTCATGGCATCGACGAAGTAGGTATAAGAGAATTAATTGTACTTGACTGCGGTATTCCTGAACGTAATGATAGAAAAATTCAAAGACGAAGAATTTAAAACATACGACGCAGTATCAAAAGCTGGCTGTAAATAATTAATAGCGGACACGACTGATGTCAAACTTGATGAATACTTTACACGTTGGCGATAGAACACAGGGCCAAATTAGAGTGTGTGTATCCCGGAAGCATAGTTGGCGGTCCCGGGGCGACTTGCGGCATCGTCATCAGGCGTGTGCCGAGCGGACACACAACGGCAAGCGCGGACGCAGCGACCGCGCTATTTTTGTTCACTCAACAGTTGAATAACCTCCAATCAACTATTCGCACTTGCTATGAGTCCACTAAAACACGGACAATCGCTCATCTAAATGTGATTTCATGACCTTCAATTTAAAGCTATTTTTCAGCGTACTTTTTATTAAGTGTGTACTATCAAGTACATAAGTATTAGAATTTATCATAAGCATTTTTCAGTCTTATGTAAGCTGTTCATTTTTTTTATTTCACAATAAACAGTATTTCATGTTGCAATACATTTTGAATTTCTGAGCCAAACGGAAGAGAGCCACCACTTGTGCACGAATTTTCATCCATAAAGGAAAACTTCCAGACAATAAAACGAATTTTCAGAGCAACCTACTTTCTGTTGCCTATCTAAAGTCTGCAAACAGCTAAGCTATGTGCTTGGTGCTTTAATATTGGGAATGGAATTCTTCTGCAATTTGAACATTCGCAATTTGAAGTCAAATTAAGTACCTAATTAACTGCTTGTTGTTGTTGAATTGATGTTAATAAATGATCAAATCGCAACAGCTCAGATGATAATTTGACAGCTAGTTTACTGTAAGCCACAGGGTTTCATAGGCAAGCGAACATTACAACTTATATTTGTTAATATGAGAGAGATAACTGGAGAGAATTTTACTGTCACTACTCTACGTGATTATAACATATGCATCATCGTCAATATTTATTGCAAAGGTCGCTTATTTTCGCATAAAGTAAAACAAGAAAACAACACTGTATAGTTGCATTCATTCAAGTGTTCTGCGACGAAATTAGTCATAACGTGACAACATACATAACTGAACATATTATTTCCACACCCCATTTATTCATGTTTGTTTTGTGTGACAATATGTGAATACTATATGTAATATTAAACTGACATTGGAATTAATTTGAAGGCTTATTAAATTATGTTTTGGGAAAACTACTAGGTATTTCAACGAACTTGGTTTATATTAATTAAAATGTCGCTGATGAGGAATTAAATAACAGTTACATGGGTGAGTTGACGAAATAATATATTTATATTTTATATTTTTAAGAAAGCTTACAGACTAATACACGCAAATGGTAACGAAATAGTGAACAACTGACAATTGCTAATTACAAGCTTCCACATACATATAAATAACAAAGTTGTGATACAGGATTAAAGAAAAAAAAAAAGGTATGGAAAAATAGATAGGTATGCCGTGACAAACCACAAATATTCACCCATTGAAATATTCCCTACTCAAAATTGTCCTGATTCTTTAACGCACTCGTGGAAAATAAATCAATTTCTAAATACAATGACAGGTTGTTGAATAATATTGCACTGCGTATACAAAAAGCGTTACGCCTATAATTTGTCATTGTAAATGGTACTTGTAATAATGGCCGTAATCTTAGGTTATTTTGATTGGTCCGAAGACAAATTTTACGAAGTAAATCGGTTTCCAAATCGATCGGTAATGTAAGGTTTCCAAATCGATGAAGGCCAGACGAAAGAGCCAATTATATGGTTTTAAGATACTTATGTAGGGAGGTACTTACACAGCACATAACTTCTTGTAGCTATTGAGTTACTTGAGTGGGTTTACAGTAGTTAGTTAAGTAAATACAGAATGATTAAAAATAAACAAACCGTAGTTTCATAAAGCCAGCGGGGTACTTGCGTAACACACATAAAATGCCAATTGATCGCAATGCCTTTCATTTTGACAGTTCAGCTACGTTTATTGCGTTATTTACGTTGTTGACCAGACGTATTTTTTGAACCTATGAAGCAATGGATTAGGAATTTCCTTCAAAACCCTCGACTTGTGAAAAGTGTGTTGCGTAATTACTTAGAGTGCCGGGCGCCTACCCTTACTTCGTACTAGGATCCAATAACTCTTATTACTTATTGGAATAAGGGCAAGAGAATGAATGACTTGGGGACTCATCCATACTGATCCTTTTTTCTACCAATTCATAAAAATGGAAGCAGAAAGATTGCCTAGACAGCATAAAAAACATCCTACAAAGACAGATGAAACACTATAAAAATGCAAATCAGACCCAAACTTGGCCAATTTTTATAATAAACAGCAAAACTTCACGCCTCTTCGTTCGTTGGTACGTTCCAGACGAATAACTTTATGATAATTTGTTACTTCGCAGTAGTCGCGTAAGCATAAAGGAAGGTTTATTACAAGAACTAATGTTTTCTCGTGACGTGTAAACTGCTGGACAGATTTTAATTTTATAACACTATTTTGTCCATTGAGGTTGGACTGAAGATGAATGACCAAAGTTATGTGCAGTGAAACACCTGGAAGCATAAAAATAGACGGGGAGACAATACAACACGTCCAGGAATACCTTTACTTGGATCAAGTAGTCCCTTTCCAGGCGAGGCAAGATAAACAAATCACAAGACGAAAGGAAAACGCCTGGAAGAGCTACTGGTCCATGAAGGAAATATTCAAGGGTGAGTTGCCTATGGCACTGAAACACAGACTCATGGACATGTGTATTCATCCCCAGACTTGGTCTTTGACTAACATCCAGAAGTCCAAAATCAAGGTCATTGGCAGACCTTGATTTTGGACTTCTGGATGTTATGCAGTGGTGCGCAGCAATGGTGCGCAGTATACTAGGCGTTAAATTAACACATCGTGTTCGAAACACAATACTGCGCTCCAAAACAAAAATAGCTGCCGTGGCTCAAAAGGCTGCCCAACTTAAATGGGACTGGGCAGGACATCATGTCTGCCGCATGCCGAACAAACTATGGGCCCAAATAGCACAGAGTGGTGCCCTGAGACAGAGAGGCGAGGTCGTGGCAGACCACGTAGGAGATGGCGGGACGAGCTGGATAGATTCCGTCAAAACTGGAAGGAGGTCGCGCGGGCTCGCGAGAGATGGAAGGAGTGGAGGGAGGCCTTTGCCACGGAGTGGGACACCGCAGGCTAGAAAAAAAAAAACAACATTTTGTCCATGGATAAGTAACGCTTCCGATGTTCCTAGGAGTGTTGTTTTTTTATTGTTCTGTAATGCAATGTCTATAATTAATCTCTGCCACATGGCTGTATGATTATTCCGACTATCCATAAGTCATAAAAAATTGAGTTTGCCATGGTGAACAGAATATTTTTTTGTTAAAACACGTTACTGGAATCTGTAGTCTTTAATACAACTAGGTACCAACAGCACTGACCAACTACAAGAAGTGTTTCCAAAGATTCCGTGTCCTGAACGCAAGATGTGTGCGAGGATAAGACCCATAAAGGTCTCTCCTCAGTAAATATGGAATGCCGCTTTGCAGTCTTTGCAATCACAATCCTAAGCAAGCACATAGGGCCAAGTATCCCAAAGATAGGTCCCACGATACGGCGTCAGCCATGTTTTCCAAGGAGGATTTAGGCCCGTAAGTAATGCTTGAGTTTTGAGTGAGGTTCTGTACCTCACTCAAAACTCCAGCATTACTTAAAACTTGTTTAAAGCCTTTTGATTGGTTAAAACTAGTTTCGAGAAATGCTTGAGTCTTGAGTGACGTTCTGTAATACGGGCCTTAGTTTCCTCAAGCAGAACTTTAGGACTTCAAGTTGCCAGATGCTCAAACGCCAGAGAGATGAGGCTCTTTTTGTGCACTGCCAAAAAGAACTCACCGCAGCTACCAAGTTTTTTGTTAGTTCAAAGGAAATTGGATGTTTTCTACGATACAATGTACAGGTAGAAATTATTCTTTCTAAATATTTTCCGGGACAAATTCAGCGAATACTTTGAAGAACATTAAAACAGATTTTTTTTATTGGTCGTTTCGTTTTCAGGTTTATCGAGAAATAACAAAGAGGAATGTGAAATGCGTCTGTAAGCACTCAATTTAGGGAATTGGGTTACATTTAGCACTTTTTTAACCTTTTGGGGCAGTTTATTGAAACAGAATGCAGTAACATGAACTAAGCAGATACATGTATATGACGTAGTAGTGCGAACATATTTTTGTCGTAACTTTATAATTTGGCAAGAGTCTAGAACTGGTACCAATGAATGTAGCAAAAATAGAACATAATTCCATACGGCTGACTCAACGTTGTTTTGTCTAAAATCATAATGATTTTAGAGTAAGTGATATTTGTTTCAGGATAAGGTAACCAAACAATCCTTTTTTATTGGTTTTCTTCCTATATTTGTTTTTATAAAAGGTTAGGTGTAGGGCCAAACATCGATATATCGATCCCAAAGTACCGGTCTATCGTACTGAGCAACGAAAGTAGTGTTCGATAATTAATTAGGACATGAGATGGCCCACGAGCATTATGCATGCATGTTTGTTTCATGTCACAAACTTGAAGCTTAACAGATTACAAGCACCTAAGCATTCCCAAGCTTTGTTCCACCTCGGTTACTTATACCGATGCAGTCAACACTAACGTAAATACGACCCAGAAACAACAGTTCCTCTAAATTCTACTTCGCGTTGGCGATATCCCGGCCGTTGCCCCTGGGAACACCCACTCTGGGTACGAATACTGTTCATGTGATCTTTAACATGTGTTCTGTCAGGTCTTTGGTCTTTCAGCTATTGAAAGCTAGATATTGTGGGCACGCCTGCTGTCCGTTCTTTATATCTCTAGGAAAATTTGATGAACTACATAGACACAACTCGATTAGCTAGATGTTAATAAATTCTTTAGAAAACCGAATAAACAAAATAACAACTGGCTTATCAGAATCGGCGTAGTAAGTAAGCCGCCAGAACGAAATCATGACCAGAAATAGTCTTCACGCTTATAAGCTTTGCGTCTGTTCTTCTGTTAACAGCTTCACGCGTATTCGACTGAACGAACTGCTCGCTACTGTTGCCTCAATATATCGATCAGGATTTGCAGCATGTATTTTTATTTGTTGCGCTCGTGTTGACCACTATCAACTGTCACACCTGAAGATCAACTAAATCGTACTAAAAAAAACGTTCAAATTGAAGTTATAAAGAGTTTTTTGACACATCATAATTCGCCTATTATTTTCCCACTGCTGGGACACCTCGGCAGGCCGTAATCCACCGAATCTTCGAATTTTTGGTTCTAGGTAGTGATGCAACGAATACGAATATTCGTATTCGCCGAATACAATCAAATTACCGAATAAGTACTTTCATGACATTCGTATTTAGTGACTTCCTAGAAATCCCATTTTGATATTGAATTGCGAAATATTGCGAAAATATTTATCGGTTTAATCTTCCACAGTGGCCTCAGAAAGGCTATTTTCAACAGCAGGAAAAATACAGACAAAATAAAGAAATCGTTTGTCGCCAAAAAACTTGCGACTACCTATTATGTTTTTAAAATAAAAAAATACCTATAGTTAATTTGAATGATTAAATTACATGTAAATATTTATATTGCTTAGCGTTTTTAATTTCCTTTCACATTCTTTAATAATTGCGTGCAGCTATAGTAGAATCAGGTATTCGTATTCGGCGAATAGTAAAATCGGTATTCGTATTCGGCGAATAGTAAAATCGGTATTCGTATTCGGTGAATATTAAAATCGGTATTCATAAAAGTAGTATGCGTTGCATCACTAGTTCTAGGACATGCCGGTTTCCTCACGATGTGTTCCTTCCAAGCAGCAGCCGTTACCGCTGGGCCACCACTACTCACAACAGACTGCTTTTTTGACAGATCGAGACACATAGAATGTAAAATTACGGGAATTTCCCCCTCTGATAGTAAAAAATGTAGCGTCCGTCAGTCCGTCAATACTCGCGCTTGCCTATAAGTTACCTATTCTCAGGAAACAATAGTAAGCGAAAATGCGGTCGGCGATGGTGCATGCCACAGAGCATGTAACTTTAGTGCATGCTTGATTCAAAGTCTGCCTTCCAGTCGCTATATTATCATTATTTAAATGATCTAAAAGACTCGACTCAAATTTTGTATCCGAAGTATTTGGACAAGTGAACAAGTTGGAAACCCAACACAGTGGATGTTGAACACGAGAATAGAGACAAGGTCAGACGGACGAACTCGTCTCGATTGTCTGCGGCTGTTCCCATAGGTATTAGACGTATTTTAATTGTTTTTGCATTCGATAATTAAGTAATTACCTAATGATATGGTGAAGTCTCTTTAGAATCTTGTTTTTGCTGGTTCGCCAAATCGACAAAGTCTACGAATCGATTCCAGTCATTGATTTTTTTAAACTAAAACACGACTACTAAAAAATCACGCTCTAAAAAGTATGAAACAAGAAAAATATTTCAGACAGAAATCAACACATAATATGTACGAAAGTGGTCAAGGAAAAGCCGTGGTCGCTTACATACAAAATTATAATGGCATGCGACTTTCGAGCACGGCTTTTCCTTAACATACTTTTTAGAGCGTAATTTTTAATTATTTAAATTATTTTGGGGTTCTAATTCCATGATAAAGTATTTGCAGAGCCGCTTTACATGTTTTGTTGATTAGGATTTATTGTTGTTAACAATTTAAACATATTTATTTACTTTTACAATAATATATATTATATTTTTAATTTGCTCGTCAAGTACTTTAATTTGATACCCAAAATGGCATCATTAAAAATGTTTTTTTGTACATGTCTTTATGTCCTCTACAGGGCGTCATACTGTTACGTCATATCTTCCAGCTTCCAACGATACTTCATTTGTCAAATTATGATAAGTTGTTTAGAAGATTTGAGGGAACAGATGAACATACATACCGGTCTAAATCATAACCCTCCGCCGCCGTAGTCGAGTAAAAATTGGTTTAGTAGGTATTAAGAAAAAACTAATATTTAAAGCATTGTTTTTTAATTATATCGTGCGAGTCATGACCTTCAAGGAAACCTTAGGACGTGACCTTTTATTTATTTATTTCTGGAAAGTTAGGTGAGCGTATGTGCCTACTGAGGCAAGGATCAATGAAGGTTCAAGGTTCAGTGAACGACAAAATAAAGGCTTCATTTACACCAGAGCTTAATTTAGTATGCAGGGTGACTTGTAATTGTATAATTTGTGTTATTATAATTTATAATTCGAAGTAGGTAGGTAGCTATCTCTTTAGGCATAATATCATACGAAGTGCTACCTACCTTGTAAAGATACGCCTACAAGCAAAAAAAGCAAGCAAGCTAAGGTAAGCTACGCCTTGTACGAGATACGTCGAATTACAGATCGCCCTTATAGCCTGGGACTGCAGGGTGAAACTTAAACAGAAACTACATATACCTAATAGACTATGGAGGCCCGTGGTCCAGGGGTTAATGAGTCCATTTTAAAATAAATGAAACAGTTTTTGGTACTACTTAGCTCTAGCAGGAATGTTTTCAATCATTTCGATATTTTTCTGTAACACACGCACGTGTCTGTCGAATGAATACAATATTGCTTCAAATGCGATGCAGCGACGCCAAGCCAAGCAAAGCCAAGAGTCGTGTCTTGACATCCTACGACACTAGGTCGCGACCCTGTCGCTCTTTTGTATTGATATAGAACGTGTGAGTATATCTACAGCTGCTCAGTATTTTTGCAAATTGACCTCGTGCAGCCATACTCTCGCAATTTCATGAAATTCGTGACTGTCTAAGCATAATTAAAAACAGCCGTATACCAATCGGTTCAAAAATCACGGCAATACTTCGTAACATAGGTAAATGGGTTAATTTTATGTGACTTATCAGATGGTTGCATTAAGCTGCATTGTGTACCCCTTTGTAAACCAGCACTTCAGAAAATAGGGTCAGTCTAAATAATGCACCCATCTAGACCTTGAAGATCTAGTATTGTAAGAGGTGAACTAAATCTAATAACTCCTACAATTGCGAATCAGCAGGTCAACCAATAAAGTGTTAGCAGAGTTATGCCACTTCATAATTCAGTCCACAGAACATATATCCTTCAGAAATAAATAAATTTATCAAATTAATTTCACATTTGTATGTGTTGTAGGTGTCTGCAACACTATATCAGATCACAACAAATAAAATGTAGTGTCAGTAGTGTCAATTCTCCAACAAAAACACTTTAGCTTGGAAGTTGGCCAGATAAACACATAAGCAGCATGTGTGGCAATGCCATACATATCAAAAACATTAAATTCATAATGAATAACTGTTTCTGTGATACATTTATTCATTAAATTCATATTAACTATGATAGTTGATGTTCACACCTCACTGTTGCATTGATTGCAGTTGAATAAGTCGCGTCTTTGTATGTTTGCATTAAACTATGCACTATATGTTGATAATAGGCATGTCTGATTTGTACTATCAGTGGACTGTAAGTCAAGTGCGTTATCAACTGTACAATACATAGGTATTTAATCTCACTCTTCAGTGTGGCATTGAAAAGGCCTTATCAGTTGTATGTAAATAAATAAACACATGAACATTAAATCAACATGTCAGATAAGAATGTAAATAATAACATTAACAATGTCTTATCAAAACAGTAAGTTCTGAGGGAAAATTCATTGTGAATCATTGCGAAGACATTTATTTAAAGACTGAATTGTACTTTAGTTAGTCATTTGGAAACCTGTCATATGTTTGATAGAATATTGATTGCAATAGCAGCATTGGCTCTAGTTATCAGCCATATGGAAAATATGAAATCATGCCACATGTACTTAAGTTAATAATAAATTAAATAATTTTGTACAGTATTTTTTCTTTGCTTTTCATTCTCCCATTTCCTCACTGCAAAAAAGATATAAGGAAGGTACCTAGTTCCAGCTAGTTTAAAAAAAAATAAGCAATCCAACTTGGCCAATCTGTATCTGTGTCACAGCCATTCTGTAGGATGCATACTAAGAAAAAACTACAGACCTAGTTTTGTTGTTATTATTAGAATTGAGAAACTGGACTACAATCGTCCAATGAAACACACAAAGCATGTTTTGTCACTTTTATTCTAATAAATAAATCTGACCAGATTGTTGGACACATTTACTTGTGTTTAGAAAATATTGTCTGACATTTTGTACATTTTCTATTCATTTAAATCCAAAGTATTTTAGGATTTAGTAATGAGTCAATTAATTTATTATATAAGTACATTTATATTTATAATGTTGCCTCATCATCAACAATAATTTGGATTATTTATAATTGAGGAAAATAGGTTGTTTGTATGATTTGTACAATACATTTAAGTTACATTAGAATGTATGTTGCTAGATGGTTATGCACAGGAATGCATAACAATCAGTCTAATCTGTGCATCTGACTGTCTGTAGACTAAATAAATAATTCATACTTTTCTGCTCTATATCACACATAGAATATAAATTACATTTTTATAATAATTTATTAAATTACATAATGCTGTTGAACTAGAAATAACCATGAAGCTGTTTTAATATTAACAAAGAATTAAAATATATATAATAATAAATAGGTACCTGTGACTTGATTTTTAATGCATAATATAAGATTCTAATAGGAATTTTATGTAACAGATTGTACCAACAGTTTTCCTGCTATATTAGCATATAAATAAAATTATAAGTTTAAGTTAAAATGGTCCATTAGAAACAAAATAAAAGTAGAAGAGCTTATAATTAATTATGTGGGCATATATCTGTTTATACTTTTACTTCACATTCACTGACCTATTTCTAAAACAATGTTTTTACAATAGATTCCAATATAGTGAACCATAACACGTTTGCGATAAAGACTGTGGAACGGTCTGATGAATCATGCTGCTAAAGTTTACAGCAATGGCCCAATGGGTAATGCCTGCTGATGTCATGCAAGCCCCCAATAACCAAAGTAACCAGGTCTCTCCACCCGGCTGGCGGCTACCGCCCGACGACTTGCACACCTACCTACTACACTTCCAAGAACTTTAAAATAACATATGCTACCGACGGAAGAAAGGAATGCTCCTATCACATGAAGAAAATCACCAAGTACCTTTAAAAGTTCACATTCTTATGTAATATTCTCCGTTTGGACACGTTTCTATAAGGATCCTATTAGTCTAAATTCAAATATTAGTAGGACATCACATGGAAATCGAAGAATTATGCGTAGGAGGCATAAATACCTTTATTTTATGTGTAATCCAATATCCAGAAGAAAGTCGCAGTCCTATTTACACACGAGTACACTGTCATTCATGAAAAATAACACACCATCACTATGCAGCACTACACAAATTTTCACTTAAAATTATATTTTTATGTGAAAATATCACATAATGCGCCATTTTCGCAATAAATCCGAAGGACAGCAATCGGCAATCGCTGCCATCTTTTTTGTCAAATGTCTAAAAACTAAATATAGCGCTTGGAACGAACTCTGGTGTTATTTTTAGAAAATACAACGAAACTTTTTTACAAAACTACTAGCGACATCTTCTCAAAGAGAATCTAAGGTTCTATTCGACACTAGATGGCGCATCAACTGTTGCTATACATTGTTCATAAACTTCAACAACAGATGGCAGCATATGTATGGTAGAGCCACGGTAGAGCTGTAAAGTTAAATAGTAGAGCATAATAAAACAATTAAGGAAAATATCCTTTAACGTTTTCTGACCACAAGCCGTGTGCCAGATGGGTTTTACCATCGGAAATTCTCTTCTTTAGGAGCCTTAGGAGATGAGTTATCAAAAAACAATTATTTCCACAACCAGAGGCGGACTAGCGGTGTTGGCCGCTAGGCCTTTTACCAGCCGCCCCTTAAGAGAGAACAGGGCCTGCGAGGAATTTGAAGAAACTATTGCCGTCGTCTTACCTCAAGTCTGCCTCCGTAGAGTGCGATAGGGACAGCTGCAGCTCAGACCCATTATATCACAAAAAAAATTGTCAAGATCGACGTTTCGTATTCCATAAAATTGCTCTACAGGCATTATTAAGGAAGAAAAAAGAGGAATACATTTGTATGGAGAATCGCAGGCCCTGTTCCCTTTTAATTTCTACTAATTTAACGGTGTAGTAATATGAAATTAAACAACCATTGCATTCGGTATAATATTATGCAAAAGAATTGTGATTGAGTTAATAACTTTACTAACATTAATTTAGCTGAGATATAAGAGGTACAAGGTGGGGCAAAAGTAACGTCATAATGTGAATTGGCTGCTATTAAGTAGAAAATGAAAAAAATTGGGTCCTGTTTTCACGGAAAGATTATTATTTTAAAGGTGTAAAATTGAAGATAGGTAAAATAAAAAACCGGTCAAGTGCGTGTTGGACCCCACGCACATTGAAGGGTTCCGTAGTTGGGATGAATTTATCCCAATAACAAACTTAACAGTGTAGTTGAAAAACATGTTCTCCCATACGGACTGTTTAGGAGAACATGTTTTTCAAACTGCAAATTTAAGTTGGTCGATTATTACTCGTTAACCTGTAAAGCCTACTATGATAGTATTCCTCTTAACTTCGTTATATATACTACTGCTGTAAACATTTTCACAAATCCAAGTACAACCATTTAGCTGGCAGGGTGGGACACCTAACAAAAACTAGCACTTTAAAACTTAATATTTCGCAAACAGATTCCTGAATTGAAAAATATTTTTGAACGACCTTTCCAAAGACACTCACACCATGGGATGGACGAGAAAAAAAATCCCACTTAAAAAAAAACAGGTACCTTCAAAAAATAAAAAACTTGATTTTATTTTACCACTTTGGCAGCGTCATTAATATGTAGGTATACGCATGTCAAATTACAGCTTTCTAGTACTAACCGTCTCTGAGCTAAGCCGCGGACAGACAGACGGACATGGCGAAACTATAAGGGTTTCTTGTTTACTACGGAATCCTAAAAATGACCACCTTCTAAGTTAATTAAACTAGCTCCAATTTGGTGATTTCTTGATCAGTAGTCAGATCATTTACTCAGTAGTCAGTTCTCACTGTTGCTGAGCAAAAGTTACATGCTCTGTGGCCAAGCACATATCGCGCAAGCTGACCGCTTCTTATATCTGGCCGCCCTAGGCCCGGGCTTAGTCGGCCTTAAGGCTAATCCGCTATTGCCTACAACTTACTTTTATTAATAAAGTGGAGCGTAAATACCTGCTTCCACGTTTCTGACTATAAAAACTTACGAATATTAATGCAAAGTTTGATCCCCTATTTAGCGCCCGTGTTGAGTTTCCAAAAAATTATGATACAATTAACTTTTAATTATGAACAGAAGAATTATGTAGGTACCAAATTCCACGTTTCTAACTTAAAAAATGACGAACTTCCATGTAGGTAGGTACCTAGGTAGGTAATACGGGCTGGTATACGCAACTCCACGTCAAAGAGCGTATTTTGCGTACGGGTGGGAAAATCGGTTAATTGATCCACCCCAGCTCCTCAAAGAAGGCTAGCAACGCCTTGGTGTTCCAATCTCACGAACTTTCATTCCCTATTTAAACCATTGAGGGGATGCGTTTTCAAAAATCTCTCTCTCTTTCATCTCTTTCTTTTGCTCCTATATAGAATATTTGTTTTATTACCGATGATAATTTCTCAGTCTCATTTGCATGGTTTTCTCTTCAGTTGCAATTTTCTGTATTGGATTTATTTCTTCGTAATATAAACCGATAATTTTTGTAGTTGTTGAAAAGTAACAACCATCGAACAACTTACAGTTAGTGTTCGGTACTTTAATGTTAAAGCTCTAGTTTGTTGGCAAATATTAAATATAGTATACAATCTAACTTGTGCATAATATATATCTATATATACATATTATGCACAAGTATATAAAAGAAAAAAGAAAAATTAAGGCTCTAGTTGTTGTTTATATACTTATTTATGTACCCTTTCTATTTACAACATGTAGCCAATGCAGCATTTCAGATCTAGCGATTGTTCACACTTGTTTTCCCTATTCAAGAAAACTTATATATTTCCCACTCTAGGTAAGTTATATCTTCATATACTTATACAAGGAACTATATTGTATTATGGCGCCAAATTCTCTTCATAAGGCAAATAGCCTTATGGTTACCTATGGTATTTTTATAAGGCTAAACCTGATCTTGTACTGATTTACCCCCAGATTCAATCAATATAATCGCCAGTCCACATATTATAGGTAAACATAGGCCAGATGCTAAGTGCAGAGTACCTTTCTACATATACATTAGTGTTGCTGATTTCGCCGGCTATCCGTCGTCTGAAGAATATATAGCCACTTTCCAAATCTATCCATATAAGTTTCTCTGGTAACAAAAGAATGTATTTCACGCTAAGCAATATCGCTTCACTGTAGTCACTCCAGCGTCGTTTGTTGAAGGCGGAGATTGTAAAATTGTGTCTCGTTACGTTACGACCGACCGAAATCCGGGGTGACGTCATATAAGACACATCCTTTTACTTTTTAGTTCAACTGTTATGCATACCTTTGTGAGGTCCGTTTACCTACTTTGGATCGAAAGATTACCTTCCCATAATACCTACTACTAAAGAGCTTCATATCAGACGTTTACTCGGCCTTCTGAAGAGAGCAAGCAAAGGCAGCAAGGGCCGTTGCTGGAGCCTTGTGTTAACAGTTTTATGTTGATCTACGGACGGTTTGGGTTTGACGAACATGATGATTGTTGGAATAGAGTCCACTAAATACCTACTGCTGGTTGGCGCGCCCCCAGGGGGGCACCTGGGGGTTATGACCCCCCCCAAAATCATTCAAGCTGACGAGAGCTTGAATGATTTACGTGTCTTACTAACCAAAAACTGTAGGTACTTACTTGAGCGACAGTGATACGTATGGGGCATATACAAACAAATTATGAAAAAGGCCTGTTAAGCAAACTCGGGAATATGGGCACCACTACGCTCAGGTAAGGGCCAGATTTCAAAAGCTAAACTGCTCTAAAACGAGTTTAAGGTTTTCTTCTCGACCAAGAAGTTCTCTTTCTGTATATTGGTCAAAAGAAATAGAACAGAACAAGGCGAGGTGCTAAAATTTCGAGGCTCGCTCGTGTTATTTCTTGAGCTTTTATTCATAAGTCGACAAAGCAAAAAGTAATTCTTAGTTCTTTTTGGATTATCTAAAGAAAATCGAATGCATCGCCTGTCTGCTGGACTTCTGATTGCATCAACAGCTGTATCGTCATGTGCTAAGCTCCGCCTCATTCTGGACTGCTAAGGAAACACTAAGACGTAGCTTTGTCCTCCTGGGATTGATCATCATCATCTTCCTGCCCTTATCGTATGTTACTTGGGGTCGGTACAACATGTTTTCTTCTTTCATTCTCTCCAGCTATCTAATTACGCAACACATTTTCGTAAACGATTACGATTACGACAAATAACGCATTATTTACGTTGTTGAGCAGATTTATTTTTCGAACTTATGAAGCAATGGATTAGCAATTCGTTTCAAAACGATTCAAATTCCGATTGATCGTGTATTACGTAATTAGGGTACTGGTCAACTGTCATGCTATCAAATCCCTCCTGAAATGATTAAAACCTAATTACTTCACAATTGATCACCTACAAACGAAGTGTAAAAGTGCAATTTTACACTATTCTTAGTTATGTCATAACTAGCTGCCCGCCCCGGCTTCGCACGGATAGCACTAAGTACTTATCTATGGCGCACCTACATACCCTACCTACCTACCACCTACCCTACCTACCACCTACCCTACCTACCTACCCTACCTACCCACCCTACCTACCTACCTACCCTACCTACCTACCTACCCTACCTACCTACCTACCTACCCTACCTACCTATCCTACCTACCTACCCTACCTTCACCTACTTATCCTAAGAACTTTGTCCTGAGAATAACGAACACAACAAAAAAAGAATTAGCGAAATCGGTCCAGCCGTTCACGCGTGACCAAGGGAAATAGGGATTCATTTTTATATATGTATATAGATTTATCACGTAAAATAATAAGTTTGAGTTAAATAACTTATTACGATTGTAATAAATTATTTATCTTAAGAAAAAAAACGAAGATCGCCAAATATTTCACTGGCAATATTTGGCGATCTTCGTTTTTTAAAAAGGAAAAGTTTCGTAAAGTAAAGTGACTGCACTTTCCTTATTATCTTGTGTCTTAAACTCAAACTCAAACTCAAAACATTTATTTCAATTATACTCGTGCTTCGTTCTCGAGATTAGTAACCTGAAATAATAATCGTATTACTTATTTACACATGTAGTATCACCCAGGATTCACCACATAGCACTGTATTTTGAGAGATAAGAGTAATTTTTTTTTTTGTATTTGCGAGGTAGACGTGCCCTAAAACTCGGCTTGTCATTCACGTTACAGTGCTTCACCACTGCACAGCTGTTTCTCGTCGGTACGGACTAAAAGTGTATTTTCTAGTGTTTTTTAACAAAGCAAAAATGCCGAAGAGGAAGCGTGATATTGACATCGACAAATTAAGCAAGAAGTTTCGTAAACTGGAGAGAAAATTAAATCGTGCCAAGCGGCAACGTTCTTCAATATCGCCTTCATCCCGAGAGGACTCCATGCTATCTGTGCATAGCTATGAAGGTATGTATGTTATTTGTTATTGCTACAATTTACAGGCGGAACATAAACAAATCTCTTGCCCGTGCAATACATAAACAAAGGTTTGTTGAATTCACTGGAATTTGACACATACCTACCTACTTTTTATTCGAACTCGAACAGTACAAAGGTCTGTTTATATCGTTATCTATACTATGGTGCGTTCAATTCATTGGAATTGCAACATTTACCATTCAGTTAAGGAAAGACGTTCAATTCATTGGAATTGCAACCTTTCTCTTTGACTTACAGCAGCGGAAAACGCAATGGACATCTTCTCGGACGATGACTGCAATATGGCAAGACCTAGACTGGCATCAGTTGTACGGGACGTCTCGTTAGATAAGACAACGGAGTCTCGGGCGCCACCTGCGGCGTCCCCCGCGCCGCCCCCTGCGCCGTCCCCCGCGCTGTCGCCCGCGCCGCAACCACGCGCGCCATCGCCGCCGCCGATGCCACAGCCAAACCCACTGTCACATCCGACCCCCCCGTCACCTCCCCCGCAAGCCGCTGAGCCTTGCGCAATCGCTGCTACCGCCAGCGATGTAACCCTTACCCGAAGCAAGCGTGAAACGCGATAAGGGAATAGAAAACAGGCAAAAACAGCTTGGTACTGCCTTGGCCTGTTTGAGTGACGTCATAACATCTAAAATGGATGAAAAGGACAAAGATTCGGCCCTTTTGAAACAACTTATGGATGCGGCAAAGTTAATGTGCGACACGTTACACTCAGACTCAGTTAAAAGGCGCTACTTTGCCTTGTCGTCTTTAAAGAAAGACATTAACGACCATTTGATGCAGACAAAGATAGACAAGTATCTTTTCGGAGAGGCCCTGGCTGACACTTTGAAGACTGCTAAAGCTGTGACAAAATCTGGTGCCGATATAAAAGCCGCTTACGATAAAAATAGGAAGACCACTCAACCTCAGCCATCAACTTCGCGTGGTTTAAACTGGAAGGCTCCGCCCTCGACCCGCAGGCAGTCGGGGCAGCAGAGGAGCCGCCAGCCTTTCCCGCCTGCTGGAGTGAGGGCGCCACCGCCGCCGCCACCGGCGAGCCGGCAACCGCCGCCGCCGCACGCCAGCTGGTCGAGGACATCGCGCTATCAGCCGCGGCCGACCCGCCGCTAGTAAATGAGGTACAATATGCTGGTCGTTTAGCGTCGTTTGCAAAACAATGGTCTTACCTTACACAAGACAAAACTATTCTTTCCTGGATTGAAGGCTATAGGATACAATTTTCTAAACAAGTCTCACAAGAAAATGTACCTACTGTTCCTGTTTTGACACAAACTGAATTTAATGATTTTCACCAAATTATTGATAGTCTCATGTCAATTGGCGCTATATCCGAATGCGCTCCATGCGCCAATCAATTTATATCAAGTATTTTTCTTGTGCCTAAACCAAATGGCAAGAAAAGATTTATCCTAAATCTAAAAAATCTAAATAAACTTATACAAACTGACCATTTCAAGTTGGAGGATTTACGCACAGCAGTAAAATTAATGACGAAAAATTGTTATATGGCAACCTGTGATATCAAAGATGCATATTTTTTATTAAAAATACATCCAGACTCCAAAAAATATCTCCGTTTTCAATTTGACGATAAGTTATTTGAATTTAATGTATTGCCATTCGGTTTAAACACAGCCCCATACGTTTACACTAAATTGATGAAACCCGTCGTTGGATTGCTCAGATTGGCTGGCTATATATCAACTATTTATCTAGACGACCTATGTTTAATTGGATATTCATACAACGATTGCTTAAACAATATTAATATTTCAATTAAATTACTAACAGCCTTAGGATTTATCATCAACTATGAAAAAAGTTGCTTACAACCTTCCATGACATGCAAATTTTTGGGTTTTATTCTTGATTCCCAAAATTTTTTAATTATTTTGCCTGATCATAAAAAACAACGCATAATTAACGAGATTTACATGTTTATGAGATTAAAGCGTATCAAAATCAAAGATTTTGCAAAATTAGTCGGTTTGTTGATTTCTGTTTGTCCAGCCGTAGAATACGGCTGGCTTTATACCAAAGAATTAGAGCGTTGTAAGTACCTTAGTTTACAAGGTCACGATGATTACAATCGTTACATGAGTATCCCCGATCACCTGCACGAGGACCTGAGGTGGTGGCTACAAGCCTTAGTAAAGCCCGAGAACCGTATCAAAGATGATACCTACTCGGAAGAAATATTCTCTGACGCCTCAACTACTGGGTGGGGTGCAGCGTGTGGCTCAGAGACGGCGTGTGGCCGGTGGTCGTTGTCAGAGCAAACACAACATATAAATTACCTGGAACTCTTGGCCGCCTTCCTTGCACTTAAAGTTTTTGCAGGGGACTTTCACGATTGCCAAATACTTCTACGCGTTGATAACTCAACTGCTATTAGCTACATAAATCGGATGGGTGGAATTCAATATCCACATCTAACCAAGGTAACAAAGGATATCTATTTGGCAATGGTGCGAATCCCGAAAACTTTTTGTGTATGCGTATTACATTAAATCTGCAGACAATACCATAGCAGATAAAGAGTCAAGACGCAACCATCCAGACATAGAATGGTCCTTAACAGACAATATGTTTTCTTGTATACTTGAAAAGTTTGGCACACCATGTATTGATTTATTCGCGAGTCGTTTTAACAGAAAATGTATAAAATACATTGCTTGGCATAGAGACCCGGACGCTTTCGCAATAAACGCCTTCACAATTAGCTGGTCTAAGATATATTTCTATGCATTTCCGCCTTTTCCAGTTATTCTAAAAACTTTAAAAAAAATCATGAATGATCAAGCAAAAGGTATCGTAATAGTACCTTTATGGCCTACGCAGCCTTGATTCCCCTTGTTCAAAAACTTATTAATATCGGAATTAATTACTTTTAAATCAGACAGTTACAATGTAGTGTTTGATCGTTCCAGCAACGGCAACATTCAAGACCATCTTACCCTGGCTGCAGGGATTTTATCAGGGGAGCCTTATTGCGAAGAAGCGTCCCGGAGTCGTCGGAACATATAATGCTCGCCTCTTTAGCCAACAGTTCTATCAGACAATATGATGTTTGTTACAAAAAATGGTTCGATTTCTGTGTTCGGAATTCCCTTGATTTTTATGCCACATCGATTACCGATGTACTGAGGTTTTTAACAATGTTATTTAATGCCGGTACTAAATACAGTAGTTTGAATAGTTTTAGAGCAGCCCTATCCTTGATATTGGGACCTAGTGTCTCCAAAGATGAAAGAATAATAAGGTTTTATAAAGGTGTGTTCCGTTTACGTCCACCCATGCCTAGATACAATGTAACGTGGGATACCTCATGCGTTCTATCTCACTTAGCTACGTGTTATCCTAATGAAACATTAGCGCTAGATCAACTGACAAAAAAATGTATAACGTTATTAGCTCTTGTTACGGCTCATAGGGTCCAGACCTTTTCGAAGATCAATATAAAGAACATTGAAATTAAACCTAACGAAATTATAATAAAAATACCTGAATTAATAAAAACATCAAAAAAAGGAACCAATCAACCTCTCTTGGTATTGCCTTACTTTTTACAGAAAAAAGAAATATGTCCTGCACAGACATTATTTAATTATATTGATAAAACTTCATCGTTACGTAAACATGATACCTTATTTATCGGATGCAAAAAGCCCCATAAAGCGGCGACCACACAAACGCTAAGTCGCTGGATAAAGAGTACGCTCCATGCGAGCGGGATCGACGTATCCGTATTCTCGGCGCATAGCACGAGACACGCCTCTACATCTAAGGCCCACCAGCTAGGCGTAAATATCGACATGATCAGAAAAACCGCTGGCTGGAGTAACAATTCAGATACGTTTTTAAAATTTTATCAGAGAAATATAACTGAATATGACCCCTCAGTCTTAGCAAGAGCTATTATTAATAATACAGTTGATTAAACTTTAATCAAAGTATGTAATGATCATGTAAAAGTTAATTACATTTCAATTACATTAACGTACCTATCTATAACATAAACTTAAAATAGGTACTAACTTATAAAAAATTATGTATTATCATAGTACAACATGATTTTGATGAGGTGATTAAACATAATATTGATTCTAACATTGGTGTTGATATTTTCAGAATTATACCTCTCAAAGTCTACATGTGTAAATAAGTAATACGATTATTATTTCAGGTTACTAATCTCGAGAACGAAGCACGAGTATAATTGATGATTAAACGAACTTACTTGTACGTGAAGTTCGATCATAATTATACGAAGTGCTTCGTTCGAAGAGATTAGTAAGTCCCTCCCGCCCAACCCAAATCATTCCAAAAATATCAACGATAGACGTTGGTTACAGATACTCTAAACTAAATGACAAGCCGAGTTTTAGGGCACGTCTACCTCGCAAATACAAAAAAAAAAAAAAATTACTCTTATCTCTCAAAATACAGTGCTATGTGGTGAATCCTGGGTGATACTACATGTGTAAATAAGTAATACGATTATTATTTCAGGTTACTAATCTCTTCGAACGAAGCACTTCGTATAATTATGATCGAACTTCACGTACAAGTAAGTTCGTTTAATCATCAATTAAACCATTTACAGGCACTTTTGAATTTTCAAGAAGTCGGTCAGTCAGAAATATGAAGCTAGTTGCCCATTCCAAAGCGTAGTAGGTACCTATGGAGAAGAACGGGCAAGAAACTCCACGGACACTCTTTTAAATAAAATAATAATTGTTACAAAATATTGGTTACATCATTAATTTTGAAATTATACATGTGAGGACAATGTAGAAAGACGTGCACGTTAAAAGCGTCCGTAATAAAAATATAAAAAACAAAGAACAATTCAAAAATTAAAATATTAAAATAAGCCATGGCAGCTAAGAGATGACCAGTCTCTACTGACGGCGCCCGTTCACGAACATGACGCATGGATCAGCACCATTCAGCTCAACCATTTTGAAGGGAGCTAAATGATCCAACACACGCGCCACCGCCAGCGAGACATTAGAGTGAGCACTGAGCATGACATAATCTCAGCCGCCAGGGCACATTCAAGTCAATGAAAGACATACCCAGTATCTAAATGGTAGCTTTATAGTCGGTACATAGTACTCACACATGTGCTATGCAATTATACAATGCTAAGACATTGAATTTATACAATGCAAAGATAGTTTTTAAAATCTTCAGCAGCTCCAACGGTATTTTCAAATGCTAATTAATTAGTTTATGCTTGTGGAGCAGGACCAGCAATGAGCCAAGCATTTTTATCAATTATGTAATCCCCCAACTTATAATATGCCTGCCTACATAGTGTGCGTTTTATACAAGATTTGAATTTCGTCTCATTCAGTTGAAGTATGTGGGGAGGAATTTTATTGTAACATTTTAAACAGTACCCCATGAAAGATGAGTCTACTTTAGCCAGTCTGAAACCTGGTTGAACTAATAGATCCCTATTTCTTGTACTATAATTATGTTTATCACCTCTTTTACTAAAAAGATGTAAATTTTTTCTTACGTACATGATGTTTTCATAGATATACTGACAAGGTACCGTCATGATGTTAATGTCCTTAAACAGTTCCCTTAGAGAATCGCGCCTACGGAGATAATATATGGCTCTGATAGCTCTTTTCTGCAGAATAAAAATAGACTCGATGTCTGCAGCCCGTCCCCACAGCAGAATACCATAAGACATGATACTATGAAAATAACTGAAATAGACTAGCCTGGCGGTATCTACATCAGTTAATTACATAACATAACCAGGCTGCCTATAATGTTACCACTTCTGGGACACAGGCCTACTCGCTCCTCTTGATGAGAGGGAGTGGGCCGTAATCCACCATGCGAGCCCAGTCCGGGTTGGCAGATGTCGCATGCCTTAAAATGTTTGGTTCTAGGACATGCCGGTTTCCTCACGACGTTTTCCTACACCGTTTTGAGAGCAGTGGTGTTGAAACAATTTACACAAAGTAAAGCGCCTGTCAGGGCTCGAACCTACAAACTACAACTCGTAAGTCACGGTCGTTACCACTGGGCCACCAGTGCTCACCTTGTGAGCTCACCTCGTGTCCTATACCTACTTATGGTCGTAGCGATCTTCAGGCATGGCCGGTTTTGGAGGCTTTCCAATTTCGGAGCGTTAACGTTTCACTAGTTCGTGATAGGTTCGTCTAGCTTCCGTAGTTATTTACTTCCTTCCGCTAGTTTACGTACTAGTACGTTCACCTGCTCAATGGTGGTACTTACGGTAAGCATATACATGGTCAAATTGAATTATCTAGCGAAACTCCAGAGACGTGATGGGTATCGAATTATCGATATCGAAACATGATAAAACAAAAAAAAAAACAAAAAAATGATATTTTTTATGGGTCATCCACCGCAGTTACTGTAGTCACTTGAAATATCAATTTAAAACATTTTTTTTTTGTGTTAACTTCACAGACGTGATAAGTATCGATTTTCTGAACTCATACTTCCAGTAACAAAAATACCAGCGGTCTTTGACCTAAAAAAAACCTCAAATTATTATTAGTTTTATTTTATTGTGTTTAGATATAGATACCCATCACGTCTGTAGAGTTTCGCTAATTAATTTTATATGACCCTGTATATCTTTAATCAAGCCGCAGTCATGGTACCTACTGAAATGCCATGAGGCTTTGATAAAGCCCACTTGCGCGTTAACAGCTAACTCGGGGTAAATCCAATAATTCTCTTTGGCTAAACTTGTGTTAGCCGTTAACTCCGAATTATTTAGCCCATGTAATATTTCTTTATATTTTTATTTGTCTGTAATATTTATTTAATACTTCAAGCACAGAAAAGTACAGAGGCGGACTTAATGCCATAGGCATTTTCTACCAGTTTCTAATAGTTGTGGTTAAAGTAGGGATCTACACTTCTTAGTATTTAATAGGTGTACCTACCTATTAAATACTTAGAATTGTAGGAGTTAAGGAATTTAAGTAGGTAGTGCTAGTGACGCCAAGAAACTCCCTGACGCATGTCGCTTTCTGTTTTGTTTTTATTTAGTAAACATGAACACTTGTCTTAATTGGTCCATTGTTCATTAACGCTTTCGACTCCACCCACTTTTCATAAAACTCATACGCCATGCCGCCATACATATTGGAAGTGAACCCTCCGGGAGGGTTGCCGGCATTTCGTTTGCGTTAAAGGTTAACTTTAATCAATTGCGGACGGTCAACGGCATAAGGTTTAAAACCGTATATAACACTGTAAAATCGTGGTTGCAGGGGGTCTTGTCGCGAATCCCGCAATTGGGACTCGAGGTGGCCCTGCACAAATTCGAGGCCATGTGTTTTCATGGTCCTCGGAACGCGCCAATGTCGGGTTCCCAAATAACGGTAGGAGGAGTTCACATCGGCGTCGAGTCGACGATGAAGTACCTAAGACTCGTCCTCGACAGCCGGTGGAACTTCGTGGAGCACTTCCGACGTTTGGCTCCCAGACGGGAGCGGGCCGGGGCTGCTTTGAAGCGGCTCCTGCGCGATTTAGGGGGTCCAAACGCCTCCTGCCGGAGGCTATATGCGGGGGTCATGCGATCCATGGCCCTTTATGGGGCACCGGTTTGGGCGCGTTCATTGAGGCGGCGGCTAGCCCGCCGGTTGAACGCGTTCCAGAGGGTCATAGCCACCCGGCTGGTCCGGGGATACCGCACGGTCTCCGGTGAGGTGGCAAGCCTCCTTGCCGGATTGCCGCCATGGGATCGGGATGCAAAAGTCCTCGCGCACATTTGGGCGAAACGCCGGGGCTCAACTCCGCTGCCGCGAGAAATCGCGGCACAGCGGACAGAGCTCCGGCGAGATGTCATGGCATCATGGAGAGTGCAATTGTCACAACCCAGTGGTGGGCACGCCACTATTGCGGCGATAAGTCCCCTCTTTGAGGAGTGGCTAGAGAGGCGCCACGGCGTTTTCACCTTCCGTCTGATGCAGGTCCTCACCGGACATGGTTGTTTCGGGAGGTTCCTGTTTCGTATCAGGCGGGAGGAAGCGCCCGGGTGTCATCACTGCGTGGATCGCCCGGAGGACACGGTGGAGCATACGGTGGAGGTCTGCCCAGCTTGGGCAGAGCATCGCCGTGTCCTCGTGGAGGCGATCGGTGGAGGGGATCTCTCGCGTCCGGCCCTGGTCCAGGCCATGGTACGGAGCGAGAGGGCATGGGAGGCCGTCACCTCCTTCTGCGAAGCAGTAATGCTCGCGAAGGAGGAGGCAGAACGCGTGAGGGAGAGGCAAATTTCGCGCCCTCACGCCCCTAGCTGCCACAGGAGACGCCCCCGGGCGTCGGGAATCGCAGCCCGATTCCCGGCCACCGTAGGCGCGGGCTTGCGGACGGTGAGCAATGGGTAGCTCGCCGTCCGATAAGGACCAGGCCCGGGTCGACGGCGCGTTGTGTTCCACGCGCGCCTCAAAGAGATGTCAGCAGTGTGAAGTGAAGGGGTCCGACAGGACCGATACCTGCCGGGGTTGCGGGAAAGTCCAAAAGGGATACCGTGGCCCCTGGCAACGTACAGGCAACGGAAGGAGCACGGGTGGATTTTAGTCAGTAAGAGTCAGACACGCCCTCCCGCTCCGCCCATAGCGGGAGAAGTTATTTGATAATTTTCCATCAAAAAAAAAAAAAGGGGTTCTTGTCGCTATACGTAGTCTCCAACCTTTTAATTTTTTTGTGAATACTCATATTTGTAACCGTGAAAAAAAAAATACTTCGATTTTAAAACCAACGCATATATTAAAAAATATTGTTAAAAGATTTACTAGTATATACTAATAAATCTTCTTAAAAGATTTACTAGTGTATGCCTTTGATCAGATTTTATTTTCACGGTTTTAATGCTTTATTCGCTAAGAAACCAACATTTAAAAAGAGCTCCCCACGAGGACTCCCGGCATCCCATATGCGACTAGGTGAACTCTTCAGGAGGGCTGCCAGCACTGAACGTGTTAAGCGAAATATAAAAAGGATATATTTTTATAATTAACTATTTACAATAATTACGTAATACACGATCAATCGGAATTTGAATCGTTTTGAAACAAATTGCTAATAGGTACATTGCTTCTTCGAAAAATAAATTTGCTCAACAACGTAAATAACGCAATGAAACTGTTAAAATGAAACAAATTGGTCGTAATCGTTTACGAAAATGTGTTGCGTAATTAGATAGCTGGAGAGAATGAAAGAAGAAAACATGTTGCACCGACCCCAAGTAACATACGATAAGGGCAGGAAGATGATGATGATCAATCCCAGGAGGACAAAGCTACGTCTTAGTGTTTCCTTGGCAGTCCAGAATGAGGCGGAGCTTGGCACATGACGATACAGCTGTTGATGCAATCAGAAGTCCAGCAGTCAGGCGCGGACGCACCCTAAGATTTTGGGATAGCTGTATATAGGTTTTACAAAATCAGTTCAGATCACAGCAATGTATGGCTGTTACAGTGTTACCAGTACGCACATCGGTTATTTATCGTACAACGTTACCTAACTTTCTTACCCATTCCAGGCGCTCACACAATCGGTACTAAATCAATAAATAAAATAGGAATGATTCTGTATGTAGAAATTGTATGTATGTAGCTATGTCTAGGAATAAGTATACAAGCCTCTGCACTAGCCTCTCTGTACTAGCTAAGGGCAGTTTAAGGATACAAGGAAGGTATTTGTCTGTCCGCTTAACTTCTTCTTCTTGTAAAAATAGACTACAGTGACTACTCTTTTTTGACTACTAACCTTGGCTACTTCATGGCATTGTCGACTCATATCCGATTTACTGTCAACGAAATTTACTTCTTTAAATCGACCATTTATTTCTTTATTTCAGTTATCAGTCGATAGTTTCTACGTCTACGAAAATCTTCAAACAGAAAGAAATGATTAAATTTTAGACGAACTTGTTTTGATTCCTTCAATCAGCTCCAACAACATCATTTAACCACTTCCTCCAACAAGATCTTTCAATCACGGAAATGATCGCAAACAATGTCACGGGCCACAGCTAGTAGCTAATAAGTGTAGGTATAACGTAACGTGTGCGTCACGTTTGCACGACGGCTTGTTTGCGTGTAGTTAGCGCGCAGGGACGGTGAAAGTGCTTGCGTAACGATGCAACGCGCCTGCGCCGCTGCTGCTGCAACTTGAAACCGCTTAGGTAAAAGGCACATAATATTAAGCACTCATTAGCTGTACGCATTCGTGTATAGATTATGCTCGGGTTTTACGAGGTGATCCGAATGCTTGGAAACTGCTGTTACATTTAGCCTCATAGGTGTGTTTCATTCACTACAGTTTCACTGCCTAGAGTTTATTGGATGGTTTATTGCAGCAACAAAGGTCGAATACCACTGTAACGGTGTAAAATAAATGATCATTATTAATAAAAACCGAAATTTACGATAATTTGTTGACTGTATCTATAAACATGCTAATAAGGAATTTGGTTTTAATTAGGTTCCAACTAATCTAATTAAAACAACAACTTCCTCATTTACATTTCAAAAATAACTATGAGGAAAACTTGGCAAATTATATCTATTTTAAAATTATTCACCAGTTATTTTTCCTTTTCAGCCAGGAAAATCACAATTTCGTAATGAACACGTTCGTATAAACTAGTAATCTAACAACCAGGTTAAAACATAATTAATCTCATTTGAGTTATTGTAACTAAGCTGACAGTGTGACAATGTTTCTGACCCTATTTCAACAGTTTTAATACATACTAAACTCATGCCTTCTTCTTCTTCTTTTTCTTCATGGGGGTAGGCAGAAACTACAGAATGCCACGAACTGCTACGATCCTTTTTTTTCCGCTCTGGGTGGAGCGGGAGGGCGTGTCAGACTCTTACTGACTAAAACCCACCCGTGTTCCTTCCGTTGCCTTTACGTTGCCAGGGGCCACGGTATCCCTTTCGGACTTTCCCGCAACCCCGGCAGGCATCGGTCCTATCGGACCCCTTCCGTTGTGCTGACATCTCTTTGAGGCGCGCGTGGAACACAACGCGCCGTCGACCCGGGCCTGGTCCTTATCGGACGGCGAGCTACCCATTGCTCACCGTCCGCAAGCCCGCGCCTACGGTGGCCGGGAATCGGCCTGCGATTCCCGACGCCCAGGGCGTCTCCTGCGGCGGCTAGGGGCGTGAGGGCGCGAAATTTGCCTCTCCCTCACGCGTTCTGCCTCCTCCTTCGCGAGCATTACTGCTTCGCAGAAGGAGGTGACGGCCTCCCATGCCCTCTCGCTCCGTACCATGGCCTGGACCAGGGCCGGACGCGAGAGATCCCCTCCACCGATCGCCTCCACGAGGACACGGCGATGCTCTGCCCAAGCCGGACAGACCTCCACCGTATGCTCAACCGTGTCCTCCGGGCGATCCACGCAGTGATGACACCCGGGCGTTTCCTCCCGCCTGATACGAAATAGGAACCTCCCGAAACAACCATGTCCGGTGAGGACCTGCGTCAGGCGGAAGGTGAGGACGCCGTGGCGCCTCTCTAGCCACTCCTCAAAGAGGGGACTTATCGCCGCAATAGTGGCGTGCCCAGAACTGCTACGATCCTTACATAATACTAGGCAAACAATATCAGACAAGAGCATTGATGTAACAGCTGTTGCGCCGCGCAGGGGGACGATACTTTTCTCTCGAGTTTCTCCAGCGGCGCGCGCGCAGTCGAACCTCCGCCGCGGGAAAACACGCGCGTCTTTACCATACCTCTTCACGTTAACGTATCTTCCTTCACGCTCAACTAACTTATGAGCGAAATTATAGGATTACATTAAGAAATTTGTGTGAAACCCCAGTTATAAAAGCGAGCATTGTGTTTGTGTAATTGATAGGCCGATAGAAAGTTGGCTAACTCGTTGCCTGGGTGAACAAACGTATAAACACAGTATATTTTACAAGTTGTACACCAGTGCCGGTGGACTAACTGTAAGGTTAGTTCTATTGACTTTTTAATGCATTAACTAATGTTATTTTTAATTACTAACATAAGTATCTTAATAATAGTTGTAATTTGCCTGACTAGCTTAATGCGATGTTGCTAACTCGTTTGCTATTTATCAGCAGGTGCCAAACAGTTCGATAATTGTTATAATAAAATTGTTTTTGATTATTAAAGCATGGCAAGTAGTAGTAATGTTATGAAACGTCCAGGAATAAAATAATGGCACACAAGGAAACTGAATTTCAATTAACTTTGGGAAGGGTTTTTGCTTACTCGCAGTATGGTATCGTCTACACCTACAACAATGCAGGGATCTATTTAATAAAACTGTCAGGCGACAGGTGACAGGCAACTATTTCATAATTTATGTACACACATTTATATAAACAGACAAGAAGAAAGGAACAGAAAAATACGTAGGTACAAAGGTGATGCTTATTTCTAAAGAAATCTCTTCCAGCATACCTGCGATAGGACAGAGGGTAAAAAGAGATGTAGACACCGTGTGTAAGAGTAGAGAAAGTAAAATACATAAAATCAAAACAATTCACTTAATAAAATAAAACAATTAATATGAGAATATACATACTTACATACATATAATCATGCATACTTCAAAAATAAATAAAATATAAAATAAATACCTACGTAACTATGACGAAGTGGAAATATAGTGTTCTTTCACTCTTCTTTTAAATACTGCAACAGTTGGGCAGTCCCTAATGTCGGGCGGAAGTGAATTCCACAACCGCACCGCGTGCACAACTATACCGACAATCCGACAATTTTATAAGTTTCTTTCATATATTTTCTGCTTTATTAAACGGCATCTGTCGTGAAAATGTCACAATATAATTATTTGACAAATATGTCGCATTGTCTGTTATATTAATAGGATTATGGTTGCAAGAAACTATAATGACTAACATTGCAGTTTTCAACACATCGTTCCTGCACGTAGTCTCAATACCCACCTCGTACTGCTTTCCTCGTTCGGCAAATTGAGGACAAAAGACTAAAAATGCTTATCCACTTTTAACACTTTGAGGGACACTAAACGCCCATTTATGCGTTATTATTACAATCAAACTTCTATTGTGTCTCGTTCGGTGTCCTTTAATGCGTTAATGGTGTCAAAATATGAAATAAATATTATATTGACACCAATTCGATCCACATTGTTTCCGCTGAGCGCTTTCTTTTATAAAACTGTAAATATGAAAAAGATTCACAAATCAAAAAGAGGTATTTGATACTCAAGTACCATGCTTCACGTCTTTTTATAATTATTTAATTGTACCAAGAGCCGGCAAGATCAGATGTTATCTTAATTAAAACTAGGAATGAACTAGCTTTTGTTATAAATCTCAACAGTAAACTGACGAAATAAGGTGCTAACCGCGCTAACAAATTATGGTACCTGTTACAATTGACTGTAAATCATGTGAACGAAATAATAATTTCACAGAATGGTAATAATTATCAGAATGTCCTCCATTTCTTTCGTGACCATTGTAGGGAAAACAATGGCTGTGCTCCCACGGCCGCGGCACCGATAGTGTGCACCAACTGGTTTCTTTCGGCTTCTCTTCGCCTTTTATCGTAATTACACATTAACGAGACACGAATACATTAAATGGGTAACAAATACACGAACTAAATGATGTTTCGAACGAATAAGCTACTTTCATATTACGCGTAAGTAAGAGCAATTTGAGGAAGAGGAAAGTACCTATTATGTACTGCAGTATGCAATACGCAATGCGCTGAACGGATGGGGAAAAGATAAAAATAATGCCTTGATAAATGAATGGTACTCATAATAGGTTGGGGAAAAAGTTTCTTCGCATTTTTTAAGAAAATTCAAAACATTTTTTAACATAGTATGTTTACATTTAACTAAAGTATGTAGGTACCATTTTGTTCGATAACTTTTTGCCATCTTGTAGGTAGGGACATGATCCCATTGCTATAGAAATTTTGGGACTTCTGATCAAAATACCGCGACAAGTGGTTTTGGCAGTCCTCCCGTGATGTTAACCTGACACTGCCTAAAGAATTCTGAAGAGACCGAAACAGATGGAAATCTGAAGGTGCAAGGTCAGGACTATACGGCGGATGCATTAACACCTCCCAGCCAAACTCTCTTAATTTTTGCTGAGTGGCTAAAGATGTGTGAGGTCTAGCGTTATCATGATGAAAAACCACACCCCTTCTGTTGATTAATTCCGGCCGCTTTCTCTCAACTTCTTGCTTTAATCTCATCAGTTGTTCGCAGTAGAGTTCAGAATCGATGGTCCTGCCTGGTGGTAACAGCTCATAATGAATAATGCCCTTCCAATCCCACCACACACACAGCATCACCTTGTTGCGAGTTAACCCGGGTTTTGCCACAGTCTGTGAAGCCTGACCGGCCTTTGACCACGACCTTTTTCGCACGTTCTTGTCGTACGTGATCCACTTTTCATCACCAGTTATCAGCTTCTTCAAAAATGGTTCGGTTTCATTACGTCGTAATAAAGAATCACAAATGAGTACACGGTTCATTAGGTTTCTTTCAGTGAGCTCGTGAGGTACCCAAATATCGAGCTTTTTTGTGTACCCAGTTTTTTTCAAATGCGCCAAAACTGTTTTGTGGTCAATTCCCAGTTCTTCAGCTACGTCGTAACTACTAATATGCCGATCTTGCTCCACTTTTTCAAAAATGGCATCCATTTTATCCGTAATAGGGCGACCAGAGCGACGTGCATCTTTGACATCAAAATTTCCGGATTGAAAACGCTTAAACCAAATTTGTGCTACTCTCACAGACACTGCACTAGGTCCATAAACATCGCAAATTTTTTTCGCGGCTTGCGTTGCATTTTTACCTTTTTTGTAGTAAAATTTTAAAATGTATCGAATTTCTTCATTAGATTCACTCATCTTGACAGTACGAAAAACAAATAAAAATCACACATTTTCCTAATTTGAATTTGGAATTATGTTCTTTAAAATTTAAACTTTCAATGATACCAAAACCAGCCAGATACACATAGTATAGCCAAAGAGATTTTATTACAAGTTCATACATACTATAATGCGAAAAGACTTTTTCCCCAACCTAATATTAATGATGTTATGATTGATGCTTTTAAGAAAACTAAGCAGCGCTAGTCCAAGTGATAAACAAGGAAGTTCAGGAAAATTGCGAGGAAAAATGTCACAGAACGAAAATATAGAGTCGAGTTCCTATTTTCATGAAAATCGAAGGAGGGGCGTTGCCTGCGGCTCGATCGGAGTTTTCAGAAGTTTATGTTCAGGAAAAAAACTGCATACGCTTATTACAGTTGGCGTTAAATTTACACAAAGTGGATACTTTAAGTGCCAAGCATATTGCCAACACGAATTTGCTCAACTCGATTAGGTATGTATCTAGGTTTGAAAGGAGCAAATGGGGCAACAGTGCATTGAAGGTAATGTGATACTAACTGCCCCTGTACGTGAAGCATAAAACATCGCACACCGATGACATACACATGACCATAATGACCATAAGTCACTGTCAGTATTGTATTACCAAGTAGGTACTAGAGAGTCAGCGTGTTCTTGCTGATAGTTTTTGTCAACAATGAGTTTTTCTCGAGTTGCGGTAATACCTCTGAACATTGTTAGGTGTTACACCAGCGTGCATTGTGCATTACTCACTTCTCGTTACGTAAACCCTTTACTTAGGTGACATAAACAACGTGAAACTGGAATATTTATCTCTTTCTTGACAAAAGTCACACATTAGTTGCGTCAAACAAACGCATAGAAGGTCGATTGATACGTTTCTTGCTCGTACGATTCGAAACAGCCGAAAAAAGCGTTACACATTCAGAATGCACAACGTAAAACAATCGGTGTTGCCGTTCACTGAATGCCAATATGACGAAACCGACTTTACGTGATATATTTATCAATCAGGCTGTTGGTTTACGAAAGTCTAGCGTGGTATCGCCGAGGTAACGGTTGACGGAGTTCGGCACCTCATATATAGGTATGTATTAAATTATGCAAATGCTAGGCAAGTGTGTTTAACGCCAGTGTTTTATTTTTAACGGACTAAAAATAGGAACCAACATGACAGGTACTTTCAGGCGTTGAAGTAAGTAGGTAACTACGTATCGTCATCATAGGTTGGTGTCAAATTATTGTCCAAGACGCACAAATTGACCTACTAACCTTCGCTTTTATTTACTTCCGCTATAATGCATGTTATTAAACATAACTGTGTATATTCACTTTATAATACACGCTAATAATGTTACCGTCGTTATTATTACTAGGACTAGATCCAAGAACACAATTAGACCGTCACCGTTTAATTCAACCTCGACCTGTAAAACATACTTCGGAATGTCCTAGCAACCGAAATAAGCGCTGCTACTTATGTAGAGCCTAAGTGCCTATATTACAATGAAATATCTGCAGACAAACAATGTATCTTTAAATATATCTTAGAGCCCCATTAAAAAGTAATAAACTTCAGACAAATTCGAGATTTGTATGCACAATACATATCACGATTGTATCTTCGGAATTTAGGTACTGTTTATCATATTATTATTATATTAATTCGACACCTGAAGGTTTGAATAAATGTTTCAACTTCCTCTTGATAACAGTTTAAACTGCACTACGTTATGTAGGCGCAAGGTTATCTCGGACATTCATTTGAAATTATGTACGTTATTTGCAAATTGCCGCAAATGTAATGGATCCTGCATATAGGTCAACACTGGTTAGTAGCTACCTACATCGCATTTACAAAAGCAAGCTGAGCCAATGAATGGTAAAATGTGCCCAACATTGGTGTTTGAAACAAACACGAACATTTATTGCCCACTTTCTAAAACATTCTATAAAATCAAGAAAGTACCATTATTATGTCCTCTTCATAGTTTATGAGCATGGAAATGTGCCTGAAAAATTTAAAACAGTCATTATAAAATCAAATTAGTAGGAAACAATTTCGACCCGTGACACTGGTCACAACTGCTTAAAGGCTCGTGCAGACCAGCGCGACGCGACGTTGCGACGCGACTCGGACAATACAATTTCTAAGAAAACTTCACGGTATAACAATAACCGGTGTCGCGTCGCGCTGTCGTCGGGTCACGCTAGTCTGCACGAAGCTTTATTTCTGGTTAATTTAAAATTATATCACCTTAGTTTTTGATTTTCTACAATTTTCTTATTACGAGGGAAATTACGAATTCGTTTTAATAATTGATTGACTCAACTGTGTCATTGTTAAGATCACAGGTTGAAATGCTTGAAATGAAAGTAAATTAAAATGAAACGAAATAATTTCAAGGTCCATTTATTAAACTTACATAGTGAAAACGTAATTTAAATAATAAATAATTGTTTAGTTCTCTGCTGTGTTAGAATCTACACAGAAAATATGTTTCATGATATGACCTGCATTTCGCTTAAATGTCCTATAGGTAGAGGTAAAAGGCATGTCAGTACATGGACAAATAACTTTTCCACGGAAGTAATTAACCATAAAACTGTAATCAAACTTTTTTATGAATGCAATTTTGCTAATAAGCGATGAATTCTTTCATAAGTTTCAACAGGAAACCGATAAAAAAATCGACTGCTTAACGTCAAACAAACAGATTTGTTGTAATATTAAATTAAATACATGTCTGGGATAAAACAGGAGATCCGAAATCCGGTCAAGTGCGAATTAACTACTTCCATTAGATAAAGCAGGTTCATGAAACAATAAAAATAGTAATATAATAATAAATAAACATTTATTGTTGTATTTAATTAAATAATAAACAATTGTACATTATTTTAACGCTAACCTTTACTCAATGGATTAATTAACAAGATTTTCATTCAATACATTCAATAATCTGATCATTAGGTCAAGATTCTCTGATCATTGATTCTCAGTTAACGATCGTATAAGCCCAGGTACGCACGGGCGTATTTTTATCGCGGCGATTTTTTTTCGCGTATTGGATTTTGGACGCTCTGCTTAACGCCAAGAATTGAATATCCAACAGTGTGTTTTCTTGACGCGATGAGATACGCGCTGGATGCGCTCTGTTGGATTCTCAATGCTCGGCTCAATACCGAGAGTAAAAAATCGAGTGTACGAAAAAAAATCGCCGCGATAAAAATACGTCCGTGCGACTGATGATATTACGGCCGTAATAGCTTTCTGTAATTACAGTTTAATTGTGCTGTAAATTAAGCAGTCGATAATTTCTGTTATAACTGTTCATTGGAATTAGTGTGCATTGAAGAAACTACTTACAATGCCTTTGAAGTCACTGTATTCGTCTCGTTACTACGCTAGTTTATTATAATTAATTAGGTACCTACTGTACTTAGGAACCTGTCCCACCACGAGGAAGCGACTTTTTCCTAGCAAGAAACGTACAAAAGTTTGGCAGGTCCCGTGTAAGTAAAAGAGATACATATTAAATAAATAGCTGGTCCCTAAATTTTCACACCACCCCACCGGCATTGCGGCACTGGCGAGAACTCTGTCAAACAAATAACTTGTTTTTAGTTGCTATTGCACGACTCATAAATAAAACGAAGCATTAGAGGTGCTTTGCGATCGAAAAAAAATTGTTTTGCCGCCTTTCTGTAACTGTTTTTATTGTTACACTCCTGCTAGTACACAGAACCTACTTAATTTATATACCATTGTATAGATAATTTAATGGAGATGAATTCTGTACTTTTCAAAAATTGATTTAATGTAGCAGAAACGAAAAAAAACATAAAAATTAAAATTTAAGAAAAACTTCCTTCAATTAAGTGTGAAACCTGAAAACATTGTAGCTTGCGAAAAAATCTGTTAATTGAGTCAATATTAATAGATTCGTTTCAGCCATAAGAGGAACTCTATTGAAAATGGCTCTTTTATTCTATTGTATTACTAAACAATATAATATCTATAACTATATATATATTCCTCCTCTGCCGTTGCCTAGCAACCAACAAAGCAAACCTAAATACTCTTTGACAATACGTAAAGATTCCGAGGTGAGAAATTTTACCCATATTGATGTGTAAAATTTTTGAATGAGCGTTATGAGGCGTGCGTTTTTGGATTTTCCAAATATTTCTTAATTTTATTGCATAAAATTCAAAATGTGCCAATTGCCTAATAAGTAATAAGTTGTCGATTCGACCACAAACAGATTGAATTCGTGCGAATCGCCTAAAGAAAAAATAATATTATTTAAAACTGTCGATTCACCGGTTTCGGGTGAATAAATTCGGGCGAATCAAAAAATAAGCCAGTTCCACTTGCTACTCGCTAAACGCCGCGCCGGCGGCGCGGCGCGCGGCGGCGCGCGGCGGTGGGGCGAGTGCCTTAGGGGTATTTGTATGTAGAGGCGATTAGAATTTTGAAATGTTGCGGGACCTTAACGCTTTTCAAGAAAAAGATTTCCAAATTTTCAACCATTTACATTTATTCAAAAACGGCACTGTTTTGGACTGAAATCTTTAATAAACCACCTACTGTTGTTTTCTGTTTGAATGTCACAGTCAAAGAAACGTTGTTATTGCTAATTGCCCAACCATAAACTGTTTATGTAATTAACAATAGCTGTCAACAAATCCAAGTTAACATGTAACATTACGTCATTAGACACGTACAATTAGAACCTACGTTTAGTCTTACGTAGTTAACAATTAAGTCACAACTACTCTCAGGCCCAGATGAAATACATAGTGAAATTATGACTCTTAGAACAATCGTACACCTTTACTGAAACAATCCTTGGTATAATCAAATAAAATCAACTTACACACTGCACAGGCACACACTCTTACGCTCTCACACACACACACACACCCCCCCCCACACACACACCCCCACACACACATCCCCACACACACTCATATAATACAAATTAGCAGCAAAATATAGAAATTAACGAAGTTTTATCATCTTTTATTATCTATAAGAATTATTTTAGTTTTAGTGAATTAGTCCATTTTTGTAATTTTAGTTTTGTAACTAGTTAGTTTTGCAGTCTCGAAGAGGCTAACTAGTTTAACTATCGCCAATTTCAACTTTTATTTATAATATTTATAAGTAAATGGTGCCCAAGATACAGGCTGTGCCTAGTTTGGGACCAATGTTACCTGAATATTGTAATTTAGATGTTGAAATAAACGATTTTTATGTTTTATGTTTAAAGTAATGAAACGGTTTCTGTATGACCCAAGACTTGGGTTACCTGTCCACTTGAGCGGAGCGTAGAGCGAGGTAGATGTGCAGTGTATCCCCATCCCTATTCCTGATTATAGATTATGTTTTTATTTTTGACCGACTTCAAAAATAGAGGAGGGTCTATGTTCGTCTGTAAGTTTAAAAAAAATGGAAGTTATATGTTCGTCAAAATTTTCGTCAATTGTGGACCAATTTAGAAAAAAAATCTCATATAGATTTTATTACCTTTGCTTGGGTACTTTTTGAGTTAGCTTCAATAATACTTGATGAATCCTGTCAGTTATTTACATAGCAAGTGGGGTATTTGAATTTGTTTGGGATAGGTACCACAACTAAAAAGTGAGAAATAAAAACTTTTTACAAAAATAACAACCGACTTCCAAAAAAATTACTACAAACTACAAGGCGGTGGCAAAAAACGAAAATACAACGATTTCAGGAATTAAAGTTATTTTTCACTTTGTAGTATTTTTTTTTTAAAGCTGGCGTTTTTTTCTTTTAGTATTCGAGTTAATTATCTTTATGTAAGCACGTGTTTCTGTGACAAATAAACCTATTTTTCTTTATTATTATCCAGTAACGGGAATTGCCCATTTTCGCTAACACTAGGCGACACCAGTGTCCAGCTATCTATAATTACGCAACATATTTTCGTAAACGATTACGACAAATTTGTTTCACTTTGACAGTTCAACAACATTCATTGCGTTATTTACGTTGTTGAGCAGATTCTTTTTCGAACTTATGAAGCAATGGATTAGCAATTTATTTCAAAACGATTTAGATTCCGATTGATCGTGTAATACGCAATTAGTGTACAGATTTAAGTGGAATTATATTTCTAAGTGCTGCCTTTTTTCTTACCGCTTTAACTTTCTGTTTCTCACTGCTCATTAAATTTAATACGTACACAACTTAACACTGTCATTACATGACCAATTAAAGTAAGTTAACTGTAGAGGTCGGGTTGCATAAATGTAATTGAAATATAATTCCCTGAAATGCAATTCGGAATAATGATTGAGTTGAAAATAAACTAGGTACTTAACAAATATTCATGTTACGCAAAGCTGTTTGCTAAATTCCAAATTCTGTACAGTTCTACTATTTAAATTTTCTACATAACGGTTTGGCCTGTTTTGTAACTATTTGGCGGACTTAGGATTTATTCTTGCTACCTCTGTATTGTTTAATTTATTTAAATTCATGTAAATGTTCCTTCAGTGTGTTTCAGCAACTCTGTCTCTGTCTCTGCTTTTATACTAAAGTAGTATATTTCTGTTTTATTTATTTATTTTATTATTTATGTACACACAGAAAAATAGATACAGATAAGACATAATCATAATTATGAGTACAAAGGTACTGCTTATTTCTTAAGAAATTTCTTCCAGCAGACCTGCGATAGGAAAAATGAGAAAGAAATGTAGACAATAGTGTGTTTTATGTGATTTGTCGTAACTTAAAGTATGTTCTTTATCTCCAAATAATCAACGCTGGATGTTATCGAATGGTTTCTGAGTCACAGGTACTGCAAAATACATATTACGAAACAGCTTTCCAAGAAGTTGATTTCCAAACCCCACTTTCTGCAGATATTGCGCGATCGCAGAATAAATAATCTTTATGATTTAATAAGCAATATTTACAGACCGCATTGTTTATTGTCAATATGAAGACATAAGAAACGAAATGATATAATTTCTTTAGAAAATCCGACGCACGGTATTTACTCGAAAACCTTGTCATTAATACATAGTCACCTAAAGATATCATTTTACCTCAAAATTAGAATATTTAATCTTATAATAAACCAGTTAAATAAGATTAATATTTTTAAATAAAAATAATATTATAATAGCACCTCCAAACCGAGCGCGTTGATGTCTTTTATACGTAAATCAACATTTTATTACACCATATTACGTAATGAAGACTTCTTATCATTTTTTAATTTTTTAGCCTTTTAAATTTTTCTATCGCATTTGTATGGTTATTTATGAACCTAGAATTAATTATATAATGTCTACCTACGACTTATTTGTAACCCATAGGTGTTTTGTAATTCAGTTGCTAAGTGCCCATGCGCAATCATGCCTACCCGTCTATGTAAGTATGTAACAACTAGTTACTATCGTAAAACAAGATTTTGAATCTACTGTACTTTGTACTCATAAGAATATATTTTATAAGCTAAACCATTGTTTTAAAACTTCTATCAGTTTTGTATGCCCATTTGTAAAATGCAATTAAAAAGATACTCGTATTTAGGGTTACGATCCGTCCGAATATGTCCGGAATTTTTGGCGACCCGTCCGGACTTTGTCCGGCTTTTATAATTTGTCCGGAAGTATGTATGTAAAATGTCCGGACTTTTTTTTGCAATTTGCGCCTTTTTTAGAACTTTTAAAAAGAAATGGTCACCCTACTCGTATTGCATTCTCTAATTTCCAAAGTTACTCGTATCGAGGTAACTAGGTATATAGCCGAAATAACGGGAATCCAATTCTAACCAACGTTATATTGTGTACTGCAAACTCTAAACTCATTAATATTTCTTACAGAATTAACTTTCTACAATTAGTAATTAATTGCTTTCAGAGACTATTAAATTATTTGTTTTGTTTTTGCTTGAAGTTGATGATACCAGTGAGAAGTCATTTCAGTAAAATGACGGCATTTTATGTGCTAGTCAAAAATTAGAAAATGTGTAGTGACTAACCACTCGTTTGGAATCAGAGGATATCTCTAAACTTATTTATTTAGGCAGTGTATACAGTGCCGCTAGCGGTACTCTTCCCCTATCGGATGAAGTGCCGCTAACGGCATAATAGTGGCGCTGCCTCGGCCCGACTAAAGTACTGTAAGCATTGCATTGTCATTGTGACTGTCACTGAGTCCATATCACTTGTTATTTTGTTTGATTGTGGAGGCTAGTTCGCTGTAAAACACCACATTACCAAAACATTACATTCTCTTGTGCCTAAACGAACTCTGGCACTCGCCGGCCGCTGCCGCGGCACCGCATTTGAGCAAAGACTTGACCAGCAACTTATGGCGGATAGGCCATCATCGGTTTTATCCTTATTACCTCATTCATGATTTACCTACTATTGCTTGGCACCTTCCTGTTATTCCAAATCTGTTTGTTCACCCTGATACCTACTTTGTGTGACTTGTTTTTCTCTAGTTTTCCTCTTACGCAAAATAATATGATTGATAAAGTAGGCAGAAAAGAATTTGAATATTTTTTTTTAATGTGGAATTTTACATCTGACAGTCGTATAATTAATGACAATAATATTATGCATATAACTAATTTAAATACATAATATGGTGTAGTTTTTTTTTTTTGACTAATCCTGAATATAATATACAATCTAACACTAATATTTATATATTATGTACAAGTATGTAAGGGAAAAAATAAAGGGAAGAGCTCTTTGGGCATCAAAAATTCGTTCGCATTGCTGTCAGTAGGAAAAGTGCCCAAAAGTGGTGATTTTGATTCTAATATTTAAAGATGTTTTCGTCACTCACGCAGAAATTATGTAAACATATAATTTATTCGTCGAAAAAACTTATATTGCCAACTACTTAAAACAATAAAGTTTTGTAAGGAAGTGCTTAATTAAGGAAGGAGACGCCCTGGGCGTCGGGAATCGCAGGCCGATTCCCGGCCACCGTAGGCGCGGGCTTGCGGACTGTGAGCAATGGGAAGCTCGCCATCCGATAAGGACCAGGCCCGCGACGGCGCGTTGTGTTCCACGCGAGCCTCAATGAGATGTCAGCAACTGAATGGGTCCGATAGGACCGATGCCTGCCGGGGTTGCGGGAAAGTCCGAAAGGGATACCGTGGCCCCTGGCAACGTATAGGCAACTGAAGGAACACGGATGGGTATTAGTCAGTAAGAGTCTGACAGGCCCTCCCGCTCCGCCCAGAGCGGGAGAAGTTATTTGATAATTTACCACCCAAAAAAAAAAAGGATGTGCTTATGTAGGTACGGAAAAATTTAATGAAGATTTAACTCAATGATTCAAACTTTTACATGTTTTTTTACTTCCAAAATACGGTCAATGACGTCAATGATGGAAACAGAAGCGACAAAAAGAATAAAGACCTTAAAACATAGCATAAAGCATTATCCGTAATCAGTAAAATTATAAAAAAGTGGCGAATTTAACTTATCGCGGTAACTGTGGGAGTTGCATATTTTCTAAAAACTTTCATGTGCGTATAAGAAAATCCGAGCCCGGAAATTTCATAGACAAACTGAGTTTCGATAGAAATGGCTCTATTAATTTCTTTATAATTTTATTTTCACGACTTTCAATAAATCTGCTGCCTAGAAGGACAGGTGAGATGACCTATGACTTAGGTTACCAAACAAAAAGTATCCGCGCGTTCCGCACACTGGATTGTTGAAGCCTTGACATAATTACTATCACAATCACTAATCGTTTAATTAGACTCAGTACCGTCAACTTTTATTGCAGAAATCCATGCAGGAAATGATCAGTATTAGCCTCACTTCCTTCAAACTGTAAATAAACCTGTTATCATGATAAAATAGAGAACGGAGGTAATTTATTTGTCAGTTTGTCGCAGTTATACTGACCGAATCCGATAAAACTTAAAGCAGGACGATTTTGACGATGACAAATAAAGACTTAAATGATGATTTTTTTACGTCCTTTATATATTTATTTGAACGTGAAAGTGTCTTGCTTGATTATTCTTCGTCAAGTTCAGTAATTGAGGTAATACCAGCAGAAACAAAACCACACAAATGAATCGATGCAGGCAACGATAAAACGTGATTCATTTGTTGTGTCAGTGTCGTATCATCGTATGCATCAGTGTCGTTTCGACTTTCACTAATTGTAACTAAGGTACGCCCACCGGCCGGTAACTGCCAGTAAGTTTAAATCATGCGATTAAATCCAATCGTGCAAAGAACATTACCACGTAGGCTTGATAATGATACCTTATACTCACTTACAAACACAGCGTTGGATTTTGATCCTTGCGTGGATACCGGAATGTTTTTATTTTATAATAGTGGTCGCTGCCCAAACGTCTCGAGGTCGTGCTGAGATGTATTTGAGTGAAAGTTGTGATAAGCCCCCTCCCCACCTCGGGCTCTGGTCACTGTCTCGAGCCTGTATTCATTCGTTTTGTTCAAAATGACCGCTTATGCGTAACCTTTTAAATTGGAAGCTGATGGTTGATCAGAGCTAATCAAGTGTTTCAGAGTGAATCGTGTGACAAAATTCTGTATTATTAATTTCGTTTTTAGAAACGTTAATTTTTTACGTCTTTTTTCCTGTAATTACAATTTCGCATGCTTAATTGTTACCTTCACATTCGAATTTTTATTAGCAAGCTGCCATATCCTGCACAAGTTCCATTCAAATATAGAAAAATAATTACCTGTTCATAACATCAATGTCATCATATTGTTTTAGACACTTTTTGATGAATACAAGATGTCAACTGATTCATTTCTATTTACATGCCTAAATTAGCCTAAATTATGCTAATTATATCGGTCACTGAATGTAACATCAATCCAACACTAATCCCAGATATAATTTTATGCTATTCCTATATTTACTTCCTGATTGTCGAATCCGGTCATCCGCTTTAGTCACGTATTTACATAGGTTTTTATTTATTAATTTTCTCTCAAGAACAATGTCAAGAATTTGACTGGATCGAAAGTAATTGTCACGTTTGTATTTACTACAACCAAGCAATCATAATGTTCCTTAACAGATTTAGAAATCAATTTAACGGTCTTTAAACAAGGTTATGAATTTATGATTGTGTGTTTTATTAATTGTGGAATCTCCAGTGTCTTTGCTTTTGTGTTAGCAGTACAGAGTGATTTATTTTGTAATTATTTATGACACGTCGTCTACTGAAATATATATTTTATTTATCAACGAGAACCGATTGATTGACCAATCTGAAATATAGAAATCGATTAGACAAAAAGACAAAATTCCCTTGTTTTCTGGAGAACGTAACTGAAACAGACTTGCAAGTTGTACCTAAGCAAATCAACCTTATCAAATACAGACTGTTCACGTCGGCGCTCTAACTACAGCGTCTATATCGTTAATTGTTCGGACAAACAGAAGAAAGTCTCAGCTGTGCACGATTTACATAACCGCGGCCAGCGACGCAGGCGCCGATATTTCACATCGGGCTACGCATTGAAATGCTAAACGGGTTCTCTCGTTAAAAGTAGCTAACTGAGTAACTAATTAAAAGACTTTTACGTTAAAGTCACTGTAGACTTTTATTTTCCTTCAGCTTAGAATTGGACGATGATATAACGATTTTTTCTGGTCTACCAAAATTATGTCACAGTGTTCAGAAAGGCCATTTGCTACAAAGTGTCTTGCCACTTACCGACAACTGTTTCCGTATCATTAGTTTCAGTATTGTTTTTTTTAGTTACTCGTTAATTCCAACAATATTCGATTGTTCTTCAATAACTTTTTTTGTGTCCATTCTATATCGTATGTAGTTGTGACTTGTTGTCAAAAATATTGTTTCATTAGCAACCATTTTGGCTAACCTTCTGACTCTAGGCTGAATTTAAATGTCTTTTTAATATCGTACACAAAAACTTGTGTAAAAAAAAAAATGGTTTTTAGTCTTTGCCTTGACGCTAACTTAACTAAAAACATTATTTGAACACCGGTAACAAACACAAATATTGTTAGGTAACTTCCTGGTTAACGGATGAAAACACTCCTCGTCCATGATTATGTCGTTGGGAATGAAGCAAATGCTTATTAACTAATAATATAATATAATATAATATAAGTATTTATTCGCATCAACAGTACAGCTATTAACAATACATAGTTGTTAGACTTAAATATAGTACAGGTAGACTTTAGTTGTCGCAACTAGTACCCTTGCTAAGTTATCGGGATAACTTGTATTAAGGGCACCAGTCCCTACCCTTGTTTCATATTTAAGGCGATACATTATTAAAATAAAAGCAATTAATATTTTCGACTAACTTAACATTCAAGTTAAATTAAAACCTAAAAATAAATTGAAAATAAAATAAAATGGGAACTACGGAGAAACCAATATACAATTGTAAACATGAATGTGATGATGGGGTGTGTTAGTGAAGAGTGTGAAGTGTGTTTATTGTGTATGTGTTACAAAGTAGCAGTTTACTAATACTTATCTCCAGAAAGAAGAAGCCGTTCTGTGTCTGTATAATTTTGTTCCAGTAGCCAATTTGTGACAGTTTTTTTTAGAGTGATGCTAGGAAGTGAGTAAAATTTTAATATTTTATTAAGTCTGTTATATAAATGTGGGCCTAAGAAGCAATTAAACCTCTTAGTGAAAGCTAGCCTACATCTTTGAGGTTGACAGACCACGTCTTTACGTCTTTTGGTGACAATGACGTAAGGGGTTCGAAGGTGTTGTGAGACTACAGTATGGTAGATGAAGAGCTGCCTCACGGTGAGCACTCCACAACTTTTGTATAGCTTGTCAGTTGGAAATAGTATAGGACGGAAGGTGCTCACCTTTAAAACGGCTCTCTGGGCTCTTTCTAACTTAAGAAGTATGGTTTTAGGCGCCCCTCCCCAGGCAGAGATACAATACGTTAATAGGGATTGGCAAAGAGCAAGGTAAACTCTCTTGACAATCCCTCCCTCAGCGACATGGCGAAGCGTTTTAAAAACGTAAATCAGTTTCCTGATTCTTGAGGTCAAAAGGTCTATGTGCGAAGAGAAGGTGAGGCCGTTATCCAGTGTTACACCTAGATATTTTATTGTGCTAGCTCGTTTCAACTCGGGACAATTGCACGCGTCGGACTCAGAAGAACGGCAAGAATGTGCCACAAGTGAAAGAGAGTCAGGTGGTTGTGTGGTTTGGTGTAAACTATAGGTCAGAATTTTTGTTTTGTCAGCGTTCAGAGTGAGAAGATGTTTACGCAGCCACTCGACAACAGTGTTCAACCCTGATTGGGCTGCCTCAAAAGTTTCGTGCCAGGTAGCACCTGAGAAGGTAAGGACAGTGTCGTCGGCAAAAACCGTTATTTTCCCATTTTGCAAAGGGAGGTTGCACAGCTGGTTAATATAAACCAGGAAAAGAGAGGGTCCAACTACACTTCCCTGGGGCACACCGAAGGTCACAGGAAGGTCATTGCTTATAAAATTAAGTATTTTAACACATTGTGTCCTGTTGTGTAGATAATCTATAAATATGTCAAGCGCAACACCACGTATGCCCAGCCCTTCAAGCTTTGAAATGAGGATGGGAATTGAGACTGTGTCGAATGCTTTTTTAAGATCTAGGAAAATTGAGAGAACTTTTTCCTTGGAGTCAATTTTTTTAACTATGTGGGAAGTTAGCTCCATGACCGCACTACTAGTTGATGTCTTATGCCTAAATCCAAACTGATTTGGAGACAACAATCCCTTGTCCTCAAGGTAAATAATAAGACGGTTATTAATAATACGTTCTAAAATTTTGGATATGGACGGTAATACTGCAATAGGCCGGTAGTTATCGACACAGTTTCTATTCCCATTCTTGTGTATCGGGTGGATAATAGCCTTTTTGAGAGACTCAGGAAAGGTGCCAGTGCGAAGGCAGACGTTAAAAAAGTACGTAAGAGGTGGGACGAGTAGCTGTTTGTAGCGCTTGAGGAAGTTAGATGGTATGTTGTCCCAGCCAACAGCAGAATTCGATTTTAACGTTGAAATAATTGTGTCAACCTCACCCTCGTCGGTATCTAACATGGCAAACGAATGAGGGACCGAGTTACCAGAATCGCGGAACAATAGACCGTCATTATGGTTTGGAAATTTGGCAGCCAGGTTAGCCCCGATGTTAGCGAAGAAGTCATTTACTTGATTTACTGACTCTTGGGGGGAAGATGAGGAAGAAAGCAATTCAGTCGAAGCAGATTTTTGCTTAGCTGTACAGGTAACCCTTTTTATAACCTGCCATATCTTTTTATTGTCTTTACTGTTAGCAGCCTCCCTAATTTCGGACCTCTCATAGTCTCTTTTAAGTTTTTTGAGGATTTTAGTACAGAAGTTTCTGTATCTTTTATATGTAGTTTGGAGGACACCGTTATTCGGAGATAACTTGAGTTTTTTATGCATTTCATCACGATTACGCATGCAGCGGAGCATACCCAGTGTCATCCAAGGTTTGAGCAAGCGATTGTGGTTAGTGACTTTTATAAAAGATGAGTAGGAGCATATGAGGGCAGATATAGGATTAAGTAGTAAGTTGGAGGCTTCATTTGGGTCTTTGCATGCATAAAGGGACTGAAAGTCAAGACAGTGTATGTTTTTGTCGAGAGCAACATAGTCAATTTTGGAGAATGTACTTTGCTGTTTATAGGCTTTTTTTGACTGAAGACAGAGTAACACACAATTGTGATCCGTAACTGAGGAATCCATTACGATAGCAATCGCTGTCATGTTGCTTTTTAACATTACATGATCCAGACAGGCTGTTTCACGAGTAGGGAAGGAATGTGCCGGAAGTAAACCATGAAACGCCATAAGGTTTAGATACTCAGCTATGTGGTGAGAGCAGGGCTTACTACTGATATCCAGGTTTATATCACCTAAAACAACTATATTTGGAAGAGATGAGAGGTCCTCTAATAGTGAATTAAGGGAGTTTAGGAAGTTACTAGGATCATTAATAGAAGGGGACCTATAGATACATACGAAAGCCCTTTCGGTGCCAATCTTGAGCACTAGACAGCTTGCATCCGTGAGTTGAGGTTCGTAAACAATGTAGTTGTCAAGGTTTTTAACGTAAATAACCACTCCGTCATTCTGGTTTGAGACAAGCATTGTTTGATATTGGGAATAAGTCGCGATCGGTGGTATAATACAACTACTGTGCTTCAGCCAGCACTCAGATAAAACGATAATGTCAATATCAAGATTAAGCCTGACTAAGAGCGTTAAAAAAGAATCAAAATTAGCGTTAATAGACCTGATGTTCTGTGTAACTAGTTTTAACTGTTTGGACGGGTCCCTGATATGTGAAGAACATTCCTCCGGCTTACAACATAATGAACTAGAGACTGAGAGTTGATCAATGTTATCGTTTAACTCGATCATGTTATCCACCATTTTTACATAGAATTGTAATGCGTATTATTAATGGTTTATGTAGATAATATGTGTTGCGAACTATGTAAATAGAGTGATTTACCTTGTTAAGGTAAGCCTGTTGAGGGATCAAGGAGGTAGGAGATTTTTTGGCCGCGGGAGAGCAAGTGAGATTATGATGATGATGTGTATCAAGTGTGTGAGTGTCAGTGGGTAAGAGTGGTTGTGTAGTGTAGGATGTGTAAATATTGGTGTAGTAGTATAGTGGTGTATAAAAGGGTTTTGAATATTGGAATCGTAACAAGGCACAGATAAAACATAACGCGTTAAGTTGCAGGTAAAATGCTGTCTTAAATAAGTAGTGAAATGCAAAACTGAAGAAACATTTGAAAACATAAACATTAAAGAGTTTAAACATAATTAGGGTGTATACGAAATAATGACATAGTCAGGCTTCCTTTGACAGTGCTTCAATTTGAGATTCGGATTTGACAAGTATAGATTGGTCACCATCAACCTTCCTCACGAGCACTTTACCATCAGTAATCCAGCAGTACTTAATTTTCTTTTGTTTCTTCAGCTGGCGCGCAAGGTAGAATAGTTTTCTTGCGGTAACGGTAAGATTTTCTGTGAGGTAAATTGGACTAGTATTCCCTTCGATTCCTGCATGACTCATGTTAAGTTTGTTGTGCTGGTTGGACCTGTTCAAGTCTTTGACTGCTTTAATGAGCGTATTTTTCACGTAAAGATGTGACAACTGAATAATAATCGGTCTATTTGAGTCTTTCTTGGAATCCTTTCGTCCCGGTAGGCGATAAATGTCGTAAATATCGGATGGTTGAACGTTGATGTTAAGCGACTTAGATATATTTGTGACGTAGTTTGTAAGGTCTATTTTATTTTCCTTAACTTTATAAGGCACATTTCTCAACTCTACCGTAGTCAATTTTGAGACACGAAGCAACTCCTCAACCTTCTCTTCCAGGGTAATGATATATTTGTGATTTTCCAGGCAGTTTTTTTCCAGTGTTTTTATTTTAGTGCGGAATTCATCGTGTTGAAGAGAAATAGCCTCTAAGCTCTTCTCGATGGAAGCCAGTGAATTATCCATCTTGTCCTGAATGGAAGCAAACATTTGCCTGATTTCTTCTTTGAAGTCCTCAAAATCGTCTCTTGTAACGTTGTCGTGGCGTCGTTTTAATGAACGCGAACTGACAAGTTGAGTTGGCGATGGAGTAGTATCTCGCATTGCATTTATATCCGATTCTGATCCACACTTGGGAGGTGAGCGAATCATTGTACTAGGCGATCAGCAACGTGTAGGATAGTGAGCGTAAGCGACGACGACACGAAGAAGCGCGATACAGTTTAGAGTGTGCGTAGGAACACACTCGCGAATAGTTGAACGTGAAGGGGCGGGGACTCGAGGTTAGAAGTGAGCGTGACTGCGTGAGTGTGAAGGATTACTCACTCGATGACTCGGTGCGCCCGCACTGCCGCTGCTCACTTAGTTTGGGTGATAACTCTGTGACGCTATGGTCGCCTGGTAGTCGGGTAATTTTATTTGAATTTAAATCCGTTTAAAAATAATCTTTAAAATATAATAGAACACTAAAAACACGTCTTAGCACTCTGGCGATCCAAGGGGAAGGGGAACTGCAGGAGGTGCTGATTAGCCATCACACGGAAGGAATAGCTAATCAACAGCATGAATGCAATGTCGTATGTAACTACTCCACTAATAAATAAGACTTGCGTCAAGAAGTACGATACCGGCATAAATTTAATTAATTTATAGAATTTGTATCACATTTGTCATGGTAATCCTTTTGTTACATGTTTATTGTCATTCCTGGATGTGGAGGTTTCTTTTGTAAGGCCACACATCAGGAATTCAAGATGATAGTTTATGAAGCTCCAATCTACCTAAAATTCTCTCTCCATTTGAACGAGACGTTCTCAATTTCAAATAGTTATCAGGACAATCTGCGAATTTAATCTATGGCTTACATATGGAAGGTTGGACCCAGGATGTTTATAAGCGCTCTAAGCAGTGCCTGCCTTTGGGAAAAACAAAAAGCTTTCAAGAGCGCATGGCTATCAGTCGAGTGTGTAGGTAAATATACCTACCTACACACATTGTTAACCGTTAACTTACTAATTGCTTAGTTACCGTTCATCTTAAATTCAAGTTAGTGATTTCCAAATAACTCGTCGTTTTGTCCCAATACAGAGAAACGAAAGAAATTCTCAATGTATTGTAGAGATTTGGTTCGCCGCCATTTTCCTCTATTTTTAATTTGTTCTTGGCACAAGAGAAATGTGGAACACAATTGCTGACAATTTACAATCCATTCCACTATTTCAATTACTTTGAAGTCATTCGACTCATTCGTTATCTTTTTATAACTATTGTAACTTTTACAGATAACTCTTTCACATTGAGACAATTATTGCGTTTCAATTTTTTTTTAATTTATTCTGATAAATGTTACAAGTAAAAGTTTTTGTTCCCACTATTCACTCCAACACTAAATGAAAGATAGTGTGATTTGACCTACAATTAAGTGTCACTAAGTACCAACTTACTACCCACAGCGACATTGACCCTAATGATGGACTCTGACATTGTGTCCGCATGATAAACTGACATAGGCTGACACTAATATAAATTTTTCTTGACACTACGAGCAGTATTACCAGTAATAAACAAGGAGGTAGGACAGGCTGATTGCTGAAGACAATGTTAGCTGAAAGTTGGTATAAGGCTTTATAGACGTGAAAGCTACGTCTCAAAGTGGTCTGAAAGTATTTTCGGACTGAGAAAGCTTAAAACTAACTTTGATTGATGGCTTCGATCTCACGTGAAAAAAAAAAGTTTTTTTTTGTAGAATTTAATGTTCATCTATACGTTTACCTTCTACATATCTATGATTTGAAGATAATAAGGAAAATACCACAACACATAAAGAACAATAGGCGTCATATAAATAAAGCGCTCTCTCATTAAAACGGTGGTAGAGCAGAGAACAGTTTTAATGAAATGCGCGATCAAACGATACGCGAACAGAAAGTAATTTCAATGTAGCCGTGCCGCATAGAATCGTTAAAATATCTGTGAATACTGCTTTCAAAGTAGCCCAACGTAAATAATTATCCGGAAAGTAATTTCACCTAAAGTTCCCAGCCGTCTTTTCTGTATTTAAATGTCACCGTGAATACTTAGGTGAAGTGATTTGTCAATATTGTCAATCCCTAGCTTCAAGTGGAATAATAGCTAACTACATCTAATATTTCACGGTAAGATTTTGATAAAATAGACCTGCTATCTAATTGCGTAACACTTTTTCGTAAATGATTAAGACTAATATGTTTCATTTTGACAGTTCAACAACATTCATTGCGTTATTTACGTTGTTGAGCAGATTTTTTTCGAATTTATGAAGCAATTGAATATCAATATCTTTCAAAAGGATAGCGATCGCTATACTACCGAATTTGGTCACAAAGTCCTAATGGCGTTCCTAAACGTGCGCGACGTCCGACGTGTTTAACAAGCACGTGATTTTTTCGTATTTTTTCGCAGTTATTTTTAAACATTGTTAATAAGCCACAGATTCAGCCTTGTGAGCGTTTTCCACAGCCATAAACTTGATAGCCTTTTCATAATGGATTAAAAAAAACATAGATTTTCCTCCACAACCAATGATTTATGGCTCATTTAGCTGACTTCAATTTAAGGCATCATAAAAATTCGATTATGCAGAACGACATTGTATGTTCCTACCTGATTCTTATGTACTTACTTAGTGTAACAAATACCTATGTATTGTAAACAGTATAACTATAATGTTTTCAACTGTTGCATGACTGTTCGTAATTTGGAGCAACATTAGAATGTCTTCTTCTAAGTATTTATCCATTAATATCTGTGATGTGTTTTGAATTCTGCTTGATAATGCGTGCTAGTAAGTATTTTGGTTGCATGTGTACATAATGATTTTAAAATCAACACGAAGGTGCTGTGATAGCCACTCAATTTAGGTATAAGCCTGAACAATCCAGGGCGAAAAAGTCTCGATGGGACTATCCGAAAGGACTCACTTTAAAACACGAACTTGCTTATGCAGCGTCGTGCTTGGCTATGACTACCGACAGGCTATTTAGAAAAGATCGGTTAAAAAAGCGTCATTCGGACTCGCACACGAAGGGTTCCGTGCCACCGTACAATATTAAGCAAATAAATAAAAATACTAAACGAAAATGTTATTATTTTTCATTTTAAATTTAAAAAATCGCAAAGATAAATTTGTATTTCATAATGATACTACGAATTACAAAGTTATTTTTTGCAATTGCAGAAAATCGCCCATATTTAAATAAAATACCTTATAGTATAGTAAATGGTACATGATATACAAAAGTTTCAAATTCATAACTTGTTTAGTTGTTGCGACGCGGAAGCTTAGTAATAGGGTTCCGTTTGCCACCCTCTTTTTTTTTTGGTTTGGCAATTGTCAAATAACTTCTCCCGCTCTGGGCGGAGCGGGAGGGCGTGTCAGACTCTTACTGACTAAAACCCACCCGTGTTCCTTCAGTTACCTGTACGTTGCCAAGGGCCACGGTATCCCTTATTTTATTATTTTTTATCAGTTTCCGTTTGGCACCCTTCGGGTACGGAATTCTAAAAAGCGTGTAAAAGGTTCAACGAAGGTTGCAAATCAAAAACAACCGTCTTCCAAAAAAAACACTACAAAGAGGAGAAAAATTAAAGTAATTTTTCACTTTGTAGTGTTTGTTTTGGAAGTAGGTTGTTTTTTTTTTTGTAAAAAATGTTGTTAACACATTTTTCAGTTTTTAGTTTCGCCAATTCGTACTTGCTATGTAAACAACAGTGACAGGAAGTATTCTAACATCATCAAAATACACAAAATGGATTAAATACGTATTATCGAAGCTAACTAAAAAACTACCCAAGCAAAGTTAATCAAATTCATATGGGACCAACGCGTAAGCTTCCTCTAACAAGCAAAATAATTTTCAAATCGGTCCACAATTGACGACAATATCGATGAACAATATGAACATACATTTTAATTCTAAAAATACATACAGACGAACATATAACCTCCTTCATTTTTGAAAGCTCTTATTACAATTTCATTTATGAAAGCTCTTATTAAAAAGCTCTTATTACAAACTCGTCGGCCAATCATTAAGATGAAGTTGCCCATTCCAAAGCGATAGAGAAGAACGGGCAAGAAACTCCTTGGACACTCTTTTAAATCAAAATATTGTTTACAGTAAGTGTAGATCTCGTTACACTTCGTTGAAAAGTAGAAAAAAAAACCGAAAATAATATGATAATAGGACAAAGCGAGTAATTTGATCCATTTACTCAAATTACTCGAATCCAGTTACTTGCTATTATTAAAGTTTGTCGTCTGATTGTGTGGGCAGCGGGCAGCCGACTGTGAAATTAGGACGTGATTACTGAACCACGGTTTCAGGTCAATAGCTTCGGCCGACATGTTTGTAACCCATGGGTCAATGAATTGCCGATGGTCGCTTACACCGCCATATCACTTTTATGGGAAAGAAAGTTTGAGGCTTTGTTAGGGTTCTGTAGGTTCTGTGTGTCCCGAAGGGTATCAAACGAAACCCTATTACTAAGCATCCGCTGTCCGACCGTCCGTCTGTATCTCCTGGCCCGTAATAGATAGACAGTTGAAATTTTCACATATTGTATATTTCTATTGCCAAAAAATCATAAATATTAAATAAAGTTAATAATTAACCATACAAGAAACGTGTTTTTTTCCGGCGTTTTTTTGCTCGATCGCGCTGAATGTCAGCGCGATCGAGAGTTTTTGGTTTGGCCGTACATTATTATTGACCCATTTCAAAGAAGAGAAGCTCAACATTAAAGACAAATTATAACGCTATATATTGTCATAATTTATTTTTATAGTTACCTATTTCAAGCTGCCAACTTGTTCTATGAAGCTTTTTCATTGTTATTCGAAACCAAAATATACTTGAATTAAACACGATCATTATTTTTAAAGGCTTGGCGACAGATTTCAACAGAATTCTTAATAACTTATTACGGCTAGCATACTATAGGCGCTACAGCCACGGGTAAACATATACTCGTACATGTATTTTTGTCATTCCAAAACCCCTACTTACTTGCATTAAATTCGAGGCAATCGAGTATTTTTCCAATCTTATTTTAGTGGGCTTTTACCGACATACCGGTTCCTACAGACGGACTCGGCCTCAATCAGAGTTCGCTTCTAAGCACCAATAGTTTCACGAAATAGGCCTTAAATACCACGGACGGTAACGGTATTACAGGGACATAACATCACGCCTTGTGTCCCCGAAGAGTTGGGCAGAGGTGTACCTATAGTACACCCACATTTCGCCATGTCATCTGATTTGTGTGCTTTCAACCGGGCACAAATTCAAACTCCGGGCAGCTATTGAGAAATTCCAGATAGAAAATCCCAATAACACTGCCCGACCTGGGAATCGAACCCACGACCTCATGCTCAGTGGTTGCTCTTGCTTATAGGACTTTTCATGAAAATGATTAAGACTCTCGTTTAATCATTTCAAAGACAATGCTGTCTCGTAGTAGCAATGTAGGTAATTAATTACGGTTACAAAAATAAAGAGGCTCTCAGAAAAGTGGTCCTTAGCGCGGCCAAGGTTTTAGATCTTGATGGTCCTTTTACTCATACCAGTTTAGTGTTTGGCAATTTTTCTTTATATTCTCGTAAAGTTGTACCTTGTTCAAGGTTCAATTCGTCTTAGTGTGTGATCCTTATACGGTTTTATATTTTCCTTAGTCCAGGAATTTTACAATTGCCAAGAAATACAAGCAATTAAATAAAAGTCTGATACTTCTAAAAGCAATAGCATCAAAATATACCGATCAAGTATCAGTGTGTTTCAAAACGAGAAAATTGAAATTCCATATCCTTACAAAATAAAACAAAAATCTACCTCATGAAATCTAAATCACAAAGCAAGCTTGTGGTAAATAAATAATATTAATGTGTCTGTTTTACGACAATCAGCATTCAATTCACGGCACTACTCAATCTGTGTTCGTAGTCTCCAAAACAAAACATTATATCATATTGTATTGTATTGTATTGTACAGGTTGTACTCGCGACAGAACAAAGTATGGGAACTTCTGCACGGACTAGGAAACTGTCGTTAATGATATAATTAAGAGTCGAGAGATCTTTGACACTGTATTGTTTAGATGTTACTATTATAAAGCGGTTGTTAGCACCGTAATGAGTCTTCAAACGATGTGTGCACTTGCGATATAATCATTTAACACTATATTAACGTTTGTACGAAGGTCACGAAGGTTGAACCTGGTTATGGAAATCAATGTTAAGCTATAAAAGCGAAGCGTCATCCTTTTATAATGTGTTGTCATTTAAGATTCAATCATATTCATAACTTTACTTGCATTCCATCATGTAGTTATAAAGGTGTTACAGTGATTTAAAGCTAAGGTACAATTACAGCAAAAAGTATAAAATTAAAAAACAAATTAAGTAACAATCAACAATTTTTAAATATGTTCTTGACATTAATTGAGATCAGTTATAGAACAAAGAACATTTTTTTAAATGGTTTTATATGGAATCAGAAACAAAACAGGACCTTACTGAGAATGATCAATAAAACGGTATTTTTCTTGTCAATATAGTGAGCTAATCCATTGTAAGAATCGAGGGTTTCTGACGACATTGCCCAATAGTTATTTCTGTACAAACAGAAACCTTCAAACCGTTTATACGTATAGTTATAAGAACCTGCACAGATTTAGAGGCGAAAAACGGGATAGCAAAAAACAGCACAAAGGACCTCAACTAAAATTATGGGAATCTGTTGCACGCAGACGGCAGACATATCCTTGAAAATCCAATCAGTATACCTACTTAAAATTATTTTCCGCCAGGGCCGACACGCTATGGAAATTTTTGGAGATACTAGTTTTTGTCAAAAAGCCCTAATTGATTTGCTTGCTTTAAAATAAAGCCCACCTTTCTAATAATTAAATTGTGCCCTTCACCTAATATCATAGTGGTTTAATCTACATAGCAGTATATTAATTTATATATAATTGTCTTGTAAAGCATTCTGTTTGTCAACCCGCATTACATGAATTTTGACCTCGAGACACTATAAGGCGATTCTAGTTTTTGTCAAAAAATCCTTTTCGATTAGCTTGCCTTAAAATAAAGCCTACCTGTCTAATGCATTAAACTGTGTCCTTATATCATAGTGATTTAACCAATCTACATTCCAGTATATTCATTTATAATTGCGGTGTAAAGTATTCTGTTTGTCAAACAGCATGACATGATTTTTGGCCAAGGTCGACACGGTATGAAGATTATTGGAGATTCTAGTTTTTGTTACAAAACCCTTAAACTTGCTTGCTTCCAAATAAAGTATTTTCACCATATATCATAGTGGTTTAAACAATCTACATTGCAGTATATTAATTTTATTGTGGTGTTGTGCATTCTGTTTGACAAGGCGATCATGTTTTGTCCACAGACGGTCGTGAATGCCGGGCCGTATGGATGGCGGCGCACGCCTGCCGCTCGCTAGCCGTTCTACTCACTGTGCTCACGCTAGTTATAGCCAAATGTAAGTAATTAATTGTTCCAGTTTTAATAGAAAATATCAAATAGCTAAACTAAACAAAAAATGGGCGCCTCGTTGGTCTTGTGGTCGAAAGCGCTACTGCTGAACATGCACAAGCACTTGGGTTCGATTCAGCAAATAGTTATAGCAGGTCGGGAAAATTGTTGTTGGGATTTTCCATCAGGATTTGCTTAGTAATAGCCTGGTCTATTGCCTATTCATACCTTCATGCCTTATTGGCGAGTCTATTGCCATTAACCGAGCAGAAATCCAAATTTTGCCCTTTGATGGCAATAGACTCGCCCCTTATTACATGAGACTTAAACAAATCTGGCAAAATGTGGGTGTACTATACTACCTTTGCCTACAGCCCCTTCGCTTGCAGGCTAAATGTAAGTTTATGACGTGTTATTGAATAGACAGAATCTAAACAATGAATGCACACTAATCAGAACCGTGGAATAAAAACCAAAGTGCTTGGTCCTAAAAGATCCTAATCTATACAATCGAATGCTTTACTCAAATCTACAAAACAGCTGTGATATTTCGCAACAGTTTTCCATGTTTGGGCTGAAAGTCAGCGCCAACGACGATGACTCAGATAACGCTCATGACGCTTTTAAAGCAAAACGATCTTATTCAACAGATTTTCGATTAAGTCGCCCTGTCAGCTTTTGTTATGTCTGCAATAAAATGTAAAAAGGTCTTGAAATAATGTGTCTATGTCATGTAGCAATGTTTACGAAACCACAATTTAGGTTCAAAAATTGTCACCGAGATTTACAATAGTACTTTGTAATATGGTAACGTCACAAGAATGATCCAAATGCTCACGGCTTACGCAACTCTTAGAACAATAAAATAGTTTTTTCGGAGTTTTCGCTATGCTCTGTTACCAGCACTAAAATAATATTGTCCAAGGCAAGACCCGAGGCCCATAGGCATTTGAATAATTGAATTCAATTTATAGTTCACGCAACACAACAAAGGAAATTGTTAAATATCAAATTATGTACTTACAGTCAGTTTGAAAATGACATACACCGCTTTGTTAGTATTGTCAATTGTCCGATGACTAATCCTTGACTTTGACCGGGTTTGCCGGTCGTATTGAGATCCACGTTTCACGTAGGTGTACCATAAGTGTTTCGACCTGTACAAGGAATTATATTACCATTGAACTAAGTAGGCTGTTGGATTTCTCATGAGTCTCGTCGGCTGGGAGCGGCCTACTTTCGTCTAGGCCTCGCATTCGAGCTACATACTGCCCTACAACGGTCGACAGATCAAGGCCACATTAAACAGCAAAAAGTGGTGACAGTCGTTCACCCGGAGACAACGCTAGCATTCAGGTTACCTACTGGCGCGGTGCTTTTCCCTCCTTCTCAAAACGCACTTCACTGCAAACACTGCAACGCACTCAGTTTTGAAATACTAAGAAACGAGTGCCATTTGAATAAACATTGAAATGCTACGTTCAATTAGGGACGGAGAATATTTTGTTTACTAAGTAATATTCGTTTTCTACCAGATGCATGGTTGAAGCCTACTGAAATTGTATACGTTTGCGCAAAGTAAGAAACACTCCTATATAAGTGGAAGCTTTAATTCAACAAATATATTCATGTATTTTACTTTACGTGGTAGGAATATCACATGCACGCTACACTACCTCCGTGGTCAGATTTTGAAATCCTGTCTACAATGCAACAATTGAATTTAAAAGTTAACTCACCTACCTATTTCACGAATCGTTCTATTCTATGACAATAATCTAGCAATTTCATTTTCAAAGAGCATCTTTTGATTAGATTGATCTCTTTTGTAAGCCCAGGACCGCACGGGCGATTTTTTCCGTACACTGGATTTTCAACTCTCGGTATTGAGCCGAGCATTGAGAATCCAATAGAGCGCATCCAGCGCGTATACTAGCGCGTCAAGAAAACACACTTTTGGATATTCAGTTCTCGGCGTTAAGCAGAGCGTCGAAAATCCAATACACGACAAAAAATCGCCGCGATAAAAATACGCCTGTGCGTACCTGGGCTTATTGTTTTTACAAAAACTCATCATTCTGTAAATTGTATCCAACCGATTTGCAAAGTAGCGCAGCAGCGCATTCCTGAAACCTGTATGTAGGACCAATTTTGATTAAGAAGTTGTAAGAGAAAAATTTCTACTTCGTTTAAATTGTATGTAGCTAAATCGTTTCAATATTAGAATTGACAACTGGCGGTAATTCCCAGCTTTAGGAGGAGAGTAGGAGGAGAGGAGGAGGTAAAAGGCAAATTATGATTTATATCGGTTGTCCTACGCTTAACATATGAGATCACTGTTTTGAAACGGTTCTACATAAACCAATTTGGGGATCAAGATCTAGATGCTTATATTATGTTTTCTTGTGACAGATGCTGAGTTAGAATCATGGCGGGGTGCCGGAAGGCCGGCGACGGCGGCTCAGGAGGCGGAGGATGAGCGACGAGACATCGAACTGCTGGAGGCAGTCAAGGAGTCTATGAAAGAATGGGAGCAGAAGAGAGCGAGAACTAGGTAATTAAATAACGTCGTCAAGTGAGGAAGTGGTAGACTTACGAGACCTTTTTCGGTCAGTGGGTCGTCTTAGGGACGATCCGCCTATGTGTTACTCAAAAAATTCATTTGTGAAAAAGTACGTCGTGCTTTAAAAGTACGCGTTTATTTGCTTGTGTATATGTCGTAAAGACGTACCCGTATACTCGAACCCTGTATAAAAAAACTACAATTTGTTTAACCTCCTACATAAATGCTTAAGAAATGTTAATAACAAGCACGCAGGTAGGTATTACGCTTGACCTTTACTTCAGTTAATAAGTTATTGTTGTCATTAATCATGTTTATGAGCATTTATATTGTTTATACATTTCAACAGTATGTTATAAAAATGAACTATTGTGCAAATAACTGTTACGTGTAGCTTTCGATATCCGCAACAAATACATGGAGTGAGAGTTACATCTCAATAATAATGTAGACCACGTCCCCACGGCTGTGTTATGAGATTATTTCTTTGTTTTCCTTCTTCACAAAGCTTTGTTTCTATTGTATGAAATATTTTACGGGTTATGTAAGTTCAAGCGTGTATAATATCACTCACAATGCATCCGTCATTTTTTTTTCTTTCGTGCATTTCCACAATTTGTTTCTTATTTGCGAAACTAGTTATGAAAGCATTTCTATGTGAAATATGGAAAAGAGAGAACTGAAACTAATACTTCAATTGAGCGTTGGCATCTTTAAGGTTACCAGACGCGCCCCACTCCGATTACTAATACTGTAAGTTGCACTTTAGTAGGGAGCGGAGCGGAATGGGGCGCGTCTTCGTGGATCTATCTATACCTATAGTAACTTAAATATTTTTTCAGTCTACGCCATAATTATTATTCACACCTATTAGACTATTAGAGGCTCTCTAGAAAACTTAACGTAGGGTTTTTGTACTGCAGTATTCAAACGATTTCCGAGCGGAACTGAGACTAAGCACACAAAAGGAACTCCTTGGTTAAGGAAAATTGAAATTATGCAGATGTACATATTTAACCTCGTTGGTAAAGTATGCATTGTTCGCAAGCAGTTACTAGATTTAACGCACAGCTATAAACTTAAACATAATTATGTAAATTTGCTTTGAATGCCTTGGATGTCGTATGAATTGCACATGGAACAAAAATATACGCCAAATAACATTAGGACGTAAAGTTACATAACTAAACATTCAACAGATAATACTTAAACAACTTTGAAATCAGAAAAAAAAAACTTTTTCTCAGCGTGATTATGCATTCCGTCCAATGAAAAAGTACAATCAGTCAATAAGTCTTAAATACATATTAGCGTTCTTATATTGGCCAAGCAATAAGTCTTATATTTGTCTGAAAGCTTAGGTAAGCTTTAAGACATAGGTATATCCAACAGTTCTTCCTCAAATTCTACAATACATCGTAGGTACTTGTACTTCGTTTCATAAATGATAATTTTCTTCACAGGAGTAAAAGATCTCAAGGCAGTGTGTGCTATGGCGAATTCGGATGTTTCGAAGATGCTGGTCCTTTTGCGTACTTGGAGACGCTGCCCAGCTCACCGAAGGAAGTCGGCACGCACTTCCTCCTCTACTCTACTGTCAGCAGGTACGCAAATGTTTACGCAAGCAATTTTTGTGCGGCTGTATCTAAACTAACCTAGGCCTGGAGCCCTACCATAATTATTTGCGGGGCAACAATTGATGCACCGAAGACGCACCGAACATGGTTAAAATGGCTTCACTTTTCGCAGGACACTTGACCTTTTATCTAGTATTAACATGTTAAAAGTATATGGTTGATCCTTAATTAAATCTTTAACCCCAGCTGGAAGGTATTTGACATGCTCAAAGAAGAAATTATTTAATTCTCTTATTTCGCAATTCCAGAGGAGACCAGCCACTACTGGCTGTGTCAGCAAGCAACATGTCTGCGGCATGGAGCTGGGCAGCGCGAGCCTTCGAGCCCAACCGACCGACCAGAATCATCGTTCACGGGTTCGGCTCCAATTGTGACAACGTGTGGGTCTATGAAATGAGGTCCGCTTTGATGGCTGTTGTAAGTAACTTTATTTCGACTTATCGCTGTCCCTACTTTTTATCGTCTCCTCAAGCGCTTTATTTCGAGACCTCTCATGGTAACATTACAAAAAAAACTTTTTTGAAGTCATTACTTATTGATGTCTAAAATCCGCCATTTTGATTTTATAAAAGCAGCCTAGCATCCTAACGGCTGGATTGATTTTATGAATGAATGAATGAATGAAATGCACCGATCCCAGCGTGGTTTAACCAGACTAGATAAATCGAATGAACCCCAACATTTGCACTAGCCCCTGGAAACTCATGTTGCAAGGGGCTACAGAAGCCATTGCATATCAAGGAGGTGACCGGCTGGCACGATAATGGTAAGGAAGACGTGCCCTTAGGATATGGAAGGATTTGCGAGCCATACCCTAACGGCTGGATGGATTTTAATACATAATTATATTATAATCCCCCCATGATGGATGGATGGATGGTCGTGCTTCGAGGGTATAAAGAATACGGCGCGTTGTGTTCCACGCGCGCCTCAAAGAGATGTCAGCTAGTGAAGGGGTCCGATAGGACCGATGCCTGCCGGGGTTGCGGGAAAGTCCGAAAGGGATACCGCGGCCCCTGGCAACGTACAGGCAACGGAAGGAACACGGGTGGGTTTTAGTCAGTAAGAGTCTGACACGCCCTCCCGCTCCGCCCAGAGCGGGGAAGTTATTTGATAATTTCCCACCCAAAAAAAAGGGTATAAAGAATGAACATACAAAGATACGCGTGAAAAACATGACCCTGTCTTTGGTGTCGTGCAGTCGGGTAAAAATGGAAGTTTAGTTTTCACCTATCGTAAATGATCGAAGTACGTACGACACGCGGAAGTTGTCAAGTCATTACGTCCATTCATCAGTTTCAGAGCCAAAATAATTACCTATAATTACATATAAACCTATTGTGAAGCATAATGTCTCCCATTGAGAGGTGTTTCTTGTCTTCAAACAATTTCGCCAACATAATATCGATACAAAAGAACAATATGCTAATAACTAGAACAGACACTGCCCAGACAGCAGATTGTTTCATAATGGGGGCCGATTATTTATCATAAGGTACATTAACAACTTTATTGTCATGTTTTTATGGCTAGTGTTATGACAGTTGAAGTATCTATCTGCATAAACATGATAACGAATTGTTTTTTCCTTTTGCAGGAAGAATGCAACGTGGTTTGTGTTGATTGGGAAGGAGGGGCGACGATGCCAAACTATCTTCGAGCAGCTGCGAACACAAGGCTTGTCGGCAAGCAGCTTGCTATGCTGTTGCAAGGTAATTCGACTCGAAGGACCAGAGAACTAAGGCATAATAACTTAAACTGCATGATTATCTACACTTTTATTAAAAGAGGAAAAATTTGTGGGTTTGTATGTAGGGGGGTAATCTTCGGAACTACTGATCCGACTCCGAAAATTCTTTCGCTTCTCTGAAAAGTCGCGGGCAGAAGCCAGTACCTATATATTATTTTGTTGTTCCTTTATTAATGCATGATTAAATTTTTTCCAGGTTTCGCCAAGCATATAGACTTGCGGTTCGAGGATGTTCACCTGATCGGTTTTAGTTTAGGCGCTCACGTCGCGGGTTTTGCTGGTTCTGAGTTACGGAATATTAGTCGGATCACAGGTTAGTACGAAATATTAACTTTTATGTTCTCCAAATAGATATCTACTAAAACTAAGATCCTATTATTATTTTCTTTCCTATTTATCGCAGTCGCACTGCTACGACTCACACATCGGGAATAGTTTTTGGTCCTTTCCTTTATCACTCCCGTAATATTCAGCACGTCTAGATTCAGTTTACCTGGATTGTCAGTAGGTATTTTTACATATATTGAAAAACTGACATACCTGTTGCCTCTTTTCAGGACTAGACCCAGCAGGTCCTCTCTTCGAGTTCCAAGATCCTCGTGCCCGTCTGGACCGCTCAGATGCGAAGTTCGTGGATGTCATCCATTCCAACGGTGAGACACTCATTCTGGGTGGTCTGGGCGCCGCGCAGCCTCTCGGACACGTCGACTTTTATCCAAACGGAGGCAGAGTACAGCATGGATGTTCTAATTTGTAAGTAATTTAAGTTTAGGTAAATTATAACTTACTCAAACAAGACGTTTTGATTACGCACATAAATTAATCGTGAAACATGAGTGACGTATGAAGGTCGCTCATCGCTGTGTATAGGTACGTTTTGAAATAATTAGGTACTGATAAGCAGTAGGTAATGCCGATGATTAATGAGATACTGTATAATGAGTTAATCAACAATGTATTGCCTAGTACCTACAGCTATTTCAAAACACTACTTCCCCGTAACTGAAGTACATTTGTCGGAAACTAGCAGAAATTCGACTCAAAAGACCAATTTACAAAATACTGTAGATTGATCTTTCGAGTCGGATTCATTTAACAAAGAAATAAGAGATAATACCATTTATTTAGTAACAGTACAAGACCACACAAAATACTTTTTTAAATGTTTTCATACCAACAGTGTGTGCCTCACGGCTGCCCCAAAACGGTCCGTTTCAGCATTAATGCCAGACAGATCTGTCTGACGCTGGTTTTAAATTACCTTAATTCCTGTTTTAGATTCGTCGGAGCGGTATCAGATTTCGTCCTGCCCTGGGCAGCAGCTTCAGTGGAAGGTCGCTCGCTCTGCAACCACAGGCGAGCCTACAAATTCTTCACAGACTCTGTCTCGCCTAAATGTCACTTCCCGGCTTTCCCCTGCGAGAATTACGACGCCTTCCTCGAGGTAAGTTTAATACAATAACAAAACAAAACGATTGCGTAATTCGACTGTGAGATAATAATAAACATAAGTACCTACTTACTTATAGGAAGGCTTGTTACACTTCATTATAGGAACTGTTGCGGTTGAGCAGTCATTTGAATGAAAATTGCATATGAATTATACAATTTTATGAGCTCAAAACAATAGCCCAATTTCATTTTCTTGTGGTAGACCACAAAATCAATTTGATAAACGTAGCTATTTTGCTTTAATAGTTAGTAGGTAAAAAACGTATAAAAAGGTAGGTACAGTAGCTGTAAAAAACACACTTTAATGTTCCATTCTTGATCAAAATGTATTTCTAGAATTTAAATAGTTATTTTCGGCTTTTCGCGTATCATAAGTATAATAGTTCAATGATCAGTCCAGTTTAAACGCCTCAGTATTTTTGACTGATCTTCCACTGAAGATAAATATATTTTTCTACTTCGTGCTACGGACCCACTTATCCCTATACTTATGGGCTATACTGTCATTAACCTTGTATAAACTTCATGCATTTGTATCAGGGCCGATGTTTCCCCTGCGACGGACAGCGCCGATGCGGCAACATGGGGTACTACGCAGACCGGTCTTTGGGTCGCGGTCAGCTTTATTTACTCACCAGGGAGGAAGAACCGTTTTGTGGTATATACTTAACTTTATATTTGAGAACAGTCCTTACACTACTGCCTAAGTTTGTACTAGGTGCTCCTCAACCAGCCTCAACAGGTCGGGCAATAAAATTGGTGACTATCTTGGTATTGTTGCCTATTCCAATTCTGACCTCTCTGTATCAGCAATTGAGGACTCCCTGATTGTGGAATAGAATCACAAATTTATACTTTCTAAACGTCTTGATATTCTTTTATAAACATTCTTTTTTCAACAGAATAAATGCCAGCCATTCAGTTTCAAATTTCAATTTTCGACGCAAATGACTACAGTCCATTTCTGCCACCTCTTTGCAGATTTTCATGTATGGTTGTGATTATTTCTAGCTCATCAATACCACGTGTCGGTGTGGGCCGGCACCGGGGCCGGAGACAAGGCCAACTTCGGCCGAGTAACGTTGACGCTACACGGGGACTCCGGGCTCAACGAGTCCTTCCCTATGACCAAGTATGTTAAATAGTTTCCCAGCCAGCCAGTATTCGCCAAGCTGGTTTTCCCAGCCAGCCAGTATTCAAAAGTCATTTATTCAAACTAGGCTGAGAATCAGCACTTTTCGAACGTCAAAATTACATAAGACAGTCCCCCAAAACGCCCACCCTTCACCACTTCCTAGTGCTTTAGCTGGGAAGAAGAAGTGGCGCAACAAACTCCCCAGCAGCACAGCTGTCTGAAGTATTCGCCAAGCTGGTCTGACTGTTTATTGGCTGATCGCCAATAAATAGCCAGATCACCTTGGCGAATTCAATTCAGATGTGCCTTACCCGTAAGGGCGGTAAATTAATAATGAGAAAATATTTTTAATATTTTTATTTTTTTACCCATCAATACTGCACAAAGCAATACGACGACTGTTAGATTATCGGTTCATCGGTCCATCTTCAAATTGATGGCTTGGTCCTAAAGAAGATAATACCTATCAGTTATCATATGGCAGCAATAACTATATCAGCACTACTATTACTTACAATGCCAAATTAAGGGTTAACTTGATCGGGACAACCTGCCTATCCAACGCAGGAAAATATCACTAACACAGAATGAAAAATTAAGAAAAAACTCACTCCTTTTTTGGGCAATCGTGTAAAAACACTCTTGTTTTGTCTGACCACGTCCTCTTTTTTCCAGACGTGAAGACATAGTGAACGGTAGCGCTCGCTTTACCCGCGTGTTAGTACCGCACCCAGCATTGGGCGTGCCACTGCGGGCCACCGTGCACTACGCGGGCTACAACGGCTGGCTCAGTGCGAGTGCCAAGTCCATCCACATAAACAAACTACTCATTACCGACAGCTTCGCTAAGACGTGAGCATTTTTTTTTTGTTTCGCTTTTTCTCGTTAACTGCATTTCCTGCAAGCCAGAATCTATACTGCTAAAAAAGCGCTCGAACGATGAAATCAGTGAGTCTCAGGGTAATGACCAGAAAATAATATTGTAGGAGCAGGAAATTACCATAGTTTGCACTTATTTTACAAATGCAGATAAGCTAGGCATAGGCAGAGATCCGCTTCGAAATATTATGTACCAACTCTTGATGGCCTATCTAAGGATAGTTATAATAGAAGTGGTGTAAAGTACTGGTACGGAACTTAGGATAGCAAACTTCTGGCATATACTTTTAACCTTTAATTTATTTTTTTACAGTTCTTCATTCTGTAAGAAAGGAATCCAGCTATTGTCTGAAGAATCAATCGAAATGCCACTCTATCCTGGCGATTGTGAAATGCAACAGGTATTTATACTTTAATTTTATTTTGTATGTCGTACCTACTTACCCATTAAAAGACACAAGATTTTAAATAATCTTTTAATTTGTTATTCAGGATAACGAACTATCAAATACAACGAGCAGCACCCACGAATACTTAAGTAACAAAGAAAATACAACGAAAGAAGAGGGCAACACCATCGACCCTGTTGACAACGAACTACCTGAGGACTCACCTCAGCGGCCCTTCACTCTCGTGGACACCTACGAGTGGACAGGAGGAGAGAATACTGGCAGAGCCTTCGGTATGACGAACACCAAGACTGCTCCCAGTGGAGCCATCGAAATCGCGGAGCCAGTACTCCGACCACGTCTAAGAAAAACGCCTCGACAGCGAGCCGACTCGCCCGACGACCAGGAGATATCTGAACCATTACTAAGAGCAACCCGACCACCGAGAACGACAACAGTATCTCCATTGATACGTAAAGCTAAGAACTACGACATGTCCACTACACCCACTTATGAAACCGTAACGAGCGAGAGAGCCGACAAAGAAGAAACCGGTTTCGTAGTACAATACCTACCGTCTAGACTGGCATCGTTCATCTCAAGGGCTGAACGATATGCCAGGGATACCCTCCTACCTCTAGTGTCAGCCTATGCACCGCGCTTGCCAATATTCGGTTCCCGAGAGGTGCCGAAACCAACTGCGAGGTTTATTCCCACCGAGGATATAAATGTGACAAGTTCTGTGCCAGTGCCAACACCTACTCTAGAAATGAAGATCGAGACATTGCGGAGAGTGGGTCCGCCGGGGATGAAGCGTGAGGTCGAGTCTCCTGAAGACCCGGAGATTCCAGTGACGACCACGACAACGACGACTAGTACCACAAGTACAACCACACCACCATCGACAACGACGACAACAACAGAGAAGATTAGGGCGTCGCCCACTGAGATGTTGAAAATAGTCGCCGGACCATCCGCGTCTACGAGTACAGCTTTACCACCCGTAGCTTTGAGAAGTGAAGGTGAAAAGATCGTTATCGTGTATCCAAGCAACGGAAGAGACGAAAGGAAGATTCGGTCGCATTCATACCCTGAGGAGCTGCAGTTTGAAGCCCTGTACCGGCACACGGGGTCGCCGACCGACCTGCACGTGGACCTGCCCACGTTCGCCCCGCCAACCACCACCCTTGCGCCCAGTACCACATCATCACCCAAAAGTGAAGCGAGATATATTCCAGTAAACTACGTCAAACCAGGCGACGAAGTAGAATCTAAGTCTAGAGAAACGTAGCAAGTTTTTGAGACTGTACGGTACCTATTTTTGATTTTGTAAATATCACAATCTACAAGATTAGTATTGTTGTACATACATTTTTTTTGTTTTTAAGTAGCAACTACAAAATGCGTACATTTAGTAGTAACATTGAATGTTCTCAGTAAAAAAAGTTGTTTATTTCTGTTGTTAATTATTGAAAACGCCTGAATAAAATTATTGTTGTGTAAATAAATTTAGGTCTAACATAGAATAAGAGACATTTTTATAAAATAAAAACTTATTTATTATACAATTCCACGCTTTTCTTGAACTTCCTTATGTAACATTCGGTGGAACAAATTATCATCAAACTAAAGTGCACTTCCTGAATACAGAACCAAAAAATAAAACATTCCTCTACTCTAAAGAACAATCAGAAATAATGCTTTCGTATTTGATTCAAATTAACTTATTGTTACATGCTATCAAATAATAAAAATATCACATGAATAGTGTCAAACTAAAATTAATGGAAACATGAGGATTCTGAATGTCATAATGGAAATACTTAGCAGTGCAATACTGTCAAGTCGATACGAGCAACAATAGTCATGTGATCATTGTATTTTGAATGAAACTCATAAACAAACAACATGAAACATACGATCATAGTTGGTAGATATATCGACAGTTCAATATTAACAAGTCCTCAATAAAGGCATCCACGTAGTTTGTTCGAGAGGTGCTGTTCTATAAACTTAAACACAGAAGCAACAGCAAACAGAGTGCTAAGACGCATACGAAGAGCCGGATTAATGCAGTCAGCATATATGTCTGTCATTGAATGACAGACTGCTCGTTTTACGGCGTAGTACGGATGACGCATTTCCATTAGTGGAAGAAAAGAATGCAGATGTCAGATTATATGTAAAATGGAACACCATGTGATATGTGATTTTAAGTTTATATTCCTCATTGACAAATGGAACTTGTTGTAACAACTAAAGTTACAGCAGTTACATCCCAAATTGGTAAAATAATCGTATTATTATTTGATCACTTATCATTATTCGTATCAGCACTGCATTCGTGCACTCCTCCGTAGCATTCTGTAAGTAGTGTCTTAGGTTTACTTCATATATTTTTCGGAGTGCTGTGTGAGGATACGGGCTGAAGACTTGGCGTCGAGGAACAGAGCGTGCACAGAGGTGATGTGCGCGGGCGTGATGCGCGTCGCACCGTCCGCGCGAGCAAATAGTGAGGCTGGCGTTAGGAGCTGAGCGGCATACCTGATGGTTGAATATTAAATGGTTAATAAATAATATACATAACAACACGCCTGTAATCCCCGTAAAGTCAGACAGTGGTGTACTTATATTACACCTACATTTCGCCAGTTATGTTTAAGTCCCATGTAATAGGGGGCGAGCCTTTTGCCAGCAACCGGGCTCAAACCCAGACACCAGGCTGCTGGGGGGAAATTCCTTATGGAAAAACCCAATAACACTTTGTTGGACCTGGGAATCAAACCAAAGACCTCATGGTAGCGCTTGCGACCACTAGACCAACGATGCAGTCTAGTCAATGGTTAATACGTGTTATAAATTGCGTTTGAGACTTATCATCGCACTATTCAGTACAATATATATTTAACGTAAGTAATATGATACGAGTCATAACAATCAAGTAGTTTTATACATTACATAATTATGTGAATGCAATATAAGTTAATAACGGTCGTAGTTAACGTGGCTATTATCTCGAATCGAAAGAATCCAGTTCTAGCTGTTGAAATACTGCAACAACTGATGATTGTTTTTGGATAAGTAATGCTAATTTATGAAAACAGCATTGTTTATTCGAACACTCTCAATCATGGATCATGTTTGTGAGTCTCCGAATAGCTCTAGAATAAACAGTTTTATGTATTACCTTAGAGTACTGTTAGCTCCTACTTCTGACAGTGCAGTCAGGGCATCCTCATCTATAGAAATTCCTTCCGTTGTCGCTCGTAGTTTCAAGATCTGAAACAACAAAAAAAATACAATTCTGTCTTCTATTACATTCAGAAACTAAGAATCAGAAATATATCACGAACGGGCTTCATATGACTTGTATAAAGACTAATATGGTTTAAATTACAATACAACAGCTATTTATTTATTACATTAGGGAAAACAAACAGTAGTATATTAAGCATAAACAGAAAATTCTTAAAATTAAACTTTCCACAGATTACTATTATATAGTATAAACAAGCAAACGTTAACTATCATAATCTGGTAAGTACCTGCAAGAGCTCGGCTTTGTTGTATGGCAAAGTGCGAATGATCAGAAGTCTGTCTAGAAGATCTAGTGGGATTCCGTGCGGCGAAATAATGTCCTCAGTTCCTCTGAAAAGCATAAAATCATATTTAAGTATCGAACATCGATGCTAAAAGATAACAAATACACATAACATCACGCTTGTAAGGGGATTTAAGGCGATGGGTTGGAAATATAAAAGATATCGATTCCGTATTATATATTCCAAAGTAACTCTGTCTAGCTGTCTGTCTGTCTGTTATCTTTTCACGTCTTAACGGCTGAATGGGTTGCGATGAAATTTGGCCCACAGGTAAATCATGACCTAGTTTAGGACATAGTATACTCATATCCCTATCCGGGTACTTGTTGAAAGACCTACGAGTACACTGTCCTCCCATACCTAATAACACTGTTATTTGAAAATATTGTAAAAGCCCATTATTTTTAAAAGAGTAACCGTGGAGTTTCTTGCCGGCTCTTCTCCATAGGAAACAACCAATTGGAACCGTGCACCTAGCTTCTGACGTTTCATAAGTGCCCCTGTAGGTTTATATGAAATAAAATATTTTGAATTTGAATTTCCCGGTAGTACTTTCCCGTGGAATAATTTCGGACCTCCACGCGGGCGAAGTCAGGGTCAGAAGCTAGTTTGTCAATGTTAATATACAGTATCAAAGCCATGTTAGTATGGGTGCAATGTCTGTTACTAAAGTAGAAAAGACGGTAAATAATAAAAAGAAATTACCTGATTTGGCATTTGCCTCTATTGGTAGCGAAGATAACTATTGGTGCAATAGCAGACTCCAGAGCTCGATGTAGATACGTGAAAGTTTCGATATCCAACATGTGTACCTATAATTTATACAAAATACTTCATTAGAAATAACTAAGTACAGTGTGCAGATGCGGGAAGCGTAGAACCGGTCGAGGTGGGGGAGGCCTATGACCAGTAGTGGACGTCTTTCGGATGAAATGAAATTAATTAAGTACAGTGTAACCTGGATAAGTGGGATTTCAAGGGACCTAGGATTATTAATCACTTAAAGAGGCTTTTCATTTACAGTTTCTGTAATAGTCGGGTTTTAAATAACAGTTGTCTTATTTACAGAGGCCCCCTCTATGAGAGGTTGAATTGTACCGTTTTTCATTTATAGAGGTGAGGACATACGTGTCCCGACCAGTCCAGACCAATATTAAAAATGATTAATTATTATTAGTTGCCTTACTTATACACGCTATTGAACTACAAAGTCCCAATTATAGAGTTAAAAATCGAAAAATCTACCAAATTAATTCGTTCTCAGGAATAATTAATCTTTAATAAGGTTTAATTATTCCCAGTGACAGGTATTTCAATGCAAGTGTCGGAACCTCATTGTAATTATCAGTAGTAGAGGTTTCTCACATATCCGGGGCCCACTTAACCAGGTTACACTGTACAAATAACAGTAATAAGTTAGTTATCATAGGTAAGCACAGAACCCAGCCGTAAATCTGGCACATCTAGTATTAGTACTTTATACAGGGTCAAATTTAATTAGCTAGCGAAACTACGAAGACGTGATGGGTATCAATATCTAAACACGATAAAACAAAATAAAATAGATTTTCTCAAATCGTACTTCAAGTAATAAGACTACAAGCGGTCTTTATTTTGTCACTAGCTGCCCTCCGCGTTTTCACCGCATAAGTCTCGATCCCGAAAATCGAGATAAAAAGTATCCTATGTCCTACTCCCGGTCACGGTCTACCCATGTGCCAAATTTCATCCATATCCGTTTAGCCGTTTTGGCGTATAATATTATATTACTAGCTGTTGCCCGCAACATCGTCTGCGATCCAGGATAAAAAACAGCCTGTGTCCTTCTCCAAGTCAAGGTCAACCCATGTGCCAAATTTCTTCCAAAATTCTGTTCGACCGTTTTAGCGTTAAAATGTAACAAACAAACAAAAAAACTCACTTTCGCAGTTACAATATTATATAATTAGGATGTAGATATCGACACCCATCACGTTTGCGGAGTTTCGCTAGCTAGCTAATTTATTTTGACCCTGTAGAGAGAGAGACTAGTCTCTGTCCCTCATCCCTGTATCACAGTCTCATTACTAAGCCCCTCAATGTATCATAATTACGCCCGTGTACTGTGGATAGGAAAGTTTTAATTACCTCATCTATGAAAAGAACTCCAGGTACCAATTCAGCTATTCCTTGATCTATGTATTTGTTTACTACCTTGTTGATTTCTTTCCTCAGTTTATCTGTAAAAATATAACATATTTATGTAGTATAGTGCTGTGTGTGATCTTCAAGCTTATAGTACATGAATAACCAACCGCAACACAAAACTATGGTTAGGTTTACTTCATATATTTATCGGAGTGCTGCGTGAGTATACGCGCTGAAGACTTGGACTTCATGCGTCGAGCGACAAAGTGTACACGGATGTAATGTGCGCGGGCGTAACGCGTTACGCGAACTGTCAAGCCCGAAACAATTTTTTTTTTATAAACCAATTTTTTAAACTGTCAAATACCCTATTGCTAAACTCTTGAATCAGTGAATATGGATGTGAAAATAAATAAGTATGTTTACCGGTAATCTCAGTCTTTTTTGGTTTCATGAGCTGCCCCATCATCGACATGATGTCTTGGCCCCCCTGAGGCTTAGCATTGGCACAGTCCAAGTCATGCAGTGTCACATCCTGGACGACTTCCTTCTTCTTGTGAACATCACCTTTCGGTAGAGGCACGTATTCTTCAGCCTAGAGAAAACAATTAGTATTTATAACCAGAGAAAGAGCCATATTCAAATATGCTTACAGTAATTTACACCAGCCAAAATGATATTTCACAAAATCTAAGTAAAACAATAATATCTATAATATACAATGTCATCCTAACAATGTCATTCATATTTTCGACCATATCCAAATAACAACAAGGTTTTTTTTTTCTTTAAAATGACAAACTATTATATTTACCTCAAGATCAAACTCTGTGGCAAAGGTGTCACTTCTTCCCTGCCTCTTTACTGCGCCGGAGTTGGCTTCAATGTAGATGACATCACCCACTTCTACTTTCTCTTTCTGCAGTGACTCATAAATAGTAGGGTCTAACTTCAGTTGTTTTGTTCCTTTAGCTGTCTTTAGTCCTATGATGACGTGTGATACTGTCTTGCCGTAACCTGAAAATAAAATTCACTTTAGTATGGTAAGAAAACAATAAGAACTATTGAAAGGTGATTTAAAAAATCTTCAAGAACCGAAAATGTTTTGCTCCTAAGCATAATTATTAACTTCATGGACATGATTATTCAGCCTATAATTGTAGCATTCAACTGGTTAATAATGAACTCTCATATCTTTAAATTATAGCAATAATTTTAAATACAAACCTCCAGCAGGATTTTCAGTTTCCACTGGTGTAAGTTCAGTGACCTCTCCTTCATATACTTCTTTGGTCTCACGGATACGTAGGCCTATGGCACGCCGGAAATTCTCCATCAATACCTCTGTTTTCTTAATTTCTGTGCTGTAAACCTCACTGCCAACCATTGGGCAAAATGGCACCTGTGGATTAAGATATTGTTGTAATAAACTTATAACAGAATCTATAGATTGCAAAATTAAAAAATTAATCTGCCAAGCCTTTTCCCAACTATGTTAGGGTCGGCTTCCAATCTAACCAGATGCAGCTAAATACTAGTATTCTACATGAAGCGACTGCCTATCTGACCTCCAGAACCCAGATACCCCTAACCCCTAAGTAAGACTGGTAGATTTGTGAAATTATGATAATTAATTTATAAATACTGGATTTAAATAAAATACATTGCGTAAAGCTCAGCTCAGCTCAGCATATCTTGTCATTCATTCATCTCCATCGTATGTCATCTCAAATAAGTTAATATTCACTTACTTTGGTACCCAATTCCTGTGCTATAGCTAAAGCAATGGCAGTTTTGCCTGTGCCGGGTGGTCCAGCCAACAGTAATGCACGTCCAGCCATCTTCTTGCTTCTGATCATATCTACCACTATTCCCGCAGCCTAGAAACATGTTCAAGGATTGTAGAATGCCACTTCTTATCTGCTGAAAATACTCTTGTTTGTGATTAATTTTGAGGAAAAACAGTGTTTGAAATAATTAAGATCTATTATCCAGTTATTTAGGCATGTATTTCCATGGCAAATCATATCCACGTTATCATGGAAACTATGTGAAAAATAATCGGAATCATTTATGAAAGCTGTCAACAAAATGTTCTATTGAAGTAACACTCCATGGTAACCAAAAAAACATAACCTCAAAGTTGGATCAATACTGTAGAAACATCTAGATTTTTAAAATTGATTTAACGATAACTAATAGAATTATTAACTTTACGGGATTATTTAACGATATAACAAAGACTGTACCTCTCTCGCTGATTCCTGACCCACGAGACCGGCTGCCATTTGAATGGGAACTCCATTTTCGTCCAAACCCAAACCTTTTATATGAGTATGAGCTGATATTCTTTGGGTTTTAGCGGTACTCTTCACTTCCTCAATCTTCATTTTGTTTAACTACTGGTAATTATTGGTAGAAAGAATATTGAAATTTAATACAAGTCACACTCGTTGTGTACGGCACCACAACAAACTAATGAATGAATGAGAGAACTGATATCAACAATGAATGAAAACGTCGTTGCCAGTATCAGTGCTGCCATAATACATTTATAGAATCACCCAATGACCGCTTCAAAGATAAAGAGATAATGGCAAAAACAGTTTGTGAAATAATGACAAATAGAGTACCGATATATGACCTCAAACTGAAACTCGAAGCATTTATTTCAATTAAACCAGTTACAGGCACTTTTTAATTGTCAAGAAGTCAGTCAGTCAGAAATATGAAGCTTGTTGTGTTAAAGTTACGTGGAGATTATAGAAAAACAGGTAATAAGAGAAACGATAAAATAAAAGTATATTGATGTTAACAGAATAATACTAGAGCCCTTTCATCAACAGTAAGTATTGCTAAGCAACACAACCATAAAGTATTAATAAGGAGTATGCATTCCTCAACATCCACCCCTGTTGATAATGCCAGCCATCTTCTTTAGCATTTCAAGTCTGGGCCCATACAACGGTTTTGTAAGCATGTCAGCTATCTGTCTGGTTGCTGCCACATGGCAGATTGTCATGCTTCCATCTTGTATGCATTCTCTGACGAAGAAAGATCTTATCCTGACGTGTTTTGTCTTCTGATGAAATTCTGTAGGATTTTTCGCCAGCTTTATTGCACTTTCATTGTCAACACCTAAAGTAGCAGGGCAGTTAGCACCAGTAAGATCTTTTAATATCTTCTGTAACCATATAATCTCTCTGGCAGCTTCACTCGCTGCTACTATTTCTGCCTCTGTCGAGGATATTGCAACGGTGCTCTGCCGTTTGCTATACCAGGAAACAGCACCTCCAGCATATGTACAGAGAATGCCTGATGTAGATCGCGCAGTTTCCATATCACCACCATGATCTGCATCGCTATAGCATTCCAAACTATGAACATTATCTGTCTTGTAACGTATACCTTCGTCCATAGTTCCTTTTAGGTATCGCATTATTCTTTTTACGTTCAGGATGTTCTCTTTTGTTGGTTTCTCTAAATTTCGCGACGAAACGCTTACTGCATAGGCAATATCAGGCCTTGTGCTTGTCATCAAATAGGACAAGGCACCAACAGCTTCACGGTAGGGAAATGTCGTGGTAGTTCCTTCCTCAGCCTGAGCATTATTTGCCTTTAAAATTGGTGTTGTCACTGGCTTGCACTCGTCCATGCCAAATCTCTCCAATAAGCGAGTGACGTACGCTTTCTGATGCAGCAAAACGGAACCATCAGAGTACCTCTTTATCTCCATTCCTAGAAAGTAACTTGCGGGTTTTACTGTTATCTTGAAATGTGCTTTCAATTCATTCAAGAAACAATTAGCCATTCTTTCGCTGGTATATGCCAATAGACCGTCATCAACATACAGGGCCAGAATAATTTTCTCCGTTCCTTGTCTTCTTACAAACAAACAGGGGTCAGAATTACTCTGTTTGAATCCTGCCTTTACGATGTAGTCTGTGATGCATCTGTTCCAGCAGAGTGGGGCTTGCTTTAGTCCATACAAGCTCTTCTTTAATTTGAAGACATACCTCTCGTCAGCATAACCTTCAGGCGGTTTCATGTAAATCTCTTCGTCTAACGTACCATAAAGGAAGGCTGTAGACACATCGAATTGTGATAGTTTCAGTTTCTCCTTGGTAGCTACGCTCAAGACGGCTCTTATCGTGCTGCTCCTAGCAACTGGACTAAAAGTTTCATGGAAATCAATATCTTTCTTCTGCGAATATCCCTTTATCACTAGCCGAGCCTTGTATTTATCAATAGAGCCATCCGGATTAGTCTTTATTTTGAAAATCCACTTGCATGGTATGGCTTTTCGACCTTTTGGTAGTTCGACTAGTTCCCATGTTTCGTTATCTCTTAACGAGTTTATTTCGCTCTCGATAGCCTTTGTCCACTTTTCTTTGTCTTTACATGATGTTGCCTGCTTATAGGTTTGCGGCTCGTATAAATTGTTGGCTTCTAGAGCCATAATATGTTCATTAAACCTTACAGGAGGTTTTATGTTTGCTCTATCTCTGAGAACCATGCGGTTTTCATGAGAATTGTTTTCTTCAGCTAGGTTTTCGTTTTCTTCTTCAGAAGGCAAGGACTCGAAATTTGATTCATTCATATCATCTACAACTTCTTCATTGGTTTCGATATGTGCCCTTGATGAAGCAGGTCTTGAAATAATTTCGATTTCATCCTCTGAAACATGTCGTTCTCCAATCTCTCTATTAACATTAATTTCATGTTCATTCTCGAGACTTGGGAAATTATGATTGAAGTTCCTCTGAAGAACAGGAGTCGACTCTTTCGGTTTAGATACATCCTCTTTTGATTTTTCCAGTAACGGTACCTCTTCGAAAGTCACATCTCTGGATCTAATCAATTTTAATGCTTCTTTGTCCCAGATCCTATAGCCTTCATCTCCTTCATAACCAATGAGTATCCCCTTTTTAGCTTTCTTGTGCAGCTTCTTGCGACTAGCTTTAGGAATATGGGCATAGCAGGTGCAACCAAGGATTCTAAGATGTTTGATCGCTGGCTTCTGTCCGTACCACAACTCATGTGGAGACTTGCTTGGCACGTTCGTTGGCCCTGTGCGATTCAACACGTAGACTGTCGCATTTACTATCTCTGCCCACAACTCATCAGGAATTTTATCATGTGCATGCATGATGGCACGTGCGGCTTCTACTACCGTCCGATTTTCACGCTCTACGCAACCTGCTTGCTCTGGGGTGTGGGGCATTGTGAATCTTTGCTTAATTCCGTTTTCAGTTATGATATTTTTGAATTCTGCGCTAACAAATTCTCCTCCGTTGTCACTTAACAATTCTTTAATTACATGTCCTGTTGCTTTAACTTGATTTAAGAAGATATTTAGTTTTGAAGCTGCTTCAGACTTTTGTCGAAGAAAGTAAATGTGACGATAACGTGTGAAGTCGTCCTTGAACAGAATGTAATATCGAAACTTTGAAATCGAATATGGAAATGGTTCGCATAAATCTGTATGGATTAGTTCTCCAGATTTAGTGGCTCTAACCCTTGTTCCAAATGAACGCCTGTGCGCCTTTCCATAGACACAGCCTTCACAAATGTCGGATTGGTTGTTATCCATTTTTAACCCTAGTTCTTTTTCGATCACCTGACGAACATGTCTTTTGTTCTGATGTACTAGCCTTTCATGGTATACTTGTAAAGGGTTTGTCAGTAGTTGATTGACTTCCTGATTATTAGGCGCGACACATTTCAACTCCAGCTTGAATAGTCCCCCTTTAATCGATCTAGTTCCAATTACTTTTGCTTCTCCATTTACTTTTACTACACACTGCTTAGGTCTAGACTCGAACGTACTTGTGATCAAGTTAGCATGCACAGATAGTACTGAGAATAAGTTTCTTTTAATCTTTGGGACATACCAAACGTCTTTCAAAAGTATTTGCTCAACTTTTCCATTAACGATGGCTTCAGCTCTAATGTTGCCTATACCAATGGCTTCAATGGTTTCTCCGTTCGCCACAGTAACCGTATGTGTTCCTTTGAAGTGCTCGAAGCTCTCGAAGAAGTCACCTCTGTTAGTAACATGGCTTGACGCTCCGTTATCGACGTACCAGTTAACTTTATCCATCGGCAATCCATCCTCTATGGCTAACACATTCATGTTTACATTCACATTTGGGTTTTGTTTAGCGTTTGACGGTTTTGGCGGTCTACCATCTTTTATCCATTTTTGGCATTTTCGCACAACATGCCCAGCTTCTCCACAATAATTACATTTGAAAACTGTTTTCTTTGTCTTCTTCTGTGTCTTCACGGCTAATACTTCCTCGGTATTCTCCGTTTCTTCTTTAGCAGTCAATGCTTTTTCAAAAGCACTCAGTTGCGATGTCAGATTCTCCACTGTCCGATCCTTTTTTGTTATTAAAAGCCAGCTTGACTTGAAAGCAAAATAATCTCGTGGTAAAGTTCCAAGTATCTTACAAATCAGTAATATCTCAGGCAGATTTGTGTCGATTTGGCTATTCAGCTCGTGCCAAATATTCTTCAAAGCAGATATGTGCTTCTTTATGTCATGTTCAGGATCTTTTTTATAATCAAAAAACTTCAGACAGAGATCGTAACTTTTGTCTTCGCTACTTCCACTGTATAGGCGTTCTAGTTCGTCCCATACCTCTTTTGCGCTTTTGTAACGCATGACTTGCTCCAGTAACTCGTCTGTCATATTCGTTGTCATCAGAGTCAATACTATGCAATCAATCTTTACAAATTGTTGTAAATCGTTCTCATATTTTACTTTGGCAGCAGCATCAGCAGTCTTTGCTAGTTCTCCGGGCTTGATTATTTTTCCTTCCAAAATTTGTTCAGCTCCAGGAATGGCTCTGCACACTGTTTCGATTCTATATCTCCAGTGCTTGTAGTTGTTCCCATTTAGGTGCATTATTTGTACCTTTGAGGCTTCAGCTACAGCCTTATCCATTTTCGATGGATTTTTCTAGGTACACTTTCTCGCAACTTTAAATCTCTGCACAACTTCTATCCTAACCACGCTCTGCTACCATGTTAAAGTTACGTGGAGATTATAGAAAAACAGGTAATAAGAGAAACGATAAAATAAAAGTATATTGATGTTAACAGAATAATACTAGAGCCCTTTCATCAACAGTAAGTATTGCTAAGCAACACAACCATAAAGTATTAATAAGGAGTATGCATTCCTCAACATGTTGCTCATTCCAAAACGTAGTAAGTACCTATAAAGAAGAACGGGCAAGAAAGTCCACGGACACTCTTAAATAAAAAAATTGATACAAAATATTGGTTACATCATTCAGGTTGAAATTATACATGTGAGAACAATGTAGAAAAACGTGCACGTTAAAAGCATCCTTAATAAAAAGATAAAAACAGAACGATTAAAAAAAAAAAAAAACCATATCAGCTAAGAGATGACCAGTCCCAACTGACGGCGCCCGTTCACGAACATGACGTATGGATCAGCACCATTCAGCTCAACCATTTTGAAGTGAGCTAAATGATCCAACACACACGCCACCATCAGCGAGACATCTGAGTGAACATGACATACAGCCGGCAGGGCACATTCAAGTCAATGAAATACATATTACCCGGTAAATGGTAGCTCTTTAGTACTTAGTACTCACACCTGTGCTATGCAATTATATAATACAAAGGAGATTGAGTTTATACAATACAAAGATGATCTTACAATCTTCAGCAGCTCCAACAGTATTTTCAAAATGTTAATCAATTAGTTGTGGTTGTGGAGCAGGACCAACAACCATGCAGTATTCACTGACAATTTATAGTATAAAAGCGTATCGTTTACTGTAAAAATACCGACAAAAGGTGTATGATTCAATACGCAACCACAGAGCATGTAACTTTTACGCGACAGAACAAAGAAATGTAACTTGAACTTTTAAAGATTTATGTAAGAAAACAGATGAAAATTGACCATTCATAAAATAAAAAAATAAAAATACTGAGCATGTTTCTCATAGATTACAGGAAAACCTATAAGAAGTCTATGGTTTTAAAATAACATGGCAAATCTCTCAATATTGGGCGTACAAACTTACATTTGCAGTTAGAATGTATGGGAGAACATCTTTTTCAACTACAATGCTAAGTTTGTTCTTGAGATAAATTCATCCCAACTACGGAACCCTTCATTGTGCATGGTCCGACACGCACTTGACCGGTTTTTAAGCTTCGTTTCAGCTGCGTGAGTCCGCCAATTGGTCACAGTGGGGCTTGACCTGGCTTATACCGTTCCGCGCAACCTCTTAACTGAGAGGCCCTATATAAAATGTACTCTGTGGGCGAAGCCTGAACCCAGTGGCCATCACTGCATTCACGACAATCTACTGATTTCCTGAAATTCAATAAATTGCCGTAAATGCGGGAATTCCCAGTAAATTCGCAACGAGAATCAGAGAATGAATGAATGAATTCCTCAAACACATTGTGTTGCCAGTTTCTCGGAAATTCGCTTATTTTCGGGTGAAAATGCAGCGCTAAAAGGTCACCTACTCTCTGTCGCTTGTCTGAAAATTCACTCGTAATGCGTAAAATCTAAAATCATTGCAAAACTACAATTCACTTCTTGTAAGTATTCCTTATTTTGATGTATTAACGTGACAATTTAAAAAAAATCTTTATTGGAGATTTGAAAAAGAAATATTGGCAGCAACGATTTCTGCTTTAGTCGAAACGAGTCGAATTCGAATCCATAGTCTGTGGTCGAAACAAAACGTTACGTTTTCCCATAAAAGCTATCGAGTCAAATTACCTTAATTGGTAAAAATTACAGTGAAAAAACGGGTGTGTACAGCGATTGAAAAGTTATTTTAGTGATTGGGTATCAAAAATTATCTTGAGGAACTTCATGTTTTTCTCAAAAAGTCCATGACAACCAAACATGAATGGTTTTTAAGTGCTTAGTGCGTATCATATACTGCTCTGTGATACGTATAACGTAACGTTACAATTTCTACAGCTGACCTGTCAGCCATTGAATTTTAAAGAAAATATTGTTCATAAGCTAAGCATCAGGAATACCAATATTTATCAGTGTTTCTATGCTTAAATCATGGTAATATTGCATCTGTGTAAATTCTGTAAATAGATGCAATGTTGTAAGAAGTGTGCTTAATGAGTTTGGTGCTAGTATTACACGAACACTGAAATGGAGTATTCGGCACAAAATTTAGAATATGCCGTGTCCGTGTTTTACAATGGAGAGCAGAGTGAAAGGGCAAAAGCCCACGCCTGGCTTACAGCTGCGCAAAGAGTCCCGGAAGCTTGGAATTTCGTGTGGGAGTTACTACAACCAAGCAAGGTAAAATACTGATTAAGCACGACATCTGTTATTACTTGAAAGATAGATCTTTTAATGGTCTGCTGACCGGTAACTCAAGTAGCTTATGTGACTAGATTTCATAACTGCAAATAAATATTTATGTGTTACTTTCGATGCACTGTACTTGCTATGTATACTCAATTTAGAATTATAAAGTTTCAGTAAATGGTACAATAAAATGGCCCCTGAACCTAAAGTGGTGATAACATATGCTCAGAGCGCCCTGGGCAGTCCACTTCCTTACTGACTAGATAATATTTTGACCACAACATGAGCCTTTCTTACATTTTGTGACAATACACGAGGTGTTGAAGATGTTTGGAATTCAACTAATGACCTGTTGCTTCACCCAGTCTAAAGCCTTAACTATTTACTGGACACTAAATATATTTATTGCTTTCCACAATGTGAACTCAGGTGGTAAGTATTACAAAGGCATGACCATTGGCTTGTGGCTAAATAATAATAGCTGCATGGGTCAATCGAAGGTTAAGCAATGCTTGCAGCGGTCGGTTTGTGGATGGGTGATCATCCATTACATGTTGAGCTCCCTCCGTGCCTCAGAAACCATGTTTAGTCCTTGTTTCTGACTGTCATTCTTAGATCTTTGAACATACATTACGGGTAGTCAGAAGTCTAAAAGTCTGACAACCACTAACCAGTCTGACCAAGGGGTATTGTGTTACCCAGTAACTGGGTTGTGGAGGAAACACTGGTAATCAACTGCATCCCGTTGGACTGGAACATAGTTGGGTAAAGGCTAGGCATATTGATTTTTTGACCATTATGGACACTTGTTTAATTTAGATATCTTTCAGGGTACAGAGATTCAGTTTTATGCAGCAACAACACTCCACACAAAGATCCTCCGCTGTTGGAATGAGGTGCCTCCAGAGAGCTATGATGAACTAAAAGACAAATTACTGCAGGCTGTGTTTACCTACTCCAAGGGACCTAAGATTGTTACTAATAGATTATGTATCAGTGTAAGTAACATATTTTAAGTTAAATAATGTAACTAAGAAGTTGTAGATCTTGAAAGATTATAATTACAATTACAACCAAAACTGCAGTGGCAACTAAGGCATATATAGAGCTAATCATTCTCCATTTTTCAGGAAGAGACATTACTATGTTTTTAATACATTAATGTCTAGCTTAGTTACAAAATTATTCTCAAACTGTTTTTGTTAAAAAGTTCATAGAAACAAGAGAGTCTCTGTACATTTGGAATGTAGTCTTTGTCTCCCTGCACTAAATTCTCATATCTGTAATGTTATGATTGTTTCAGCTAGCAGCATTTATCCTGCAGCAAGGAACAGTGGACCTGGCAACAATATTAAGACCTTTATCTACAGTGGAAAACACAACACTATTATTGGAAGTTCTTACTGTGATACCTGAAGAAGTAAGTAAATCAGAAAAAAAGCCATCCTAGTTTTTTTTTTTTTCTTTAGTTTTCAAAATGGCTTATTCATTTTGGTTCATATTACTACCACCATGCCCATACGCAAAATATGCGCATTTACGTGGAGTTGCACATACCAGCCTGTATTACCTACCTACCTATTGGTTCATACTACCTTTTCCCTGCTGTTTCGCCCGCGTGGATTTCGGAAAATATCCCATGGGAACACACTAACGAAATTAAAAAGAAGCGAAGCAATGATGGCATACCTAATACCCAAGGAAAAGGTTATTGAGTCCTGTCCTAGCGTTGCGCCGCCGGTATCCATAATTATTTTGTTACGTTAAATTTTGAATCTGTGAAATGCTTGTTTTTTTATTTAACCTTTTAAAATGTACCATCCTTTATAACATTAATTTTATGTATCTCTTACGGTTTACGTGACGACAACTTCAACCATCATCGTCATATTTACACAAAACCTTAATGAATTATACATCTAAACATTCCTCCTTCCATTTGTGAAAACCTTTTGAAAATCCGTTCAGTATTTTTTGAGTTTATCGCGTTCAGACATATAGACCGACGCGGCGGGGACTAGTTTTGTAATATGTAAGGATTACAGTTTTATGTTATGAATGTCGTCATCAACAAACAAAATATTAGTGTTGAGTTATTGACTCATTATTATTGAGTTAGATTGTTTATAGAAATACCTAGTAGAGTAAATTATTTATATTGCCAGTACAACAGCATGACAATGGGATCAGCCCTGCGGAGCAAGAACCGCACAGCTCTACAACAGGCTTGTCCGGCGGTGCTAGATGACATGCTACGGTGCTTACAAACTGTGTACAAGTGAGTGTTCCTATAATTATTTATTTTAAAATTAATGACTATTATTTTTAATAAAAATATAAAATGTTGAAAGCTTGATTAAAGACATTTTACTTGACTGAGGCAGTAAAAAGAAAAAGTTTAATTCATCTTCTAGCTGTCCATGATTGCAGTGTGTTTATTTCCCCTTAGCACGGACTACACGACAGAATCTCCTTCAGAGCAGACAGTACAGTCATGGGTGACGGCGGCGACGTGCGCGTGCAGCTGGCTCACTTTGGGCGGCGAGGACGCGGCCGAGCACGCATCGGGCTCGCTGCCCGACCGCATGCCGTTATGTCGTGCACTGCTAGCCATCGTGCAGCTCTTGTACACGTGAGTTTACTACAGGGAATACACATTACACATCAGTGTCAGTCAAAGAAATAAAAGCAGAAAACCACAACAGGGGCCTTATTATGAAGTATTAATGCCATCATTATTCCACTGCGAAAGAAGGATGGTGCTAGCGGCCTTGTATAGCTCCGTCTCTCACTCACACTGGAATAATGGTGGCATTAATACGTCATAATACGGCCCCTGGGCGTATTATACGCCCTAACGCTGCTGTCTTAAATGGGCGTGATTTCAAACGCGTTCGAAGCAGGTGTCTCGCCATATGGCTCAAACGAAAAATTTATTAATAGGTAAATAATAAATTCTTCGTTTGAGCCATATGGTTTATTTCAAACGCGTTCGAAGCGGGTGTCTCACCATATGGCTCAAACGAAGAATTTATTATTTTCCTTTAAGACGAATATTTTAGACAAGTTTTAAGAGAACATACCAGACAACGTTTCCGCCTGAGGGTTGCGATTTAAAAAAAAACTATTTGATATCTCACAATATACTAATTTAAGATTTTCATTGTAAGATATGCTTATAAATAAGCACCTTACTTTCAATATGTTACCAGGTGGAACCCTGCAGTGAGTGACACACCGTTAGACGCGTGTGAAGCGTGTCTATCAGCGGTACGGGCCGCGGGAGGCACAGCGGCTGCAGCGCGCTACCCCGCTTCCGCTCTGCAACTACTGTCCGACCTGGCAGCGCTTGCAGCGCCTCTTATGACAAGGGACAACGTGCCTAATTCTATAAACGAGGTACTTGTAACAGAAAAAAATCATAAACTGTTTTAATTTTGAGTTTAAATGCTTTATATTCGTCGAATTGGTTATACCAGGTATTTATTTTTAGAAACTGTTTCTTTTCTAGAGTAACTAGACTAGACTCAAACAGAACTGGCAAAATATGGCTAAACTATTTGGTACACCTCTACCCAACCCTTTTGGGTAAAACAGGCGTGATGGTATGATATGTGTATGTTCCTTTTTTTGTAAGTTCCACAAATTATAAATAATAATAATATTTAGCCATGATAGTTTTATTTTTGCATACCATAAAAATTTTAGAGTGCTTGGGAAATACCAATTAGCAAGAAAGAAAAAGTATTTATCGGGAGTAAAAACAAAAGAAATACTTAATAAATAATTATTAGAACATTTTGTTTGAACTTTACATACATTTTCTGTCAACTACATCATTTTCTAGTAACTTGAGTCACAGTATTCTTTCAAGCCTACCAACATTACATTAAACAAACATCTTTTTCTTTCTCTCAGGAGTTGCTAGCCGCCCTCATAACATGTTGCGTGTCCCTGGGCGAGTGTCACGCACACACGCTCGTACAGGCCGCGGAGAGTGCCGACGGGTCCGACGCAGCGAACGGCGCGCGGCAGCTCATAGAACTGGTGCTTGCTGCGCAGGCAGCACCCGGTCATTACCCCCTGCACGAGACTAGGTCCAATCTTACGTTTGGGTTCTGGTATACTATACAGGTGAGGTTTTTTTTTAATTTCGACTTTTGATTAACTTAACTGAAATTTCGCGTACTATGGTGGACATATTTCTGTTCAGGACGAAGTACTAAATCTAATGGACAGAACAAACGACATCCACCCGGTATGGCGGCAAGTGTTCTCGCGACTGCTAGCGACGCTAGTGAGCAAGTCTTCAACACCAGCCGACGTGTCGCTGTCGAAGGACGACCTCGAGCTGCTGCGCTGCTACCGACAGGACATCGCCGATACTGTGGTCAGTACTATACCAGCTTAAATTAAATTAGCTGGAAAAACTTCACGTAGATCGAAATCTATGACGATTTATTCGAAACGAACATAATTTCAAGTTACAGCTGATTATCGAGTTAACGGCAGCTGGTATTGTAGTTACTTGAAATTAGAGAAAAAAAACTTATTGGGAATAGCACAGCAAGTTACGAAAAAAAAACAATAAAAAGAAAAAAAATTGGAATACATCATGAGTTCATATCTGTCAACAGATGTACTGCTACGGCGTCCTAGGTGAATGGTGTTGGACGACAGTAGAAGCTGCTTTCACCGCAGCGACCAATGAGAGCGGGCGAGAGGCTGCGTTGCATGTGTTTGGAGCACTTGCCGACGCTGCGCCTGCGCAACGAGCGCCGCCCGCGCTGGTTGCGCTTATACATCACGCCTTGAATGTTGCGCATACGTCGACGAATAAACGGATGCTTAATACTGCGCTTGATTGTCTTGGTAAGTGAAATTTATAATTTATTCAGAATTATAATTGTGAAGGTGTGTCCAAACATAGAGCGGCAATCATGCGCGGTTTCCGCGCGCGGCCTGCTGCGCTGTGATTGGACGACTGCCGCGCGAACATTTGTCGGTTTATTCTTAATTAGAGCGCGGCAGAAATGTGTCCTGCAAACGCCGCCTGCCGCGCTCTTGATTGGACACACCTTAAATGTTAAAAATCTTAGAAATAATTTACACAAGTTGAATTAGTTTCAATTGTAAGGGTGTAAAAAGATCACGCGATTGCGTAAGGTCTTTGTGTCAAACAGCGGACATTTGGGCGATACAGGAAACCTGGCTTTTGGAGCCAGATATTCCCATGCTTGCAGGAATACATGAGGATTTTATGTATTCGGGAAAATCAGCGGTTGATCTAACTGCTGGTATATTGCGTGGGAGGCCGTATGGAGGTGTTGCCTTGCTATGGCGTAAGGATGTGTTAAGTGCGGTATCAATAGTGCAGTGCAAAAGTAACCGTATAGCAGCAATAAAAGGTGCAATATCGAACCGTGAGTTATCAGTATTTACTTTATACATGCCTACGGAGTCTGTAGAGAACATTATAGAATTTAATGAGTGCCTAAGTGAAATTGTAGCTATAATCGAGACGTGTAATATTGAAAATGTTTATATATTAGGAGATTTTAATGCCCATCATTGTTTTGGTAAGGAGTTATTAAATTTTTGTGACGAGCAGGGTTTATTGTGTGCTGACATAGCCATGCTTGGTAGTGACAGTAATAGCTATACGTTTATAAGTGATGCGCATGGGTGTATGCGATGGCTCGACCACTGCGTGGTTACTGAGGCCGCGCGTTTAACAATAAGCGATGTTTTTACTCGTCATGACGTTTACTGGTCAGATCATTTGTCACTTCAAATTAATTGTAATCTACATGTAACAACAGTGAAGTCGGCATGTCATAGTGTACATGAACAGAATAATCCCATTAAATGGGGAGAGAGAAGTATATTTCAAATACGTACATACACTGCGACATGCTCAGCTTTATTGAGACAGATAGACTTTCCTTCAGAACTGAATGAGTGTTGTGATAGGATGTGTTATTGTGTGGAGCATAGGTCGGTTATTGACGAGCTGTACCGGAAAACAACCAAGGCTCTACAGGGTGCGGCAATGCGTAGTCGAGAGTCGCGTTTGGTCGGGAAGGGTAGACATGTGTATGGCTGGAATAAATATGTTAAACATGCACACAGGGAGGCCCGGGATAAATATTTTCAATGGAAATTAAATGGTATGCCAAGGTCAGGACTTTGTTACTTAAATATGAAATGTAGTAAGAACAGATTTAAAAGTTGGTTAAAATATTGTCAGAATCACAACGATCAGCAGTTAAAGATGGATAATATCGCGCAAAATTATTCTCAGTTTTGTTTTTTAAGTTTTGGAAACAGACTAGTAGGCTGAATCCAAAACCGGGCCTTCCCGTGAGTGTGTATGGGGCGACGGACGCAAAATGTATAGCGAATATTTTTAAAGGGCATTTTAGAGTGCAGTCCACGTTGCCTCAGGAGCAAGGTGCGACAGAAGTAGGTCTGTCTGACTCGGAGGCTCCCCGGGGTTTCAATGCCAAGGAAATTAAGCAAGTAGTGACTAATTTATCAAAGGGGAAGTCTCCGGGGCATGACGGATTAGGTGTTGAGCACTTGCTGTACGCTGGACCTCATAAATACCGCATACTTGCGATGCTTTATACATTTTGCGTCCGTCACACCTATCTTCCAGCGGATTTAATGGAAAGTGTGGTAGTACCTGTAATTAAAAATAAAACCGGTGATGTCTCCGATAAAAAGAATTACAGGCCTATCTCCTTAGCTACGGTAGCAGGGAAGGTACTTGATGGTCTGCTTGAGCGTCAGCTTAATAGCCACATAACATTGAATGATGCGCAGTTTGGCTTCAGAAGCAAACTATCGACGGAGAGTGCTATCCTGGTGCTAAAGCAGACTGCGAGGTATTATACAGACAGACAGACGCCAGTTTATGCTGCCTTTCTTGACCTTTCCAAGGCTTTTGACCTCGTATCTTATGAGAAGTTATGGCCTAAGCTCCATTGTTTAAATTTGCCTACAGAGCTAGTTAACTTGTTGAAGTTCTGGTACAGCTCGCAAACAAATCGCGTTAGGTGTAATAATGTGTCTTCCGAGCCATATTTGTTGGAGTGTGGTGTTAGACAGGGTGGGTTGACATCGCCTGCTCTGTTTAACCTGTATATGAATGACCTGATTGATGGGCTCAGCAGAACTAATGTCGGATGTTCAATAGATGGTATGATGGTTAACAATCTGAGTTATGCAGACGATATGGTGCTGCTGAGCCCATCAATCAGTGCACTCCGGAAATTACTTGTGGTATGTGAGTCGCATGGGCTTTCGTACAATGTCAAGAAATCACAGATGGTGATTTTTAGGTGTAAACGTGGCGTGGAGGACTTATCTGATGATGCAGATTTGGATAGGGAGCGTAGGGCGTTGGCGGGTCAGTGCAATATGTTAGCCCGCAGGTTTGCACGTTGTAGTAGGAATGTGAAGGTGTATCTTTTTAAGGCCTACTGCCAAACCTTCCACACGTGTAGCTTGTGGGAGAAGTATACGCAGAGGGCCTACAACGTCCTACGCGTTCAGTATAATAATGGTTTTAGGACGTTGATGGGGCTTCCGCGCTTCTGCAGCGCTTCGCAGATGTTCGCGGAAGCCCGTGTTGATGATTTTCATGCCATAATGAGAAAGCGGGCTGCGTCAATAATGGTAGGTTGCGTGGAAGCCCAACAGCACCCTAAAAACATTGTTCTACAAGGTGGACAGCTCCTTTATTAGGCACTGGATGCGGAGACACGTGCCAACGTGTGTTGAGCCACGTAGGTATTAGTTGATATCAGATTAGTTTGTAAGTTTTACTAACATCGTTTTTAAGTCTTTGATACTAATACCATATGGATTGTATGTACTTTCTTTTTATGTATGATCCGGAATAAATTAAATATATATATATTGCATGCCTTTACTAGGATAAACCTGTATCACAGGCAGTAGGACCTCATACGATATGCAATGTTAATTTTAGGGCAATACAATTCTTAACAATATTTCAAAAGAAGTCTTGAAATAGTGACAAAATAAAATAAATATTATTTTGTCGCTATGTTAATAAAATAGAATTAAAATAATACAAAATGTTATATCTAGTTTACTTGAAATGACAAAGTATGTCTTAAATAGGAAATTTTTATTTAGTTTGCGTAAAATAGTTCTAGTCTCTTTTTCTCATATTGGCGACGAACAAGCACAGTGGGCAAAATATTATCCAATAAAGTGCGCCGGAATTATTTTTAAGTATCGCCTCTATTGGTAGCTGAAGCTCTTTTTGGTGATGTAACTTTAGGATTAACTTCGAGAGCGTGTAGTCATTGCCCAGATTTACATGGATCAAGAACAGCATTTCTGCTCGTGTAAATGTGGCTTGTTTTAACTCTTTTCTTCTCTCTTTTTTAACGAAACAGCCCATTCAAAACTGGTTTCTTGGTTTATTTAGGACCTTGGATATCATTAATTGAACATGTATTGTGTGACAATATTTAAAACCAGTAGATTATTATAAACTTTTCTGCATCGATTATCACTTTAAATCTCCTGGCTACCCAGGCGGCTACGCGTCATGGGTGTCGTCAGTGAGCGAGGGTCGGGATCTCGGCCGCGCATGTGTGCGCGCTGCCGGCGCCGCGCTGCAGCGCTGTCCGCCCGCGGCTGCGCTGGCACTGCGCAAGCTAGCCGCTGACTGCAGCGCTCCAGCCGCTGCACTCGCGCCTGACATCGTGCAGGCTGCACAGGTAACTACTAAGAGCACATAAATGAAACTTGGCAGGACATTGTAGACTCTTCCAAGATACAAATAAACGTTACAAGTTAGGCTCTAGAATTGATATTTTAAGTATTTGGACCTAATAACCTTATTTTACCTTTACGTGCATATCTTCTGAACGGTATGTTTTTTTCAAATTCTGTTTTCACAAACATTACACACAGATTCAAAGCAACGTGCGTAAAAAGTTACAACTGCACTAAACCGTTTTAAATGATTTTCATCAAATAGCCACATGTCAGCGCAGCGGAAACTTGATTATCTTTGCAGTTTTATGACACAAATTTAAAGGCTGCGTTAATCGGACGCCCGCGCGGTTCCATACAAAAATGTTCCGTTGCGGGGAAACGCGCGGGCGTCCGTCGCGGGAAGGCGGGCCCCGCGCCCGCACCGCTGGTGCCGCGTCCGTGCGACGGACGCCCGCGCGGGTGCACGCACGGTGCCCGCCAGCGGTAACACGCACGGGCTTGTTCAGTCAATAACGCTATGTGATACGGGCCGCACGCACGCTCGGAGAAAACCAAGAAAAATGTCTTTCGATATAGAAAGGATAATAGTGGAAGTGCAGTGTCGCCCTGCCTTATGGGACCAAGCAAATGAACTATATAAAGACCGAGATGCACGAACAGCGGCATGACTAGAAATTTGTAAAATATATTTGATTTTTCTCTAAGATTGTTGATCTTCAAATACGGTTCCAGTTTCGAAAATAATTCGTCATAGACTTGTACCGAAACTTTAAAAAATTCGTAAAATGAGTTTAAATTTTCTCTTAATTTACTGAACTTTACAAACAAATTCCCCGCATAGCAACCTAGATTCAATAAACGGGCTTACTGGCTGTCGTTTTTTTATTTTCTGGGCGTCGTTTGACTATGCAATAATATATTAAGTTCTCCATCGATACGACTGTGCATGCACACCGTTAAAATTGAACTAGAGACATTGCGTAAATAAAATAATCCAGTTATCAACAAACGCTTTATTCGGCAGACATTCCAGAGCAGCTCGTGTCGCTCGGACGCGTGGGTGCGGCGCCAGCTGGTGGCGGCGGCGGGCGCGGCGCTGGCGGCGGCGCAGCCGGACGCCGCCGCGCCGCTGCTGCGCGCGCTGGGCGGCACGCTGCGGGCCGAGCTGGCCGCGCAGGTATTGCACACATTCCACAGCAGCTCGTGTCGCTCGGACGCGTGGGTGCGGCGCCAGCTGGTGGCGGCGGCGGGCGCGGCGCTGGCGGCGGCGCAGCCGGACGCCGCCGCGCCGCTGCTGCGCGCGCTGGGCGGCACGCTGCGGGCCGAGCTGGCCGCGCAGGTATTGCACACATTCCACAGCAGCTCGTGTCGCTCGGACGCGTGGGTGCGGCGCCAGCTGGTGGCGGCGGCGGGCGCGGCGCTGGCGGCGGCGCAGCCGGACGCCGCCGCGCCGCTGCTGCGCGCGCTGGGCGGCACGCTGCGGGCCGAGCTGGCCGCGCAGGTATTGCACACATTCCACAGCAGCTCGTGTCGCTCGGACGCGTGGGTGCGGCGCCAGCTGGTGGCGGCGGCGGGCGCGGCGCTGGCGGCGGCGCAGCCGGACGCCGCCGCGCCGCTGCTGCGCGCGCTGGGCGGCACGCTGCGGGCCGAGCTGGCCGCGCAGGTATTGCACACATTCCACAGCAGCTCGTGTCGCTCGGACGCGTGGGTGCGGCGCCAGCTGGTGGCGGCGGCGGGCGCGGCGCTGGCGGCGGCGCAGCCGGACGCCGCCGCGCCGCTGCTGCGCGCGCTGGGCGGCACGCTGCGGGCCGAGCTGGCCGCGCAGGTATTGCACACATTCCACAGCAGCTCGTGTCGCTCGGACGCGTGGGTGCGGCGCCAGCTGGTGGCGGCGGCGGGCGCGGCGCTGGCGGCGGCGCAGCCGGACGCCGCCGCGCCGCTGCTGCGCGCGCTGGGCGGCACGCTGCGGGCCGAGCTGGCCGCGCAGGTATTGCACACATTCCACAGCAGCTCGTGTCGCTCGGACGCGTGGGTGCGGCGCCAGCTGGTGGCGGCGGCGGGCGCGGCGCTGGTGATGAGAAGCAGCACCCCGAATAACGTTAGAAACACCCATAGGGAAAATTTGACTGGCGGCTATTGTTTTTTTTTTGTTAATCTCTCTTTTGGCATCAACACCCCTAAAAACTGAAAAATATTCCGTTGACATTTTTTTTTTCAAATTTGCGGTCCCCAGCTTGAATTTTATTTACAGCAGTTTTGGCTTCAGCACCCCCAATTCATGAAAATGAGACCACTGATAAAAAACCCAATTTAATTTTAGCTTAAACATTACCCATGGCTACACAGCTATCGTGGGTCGTAAAACTTCAGTATTACGACTTTTAAAGTTCGTTTGTTAATCTCAGATACTAATTTGACATTTCAAATTATTGTTGTTAGTTTTTTTCAAATATATTCCGTAGTAGTGTATATTTAAGGTATAATGCAACTGTCATACGCATTGCGATTATAAATGGCCCTAATAGTAATCCGCACCAGGCAGGCGACACGGCGCGCGCCGTGCTGGCCGCCGAGTGCTGCGCGGCGCTGCTGGGCGCGCTGGCGCCGCGCGGCGCGCTGGCCGCGGCTCTGTTCCGCACACTTGCGCCTGCGCTCCCTCCCTATGCCAGCAACCAGCCGCTTGTTGAGGTAAAAATTCTGAATATTATGTATTGATGTTCATTTTACACTTAAACTTCCAACGAGTACAAAGCACAATAGAATCCATACTTCTATATGTATACATATTATAAATTAAAGTCGCTTCTCATGTATGTCTATGTGACCGCGTTGTTCTTCTAAACTCTGCAACGGATTTTGTTACGGTTTTCTCCAACATTCAGAGAATTTATTCCGGAAGGTTTTTGTACATAATACATTAATTTTAAAATTACACATAATAAAGAAAGCTCGATGATTTGTCAAGTCGTAAGAACCGTGCGAAGCAGGGAAGGGTCGCTAGTATAATAGGTTGGGGAAAAAGTTTCTTCGTATTTTTTAAGAAAATTCAAAACATTTTTTAACATAGTATGTTTACATTTAACTAAAGTATGTAGGTACCATTTTGTTCGATAACTTTTTGCCATCTTGTAGGTAGGGAAATGATCCCATTGCTATAGAAATTTTGGGACTTCTGATCAAAATACCGCGACAAGTGGTTTTGGCAGTCCTCCCGTGATGTTAACCTGACACTGCCTAAAGAATTCTGAAGAGACCGAAACAGGTGGAAATCTGAAGGTGCAAGGTCAGGACTATACGGCGGATGCATTAACACCTCCCAGCCAAACTCTCTTAATTTTTGCTGAGTGGCTAAAGATGTGTGAGGTCTAGCGTTATCATGATGAAAAACCACACCCCTTCTGTTGATTAATTCCGGCCGCTTTCTCTCAACTTCTTGCTTTAATCTCATCAGTTGTTCGCAGTAGAGTTCAGAATCGATGGTCCTGCCTGGTGGTAACAGCTCATAATGAATAATGCCCTTCCAATCCCACCACACACACAGCATCACCTTGTTGCGAGTTAACCCGGGTTTTGCCACAGTCTGTGAAGCCTGACCGGCCTTTGACCACGACCTTTTTCGCACGTTCTTGTCGTACGTGATCCACTTTTCATCACCAGTTATCAGCTTCTTCAAAAATGGTTCGGTTTCATTACGTCGTAATAAAGAATCACAAATGAGTACACGGTTCATTAGGTTTCTTTCAGTGAGCTCGTGAGGTACCCAAATATCGAGCTTTTTTGTGTACCCAGTTTTTTTCAAATGCGCCAAAACTGTTTTGTGGTCAATTCCCAGTTCTTCAGCTACGTCGTAACTACTAATATGCCGATCTTGCTCCACTTTTTCAAAAATGGCATCCATTTTATCCGTAATAGGGCGACCAGAGCGACGTGCATCTTTGACATCAAAATTTCCGGATTGAAAACGCTTAAACCAAATTTGTGCTACTCTCACAGACACTGCACTAGGTCCATAAACATCGCAAATTTTTTTCGCGGCTTGCGTTGCATTTTTACCTTTTTTGTAGTAAAATTTTAAAATGTATCGAATTTCTTCATTAGATTCACTCATCTTGACAGTACGAAAAACAAATAAAAATCACACATTTTCCTAATTTGAATTTGGAATTATGTTCTTTAAAATTTAAACTTTCAATGATACCAAAACCAGCCAGATACACATAGTATAGCCAAAGAGATTTTATTACAAGTTCATACATACTATAATGCGAAAAGACTTTTTCCCCAACCTAATATAATAATACTAGCTGCACCCCGTGGCTCTCTTGGGAAAATAGGAATAAAAAGTATCCTATGTCCCAATCCAGGTCATGGTCTACCTCTGTGCAAAATTTCATCCAAATCCGTTCAGCCGTTTTAGCGTGAAAGCGTAACAAACAAATAGTTTAAAATCCGACCTAGACACGACCTTCAACAAACAGATGGGCTGTTTAATGGATGAAAAGTATTTTATATCAAATTTTGTATGTTAAAAAATATGTCGCGAGTGATTTGACAAAAAAATCCTGGTCAAACTATGATTCATTAAAAAAGTTTTTTTATTTTTTTATTGCACTCTTTCGTTTAAAGATTAATTCGTTTTTACCCGACTACTGCAAAGCCAAAATTAAGGGTTATGATTTTAGCAGTCTATGTACGTATGGTTGCTTTTACGTGTGCTCCACCGTAGTGCCTAAACTACGGAACCGATTTTGATGAATAAAGTATCAGGTTCGTAATAATGGTCCGAGTGACACAGGTTATATAAATAAGAAAATAAACTGTCTGAAATATTTTCTTGTTTCGTACTTTTTATATCACTTTTATTTTCCCGTAGTCGGGTTAAATTTTTTAAACAGATTTTGTTAGTAAAAAATGTTTCTCTTAAAAAGCACTATCCATTGATATATCACTTATGGCTATTGGGGGCCATGAACATTCCTAAACTTAGGTGGCCAAGTAGTCACCTATTTAGGTCATTCACTCCGAATTGACTAACAATTGGCAAAAGTCGAGTTAGTAGCTAAGGTTCTCCTTGAAAAGCTCTTTCAATTGGTGTATATCTTGCAATTTTAAAAAGTCATTTTTGAATTTTTAATTAATCACAGTCTGGCCAGCCAACACACTCGCGATAAAACGCGCATTAATCAGATGGGTGAAGGTTGTTCCTAGGTCGGATCCTCTACTAAAACAAACAAACAAACAAACTCACTTTCGGATTTATAATATTAGTTATGATTATAAATACGAAAGAAAATCTGTCTGTCTGTTGCCTTTTCACGCCTAAACCACGAAACGAATTGTTATGAAATTTACAGATACGTAGCCTGGAACCTGGAGAAAGATTTTGGATTCTTTTTATCCTGGATATTTGTATTAAAAGCAGACGTAGTCGCGAGCAACTGCTAGTCAGTCATATTTTATTAATTCAAATGAATTTAGTTTTTATACTTTTTATATATTTTATCAATTTAAATAATATTTTTCAATTAAGCCCCTTCATTAATTCCTCAATTCATGGTAAACAAAAGTTGCACAGCATTGTTCTAATAATTTGTTTTTGTGTTGCAGTAAACATGTTGCTGGCAACATGGATATACTGAATAACTAGAACTCAGACGCCGGGCATAATTTAAACATTTAATTGTATCTTTCCGCAGCCAATGTTCCATATACTAAAGCAGACAGTATCATCACTGATCGACGATTTGCTGCCACTGATCTCGGACATCGCACAGCTAATCGTCGCCGGGTTCAACACGTACCCGTGTGCTTCGGGACTGGACGTCGTTAAACTGGCAAGTATTATAGCTAGTAATTCGGGAGCCCGCGTCATGTAAATAATCATTATATTATAATATAGATCGAACCCAAGCACAAAGCATGTCAGCACAATTAAAGGGGTCTGATAGGACCGATGCCTGCCGGGGTTGCGGGAAAGTCCGAAAGGGATACCGTGGCCCCTGGCAACGTACAGGTAACTGAAGGAACACGGGTGGGTTTTAGTCAGTAACAGTCTGACACCCTCTCGCTCCGTCCAAAGCGGGAGAAGTTATTTGATAATTTCCCACCCAAAAAAAAGGGTGAGATCTTTAAAAAAAATCTAAGTTATTTTTGGCGTACGAAGTGACTGCACACCTGTTACGGTAACTTTATGTTAATATGTATTACCCATATTCAAGCAAATAAATGATTTAATATGACTTGGCGGTACTTTACACCTGTGCCTACCTTTTCTCGGAATACAGGCGTGACGTTATGTTATTGCGTCAGGTGGTGTTAGCACTGGGTGCGGAATGGGCGGGTGCACGCGCACTGTTGCACGCGAGCGTGTCAGCCAGCGTGCGCGCGCTCGCGCCCGACCCCTCAGCGCGGCCAGACCTCACTGAGGGACTGTTCACGTTACTGCAAGCCGTCACCAAGAAGAGACCGCACTTTATCGACTGGTTGGATGATATATTACCTGATTTAGTGGAATTGGGTGAGTTTGTCATTCATCGTCATCATCATCTGCTTAGCCTTTTTAGCTACATGGAGCGACTGCCTATCTGGCCCCCACAACCCAGTTACTGGGTAATACAATACCCCTTGGTAAGGCTGGTTGTACTCACTCTCAAGCTGCTTGTCACCAGTATTTATTTATTGAAATGTGTATTTTTGAACAGGCTTTTGAGATTAAATGCTCCTTTTTCTTAAGTCGACCTTTCAGTATTTTGATTTTTTGTTTCACCATCTACTTAATATAGATAACGCACAGCCTTACCTGCTGGATCTAAAAGCATGACATTTTTTTATAGTATAAATATCCATGTAAAGCCGAGGCAGGTCGTGCATACTAAAACACCGTTGTGGTCCCAGCATGCGGCTGCGTGCGCATGTGGGAGGCGGGCGGCGCGCGCGCGGCGTGCGGCTGGCTGGCGGCGCTGGCGGCCGCGCGCCCGCCCGCGCTGCAGGCGCGCGCGCCCGCGCTCACCGCCGCCGCGCTGACGTGCATAGGTGACTATGGCTACCCCACATATTGTATAGCCTGCGGCTGCGTGCGCATGTGGGAGGCGGGCGGCGCGCGCGCGGCGTGCGGCTGGCTGGCGGCGCTGGCGGCCGCGCGCCCGCCCGCGCTGCAGGCGCGCGCGCCCGCGCTCACCGCCGCCGCGCTGACGTGCATAGGTGACTATGGCTACCCCACATATTGTATAGCCTGCGGCTGCGTGCGCATGTGGGAGGCGGGCGGCGCGCGCGCGGCGTGCGGCTGGCTGGCGGCGCTGGCGGCCGCGCGCCCGCCCGCGCTGCAGGCGCGCGCGCCCGCGCTCACCGCCGCCGCGCTGACGTGCATAGGTGACTATGGCTACCCCACATATTGTATAGCCTGCGGCTGCGTGCGCATGTGGGAGGCGGGCGGCGCGCGCGCGGCGTGCGGCTGGCTGGCGGCGCTGGCGGCCGCGCGCCCGCCCGCGCTGCAGGCGCGCGCGCCCGCGCTCACCGCCGCCGCGCTGACGTGCATAGGTGACTATGGCTACCCCACATATTGTATAGCCTGCGGCTGCGTGCGCATGTGGGAGGCGGGCGGCGCGCGCGCGGCGTGCGGCTGGCTGGCGGCGCTGGCGGCCGCGCGCCCGCCCGCGCTGCAGGCGCGCGCGCCCGCGCTCACCGCCGCCGCGCTGACGTGCATAGGTGACTATGGCTACCCCACATATTGTATAGCCTGCGGCTGCGTGCGCATGTGGGAGGCGGGCGGCGCGCGCGCGGCGTGCGGCTGGCTGGCGGCGCTGGCGGCCGCGCGCCCGCCCGCGCTGCAGGCGCGCGCGCCCGCGCTCACCGCCGCCGCGCTGACGTGCATAGGTGACTATGGCTACCCCACATATTGTATAGCCTGCGGCTGCGTGCGCATGTGGGAGGCGGGCGGCGCGCGCGCGGCGTGCGGCTGGCTGGCGGCGCTGGCGGCCGCGCGCCCGCCCGCGCTGCAGGCGCGCGCGCCCGCGCTCACCGCCGCCGCGCTGACGTGCATAGGTGACTATGGGAATATGGCTACCCCACATATTGTATTACTTACGCTCCTACAATTTCATCATTATCGTCGTAAGAAAAATTCTTCAAAGCACGCGTAAAAAATCGCAACAGTTTCCGCTCGCTTGATAATTTGTCACAAATTTGCTACAATTTTCGTTCGAAAAACCGGCCCTAAGTGACGTAAGTAACTCCAATACAGACAAGCGAAACATGTACAGTCAAATCTTTAATGCCTTTGTCAGTTTTCAAATTCTTTCCTTTATCAATTTTATCAAACCAAGACACATAATAAACAACCTTTTGATGTTACAGCACTGAGCAGACGGCTGAGAAAACTATATTTATTTACTTGAAAACAAAGATCACAAAATAGTTTTCAATTTTGACCAATGCCGAGTTGACATCAATAGAAAACCATTTTAATGGCTTGGCCTTTTTACCCGACTACGGCGAAGCAAAAAGGAGGGTTATAATTTTGAACTAAAAACATTTTGTTTTTATGATGTCATGTTGGGTATCCAATTCACATTTCAAAAATATATATATTATAACCCCAAAATTATTTACATAAAAATAAAAGTTATAAAAACTAAAACCTAATTACGACAAAAAAGGTATAAACGAGACATCACAGACAGATAACTGCGGATTTTTTAACTATCAGATATATAAATGTCAGAGACGCTCTGTCACATTTTTAACTCGGTCTGACAAAAAAATTAAGAAGATAAATACATTTGTGGTTTACTAATACGCTTATACCAGGTGGAGCAACGCCGCGCAACCAGATCGAGCCGCTAGCTGAGCTCCTGCTGGCACTGAACCGCGCGGCGTGGCGTGACGCCGAGCTGTCGGCCTGGCTGCGCCACGCGCTCGCCACGCCCGGCTTCCCCACGCACCACGCCACCGACCCGCACAAGCACAAGTTCATACAAGCCGTCATCAAGTACGTACACAAACTATAGACACTGCAATTCACGAGCTAGCGTCATGTGACCCTTGTCATTGTAATCTATTCTTCTACATAGTAAAATTCTTAAATTCATTCATTCACTGAGACAACGCACAGCCTAAACCGCTGGGTGTAGAAGCATTAAATTGCACAAGAGCTCCTTACATAACGAAAGTTAGCACTAAAGAAAGAATTTTGAAAATTCATCCCCTAACCTAAAGGGGTTAAATATGGGATGAAATGTATGGAAGTTCGTCATTTGTGCTGATGGGAAATCTCATCGGGCACGCGGCTTGTAATTAATAGTATAAAATAGTCTATTTTCGTGTCTGTTTGGCCTCGTTGTTGTTTTGGACTACGCAAGCTATATTAATGCAGTTTTCACCATCATTTAAAGAATTTATCCCGAAAGGTTTATGTGTTTAATACATTAATATTAAACTTACAAATAATAAAAAAATATCGATGGTTTGTTAAGAGCGTTCATCCAAAAAGTTGGCAAAATCGCAAATAGCTGTCAAATATTTATGTGTATGGAAATAAGAAATATGGCGAACTAGTGAAATAGAATATTAGTAATGAATTGCAATTAAAACACTAAATTTGATGTTGTAGCCGTTTTAGGTGTAAAAAAAGGCATTTGGACAGTTTCCAAAAACGAAATATTCGGTGTTACGATATTAATTATTGCATTACATAATCAATATTTTAGTTCACTAGTTAGACATAATTATTTCTTATTTCCATACAGTACTATTGCCAAACTAATCAAAACAGGGAAATATTTGTGACGTTGCTCACTTTCTGTATAAACGCTCTTAAGCCGTAAAAACCTTGCGAAGCAGGGGCAGGCAAAAACTGTAAAGAATAGATAGAATAATAATTATGCGTATTATAATAATAATAACGTGCGTCAATCTTTTCAATTTACAATTATTGTAAATTGAAAAGATTGACGCACGTTTGTGCAATGTAACATCTATACCGCTACTTGCCACTGAACCAAAAGAAGAATAGCCGTAATAATTTCTACTTTCGGCATCATACATACCGAACTTACTAAGAAATCCGTTCTTTTGTTTACAAATTGGGATTGCTTGCACGTGTAAACTGTTGTTAGTCCATGACTCCTGTCATGGATTATCTATACGTTAACATATTCTTAGTTGGTCACAAACTTTCAACTATAAAAAAAATCTTCTCTCCATTTAACGACAACTCTATATAACGTCAAAATAGGCACAGACCCAAAGTCAAAGTCAAGTCAAAGTCAAATCATTTATTTCAAGTAGGCCCGTATAAGGCACTTTTGAACGTCAAAAATTTACAAAAAAAATTAATTGATTCTAGTTGCCCCTTCCAAAAGGTAGTTTTCTTATGGAGAAGAATGGGCAAGAAACTCCACCGTTACTCTTTTAAAACGTTTTACAATATTTTGTATAAGTACATTCGTTATATAATTATATGTGAGGACGATGCGCCTAGAATAAAATTATTATACCACAATAGGTAAAAAGAATTAAGAATTAAAAATGAAGCAACAACAGATAAACTAATTATGTGATAGATACATGGTGCTCACATATTTACAAACATTGTAAAAGTAGACGATCCTCCTAAGATTCCACAATTTATAAGTCAGTGTGCGAGGAATTGGTCATAGAATGTAAAATCAATGTCATACAATAAAAAAATAAAATAAAATATACACTTAAATTTGCAACCAGTTTGATTTTGTCTTGATTCTAAATTATCCTATGGAGCAGGACCAGCATGTTTCCAAGCATTCTTATCTTGGATATAATCCTCTAATTTGTAATATGCTTGTTTACAAAGTGTACTTTTAATATGAGCTTTAAATTTTCTTTCATTTAATTGCAAAATATCACAAGGTATTTTGTTGTAACATTTAACACAGTACCCCATAAAAGATGTATGTACTTTAGATAATCTGAAAAATGGTTGATCTATTTTATCTTTATTTCTAGTATTAAAATTATGTCTATCACTTGAGTGTCGTTATATAGTTTACACTGTATTTTGAATGAAACTAACATTTTTGTTTTCAGGGAGAAGAGCAGTAAGCGACGGTTACTGGAGACTGTGCAAGAGTTCTCTCTAGTTTGCCGCGGTCTTGTGGACACAGAGTACGCGAGACAGACGATTGCATCCAAGCAATTAGTGGCGTGAACACAAGTGTACATAATTATAGTTTTAACTAAAATCAATGTTCTCACAACCTCGCCTCTTCTATTAGGTACACCTAGTAGATGTGTTACATTATTACGCTTAGAATAGTATAGTTAGTTTATCTCACGTAGCGTTCGGTCTTTTTTTTGTTAAATTCACGTGCAAATTGTTTGTGTGCGTAAGCTCGTCAGCACTTAGTATTACGGTGCATTCCGAGTTACGCTGTAATCGATTTGAGCGCTCCTGTACCGAATTAACGTGAGCGCGATAACAGTGTGTCTTCAATCGTCATAGATGACGTCATGACATACGCCATCTTGCGATAACGCCGACCATGCCTTTTACTAATATCACCGTGGGCGCTGTCAAAAATGATGAATGAGTTGTGTTTTGACTCGCATCCTATCTTTAAATTAACGTAGCATTTTCGAAATTGTGCTTCTGGCTACCGTTCGCCACCCAACCAAAGAAGAAGAATCTGAAGAAAATTGTGGTATAAACAAATAAATATGATATGCAAGTTTTGACGTTGAGCGAGTACTGTGAGAGCGTTCACGAGCGTTCCGAATTGTTGATAGCCCTCAGCTGTCATAATCGTGATATCTTAATCGGAACGCCAATTTTATTATCGATGTCAACGCTGTGAGCGATTATGTTCTAATTCGGAAAGCGGTCTTAGTCGAACTACCTTCACTCACAGAAACAATGAGCAAGTATTTAATTGTTATTTTCCGCGTTTGTACAGCTACATTTCTACACATACGCAATTGAGAACGGGGACGCTGCGTAAGATAAACGAGGTATATGTTTGTTATGTTTTCCTATCGCTTTAGGTCACTCGACAAAACATGCAGTTGAAAACTTACATGAAGTATCATGAATTTTATTATATTCTGTAAAAATTGACATTGTACATAATGCATTAAATTGTGATATCATTTGTATATAGTCGCAATGACGTCGTTATAAAGATCTAAAATAAAATACCAAAAACATACTTTTTTGTCTTTATTTTAATTTAAAATATTTTATGTAGAACACTATTGGGTAATATTTAAACTTAAACTAACGATTTATAAATAAATTAAGTTTAAATGTTAACTATAAGAATATTAAATGTATAGATCAAAACATAACATGGAAATGCTTAATAACAATGATTTAACCATATCGAGTATAGAAGAGTATCGAGACGCTGTAGTTAGAGCATACCTAGACTTACATGACTACGGTTGCCAGATCAAAAAAAAAAAGGAAAGGCGGATAGATCGTTACTTTAGCCGAACATTTTCCCTCCAAAATCGGCGCATTTATTTTACGTATGAATAATTTTGTCATGGAAATGTGCACTGCATAATGTTCAACATTATAATTTTGAAACATATTTTTTATAAAAAAATCTATCATTTATACATTTTTGCCGGACAAAGGTGTAAAAAGCCGAAATTGACCGGCTCAGTAGTAAATTCTGGCAACCCTATTAACATTACTAACATTATATTAGAACCAGATTAATACCAACACTGCGCAATCTACAACTATGAAAATAAAATCTAATTATCTTCTAGGCGTTGTGTATGTAGACCAAAATCACTATTGGGACCGTATAGTGGAGCCATCATTGTGCAGTTGCGAAAAAGGGACGGCGCTATTCGTCTAGTTTTGCTCCATCTCTTTCTCGCTCTCGAACATGACGACGAGACGAGACGGCCGTTACGAAAAAAACACGTCCAATCTGGAGATTGTAGTTGTAACCGACAAGATTTTAAAGAAGTTGATGGGTAGTTTTAAACATTGGAGATAAATAAATTTGCGCTATCGTGCGACAGCCATAGAAACGGTGTCAGTGGTAAAGAAATTCACAGCTAGGATGAAACCTAGGTAAAGTACGGTCGCGTTATCGCGTTCACACAGAAATTGCATATGATGGGAAAAGTTCTACGATTGCTTATTGAATCCACATTTTAAATTCGAAAGCTCTGTTCAGAGTTTCTCAATTATTATACAATCACAGCTTCATTACATAACTATATATCCAACAGGCAATCTTCATACAATAGCGTTATAAGTACAGTCAGCCAAAATAGTAGTTTACCACACAGATGAATATTCTTTTGGCACGTCTTCACACAATAAGGTCTATTTTCACTTACAAAAATAATCTGACATAATTACTAACGTATTGCAGTGACGCCATGCACTGAACTGATTGCCTCAGACAACCTTACCGATATTTTCATTTGTTAGTCAATGTAGTTGTAACTGATAAGACAGCTTTCTTGGCTGACAGAACCGATATAAAGTTTGGTCTCTGTAAATTAAGTACTAATATAAATTAAGAATCGGATTCATCTTTAGATTCCTGTGCGTTGGCACTTGGACATTTGCCGATCTCGACATCAAAATCCAAGAATTTATCTGGTTCGCAGTGCCTGTTTTTGAAGCGAAGGAAGTTGAGTGCTTGGTCCAGGGTCAGGTGGAAGCAATCTTGGCGACTCACGTTTAGAGAGGAGCTCTCGAGGTCGCTGTGCGTGGCTCGCGCGTATTTGAGGCTCCTAGAGTTGTGCTGCCCTTCTACGGTGACCTGGTGTTACAAAGGAAAGATAGAATAGTATGTGGATACACGAATGAGGACTTTTTATGGAATATGATTAATTATTATTCTAATATTGGAGCATCGTCAGACAGCGGCAAGCAAGATAACGCAGACGGTAGGAAAAAGCACATTGGACATCACCTTGTAGGATAGTTGTTGCAAACTACGAGCCTTTATTTACATTAAAATTAAATTGTAATTACAATGATCGACGCGCTCTCGTGACATGCATCGACAATGATTCAGCTTTGATAGAATGAGATCTTTGAGAACTATTATAACTGCCCCGTTGGTTTTTCCATTAATATGGAATTTCTTAGTAACAGTCCGGAGTTTGGAAGTTGGCGGTGTGATACCCCCGTGCCTCGGTGCGCACGTTAAGCTGTTGGTCCTACGTCTGATCTCTCTCCGGTCGTGTCGGATTGCCGTCCCATCGGTCTATGAGAGTGAGGGAAGAGAGAGTGCACCTGTGTCTGCGCACACACGCCTGCACTATAATATCTCCCGCACCGAAGGCTAGTCTCCTTTGAGATTGGCCGCCGTGGCCGTAATACGGTCTGGAGGACTATGTAAGGGAGATCTAGAAATGTGATAGGTCTATGATAGTTTCAACATACCTCGTAAGTATAATGTTTAGCCTTACGCTTGGGCCCAATATAGGCCACATACACGATGACTCCCCACGTGCGTATATCTACATCCACGCGTAAATGGAAGTACTCGTCCAGCGCCATGATGAGCCAGGTGTCGTGCTGCTCGGAGTTCACCTTCATTGAGAACTTGTGCTTCCGACCGATCTTCACGATCGGGAGGTGTTTGCACTGGAACGATGTTGGATGGTAAGAATTATCACAAAAGACGTTTATTCAAACTAGGCTGAGAATCGGCACTTTTCGAAAGTCAAAATTATATAAAACAGTCCCCCAAAATGCCGTGGACGTAGTCGCAGCGGCAAAAATGTCGAATTTCTTAATTTCAGTAAAGCAGATATTTAGTGTCTTCGTTAATAGAATAGTATGCCATTGAACAAACGTTGGGTTTTACTTAAGCTTTAAACAGATTAAAAGACAAATCTAGCAAAGAAAAGAATTGTTTTTTATTTTTTTTTTAACTTTGGATTAAGTTAAAAAACGTTATACCAAGCCAACAAATGAGTTTTGAACCTTATGGAGCAGGTAATTTGTCCTCAATTTTTAGTATCTATTATATCTTTACGTATAAGTTATAAATTTGATTTCATCATTACGATAAGAGATAACATAATAAAATAAAATGTTTTATTGACATAAAAAAGGTTACACAGGTTAAAGGTTAGGGACATTTTAATTTGAAGCCCTGACTCCTGAGCTGGGTGGTTTTACACCTGTGTTACAGGAGTCATAGACAGACACCGATCGCTGTACAAAGAGTGCTACAAGGATCTTTTGGCACCTATACGACATTGATAGTTGTTGGTAAACATTTCGTAAAATTTACATTATCATTGTGTAGCCTTGTAGCGTTGTAGGTTGTAGGTAGGTATCGGGGTCTCACTGTTACCTGGAAGTGATGCGCGAGCTCATGATGCGCCAGCGGCGGATGCCTGGCACAAGGCGGCGCGGGGCAGTGGTAGCGGCGCGCGCCGCAGGACGCCTCGTGCGGCGCGCGCCGGCGCAGGCGCACCTCGCGCCCGCAGCCGTGCCGGCACGGGTAGCGCAGCATCTCCGCCACCTGGGAACAGAGAAACTGCTACTCATGTGCTTCTCCAGCCCACCACGCGTGCTAGTTATCATAAACACTGATTACTCGATTTAAGCCAGTTGTTTTTTTTTAGTTTAAAGTCTATTGCTGATGGAAAATCCCATCCGGGACACTGCTTGTACATGTTATAAATTAAAGTCGTTTTCGTGTGTCTGTGTGACCAAGTTCCTCTTCTAAATTAGGCAACGGATTTTGATGTAGTTTTCACCATCATTTTAAAAAAATATTCCGGAAGGTTATTTATTTCTACAGTAATATTAAACTTACATATAATGAAGAAATCTACATATTCTGACAAGTCGTAAAAACTGTGCGAAGCACGGGCGGGTCGCCAGTATCATTATAAAATACGATTTTAGGCCCGATTTAACTAAAGTTCTAATATTGTTTTACAGTCGAAATTAGAAACTCATGTCATGGACATAATGTAACGCGATTTGTGCATGTCTTATCTTATTACTATGTCTTGTACAATGAACTAAACTAAACTATCACAAAAAATTCTTATTTTTGGTTAAGAGAATCCTATAAGCTATTCTGCAAACAAGATTCTCTAAACTTAAAAACAATTTTGACACAACGTATATCGAGTTTTACAATCGCTAAATTGGGTAGACCATAGACCAAGATTTGTCGGAAAAGAGTGAATGAAACGCAATACATATATAATTTATAATAAACGAAAATATACGATAAACAATAAGTGCAAAAAAAACCTGAGTAAAATCAAATAATGAACTTTAATTGTTTATAAATAATTATTTTAAATGAAATATAGAGCTTAGTGACGGCGTAAAACTAAATTGTACTTTAAATTTTAATAAATGATGCAATAACCCTGAATTTGTTTTTATTATCTGTGACCAATGTGATCCTGTTAGGGTTGTACTTCCGACGTTTGGCTCCCAAACTGGAGCGGGCCGGGGCTGCTTTGAAGCGGCTCCTGCCCAATCTAGGGGGTCCAAACGCCTCCTGCCGGAGGCTATACGCGGGGGTCGTGCGGTCCATGGCCCTTTACGGGGCTCCGGTTTGGGCGCGTTCATTGAGGCGGCGGCCAGCCCGCCGGTTGAACGCGTCCCAGAGAGTCATGGCCACCCGGCTGGTCCGGGGATACCGCACGATCTCCGGTGAGGCGGCGAGCCTTCTTGCCGGATTACCGCCATGGGATCTAGAGGGAAAAGTCCTCGCGCACATCTGGGAGTGGCGCGAGGAGTCGAAACGCCGGGGCGTAACTCCGTTTCCGCGAGAAATCGCGGCACAGCGAACAGAGCTCCGGCGGGATCTCATGGCGTCATGGAGAGTGCGATTGTCGCAACCCAGTGCTGGGCACGCCACTATTGCGGCGATAAGTCCCCTCTTTGAGAGAGGCGGAAGGTGAGGCGCCACGGCGTCCTCACCTTCCGCCTAACACAGGTCCTCACCGGACACGGTTGTTTCGGGAGGTTCCTCTTTCGTATCAGGCGGGAGGAAACGCCCGGGTGTCATCATTGCGTGGATCGCCCGGAGGACACGGTTGAGCATACGGTGGAGGTCTGTCCGGCTTGGGCAGAGCATCGCCGTGTCCTCGTGGAAGCGATCGGCGGCGGGGATCTCTCGCGTCCGGCCCTGGTCCAGGCCATGGTACAGAGCGAGAGGGCATGGGAGGCCGTCACCTCCTTCTGCGAAGCAGTAACGCTCGCGAAGGAGGAGGCAGAACGCGTGAGGGAGAGGCAAATTTCGCGCCCTCACGCCCCTAGCCGCCGCAGGAGACGCCCTGGGCGTCGGGAATCGCAGGCCGATTCCCGGCCACCGTAGGCGCGGGCTTGCAGACGGTGAGCAATGGGTAGCTCGCCGTCCGATAAGGACCAGGCCCGGGTCGACGGCGCGTTGTGTTCCACGCGCGCCTCAAAGAGATGTCAGCAAGTGAAGGGGTCCGAAAGGACCAATGCCTGCCGGGGTTGCGGGAAAGTCCGAAAGGGATACCGTGGCCCCTGGCAACGTACAGGCAATGGAAGGAACACGGGTGGGTTTTAGTCAGTAAGAGTCTGACACGCCCTCCTGCTCCGCCCAGAGCAGGAGAAGTTATTTGATAATTTCCCACCCAACAAAAAAAAAAAAGGGTTGTACACCGAAAACGATTTAGAACTATTTTATCGGTTTTCAATATGAAAAAAAACTTTGAATTTTATTCAAATTGACAAACAGCATTCAACAAATTGATTCAGGTAGCATGATTATCTTGCAATTTATTTCAGCGTATTATAGCTTATTGTATAATAAAAATGTGATCTCGAGAAAAGAAATCCAGTTTTTCGTTCAGTAAGTTGAAATCTCCGGTATTCTCGTCGCTGTAAGAAAGTCCTATCAAGGACATCTTGAATTTGTCTGATTATCTGTTTGTTGTTGTTGTCATGTTAATTGGTTGGTGGTCTTCAGCATTAGCAAAGATTATAGTAATTATTTATTAAGGAAGTCTTCAGCATGTCGTCGAACTTGTCAAATGGGTTGGAACGGTCTCGAATTCTTTCCAACTGAATCCTTACTTGATAGTTTCTAAAAAATTGTTATTTCTTATTTCACATAATCTGAAAGTGGATTTATACACTTTTTTTCCCAATCATAATGTTCAGTACAAAAATCCTTAAATGTTTTCAAGAATGCATTTCTTATTGTATTATAATAACAATAATTTTATTATTTATTTTTGCCGAATCGACAACAGCTGCAATCACATAAGCTTCCATAATGATTTTTAAAGATTTTCCATACTAACAAGTATTCAAACTTTCAAGAAATAGAAGAGAAAAATGTGCTTTGTAAATTTTAGTTCCTGACAACTAATTTTATTTCACACCTTTTTAAATTTTAGGTACCAAACGTCAAATTCAGAGTAGCAAAATTGCCATTTTCACTAAATTGAATGACATTAGTGCTGTCAAACTATATTATAGTTAAGTTGTGTTACTTGAGTCAATTTCAGAATGGGATACGTCGTTTGACAGGACTAAACTAAATTTGGGGAATTTTTTGTCTAGTTTGGAGAATTTTGTGAGGAGAGAGTCGGCACCATTATTTATTTTTATTTTAGTTAAGGCTGTCTTGAGACAGGCAACTGAAGGAACACGGGTGAGTTAGTAAGTTAAGTTCTTTGATAATTTCCCATCCAAAAAAAAAAAAAGCAGCTACCTTAACAGTTGTAGCTACAGGAAAACGGTCTTAGGAGACTGTCCTTAAATTTTTGAGACATTTTGACCAACTGAGGTTTGAGTGAACACTCTCCCGACCTCTCAAGACCGTTTTCCTGTAGCTACAACGGTTAACGGTTCTTACTGTCCCATCTCAAAAATCCATCCATTCACCGTCGTAATGTCAATACCGCAGAATGACATTCAGCCATAGCCTTTACATGTCAGATCGAATTAAAAATGTGACTTTTTTTTTTTATATTGCCCAGGCCTTTAAAAAGGTAAGGTTCATTAATGTCAACTCGGCATTGAGTCAAGGTATACGCCATTTTAATCTTTGTCATCAAGTAATTAAATATAGTTTTCTATGCAATAGTCTGCACAGTGCCGTAGCTTCAAAAGGCATTACGTGTCTTGACTTGATAAAGGAAAGAATTTGAAAACTGACTTAGATATAAAAGACTTGACTGTACATACTAACACCAAAAAACTTCTAAAAAAATACATACCCCTTCCATAGCCCTGTTTCGCACTGACGAGAAAGTAGTACGGCAAACGGGACATGACGCGAGCCGCGTGCGACAGCGACTGCACACCAGGTGACCGCGTCGGCACTGCGAGATGGGTGGCTCCATCCATTCGAGGCACACCGGACATTCCAGCAAGCGTAGGAGACTCTGCGATAAACGTACGACACTTTATAGAGAGTTGTCACTGGCACTGGATCCCTAATATGCATGTTTGTTTCCACTAAATCAATAAACGACACGCATTCACATAGTTGAATGCAATAAATTTGCAGGGTATAAATATTAAGGTATTTTAAGAAATGAATTTCTGTATTTTTAAAATTCTTTAGAATATAAAAAAATACTTGAAAAAAACTTACATACAGTTTCATATAATAAACTATTTTATTTTATAATTTTTCTCAAATCCAAGCCAAACTAAGATGATAAATGTAAATGGTTACATGTTTTAATAGACGAACATGTTTTTTTTTTTTTTAAGTATAAGCACTCACTTGATTGAACTCTTGCACAGAATATGGCTCTGCATTTTCATCAGTTGCTGAAATATTGAGAAAAAATATTTATGTATAGGTATGATTTATAGAATTTCTCGACATTCATGCTGCATGCTATTAAATGCAGTACCCGGGCTGTAATACAGAGTGTATCAGAAAGGTCAAATTCGAGAAACATCGTAATCGAGAAAAAATAATCAGCCCTTAGTTGATTGTTTTTTCTCGATTACGATGTTGGTCCCATGGAAAGTTGTTCAGTTTGATGGTCTGTACCACACCCTTAAATCTGACCACACCTTTCTGATTAGAATTGGGTAGGTTTTCTGATAAAATTTAGTTAAGTATGAGTGACAGGACGGCGAGCGAACTACAATGCCGAACTTTTATAAACTCGATGTGCAATATTTACGCCCGGTATTATAGTAAAATAATAATAACAAACCATTTATTTCAAGCGACGCAGGCCCATAGACAAATACCTTAACCTAAACATACATATTTTTATTATAATATCATTAAATTATTGTACACGAAGTGATGACAGTGTCCGCGTCGTGGTGTCGCATAACCATCCACGAAAACGTCGGTACGCCTTTACACACCTTTCGGCCAAAACTGTTATTTGATGAAGGTTTCCAGGTACACTACTTCTTACTGTAATCAAACGATAACTTACTTTCCCGTTTCCTCTTAACGCCATGGAAGGGAGATTGTTGTTGCGAAGTCTCGACATTCTCATCACAATTTGCAGCACCCTGGAAAGAAAGCTGTGCTGGTTAATATGGACCTACATGTAAAGTTTATTGACGATTCCGGGGCAAAGCCTATTTTAATCCAACCAGAAATTCTAAAATCAATTTTATTTACACAACGGTAAAGTTTATATTTATTTAAGTGGAATTAACGTGAATTGGAAACAAGGATTTGAATAAACTATATCTAATTTGCCTCTTGTAGCGAAAAAAAAAGGTATTGTGCGCTATTTTCGAAGCCCAGGCAAAGTGCTTCAGAATATTGAGGACCCGGAACCCGGATATTTGTGAACAACATTACATTTTTTCTGTTCCTCTCGTCGAGAAAATGAGCCCTAAATGCGTTGATAGGCATTAAAATACGTATGTTTGATATTTCCCGGCGTAGATTTGGTGAAGCGAAGATCAGCGCAGTTTTTCCTGCCAAACAAATATCAATATTGCGCCTTTTAAATTAAGTCGAAAATATATAACTTTAAACGCATACTTCCTTCCGCATTGACGCTCTCTCGGTCTAACGGAAGTTTATTTATTTACAATTTTATTTCAACTTCCGTAAGGTTGATATTTGTTTCCAGTGGAAAATCAGTGGAATCCAGTGGAATCCGTGCTATTCTGCGCTTCGACAGATCTGCGTCAGCCTTAACAAGCACTTGACATCGGACACCGAGAGTAATATACTTCTGACGAACCAGCAAGTCAGGACACGGGCTAACTTAGCATTCGCTTCGCATAAAATGGGACCACGTCTATGATAAGTGAAAACAAAAAACGGTTTTTTGTTTTCACTTTTGAAGCCTTATAGTCCTGTAAGTGTAGAATTAGCTAGAAGCCAACAAAGCACTAAGCTTGATCTTAGATAATTTACATGTATTTACATGTATTACACTTTACCAATTTTTGAGTTATACAACTTGTCACAGACTTAACGCACACCACCAAACGCCCCAATTATAATATTATGTTAATACTGAATTTTTATATTATGTATAAAAAATTGTTTATTTATTAAATTAGATAATGATTGTGAATGAAAATTGTAGTCACATTGCAAATCTACTCCATCCCTCGGCAAACTTCGTGTTTCGTCAGTCGTCGGATTTCTATCAGTTGCCCTTTGCACTTGGTGCAGACCGGACTCTCAATCGACTTGGAAGTATATAGAGTTGTTAATACTATTTTAACTTAATGTAATTTATTTTAAAAATGGGAGGAATGCTGCTAAAGTCGCAGGCACGACAGATAATTTTAAGCGTATACTTGTATTTTTTACAAGAAGCCGATGGATTCAAGAAAGAAAGCTATGGTTATTTTCCAAAAGTTCAAAAACGTGTTTCTGAAGCTTGTGGTGTTTCAGTCGGAACTGTAAAGAATATTGTAAACGATAATTATAAGATAAAGTAGTTCCCATCACCAAAAGGAGTTAAAAAGATCAAACAATTTCGTTTAAATTTGGACGGACGGATTTGGATGATTTTCGATTTTCATTTACGCTTTAAGGAATTACCTTGTTTGAGGACTGTAAAATCGAAGTTGGTTGAGGGTATTTAATTTGGAGGCATGAAAAATATTTTGAAAGGTTATTGGTTTTCGATATAAAAAAAACAGAAAGCAATCGGGAAATACTAATTGAAAAGCATGATATTCGCCTTAAAAGGCTTAAGTATCTCCGAGAAATTTAAAGGATGGGGGCCGATGGCAAAAATATTGTCTTCATGGATAAATCATATGTGCATACGTCGCACTTGAAAGGGAAATCTTGGACAGATAAAAATAAAAAAGGTGTAAAGAAAACAATTTCGAAAGGAGAACGTATAATCATCGTTCACGCTGGCAATGAAAAAGGTTTTGTTCCAGGTGTACTGATGTTGCACAAATGTATTGATAGTGACGGCGATTATCATAAAGAAATCAATGCCGATCGATATCAAATTTGGCTGCGTAATCAGTTAATACCAAATCTACCAGCTAATAGTGTTTTAGTAATAGATAATGCACCATACCATAATAAATTATTAGTTAAACCCTCGAACTCAAACAGTACTAAACCACAAATTATAGCTTGGTTGCAGCGACATATCATTTCTCATAACCCAAACACATTGAAGATCGATTTATATGACATTGTAAAAAACCATAAAGAAAGATTACTCAGAGATTGCTATTGATCGCATTATGGAAGAACATGGCCATTACATTTTACGATCGCCCCATATCGTCCGGATTTTAATCCAATTGAAAACATTTGGTCTCAAATTAGAGGATACATAGCTATTAAAAATCTTGCAATTAATGTGATAACAATCAAAGAAATTATATTGGAAAAAATCAATATAATTGGCCCGGAAGAATGAAAAGAAAAAAGTATGTGATCATTCAATAAAATGTGGGGACGAATAAATAAAATTTGAACCAATGTCTGATTCACACAAGGAAAATTTTATAATAAATACCTGTTCGAGCAGCGAAGAAAGTGATTATTCATCAGCTACATCAGATGAAGACATTTTCTGACTGAATTGAAAAGATTATTAACCGGACAAATATTTATTTTAGTTTTGCATACCTACATGTCGAACATAAGAACCTCCTCTTTTTTGGAAGTCGGTCGAAGAATTTATTTCGTTTTATTTTGTTTATATTTTTATTAATTTCCGGTATACTATACATAATATTGAAAAGGAGTAAATGTTATTATACATACAGAACCTCCTTTTTTTAAGTCGGGTGAAAACGAATATAGTTTTACAGCTCTATATGTATAGTTCACACGGAAATCAAAACAAAACAACACAATCAACAAGTACTTTATATACTTAGTTCTAAATTGATTATAATCGAAAATTCTAATAATTGATGGACATGGAAATTAGCATTCGTGTTCTAAATTCAAATGATTATAATCGAAAATTCTAATAATTGATGGACATGGAAATTAGCATTCGTTTGTATTCGGAAATGCGATGATTCCCGAGGGACATTAAGAAAATAGTTGTACTGTAGGTACTTCGTCCATTTTGGTTTTTTTTTTTGACTGTTCAGCGGAAGCGTGACTGGAATTTCCGTAGTGTTAATTATTTTTGGAATAAAAAATGACCTTTATTAAAAATGACAAATCTATTCAGTAACTGATTCTGAACAAACTACTTTCATAATAGTAATTCAGTTACACATTGAATAATCTAAGTCGATTTTTGATTAACCGTTTATATTATAACAAAAAGGTCCTAAATAAATTTTGGTCACACTGGAATTTGAGCCACTATGCCACTGATAATGTTGGGTTTGTGTTTCCAAAACTTGATAATTATCTGAGATTCTGAATTCAAATAAACAGAAACTTAAATATAAATAATAAGTTTTTAATAAAACATGTATTACGGCGACTTGTCTTGCTGAACCAGATGTTAGTAAGTTGTTAGTATACCTACGGCTGGCCCTTAGCGTTGTAAGCGTGATAATATTATGATCCTCTCAGGACTTTCAATAGGAATGATAACTAAAAATTTGTTTTGGACACTTTTTTTTTTACGTAATCATAAGATTACAGCGATACATTGAGCTAAAATGTGTCGTGACGTCACTCTTATGTAGATTTTATACTTTGTTGTGACGTAGCGAGCCCCACTCTCCAACTTTAATGCGTTTTATGTAAGTTTTTTTTATTAATATAATAAAGCAAAAAATACGTAAATAATTGGTTAGTAGCAATCACCATCTTCCAAAGGATTAAAAATTCAGATGTCAGAAATTGTTCCAAGCATGAATCATTTTGGCCATTGTAACGTTCCATTTTTTTTATAAATAATAAATTGTATTAAATAATTATTAAAACCTTAAAACTAGGCTTCTTTTAATTTTTATATTTGTTTACTAATTTATAATAAAACCAAATTGCCAATACAGTTGGTCAGTTAGGGTTAGCGATCCCCTGTTCCCTCTCCCCTGTCACCGTCCTGGCAAGCCCGGCCGTCAATCTGTGCGCGCCGGCTCGACACACCGTCACATGCTGGCTAGGGAGGCTCACGCTCGCTTCGTTTATTCTCAGCGGCGCGACATGTGCGTGCGGCCCTCCCCGACAGCCAGGCTTGTCTCCATTTGCAACGGTTTCTTATTTTATAATTTGATTACGTAAATAGTCATGAGTCCTACCTAAACTCAGGGTTATCCCCATATTGGGTAAGTGTTGAACAATGTCGCTTTATATATATATATATATATTTAATTTTGCCCCACTCTAGGAATTTCTCCTGTATTGTGGGTGCGTTTACAAATTTAATTTATTTAAACTCACATACACAAACAGCCAGACCCGGAACAACTACTTGTAGGTCATACAAATATTTGTTCCGTGCAGGAATCGAACCCGCGACACGCAGTGCAGCAGTCAATCGCTTAACCACTGCGCCAACCGTGCCGTCATATTGCGTGTATGTACCTACATATTATCTAGTTCAACTTAGGCCTTGTGCCTCTTTGCTTATAATCTGTATTGTATTAAATTAGTATGCCTTCCGCCTAATTAATTCTCTATGCAACCTATTTGCCATTAGCTCTGCTCATTTTATATTTATTTTCCATTTTCAAAATGTGCAAGTCATGTCGTGCTTCTCAGTTCCATTCACTCCATGTAAACTCCGTACTGATTGTGATATCCACACACCACCTTCATTAGCGCACTAGTACATCTCTCTTTGCTTATGCTTTGGTGTCACAATCAGCGGAGATGACTATAGGCCATCTTGTGACACGCTAAACGTTATATTCAGGGTCCAAAATTCCGGTTCACCTACCGGCCACATCCAAAGCAAAGCTTATCAAGATCCACAAATATCGGTGGCATCCGTACATTATTTTACGGGCCACGACCTTCCGGCATATGCTATTGCCGTCGAGCTCCGTACCGGGTTCATATTTACCCGTGCGGCCCGCGCGACCAACCGCCGACCGACCCCATCCCTGGTCATCGTGTCACCAGGCTGAGCCAGGAGAGTACTGCGCTACTCCCGAGGGAATTAAGGGAATCTTGTGACCATCCTCGTATTATTTTTATAAATATACATTTTTTATGATGATAAGGTTACGTGGTCTCATTATACCCCCACGTAAACCCTTTCCATCACACCATAAAACTTCGCTAGTGAACATTCGCTAAGCAAGAAGATACGTACGGCATTGCCTTCATTGATGACGTTGGGCTCTGTAGCGTCAGTCTCGACGTCTGCGGCGGGAACGTTGTCCGTCTCGTCCGGAGCATCTACTTCCATTACCTCTTCTTCCAGAGATATAGCCCCGGCTGACGCATTGTGTGTTGGCGCTAAAAGGTATTGAAGCTGTAGTTAGTGCATTTTATCATGGGATTCTAATTTCATTGAATTAATTGGAATGGTTGACACGCTTTCGTGAAATTCATCATCTTATAATATTCAACATAGAGGGAGTCAATGATATTATAAGTAAAAAGAGATAGTTAGGTTAGCTCTGCAAGTGACACGTTGAAACTAGGCTAGGTAGCACACCCGAACTCTATGTCGCCACGGCGCAGCGTCAACAGAAGCAACATATATGCTTGTCTCTTTTTCGCTTCTGATAATTACGAAATGCCATCTTACTTCCACGTGTAATCATTGGACAATTTCAAGTGCCCCCCCCCCCTGCCAGTTATATGGTTGGTTTTGGATGTGTGAAAAAATTCACGGCAGTATATGATGAAATTAAAAGAAAAACTATCACAGCTAAGTAGGTTCTACAAGTTAACGAGTAATAATCGACCAACTTACATTTACAGTTGCAAAAACATGTTCTCCCATATATTCCGTATTGGAGAACATGTTTTTCAACTACAATGCTAAGTTTGTTCTCGGGATAAATTCATCCCAATGACGGAACCCTTCGTTACTTATAATATCATTGGAGAGAGTGCAAAGAAAATGGATACTGCAGAACTTTGTCCTTTTTATTTCAACAGAAAAAAGGTCTAGACTAGGCTTTTTAGCATCCCCTCTGGAGGCTAAAAAGATGGACACTGCAGAATTTTATCCATTATTTTTAAAAAACGTTATCATTGAGAAAGACTAGCCTATAGATAGATAGACTTTTCTCTATTGGTAAATTTTTTGTCGTTGTTACTTTGGCCACCAGGCAGCTTTACTTGAACTATAAACAACATTAAGGAGTTCTACTTTATGAAGTTCCATGTATGACGTTAGACTTACTTACACCACAAATTCTGTCTCTGTCATCTGGTTTCTTTTTTCATTTTTGGTGCGAGTGGGCCTAGATTCATAAAAAAACTAACTTTCATTATTCTCTTCCTCAGCATTGTTGTCATGTGTCTGCTCAGCAGCTGGTGCTGCATCGGGCACCGCCTCAACATCTATAACATATCGTCCATGTTACAAGTGCGATATTATAAACTTTACGTACAAACGAGTTCGGACTTTAGTGCAAGTTTAAACCTTCAAGCCCGTTATTGTATTTAGAACTTTATTCCGAGTACAATAAAGTTCTTAATACAAAACTGACAGCTTAGGACTTTTGTATTTAGAACTAGAGCGAGAAGTCCAGCCGTACGTAAACGAGCTTTCAAAACGAGTAAGTGCCGATGCTTGCGAACGGATTTCTCGCATTACTGAGTGACGTCGTCTGAATGACCGCTGGACGACGGTATGTTTATGTTATGCTTACCATCGTCAGACTGGTCCACGTTGACGTAGTGGTGCTGGTCCGGTAGCGGCGGGCTGGTATCGATGTCGGCTGTGGGAGCCGGGCGCGGCACGGTGCGGTAGCGGCCGCTGGACGACGATTGTGGGTCGGGCACCGGTAGCACGTCGGGCGGGTTGGCTGAGGGTGATGCGGGAGAATAAATACAACACTCTTACTTTTATTAAAACATGCAAAAATGAAGTTTAGGACAAATGTCCCACTTTTAAGTATACATGAGTCAAATTAGTTGCTACGTCCGAATAGGGCGAACCTTACTGCCAATTAATCCAGTTATAATAATTTAGTGATAGTCGTTCGTCACGCATGAATAATCTATAACAATGTATCAGCCAATGTATCAGTAAAGTGAAATTTGGTAGTAAACTACACAAACAATGAGAAATTACTACATCTTCGTCGCAAGCACTTTACAATTATAAAATACTCAAACTTGTGTTCCGATCATTTTAGAGCCCTATAGGAATGAAAGATTTTTTACAAGGCTAAGGTAAAAACACAATATTTTTAGTGTACTTCTAAAAGTTTATTGTAAGGTATTTCGATATCACAAAAACAAATCTGTTTGAAATACTTATGTGCATGTTTTTAATATTTTTATATTATTTTAATCTGCATTTATCCGCTTGTTTGTTTATAGTCCGAGGGTCGCGGGGCGCTCGCTTGTTCATGTGGTCTAACAGAGATACCCGTTGGACACTCTAGTATCCGCCGAAACAAGCGACGGCCGGACACTATATTACCCGAAATTTGTTCTTCAGCGGCTGTTTATCAAGAAATCAAGAAAGGATAGAAAATGCGTTGAAGCGAGTAAATGTAAAGGTTAGAACGGAATAGACATAATATTCAACATGTACCCGTTGGACACTCTAGTATCCGCGACACAAACGACGGCTTTTTCCCCATGGATACTATATTATCCAAAAATCAGTTCAGCGGGTATACAGAGTGGATTTTTGAGATGGGGCAGTAAGGGCAGCTACCTCAGCCGTTGTAGCTACAAGAAAACGGTCTTAGGACTGTCCTTAACTTTTTGGAACATTTTGATCTGCATTAAAAAAAAATGAAAAAAAAACTACAGTCAGCAAGAAAATGGGCAGTTTACACAAAATTTTTGTTGATGCCAATCGATCCTGTTTCTTATAAGGATCAAAAAACTCTATCGGACCAACGGAGGTTTGCGTACTAGAAAAGTCAGAAATCGCGAAAATCTTTTTCCATACTTTATTTAGGTAGGAAAAAAAGTTCCAACTTACATTTTTATGGTAGACAGACTATCCGAAAATAAATTTGCTTTGAGAACAAAATAGTTTGTTGCATGTGATTTCCGACGTTCTGAGAAAAAAATTACCTCAAATAATTTTAAACCTCCAAACTTGTATGGGAAATGTTAAAAAAGACTGTCCGTTAAAAAAGTCAGAAAACGCAAAAACACTTGAATGGAAAAAGTTTTTCAAAAGCAACAAATTTTGTTCTGAAATAAAACAAAATTATAACGCATATTCGCTCGAAATTTGAAATATCATTTTTTTCTCCTTATTTTCGGCCAGTCTATCCATCGTAAAAAGTAGTTTGGGAGTCTCTTTTCCTACGAAATGTATCAGAAAAGTTTTTTTTGCGATTTCTGACTTTTCTAGTACGCAAATCTCATAGAGTGTTTTGATCCTTATAAAAAATAGGATCGATTGTCATCAAATATTTTTTTTAGAAAACTGTCTATTTTCTTGCTGACGACGATCAACATGTCTCAAAAAGTGAGGGACAGTCTTCGAAGACCGTTTTCCTGTAGCTACAACTTGCTTTGTTTACGTGTTGCCTAAGTTGCGACACCTGCAGTCTCAGCTTTCCGTAAGATTCCCTATTGACAGCCACTAGTTTATTCATATCACATTTTTGAGGTCGGATCAGACTGGTTTCTTCTCATACATCTTTATTGGCCATCATCTCGGTATTCACCCGTTTTATACCCCAATAATATCATCTTTAACGATTACCAATGCAACTATAAAACTGAAAATATTGCAACGTGGCTTCACAGCGGGCCCTATAATAATACCAGCGCTGAGGTATTTTTTTTTTAACATAAAGAAAGAAAGAAAGAAAAGTAGGTTTATTTGTCACAGAGACACGTGCATACAAATAACAAAAATATAAACAACAGAAATATTCGGCAGCTGCACGTCATGACTGTGACAAGTAGGCTTCCACTCAGCATAATTCTGTGCTATGAGGGACCCACAGCACAGCGCTGACTTTCAGTGGCAAATAAAATAAGTGGCAATATCGTAGCATTATGCTAAAATAGGAGCGATTTTGGCCTTGCACAGCTCTTTTTTTGTTTTCCATTATTTTTCTAGATTTAAATGTTTCTTTTTTTACAGATATATTTCCTGCGTGCGTGCCCCAAATAAAATATTTTTCTTTATTTCACATACCATTTCTAGTGTATCCGGGCAGGGAACTACGGCCTGGCTGCGACCGGCTGCAACAGTTGTTGTAAGTCCTGGACCTGGCATTAGAAGCCGCGGCCGGCAACGACGGCGTGAACAGCGGGCTTCGAGAGGAACCGGCACTGCCTGGGAAACCTGATGATGGTTTAGATTAGCGGTTAAATTACATTGTACTTATGGGTGCAGTTAAAACTAAACTTTAAATCAATAACAACTGAACTGTTGCGTTCAGTTGTTATTGATTTAAAGTTTAGTTTTAACATTCAAAACCTGCGTGCGTGAATAAAGTTGGAACTTTGACCTTCAATATCTCCGTAACCAGAAGGTTCCCAAGTATGGTCCAGTACACAAAAATGATCACAATGACGGGTATAATAAATGACTCGGTTTCATTTAGCGCCTTTTTACACCCATTTATGTATATTCAGCTAACACTAATTACATAGATATGGTTATGTCTACTATATATCAGTGATTTCTAACATAATTGTAACACAGTGATTAATAACTGTTTGAGTCTTGGTTAAGATTTGTGGCTTAATTGGAAACCCTTTTATATTTTATCACTAGCTGTTGCCCGCGACTTCATGATACGATCCAGGATGAAAGTAGCCGAGTTCCTTCTCCAGATGATGGCCTACCCATATGCCAAATTTCCGTACCGCCGTTTTAGCGTGAAAGCCTAACAAACAAACTCACTTTCACATTTATAATATTAGTTAAGATTCCACAATATTTTCTTGTTTTACTCTAGAAAATAGAAGTTTGTTTATAAGGATTTCGCCGTTTGCGAAGGCGTTTCGGCGTTTGCAAAGTAAAACCTCTACTGAAAATTAACATTTCGATGTCTCGTCGTATTTTATACTAATAAATAAATGTGACCAACGTGTCATAGGCGCTATTGCACCAGTAATCACTAAATACGTTTAGCGTTAAACCTATTTAAAAAAGGCAGTGTATAGAGTGCCGCTAGCGGCATAATAGTGGCGCTGCCTCGGCCTGGCTAAAGTGCTGTAAGCATTGCATTGTCGTTGTCACTGTTACTTGTTATTTTGTTTGATTGTTGCGGTTAGTTTGCTGTAAAACATTATATTCTCTTGTGCCTAAACGGACCCTGGCATTGTGTGATCACAGTTCTAACCTAATCTAACCTACCTTTCAGCCATTTTCATTTGCTAAGCCAAGGGGTTATGACTACACTTAAGTTTAGCCGGCTATAGATGAAAGAAATTAATATTAGCCTCTCCTCAAAAACAAAATAACAAGTGACAGTGACAATGCAATGCTTACGGCACTTTAGCCAGGCCTTATCCGACAGGGATAAGGTGCCGCTAGCGGCACTCTATTAAAAAAATATTCTGTCATTGTCATCTTCAAACGATTGACAGAAATATAACGATGTTTTAAATTCGTTTAGTGGTCCGTGCAAGCGGGCCTAAGAGTAGTGACACTAGTGGCAATAGCGTAGCCTCCAAATAAGGTTACTAACGGCGCGAGGGGGTTGGTTGCATGTGTGCGCCTTGTTTGCACTGCGTCAAGCTGTGGAGGTTGCGAGTCAGTTTCTTGAACGCCAGGATGCGCTGTATGTCAGCTGCTGACGTGTTCGGGCGCTCGCTGCGACGCGTCTCGCGTATTTCGGAGCGCGCGGGGATCGCTGGCCGCGTCACGTATGTTAGAGGCACATCGCATAACCTGGACCTGGGTGGATAAATGATTTTATTTCTGTAAGTAGGTTTACAAAACTTTTACACGTCTGTTTCGCTGGTCTAAAGGTCGCAAGCGCCACTGCTGAGCATGAGGGTTCCATTACCCGGGTCGGGCAAAGTAATGAGTTTTTCTATCTGGAATTTCTCAGTTGCAGCCAGGAGTCTAGATTTGTGCCCGGTTGAGTGCAATAGGCTCGCCCCCTATTACATGGGACTTAAACTTAACAGGCAAATTGTGGGTGTACTAGAGGTACAACTCTGACTAACCCTTCGGGGAAGACAAGCCTGATGATACTTCAACTGATGAGACGAAATTCAAATCTTGTATAAAACGCACACTATGTAGGCAGGCATATTATAAGTTGGGGGATTACATAATTGATAAAAATGCTTGGCTCATTGCTGGTCTTGCTCCACAAGCATAAACTAATTAGCATTTGAAAATACCGTTGGAGCTGCTGAAGATGTTAAAAACTATCTTTGCATTGTATAAATTCAATGTCTTAGCATTGTATAATTGCATAGCATATGTGTGAGTACTATGTACCGACTATAAAGCTACCATTTAGGTACTGGGTATGTCTTTCATTGACTTGAATGTGCCCTGGCTGAGATTATGTCATGCTCACTCTAATGTCTCGCTGGCGGTGGCGCGTGTGTTGGATCATTTAGCTCCCTTCAAAATGGTTGAGCTGAATGGTGCTAATCCATGCGTCATGTTCGTGAACGGGCGCCGTCAGTAGAGACTGGTCATCTCTTAGCTGCCATGGCTTATTTTAACTTTTGAATTGTTCTTTGTTTTTTATATTTTTATTACGGACGCTTTTGCTCTCACATGTATAATTTCAACATTAATGATGTAACCAATATTTTGTAGCAATGTTTTGATTTAAAAGAGTGTCCGTGGAGTTTCTTGCCCGTTCTTCTCCATAGGTACCTACTACGCTTTGGAATGGGCAACTAGCTTCATATTTCTGACTGACCGACTTCTTGACAATTCAAAAGTGCTTGTAAATGGTTTAATTGAAATAAATGCTTTGAGTTTGAGTTTTGAGTTTGAGATGATATGTTTATGTTTTACAAGTCAATAGTATTTATTTTCAAAACTGGCCAAGTGCGTGTCGGATCACGCACAATGAAGGGTTCCGCAGTTGGGATGAATTAATTTTATCCCAAGAACAAACTTAACATTGTAGTTGAAAAACAAATTCTCCCATACAGAATGCATGGAGGAACATGTTTTTCAAACGCAAAATTCAGTGATTAATATGTATGTACCCATGCCAAATTACAGCTTTCTAGTACTAACAGTCGCTGAGCTAAGCCGCGGACAGACGGACAGACAGACAGACAAACTCAGTCAGAATTCACAGTCTCTTTTAATGTTCAGACATAATCGTGATCAGATCATGTAAGGACCACGTAGATTAGTCTTCTAGATCTTCTTATTTCTGCTATCAGACTTTGCAAGTATTGGGGGAATTAATATTGAGTGCAAAAAGCTTCGATTAACAATACCAACAAAAATATACTAAAGTCACGACCCTTCAAATTTGTCGTTGGTTGACGTCGCATTTACGCCGCACAGTGTGGTCTGAAAATCGAGATCCATACTCATAGAAATAAAAGGCCAGGAATTAAAAAAAAATAATGTAATGTCTCTGGTATACCTCCCTATATGTGATATTAACGTATGTATGGTATTAGTAGCACCACGCGTGAGATTTTTTTTTTTTTTTTTGTTGAAGACACTTACAAGTTTTTTTTATTTTTATTGTAGGGAACTGTAGGGCTGGTTCTCACACGAGTTATTGTACCATAAACGGCTATCAAGGTGACATCCAATTCATGCAACTTTGGATACCGCTTTGCGCGTAGCAAAATTAAGAAATTTTAAATATTCGATATGTGATTTTTCAAATCATTGACGTGATTAAATGAAGTTGCCGATCGATTTACTTATACTATCGTTAGTTTATAGCCTACTTATGACTTTTATAATGAGAATAATAAAAAAAGATATTGATTAACATTGATATATTAAAAAACCCAAGATACGCACTAAGCGTCTCAAAAAGTCCGTAAAAAAGTGCGCACAATTTAAAATTGTGCGCTCATTTTAAATAGTATCGCGTCGCACGCGTCATTGACAGCAAGTTAAAACTGCCGAAGTGTTGCTTGAAAAATTTTAATAATATTACGTCAAGAACGTTAAAAAAGCATGGGATATCGTACTTTCGGTAAGTTAGTGTTTATTTATTTGTTTTTGTTGTTTTTATGACTAAATATAGAGAGCAATAGGTGATAATGATTTAATTTGTCTTAAAATTTCACTCAACAGTCCAAATATAATACGGCAAACATCAATAGCCGCTTTTTCAGTGTAAGAACAATGCATTACAACCTCCTTTTAATTTAGTCGCATAGTAAAAATTGACCCTGTTCTTTTCAATGGAGTCGATTTATTATTATGTTTTTTTTTTTAATTATGTTTATTAACTTTTATGTTTTTTTTATTTAGAACTAAATTAATATTTATATATAGTTTTGAACCGACTTCCAAAAGGAGAAGAGGTCATCCATTCGAAGATTGTTTTAAATGTTTATATATCGCTTACTTATTTTGTGGGCCAAATTGAGTAATAATTTTTATTTTCTATGTAAGAATAGTCGCCGGTTGTGCCTATATGAACATTATCATGACCTGATGATGAACTTGAGAGATACATAACGGAACTCTTCTTAGAACGATTGCAAATCTTTGGTAACAACGAATTTTGTTCAGTGTTGTTGATAACCGCATTCCTAAGTGGGGAGGAATGGGTTGAGGTATTAACTCGAGTTTTTTTAATGATTCCATTTATACATTTTATAATAATGTGGTTTTCGTTTTTAGGGTAGATATCTTATCTCGTATAAATTACTTGGGTGACTATTGAAACCACATTCCCAATATTCACAGAAATAAAATAAATACCAGAATCTGCATACTGTCCTAAGTATTATGATAATTATAATGTTTAAGTTTTAACCTAATTAGTTATTTAGTTTCGATAACAACAATACCTATTATTATAAAAGTATAAATATGTGTTTGGAACACACTTTTATATAAATTTAAAAAACTCTTTAAGTACTAAGTCAATTTATAAAAAATTAAAAGTATAAAAATATATTCCACTCCACTCTTTCACTTGATGCCTTGTTCTACCGGCAAATTTCGGTTCTACGTTTTTATTGGTTTATAAACATTGCTTTGTAAAAACAACTTTAAAACATGCGAGTAAGGTTGAATTTACAAAAAATTACGTTTATATCATGACTATAACTACTTATGTATAATTGGAGACAGTTTTGAGTGTTACTTTTGTTCGAGACTGTGCATCTAGGTTTTTTCATCAATGTTGTTTAAATACTTTTTTTACAAAATTGCATTCCAAGAACTAAGTAACTCATTTGTTAATCACCGTTGAGTTATAATTAGATACTAATGACATGAGCATTAACAGAGTTAGACTTATGTGTGTTTGTTGAGGAACTAATGGATCTCGTGTAATCGCACGAGACGTACATTCATAAAAAGTATGAGATTGCAACAGAACATAAAATGGCCTGAGGTCGTAAGGGAAAAAATGACCGCTTCTTTAGTGTCAGTAGAGCAGCAACCATGTTCCAGTTCTGACTTTTGTGTAAATGAGGGTGCATCAACATCCTACAGGCCGGAGACGTGCAGTGTTGGAACATCAACATCAGTTGTGAGTCCTAGAAAACTATTCGGAGAGCTAAGCCCGCTACAGAAGAGGAGAGTGGAACAGCTCCTAACGCATAACACTGAAAGCCTTGCTCATGCAACTGGTTTAAAAGCACAAAACAAGAATGTAACAGATATAATTTAACTGGTCTCGGAGCATCCCGAACAGGCAAATATAAAGGAATTGTTAAATCCAAAGAAAACTGTGCCTATATATTCCACTGATAAAGCTTTAGACCTCATTGAACCTTTCGTAGTGGCAGTATATAACATTAAGATCTTGTGCAAAAGAACAAGAAATACTACTGTATCCTTCTTATACTGGCATCTTTGAGGCGAAGAAGGACTGCTACCCCCCAAAAGATACCACAGACATCACGAAATGCGAGGTAAAAGTAAAGCTCCACGCGATTTTGGACAAAACCGTGGTTAGGCTTGGAAAATTCCTACGTGTGGAATCTTTGCTGCATGACAGAGTTGACACTTATATGCAAGTAGGGCTTTGATGGTGCTTCAGGGCAAAGTTTGTATTAGCAAACTATACCAGACGAAGACGATTCTAGTATTTTTATGTGTTCTTTTGTGCTCCTGCGCTTAGTTTGTGGCGAAGAAAAGGTATGAGACTCCAAAGGCATGTTCCACAATGTTCTGTAGACCAATCTATTTTAAGTTTTCAAACGAAAACAAGTTGAACATCGTGGAAGAAGAGGCTCTGATTAAGGCTGAGATTGCAGCACTGCAGCCTTCTACTATGGGAAGCCATGCTGTTAGGCACTCGATGCTTATGACCATGATAGATAACAAAATCACTTCACACCTATCAAATGTCTTATCGCAGACTTATGATATGTGTAAAACTACTCCTTCGGAAATGAATAAGTTGGAGAAGATCTCAGAGTGAGTTTTCAATAATTTAATAAATTAATGTCACTGTTCTGCAATATATATTCTTTTTACGAGTATTAACTTTCCAGAAAACCGGTTTCAACAGAAATATATCAGTATGGTTTATCTACTCTTCATGCTAGGATAAGGTGTATGGAGTGCCTACTCCATATTTCATATACACTGGACTTTTAAAACAACATGACTAGCGAGAGATGCAAGCAGTAAAGAGTCATTGAAGAGTAGAAAACAAATTATACAGCAGAAGTTCCGTGATGAAATGGGCCTCCTAGTAGACATCGTCAAACAAGGTGAGATAAAATAACAGTTATAACTTTTAAATCTACATTGTAAAGATCAAATAATTGAGATTCTCTAAAGAATTGAGTATTGAGTAAATCTACATTCTTTTCAAGAAAAAATATTCATTTTCTTTTCTGCACAAAGTCAAAAAGTATTTTTCTTTTGTTTTAAGTTCGGGAACTACAAATGATGGGAATACAGCTAGAATTTTTTTTAGGGATCCTGCAAAAACTGCAGCTATCACAGGATCGGATTCCCGTTTGATCCAAAGATTTTCAACACTTTTGCGTGTTGTAGCCACGCGACGCGTGACGCGTTTGCAGACTCTGCACGCCTTACTGCAGAAACGTACGTGGAGCTCTATGAATGGTATTCCATGTCTTCAAGTGTCCATAAACTTCTACTGCACGGTGCTGAAGTTATCAAACACTTCATTATTATGGCCAATGGCCAATTATCTGACGGGGCAAAAGAAGCCAGAAACTAAGACTTCAAAAAAATCAGAAAACACCATTCACGCAAATTTTGTCGTAAAGCGACAAACGAAGACATTTTCAATGGTCTCCTTATATCATCAGCTGTCTAGCATAAGACCTGTGCTGAGAGTCTATAAAAACAGCTGTCAATGATTATACGAGACGTCTTCTCATTAGTGACAGTGTAGACAAAGAGAACGTTGAATTTGTCGATGTTAGTGCGTCAATGAGAGACTCGGAATTAGAGGGCTCTGATGAGGGCGAAGATACTCTCTGTTAGCAATAGTTTTTATGTGTACTATAAAGGTATATAACTCAACCATAATCACGGTGATTAACAAATGAGTTACTTAGTTCCTGGAATACATCTATGTAAAAAAAACAAGTATTTAATCAATCTTATTATTCTCATCATAAAAGTCATTAGCAGGCTATTAACTAACGATAGTATAAATAAATCGATCGGCAACTTCAAATACCACGTCAAAAATTTGAAAAATCACATCGAGAATTCAACATTTCTAAAATTTGCTTCGCTCAAAGCGGCACCCAAATGTGCATAAATTGGATGTCATCTTGATCGCCGTCTATGGTACAATAAATCGTGTCGAACCAGCCCTTCAGTTCCATTCAATTTAAAAAAAAAGTGTTTTTTCCCAAACAAAAAAAAAAAAAATTCTCTCGCGTGGTGCTACTAATAACATTCCTCTTTATTACGTACATGTTCGACGGACGCTTACGCGGGTGCTTGGTTTCATTAATGAGATACTTCGCTTCGAGCATTATTAAATCAGGAGATTTTAAGTAATATTTTTTTTTTTTTTTTTTTTTAAAACGTTGCCCCACACTAGGAATTTCTCCTGTATCGTGGGTGCGTTTACAAACATTTATACTCACATACACAAACAGCCAGACCCGGAACAACTACTTGTAGGTCATACAAATATTTGTTCCGTGCGGGAATCGAACCCGCGACACGCAGCGCAGCAGTCAATCGCTTAACCACTGCGCCAACCGTGCCGTAATTAAGACCTACATATGTAGTACTATTAATTAATAAATGAAAAAACATCTACTGGTAGCTCGAATTATTTAATAAATTCAAAAGTTGTCATTACCGTGTGACTCCAACGTTAGATGGTCTTGGAGTGTTGTTGATGATAGACCAGAACAGAGCTCTGTCCATCTTAGCCTGTTGCCTGCGCACGGTGGCAGGCGAAGTAGGCTGCGATTGTTGCGCTCCTAGTAATACATACAAAAATATGAATACTACTACAAGATATTTTATTGTGAAGGGAGAGGGTATCTAACAACTACATTATTATATATTATAATGAAGAAGAAATGTATTTATTTATTAAACGACTTCAATAAAAGGTTATGAGGAGGATATGCATTCGACGAGGTCTTTTTTATATTTGTAGACATGTGCAATATGAAAAATGTTAAAACCCACCATTGTTCAGTTGCGAAAAAGGGTGAGTACTATTCGTCGACTCGTTCTGTATCTGCGTTATTTTTACTGGTACAGTCGACCGTCGGTGCTACTGGCCGAGCGTAGCACGGAGGTTCTATTACCACTGACGTGCAGCGAACTGTACAATGATGACTTTAACACTTCCCAAAGCACCAGAGCTATAAACCTCGTATCCAATCTACGTATTAAAAACTTAGTCGAAAGTTAGTAACTAGAATACCCACCCCCACCAACTGGACGAACAGACTGGCTTCCGCTCCGTTCTCCCCACCACGAATCATCTACAGACGTTCAATCAAATAAATGATGAATACTATCCATCAATTCATAAAGCGATCTACGATTACAAAAATAACATTTCATAGCATTTCACATTATTCCTTCTTTACAGCCTTTTTTTTTTTCTTTTTTTTTTTTTTGGGTGGGAAATTATCCAATAACTTCTCCCGCTCTGGGTGGAGCGGGAGGGCGTGTCAGACTCTTACTGACTAAAACCCACCCGTGTTCCTTCCGTTGCCTGTACGTTGCCAGGGGCCACGGTATCCCTTTCGGACTTTCCCGCAACCCCGGCAGGCATCTTTCCTATCGGACCCCTTCACTTGCATTACATCTCTTTGAGGCGCGCGTGGAACACAACGCGCCGTCGACCCGGGCCTGGTCCTTATCGGACGGCGAGCTACCCATTGCTCACCGTCCGCAAGCCCGCGCCTACGGTGGCCGGGAATCGCTTCTTTACAGCCTTTAAGTAATAATTCAAATGCTGGCCAGCAATATATGGACAAGAGACAGGGTGAAACAGCACACAGAATGGTGGGGTACAACAACGTAAATTGTAAGTCATAGGTAAAGAAAACATGGCACCTCGGCAGTCCACACGGATGATGGCAATAAACCTTCAGTTTCTGTAAGAAATGCTCACTAATGAACGAGACTGACGCAAGGAGATGCGCGCCATGTGACACTATCCTCGGCCTCAACACACTGAGCAATAGTATGATTTGAAATGTATCAAATGATATTCCAGGGATAGATGAGTGACCAATGAAAATAACATTAATAAAAGACTTCAGAGGGCCAATTCCCTTAATTAAAAACATTCAAAATGTAACATGTCAATAATGTAGGATAGGTATTTTCGACAGATTGAGACTGAGAATAGAGTGCAACCATTCTTAATAAAAATGGGATTTGCCCCAGGGTGGCATCCTACCACAATGGATATGAAAAATGAATAAATAAACTTTTTTGTTTTCTTCTTTATCTGTTCACCTTTCCAGCCATAATCAGATGGGGTCCTCATGTGAGTGTATTAGTGATGTTACATTAGACTAAATAATGATGGCATATTACTACAAAGTATTTTATAAAAACACAGAAACATCATTATACCACTGTCAACCACAAATGAATTAATTTGTATAATGAACACATAAGATTTATTATACATTATGAATAACCTATGAATGTCACAAAAATATAACAATTTGAAACAATAATTTAAGATACGGGGTTTACTTACCAAGTGCAGATGTATTTCCACCATTTCCTCCGCTTGTTCCAGGCATATCAGCTACACTGGGCCGAGCCTCATCTGATTGCCTCCTCAGTACTTGGACAGGTTGTGAAGTATTATTTTCATCTTCATCTACAAATAAATTATACATAATTATAGCATTAAAATTATAGAATGGTATTTGCTTTGACTAATCAGATAATGACTGCCAGGTAGTAGTAGTGGATCAAAATGCAACTGAATGCGTATATTATGAAAATGTAACTTGTTTGTAGACCCTTGAGGTACAAAATCTATATACAAATTGCCGTGCTAAAATCACGAAAATGGCTTGACCCATTGTGATTTAACTTAGGTCATTTGATCTGTGCGCGCGCGCGGAGGTTGCCAAGAAAAAAAAATTGGATTAGGTAATTATTGAGTAATCACAGCATGAAATTTTTTTGGTCCACTTTTCTATGCAGTTTCAACTTAGTTACATTGGATATTGCAACATTAAGATTAATTAAGATCTTTAATCTGTATACAGTGCAATGTACTTGAACTTTGTGGTAATAAACAATTTATTTATTTATTGAACCTCAATCTGATTATTTCCATTTTATGTGTTTAGGATAGCTTTAGTTAGTGAGTAACCTCATAACCAGGAGAGATTGATTTGATGCTTTTTCTACTTTACATAATAATAAAAAGTTGACAGAATTTATTAAAAATGTCTTATAATTTATTTATTTTGCATAAAATATGGTACTTAAAAGATCTTAAATATAAATATAAGAAGTTCCACATATTTAGCTTACTTATTTCCGCATGCATAAAATACCTTAAAATAAAATTATATACAAAAACACTAAAATTATATACAATAAAATTGTTACTATTGAAGTGTTATACATGTGTGTCATAATAAAGTAACTTTAAAATCTATGTTTGATAACAAGGTTATTGAAGTGCGCCTACCTACAACGTAGTTACAATAACATTAAGTCGTATAGGTCCTATACACAAACATTTGCATAACAAATACAGATCACCTGGGGTGCAATAACAGAAAGAAGTTAAGTTGTTTTAACAATAAAATTAAGCGCGATTACAGCAGCTATTACTTTATAAAAGTATTTGAAGGTCTCTGATTTATTCGTTGTATGTTCTACCATTCTACGTGATACTTGATTTTTTATTGTTCATTGATTACCGTACCTGAGCTCCATGGGTACTCCGATATCCCCAATGATTTCTTCAAGTTCTCTTTTCTACTACCCATTTTAAAATGTATATTTGAGTATCATTAGCCTTCATCTATCTACCTTCTGTACGCCTCAAATAATAATTCCTTTCTCACCAAATAAAACATCCAGGGCACGATTGACAATAGTATGTTGACATCTTCATAACTTGATGAGTTTGACGTTAACTACAGTACAGATAACTATTAACTTTAGTTCATCGCAGCATGGCAGCACTGGTTCAATAGGAAAGTGCTCGTGATTCGTGATTACTATAATACTATACATTTGTTCCAAAAGTCACCAGTTAGACTCTTTTATGTCGACCCTGTACTTGGTCTGTGTGCTTGTGCAAATCCTTCAGACAAGAGCTCATTTTTAGAGATCCATCCACGCTCATCATGCATGCAGAACCTGAGGGGATGCACAAGTGCTGATACAGCCAAAAAACCCCTTACAGCTGACTACACGTAACACTTTGACCTTGAGCTGGCCTAGCGTACCATGTACACAAGGCTTGATGTGTAGCTATACATTTCCAGTATAAACTGACCTCGCATTGTACGAAAATCCTATATAATGCGAGATCAGCAGCTTGATGTGTAGCCGTGTGTACAGCTTGACAAAAAAAAGTTTGTAAAAAATGAGGGCGCCACTATCGCTCTTAGGTCACTTCGAGAGGGAAGTAAGTATGGAGTTTCAACTGCACGCACAGTTGACATACTACAATTTATATAGAAGGTGCTGCAACTGCACTGCGCGAATATAGTACTTGTCCATATTTATGTACAGACGCCAGCAGATCAACCTACCCGAAACTATCAAATTTTCCCAATCAATTTTGAACCTTAATCGTAAGTAATAAAGTTGAAAATCTATTAAAGAAATTTGACAGAATGTAGTAGGTTGATGTGCTGGCGTCTGTACATACTATTCGAAGACAAGATAACTAGCACCAGTACTTATATAATACTAATTTCATGAATCAAACTATTACGATAATAGCTTGATTCAAAACCAATTCACTGCCATATGCCTACTAATACGATTCATAGCCCATTTAAAAATCACGCTATAAATACCCAATCGACTAAACAGAAGGAAAAGAGTAGAGACTTTGAGACCATCTGCTGAACCGAACTCTAATCTTCCCATCCCTAATCAAATGACAAAGACAAGTTTGCACAGGTTTTGATCGTTTTGATTTGAGGCTGGAAAAGCCGGTCGGTTGTTTGAATTTTTTTTATAAGTGAGATCACAAGGGAAAAAGTTTAAATAAAGAGGTGAATACCGCAAATTAATAAAAATGACGGATTTACCTTTTCAAGCTGAATATGCAAAAACTGGAAGAGCCGCCTGTAAAGGATGTAAACAGAAAATTGATCAAGGAGCCCTACGTATTGCCATCATGGTGCAGGTTAGTCACTCGCAACAAGCAACCTTTAATATTAGTTATACGGAAACCACGAAACTCGTGCGTTCTCAATAACTTTGTGACTACAATGGCTTTAAACTGAACTTAAATTTGGTATTTCTTCTTATCAACTGAATGAAATTGCACAAATTATCATCTTTTTTGATATCATCGTTTACGTTGTAGGCGCGCTCTTGTGTGCTCTGCCCATAGATGACTGGCTTTCTATCCGCCGAATGTAAGTTATTATTTGCTGTGCAATATAAGTGGATTGATAAATAGCTTCACTTATTCTTGAACAGAGCATACATTATAATAAAATTAAAAAAAAAAAAATACTAACAGACCCAATAATGCTTTTCTACAAAAAAAGATGCTTATTAAATTTATCCCAACACCATATTTTTTTTTACAAACAAATTTATATAAAGTCAGTTGCAGACCTAGAGATAAGCTATGGTAGTTTCGTTTAGCTTGCATAGCTGAGGCACAGATAATATAATACTACGTAGCTGAGGTAATTTTTCATGCTTGTGTACAGACTAGTCTGCTATGAACACCAGCATGAAAGATTGCCTTGGCTTTATGGGCTAAGTTAAACTAGTATAGCTTAGGTCTTGCTCTGCAACCAGCTTAAAGTTTCATTAGCAAAAGTAGGGAACACCTGTATTTCAGTTATTAGCAACAATCCCTTCAAATTACTGTTCAGTTCAAAGTAATCATAAAAATGAACATTTGATTCAGGTTGGATCATTTGGACCCATAGGCATTATACAGGGTGGCAGGGACATTGAAGTGAAAACTAATCTCTGATCTTCTGAACCCCCCTATGTTGAAATTTTTAGTCAGTTATTAAAAAATAAAACTGCTGTTTTATAGAAAAGCGCAATACCTACATGGTCAAAATGTATGGAACAGTAGATTTTTTTAAAATAACTAACAAAAAATTGGATGTATTGCTCCTAGAAGGTGATAGTGTGAACCATTTGCAACCATTAAGCACCCCCAATCTTTATGAACATTTTCATTGACATCAACCAATTTTGACTATTTCTATAGTCGGTTGGACTATTGCGGTAGTATTAGCATAGTGGCAAAATAATCTTTTTTTTTCTCTCTTCTGGTCAGTCTGCATTCTTTGATGGCAAGCAACCAAACTGGCATCATGAAGACTGTTTCTTCAAAAAGCAACGTCCCAACTCTGCCAGTGATATCGGAAATTTCAATAAACTCAAGACTGTTGATCAGAAGAGAATCAAATCGACTATGGGTATGGTGGAATTACATTTTATTCTGGAACTATCCATTAATTTGGAAATGCAATAAGTAAAGTAATATAATATGTTATCAGTAAATACACATTCTTTTAACTATCTACTGCACTCAATGCTGTTGCATTTTTATCAGATATCTGTGTTTTAAAATAAATTTTAATTACAAAAATTTGGTGGCTGCCCTCTATAAGGTGTATCTATTCATACACGAAATATTTTAAGAGATATACCTATAGCTGGCACAGAAACTATAAACACAAAAATAAAGATGATATCTCAATGTTTTTTATTTTACGTAATTATTATAATTTTAAAACTGCTTGAGACATTTGGCATAAAACCTTTACTCCATGTTCTATGAATGACCCGCCCGCCACGGTAAAGCCCCGCCGCGTCGAGATACCAATAACCAGCTGATAGGAGCAACTCGAATTCGCATGTTAATGACCTCTGTCCGTCTGTGTGTGCGAGTCCTATCCGTCAGCTGATTGTTAGTTGCCTACCTATCTACTTATACAGATGTGAACATTAAGAGATTAGCAGACGTGCACATACCTACTGTTGTAGGTACACGCGGTTTGTCACCTCGCAGTGGTCAAAAGATAAACGGGATAAATGGCTTGTCATGTTATCGTCACAGGTTTACGACTGATTCCGTTAGTCGGAAACCTGTCTATTTTAAACGAAATTCAGTTATCCCATTGCATCAGGTATGCAGGTGCCTTTTACGAATTATTTTTACAATAATTTAAAATGTACATACCTAATACTTGCGTAGTTTTTATTTACACTATTTACACCAATTGTTGTACATATTCCCCCTGTTGTTGGACGCAGATGGCTGCACGTTTTAATATGTATCCTTGCACTTTTAATAATGTGTCTCTATCACTAGCCATCACTGCGAAAGCGTTCACAATTCGCGTTCCTAAGGGTCTATCGCCTATTAACCCAGCCCACACATTAACACTGAACCGCCTCTGGAAATGATCCGGCCTAACAACACGTGGATTTTCTGATGCCCGCGTTGTGGATGTTAAGCAACCCAACTCCTGGTTGGTATACCTGTAGTTAGGCATTGTTAAATATCTTGCCCGAGCGAGCCCGATGCGTGTCAGCTAAGGCGCGCGCTAGCGACACAACACGCGGACTGTGTGGGACTGCTGAACACATTCCGCGCGCGAGGCGAGGCGCGGGCGCCGGGCGGGGGAGGCAGGCGCCCGCGCTCACGTGTTTCTCTCTCTTTGTGTATCATTCATAAAAGCCGCGCGCCGTCTCAAATACCGCCGCCCGCGTAAACTAGCGTAATGGATGTTAAAAAATAAGAAGGAACCAGTATTTATTATGTGTGTCAAGTAATATTAAACTATTTAATTTTTTTTATAATATACCTTTATATATATTTTTTTTTTGTTGCATTGGGTTCTTTACCAGCTATAGGTATATGTCTTAAAATATTTCGTGTATGAATAGATACACCTTATATATGTAACAAACAAAACTGGTAAAATGTTGGTGTACTATACACCTTTGCCTTTGCAAATTATTAACAAAAATAAACCTTTGATTGTAGAAAATTCTACTGGAATAGTAATGCCAGTTGAAAAACCTAAGGGTAAAGGTAAATCCAAGAAGAGGGCCGCTGATGATGGCAACAGCGATGCCATTGCTGTATCTACTAATTTAGCACTTAAAGATTACCTTGTGGAGTACTCCAAGAGTAGCAGAGCTACTTGTAAACATTGTGATATTAAAATATGTAAGGTAAGAAACAAGAGACTGAATTTTGTATGACGTAAAAAAAATAGGTTATAAATAGATGTTGTATGATATAATCATAAACATGAGTTACCTCAACCTTCAAAAACAAAAATGTTGGTCAAGACATAGAATAATCCAGTAAGCACACTCCGCATTTAGGTATGAAGCTTCAAGTACGCAGCAGGCTCGTCTTGTTGGACCAATTCAGTGCGTGTAAAGTAGTCAGAAGATATAAGAGTTACGCGATAAAAAGAGAGGCAACTTCTAGATGAATATAACTGTAGGTAATTAGCACTGTGCTTTGAATTGCACTTTATTATGTCATAGCAAGAGTCGCTTTTTTTTAAATGATTTTGTGGAGTGAACCATCTGTACTAATCTGTGATCAAGGGCTCTTCAGAAAGATTTAGGGAGGATTTTTCCTTGAGTAAGAGCACAACAACTAAAATATCCTGTTTTAGTGGATATGTTAAATATAAAATGGGATTTATGCAGATCAACTTCAGCACCAATGAATCACTCAAGTGCTTACAACTTATAAAATTTTGCACTCAATAAAATTTAAAATCCTTATATCTTTTTATTTCTACTTTTTTTAATTTAAGTTAAAAGCAACATCAACATAAATCTATTTGTATTTTAGGATGAAGTTCGTATCTCTAAGACGGTGTATGATACTGAAGTGGGCAGTAAGTATGGTGGGCAGCCATTGTGGCACCATGTCAAGTGCTTTGCAGAAAGAAGAAGTGAGTTCAACTTCTTTGCTGGTGGGGAGAGCCTGCCTGGGTTCAACACTCTAAAGAAAGAAGACAAAGCTATGGTCAAAGAGGAGATCAAGTATGTTATAATTTTTTTCTAAGCTATTTTTATTTGTTTATGAACATTTACAGATAAAATAATTATGTGTTGGGCACTTAAAAATAATGATGTTTCAGACCATTTAAAGCGGATGAAGTGCCAGTGAAGAAATTAAAAGTAGAACCCAAAAATGAAGAAGAGTTAAAGGAAGAAAGAGACAAAGAAAAGAAATTGGAGAAACAAAACAAACTGTACTTCAAATATAGAGGTGCCTTGAGTGAGCTATCAAAGTCAGCTTTGGAAGAATTACTTGAAGTAAATTCACAACAAATACCTACTGGAAAAGATGAGGTTAGTTAAAACATAAACTGTTTTGTTTATTTCTTATTTTACATAATAATCAAAGAAGCTTTAAATAAAACCTTGCTTCAACCATTGATTGGTGATAGAAAATCATCTGATATTGTTGCTATTCCGTCTCAGCAGCGTCTTCCCCACTGGGCATAGAGAACTACTCCCATGTAAACCTTCACGAACATGTTAAACATACATCATGATTTTGTTCCAGTGTTTGGACCGTCTTGCTGACTGCATGGCGTTCGGAATTCTCGAGCCATGCACAGAGTGCAAGAACGGTCAACTGGTGTTAGACTCCTTTGGTTATAAATGCACAGGTGACTTATTTCATTAGTACTTTATTTAATACAAGCCTCTGCCAACGACTTAGCCCGCGTGATATCTTTATAAATTACTGCCAATGTAACTCGGTGATAATATAGCATACTACTGGTGAAAGAATTTTTTAAATTGGTCCAGTAGTGTTTGAGTTTATTCACTACAACCAAAATACAAATCTTTTTTATTTATAATATTAGTGTAGGCTAGCGACGGGTGCTCCTGCTTCGCAGGCTTTTACGACTTGACAAAACATCAAGATTTCTTTATTATCTGTAAGTTTAATATTAACGTATTATACACATAGGTCTATGTGTTATGCGTATTTCGGAATAAATTTTCTAAATTATTGTGGAAGCCGCATCAAAATGCGTTTTGCAGTTTAGAAGAACTACACAGTCACACAGACAGACACGAAAAGCGACTTTACTTTATAATTATGTAAAGATTGTTGAATATGTGTTGTTGATGGTGCAACTGGCTGTTTCTTTAAGTGAGATTTTACTGTAACACTTCAATAAAAAATTATAATTTCATCTACAGGTAACTTAACGGAATGGACGAAGTGTTCTCATGTAACTCAGAATCCCAAGAGAGCTCCTATGAATGTACCAAAGGCCTTTAAAGACGGCAGTATTTTCAAGAGATATAAGCCGAAGACTGACGTGCGACTATTCGAATCAGAACGGGTACCTCTGCTGGTCGTTGTTAAAAACGAGGCTACTAATACGTAAGTTAATTTAACTGATCGCTAAATAATAAGGAAGATAATCGTTTGTCGTAATGATTTTTACGATGGTAAATGCAAGTCTGTACAGCCGAGATAACAATGTTGTTACTACTTGCTACGTCTTATATTTACTCACAGATGCGGACTAGCAGTGTCGGCCGCCCCAGACAGTTAAGAACTGACTACTTCTAAATTGCCCCCCCGCTTTTTCTGATGATTTGGCAGCGTAACCTCGCGTTTTACCCCTAGGGTGTATCGGAAAGGGGTGGTCAAATTTAAGGGTGTGGTACAGACCATCAAACTGAGCTGTCCGGTACAAAACTTTAATACCTACTCGACCCAAATGTAAAGTCCGAAACATTGGGTTCGATTCAATTTATTTCAAACATAGCTAGCTCCATTATTTATTCAGCTGTGATCGTCAGCCGCAGGTTGACCGCCGGTAATTTCTAGTCGCCTTAGGCTCGGGCCTCTCCGGCTTTACGGATAGTCCGCCACAGCTTACACACAACTTTAAGGTCTAACCATCCACACATATCCGAGATGTAACACATACTGGGCTGGTACGGCCCGGACACGGTCATGTGTGAACGAGTTCATATAAAATGTACGCACCAGTCTTTTTTTGAGCACCTGACCGAGTACGGTGCGTCCACGACCCGGGCACGACCCTGATACGTGTGGAAGACATTTATTAATTAGGCGGAGTGGAGTTATGCAAACATAAACAGCAGTATCTTGACTCCGCGTTTCTTAATAAGGGGACAAGGTTCGGTATTTTCGTAGAAAAATGTTAGACGCTAAAAAAATCCTTGAATAACAAGGAATAACCGTAGATGATTTTATAAGAATTTGAAAATTGTATAACAAAAAAAGTTTGTTTCCTTTATGCCGCGTTTCCAATGTGCAAGTAGCCTGCAGCTTACACGCCGCCGCCGGTTTAAGGTGCTCTTCCAAAGGCGATCGCAACGACAAACCGCAGCGACAAGTGCGACCACGCCGCCCAATCGCAATGACAGACCGCAGACTGGTTTCGTCTACGTAACTCTATCGAAAACGCTTCCGTAGGTGCGATTGCTGTAAGCTGCGGATTGCTTACAACTAGTTTTCATTGTTGGTATGGAAACGCTGCTTTAAGCTAAATGTCGAAGTGTCAATGCCAACATTCTTTATTTTCAACGGAGGTTTCGTAAAAAATACTGTCGTGTTTTCGTGTGTGTAGTTCGGTGAGCGGCGACGGTGACGCAGACGCGGGCCCGAGTCCAAACTGCGTCAGCTTCGGGTAAGTACACAACACCTATTTTCGAATCTAATTTGCCGTTTCAAATATTGGGGTTTATTTATAAACGATGCTTAAAGTTAAGTAGTGATTAGCGGCAGTTTAGCCATACATTTTTGACGTTTGAACGTCACTTAACTTTACACGTTTTCAGTTCACAGATACAACATAACGTAGAACGATTGGTAATTGGAGAAGTCTTTACCCTACGGCAAACTGATTGTAAGTTTTTAAAATGTATTAACAATAATATAACGTACATTCTCTTGAAATTTGCATTGTACCAATTTTTTTAGACTATACAATTACAGATAACGAATTCGAGGAGAGACAGCAAAAGCCACAAATAAGTAAGTTACTGTATTTTTATTTAAATTACACCTACACAACGTCGCCGTGCAGTGAACACTTCGTGATGGCAATAAAGGTTATAATTTACAAGGCAAGACAAAAACTGTCTGAAAAATGGCCGTCACTGACATTCTCGGAGGTTCTCTTATCATTAATAGAAGGCATTAGAAGCATTTTAGAGCTGTGCACGTTTGGTCTAAATACGTATTATGAGATTTTCTACACAACAAATAAATAAAAAGAAAAACAAGAATGTTTTCTTTACGATATTTTTACTGCACGGGGCGACGGTAACTATATACCTCTCTATAATATATTTATTAGCATTACCTATTTCAATAGCAAAAGACAGTAGATCATCTACGGTTTCATCTAATCATCCACTACCCACTGACCAAGAGATGCAAGAAACACCATTGCTGTCGCCAGAATCACAAATTGAAATAAGTAAGTTTGAGTCTACATTACACTTAAGTAAATAAATGTATTATACAGGGTGGCACATTTAGATCGGTCAGTATGGGAAAGTCTGAAACTATAAGACATACGAAGATCTCTTCTTTGGAACCATGTCATCGATTTTAGTAACAAGAAAAACTGCATCAACTACTCATTAAAAAAATGGTGGTCATTTCGAAAACTTACTGTTTTCGAAATGACCACCATTTTCTTCAATACAACATTCAACTCGTTTAGGTGCGTAATAACCACACTAGACTATTTCTCGTGGGGTTACGTTAAGGATGAAGTGTACAAAACAAGCTACGACACCATTGAAGACCTAAGAACAGCCATAGAGTCCATTTTAACGCAAATTCACCACCTGAAGATACAAAACGCAATAGAGAAAAAGAAAAAGATCGTTACAGAGTTGAATGTTGTATTGAAAAAAATGGTGGGAAAAAGTGGTGATTATAAGTTTTTTTTAAATGTACGAATGCAATTTTTCTTCTTACTAAAATCGATGACATGGTTCCTAAGAAGAGATCTTCGTATGTCTTATAGTTTCAGACTTTCCCATACTGACCGATCTAAATGTGCCACCTATATTTATATTTCACTTATATTATTATTTCATGTTTATATTTAATTATTCCAGCAATAAGTGGCAGCAGAGTAGATCCTGCTTTTGTTACACCACCTCCCACTGAACAACAAGAGACTGCCAGGATAAATAGCAGTAAGCTTAAATTTTAACTACTTACTATATAATATTAGAAGCCGTGCGCCCGGTGGGATTTTCCATCGGCAAAAATGACAAACTTCACTTAATTTAAACCCTTTAGTTAGGGGACCATTTTTCAAAAATCCGGTTTGAGTGCTCACCTTCGTTACGAAATGAACCCGTGAGCAAAATTTCATGCTTCTAGACTCAGCGGTTCAAGCTGTGCATTGTCTGTCGCTAAATGAATTATAGATTTCTTACACGACTACCCAAAAAAGAGTGTAATGTTTTCAGGGTTCATGTATGTATGTTTGTATGTATGTATGTTAGTTTCTTTATTCCACCATAATTTTTAAATGCCTGAATAGATTTGGATGTATGAGGTAGCGTTACAATCCTTATATCATCCCGAGTGACATAGGCAGTGACATTATATTATTTTACAAAAAATCAATATGGCGGCAGTAAGGCTACATATACAAATGTGGAAAAAAAATGTTCATTTATTACAATATGGGTATCCAATTGAAGGCCTTGATGAGCACATTCCAAAAATTAATTGGCATACATTTTACATAGGTAAGGTGTACATGCAAAACAAACACCACCTTTAGTGCTTAAAAATTAAAGCCACCTAAGCATGATATTTTGTATTTTCAGGTGTGAATGATTTGGCTCAAGATTATCTAGCAATAGCACAGTCTAATGCAGAATCAATGAGGGTATGTTTTAGCATCAATTATCCGGAAGCTTCACTGGTATGTAGAGATAATCGGCTAGAATTTGTCTATACATCAATATTTTTATTACAGATTCTGGCTGAGGCAACCAAAATGCATGCTGAGGCAACCAAAAAGCAAGCTGAGGCGTCGCTTCTATTCACGCAGTACGCCAACCGAATAGTAGACGCACTCACTTTGATTGCATATAAAATGCAATAATGAAATGAAATGAAATTGTTCTGTAAATAGGTTTTTGCTATCACTTTTACACGTCATATTTTAAAAAATTGCTAGATGAGTTTGGCGTTTCCTATTTGACTACTCTGAGAAGAAAGACCGAAACAAACTCACAGGTCACAGTCTCTTTTAAAGTCCAGACATAATCTTGGTCAGGCCATATGAGGACCATGCAGATTAGTGTCTGAAACGGTCTTTTGAGGAAAGAACCACATAGATTTGAGTGGACCTGAGTGATATTACTTTGTTGTACACCTTTCCCTAACCCTTCAGGTAAAACAGGCGTGATGTAATATTTTATCTTATTTAAATGAAAGTGATAAGATAAGTCGTGTTTGTATAATTTGAAAATAAAAGTTTTGTGATTTCATGTTTATTTTATTTATATCACAGTTATTTGTAGGTAATTTTCTAAACAGTTTATTGTTAGTATAGTGCTCTCCGAGGCACAAAGGAGACTGGATAATAATGAATTGACATCTGATCGTCATTTTTCTTTACCAACTTTAAAAAACGATCATACAGCGGGAGTCGAACCCACGCAAAATAACTTTGTTAAGTATAACATCATATTTCATATAGGTACTGGAATATGAAAGTGCAGGATATAAAACAAGGATGACAAAAAATATTAAATATAGGATGTTGATACATAGAGCCGTAATTTCTATTAAAAAAAAAATATATATTACTACCTGATTCCTAAATAATTTCAAAAACCTAGTCTGAATGTAGGATTGCACAATCGGAAATTTCTACTCTGTATTGCTCCTACGTAAATTCATCCTTATCGATCAAAATGTTTGTATCTTGAATTAATGATAGGAAGATGATTATTTTATGTCTGAAAGAAGATTTCATATCAATGAAAATTGCAAAAAAGAAAGTGAAAAAGCCGTATAAAAATAGTTTTTTTTTTTTAAAGGGGTTCCCATAATTTTTTCAAGATTTTTTAAATATAATTCTAACTCGAAAACTATTAAGAATTGCGGAACAAACATGAGGTATTTTCGGATACCCCTGGGCATGAGTACAGCACCCTGTGTATAAAAAGATTTAGAGAGCAACAAATGATTCCGTTACTCTCTAAATTTCCAATTAGAGCCAACAAATCATAGACTTACTTTTTACTTATTATTCATAGCGTCAAGAAAGAAATGCCAGTGCCACCTCTGAAGAACCTCCAATTCTTCCTTTATGGCAAGTTGAAGAGCAAAGAAGAAACTAAGAAGCGTATCCTGAAGCTAGGCGGTCTCGTGGTTAGCAAGCTGACCGCCACCTGCGTCGCTGTGGTGTCCACCAAGAAAGATGTGGAAAGGATGCCCGACAAAATGGAGGAAATTAAGTCTATGGATATTGAGGTACCGTACTACTTTATAATTTACTTACGCTTTGCTCACGAATTCGTCTCGTGGTTTTTTTCAGTAACAATGTTTTTAATTCGCTGTTTTACATTACCGCTAGCTGTTTTACAAAACAGCTCCGTTATGTAAGACAGCTGAACGACGTTTAGCGATTTTCCATAATTACTAAAGTTTCATACACATAATTAATTGCATAAACGTTTTGCATTTATAAATGCAGTGGGCAGCATTTAGAGGTTATGTAAAACATCGTGAAATGAAACGTCAGATTGTAGATATTAGTGCTAAATTTTGTGGCTCGTGGGTCTGTGTATCATAACAAAAATAGCGGCGTCTGAAACAGAAATAAATAAAAACGGGTATTAAGAGTGAAAATGACTTTAACATAAAGTTATCAGAGTTTTATGAAAAGTAGTCCTAAAAATACTAAACAGTGAAGTAACTGCGAATAATTTGGAAGTAGCGCGGTTGGTCACAGTTCTAACCTAACCTAAACCAATTGGCCAGGGAGCTCTAGCTTAGTTACTGCGACCGATTCGGCCTTAGAAGTAACAGCTGAACGTTGTTCAGCTGTTTTACATAACGGAGCTGTTATGTAAAACGGTTAGCGGTTATGTAAAACAGCTAATAAAGCAATCCAGTTGTGACATACATACCATGTCCTCAGGTCTCCAGCTATCTTTATACCAACTTTCATTAAAATCAGTTAAGCTGTTTCACAATGTAAAAATAACAAACCGATAGACATTAGTCCCTTAGATGTCGCTACTATCGGTAGTCCAAGAATTTGACTAATGCCTGTCGTCGCTCCATACATTGTTTGTAAACAAGCTACTTCTTTTACGAATAATTATTGAATACGATCCTTTACGCAGGTATTAATTGCATAAATACGGGGATCCATTTATTTTACAACTATGGGAGAAAGCTCTGCAAGGAGACAATTGGAAAGCCAGTAATTTTCCACTAAGCTCTTTCACCAATGGGTACGAGTTAAGGAATAGAAATATGGCTAACATTTCTATTCCTTAACTCGTATTTGAATCGGCCAAAGTCGCGCACATTTTTATCGTCAATTTATATTTTTTTATTAAAACTAAACAATAACAGAAACACAATAATGACAGTAATAACATTACAACAGCGCCACCATACGCGTTGATGAGCTTACAGTTTTTACCCCATTGGCATGGATTATGATATTCTGAAAATTGAATTATTGAATATAAGATTTCAAACACATTATGTTGTAGTACTACTCAGTTTTTCTGTTGCAGGTTGTTGAGGAATCATTCCTCGATTTAATTGATCAAGATGGTACTATTTCCAAGTCATTAGAACTTATAAAAGAAAATAACATTGCTGACTGGGGATCTGACGTAAGTTTTAGATCAGAGAATTATTATTTGTAAATCTACATGTTGTCTCTACTTGGTAGTAAGAATGTACCCGGCGAAATGTCGCTGTTATGTCCTTTGCCCTTTTGAAAATACGTATAGTGTTGTTTTTTTTTTATAGCCAGCTACAAGAGTTCCTCAAGATGTATTGGATGGAAAGTCCATTCCGAAATCTGGCAGTATGTATGTTAAATCATCGAAATCGGCTGTGAAGTTGAAGATTCAAGGTATATTTTCTTCTTTTTTTTATACGAACATTCATCATCATCGACTTTTCCCAACTATGTAGGGGGCCACGTGAATATTATATTTGTAATTTATTTATTTTCACTTCAGACACAAACATCAGAGCCTTGGCTACACAAGCCATGGCTTTTGTACTAGGGGTTGTATCACAAAAGCGAAATCATCAAAAGTCATCATCAAAATATTTTTCTTATCTTAGTGATATATGTTCTTCTATTGCTTACTGTAACTATTATTCTATCAAGAGATACGTTTTACGAAAACATTTTAAGATATGGAGGGATATAAAAAAAAAAAAATACCTTTAACTTCCTTGTTGGTACCCACAGTGAGTGGTTTCATGTGCGGCTGGTGATCCGAGGTTCGATCCCCTAGTGGGGCAAAGCATAGTTGAATTTTCGCACTAGGAAATTCTCAGTACCTTAATAGAATACGCTTTATTGCGGACACCATCATAATTATTCCCCTGCCCTTATACCAATTTATTTGTAGTCGGCGCAGTGTCTTTTTCTTCCCTACTTCTCTATTAGTAGTCATCTTGGTAGTCACCACCTTTCTAGCCATATCATTTTTCACACTGCCATACATCGTACTCTTATTATTCCCCTACTCTTATTACGCACATCATATAAATTAAAAATATAAATGTAGTAAATAATAATTGATTTGAATTTGTGCGCGGTTAAATAAAAAAGGCTCGCTTCCTTTTATGGTGGCACTACACTGGACGTATTTAGCCAAATATTCGCATTTTGCTAATAGAAAATGAACTTTGTTTCAATAAAAAATAGGCTCTATTTTGTATAACCCAGGTAACGCAAATACGCCAAATGAAGTGCCAAAATTACATAATTAGACTTAAAACCAGAGACCCAAAACGTGGGTAAAATAACACCTTCAAGGAGTATAAGCGTGATAATACGTTGATTCTTTTGCCAGGTGGAACAGCGGTAGACCCAGCATCCAACCTACAGGACGAAGCGCATGTATATACAGACTACGACGGCACTAAGTACACCGTGGTACTGTCGCAGACAGACGTCGTCGCGCAGAAGAACTCTTACTACAAGCTGCAAGTGCTGGAGAGTGATGGCAAGAAGAAGTAAGTGCCTTTCTTTGATCTTGGATTTTGCTCTGTAATGTTTTTTACCTCTTAAGCTTTGGTTTCCTACGACAGCGGTGGCCGTAACATAACAAGCCGCAGTGACGGCTGTCATGAAAATGATAGCAGCGAGGTTTGACTTTATGGTGTCAGTAAACGGTCTCTAGGGAACTGCACTAACTAACTTTCATAAATAACGTTTATAACGTGCAAATGACATTCAAGTATCCAACCTAAGGGTGGTAAATCAATTAAGACGTCGAATGTACTCACTCTATAATGTTCAAATCAAACACCAGGTACTGGCTGTTCCGTTCGTGGGGCCGCATCGGAACCACCATCGGCGGCTCTAAAGTAGAAAACTGCAAGTCTCGTGAGGAAGCACTCATGAAATTCGAAGACATCTACATGGAGAGAACTGAAAACCCTTGGGAGCACAGAGATCATTTTATGAAGGTGGGTGTTGATATTAAATTTGTGCGATTTTTTATCATTATTTTTCTACCATTAACTCAAAATCATTCAATCTGCCTAGCCTTTGCCCAACTATGTTGAGTTGGCTTCCAATCTAACCGGATGCAGCTGAATACCAGTATTTTACATGGAGCGACTGCGTATCTGTCCTCTACAACCCAGTAACTCGGTACACCGATACCCCTTGGTAAGACTGGTTGTCAGACTTTCGGGCTTCTGACGACCCGTAACGACTGTCAAAGATTCACGAATGACAGCCGGGACTAACGGGTTAACGTGCTTTCCGATGCACGGAGGACTCTTATTATGTAAAGCTGGTCACCCATCCACGGACCCACGCCGGCAAGCGTTGCTTAACCTGATGGATCGACCCGTGCGGCTGTTATTACATAGCCACGAGATACTAAAAAAAAAAAAAACTCAAAATCATTATTAATTTTAAATACACTATTTTGACTTATAAACCTTGAATTTTTTTATTCTCTTATGGGTGGCCTAATATTTTATTTTTTTGCTGTATGGGTCTGTTCTTGACCTCGATATCGCCTGATGACCTCTTCAAGCCATTTGATTGCGTTGATCACGAAATCTTACTCTGGAAACTTGAGCATTACAGACTTGGAAAACTTGCGCTCAATTTGTCTTATTTAAATTATAGATAACGGCAAGTCCAAATACACGGTATCAAATCACTAGGTTTAACAGTAAAAATGGGTGTGCCACAAGGCTCGATATTGGGTCCATTCCTCTTTGTAGGGTATATTAATGATGTACTCCATTTACTAAAAAATCTATCACAAATGGTGTTGTTTGCTGACGATACTTCCTTAATTTTTAAATTAGATAGACGTGCTACAAATTTTGACGACGTAAATAACGCCATACTGCAGGTCCAAAATTGGTTAACTGCTTATAATTCAGAAAAACGGTGGGGACGGGCTGCAGACATCGAGTCTATTTTTATTCTGTAGAAAAGAGTGATCAGAGCCATATATTATATCCGCAGGCGCGACTCTCTAAGGGAACTGTTAGGTAAGGATATTAAACATCATGACGGTACCTTGTCAATATATCTATGAAAACATCATGCACGTAAGTACATAGGGTAATAGGATATAAAATAATTCTAACTTAATAATAAGGAAAATTAATAAAGCGCTCTTCCTCTCTCTACCTATTTAAAAATTTGCTGTGCCCGACAGGGTCCATAATTGTTTCTATTATTATTTCTTTTATTTACCACCTGTAATTGTACATTATGGATTGATAAACGATTTGAGATTTAAGAAGAAATTTACAATTTATTTGTAAAAGAGGTGATAGACATAATTATAGTACCTAGTAAATAGGGACCTATTAGTTCAACCAGGTTTCAGACTGGCTAAAGTGGACTCATCTTTCATGAGTCAATTTCATGAGGAATTTTATTACCACATACTTCAACTGAATGAGACGAAATTCAATTCTTGCATAAAGCGCACACTATGCAGGTAGGCATTTTATAAGTTGGGGGATTACAGCGCTGATAAAAATGCCTGGCTCAATGCTGGTCCTGCTCCACAACCACAACTAATTGATTAACATTTGAAAATACTGTTGGTAGGTGCTGAAGATTGTAAGATGGTCTTACAATCTTCAGCACCTCCAACAGTATTTTCTCATTGTATAAAATCAATCTCCTTTGTATTATATAATTGCATAGCACAAGTGTGAGTACTGTGCCCTGGCGGCTGAGAGTATGTTATGCTCACTCAGACGTCTCGCTGATGGTGGCGCGTGTGTTGGATCATTTAGTTCCCTTCAAAATGGTTGAGCTAAATGGTGCTAATCCATGCGTCATGTTCGTGAACGGGCGTCGTCAGTTGGGACTGATCATCTTTTAGCTGCCATGGCTTATTTTAAATTATTTTAATTTTCGAATAGTTTTTGTCTTTATGATTTTATTACGGACGCTTTTAAAGTGCACGTCTTTCTACATTGTTCTCACATGTATAATTTCAACATGAATGATGTAATCAATACTTTGTAACATTTTTTTTATTTAAAAGAATATCCATGGAGTTTCTTGCCCGTTCTTCTCCATAGGTACCTACTACGCTTTAGAATGGGCAACTAGCTTCATATTTCTGACTGATCGACTCCTTGACAGTTCAAAAGTGCCTGTAAGTGGTTTAATTGAAATAAATGCTTTGAGTTTGAGTTAAATTATATTCTATCTGTCTATCTACCAGGTGCCAGGACGTTACTTCCCGCTAGACATGGACTATGGAGCTGATGACACGGGACCGCAAACCCTGGCTGTGGACGCTAAGTGTGACCTCCCTGTGCCAGTACAAACACTTATCATCAAAATATTTGATGTCGACGTCATGAAGAAAACTCTGTTAGAGTTCGAGGTAAAAATTGGTTACTTTTATTGCAAACTAGTGTTGGGCTAGTTTTCATCACTTTTCAGGTGTTTTATACTATACCAGGATACCAAAGTTACGGTGCGCACAACCACCAACAGAGCAACCTTTTTAATTGTTTCTCTCCACCCATGATAGACATTAAACACGACCAACGATATCTGCGATATTTTATTAAATAAAAGGTTATCTTTTTTAACCTATCATAGCCCTCCATATCTCACTAATCTTTATCTCCTGTCTTTTTCGGCCAATCAGCCATAAGCGAGTCTAAGGACCGTATTACAGGACCTCACCCAAGAATTAATTAAAACTAGTTCCAAAATCCAACCAATCACATTTGATTGGTTCGTGTTTTTAGTTGGTGGTTTTAAAAAAAAAAATGAAAAATCCGCCTGCCACGGAGAAAAAATAGAAGTAAAATAACAAATCAGATTCATGACGCTATTAAGGAATAAAAACACTAAAAACCGTTACAAAAGTTCAATTAAATTCAAATTCTAAATATTTTATTTCACATAAATCTACATGGGCACTTATGAAACGTCAGAAGCCAAGTGCACGGTTCCAATTGGTCGTTTCCTATGGAGAACAGCCGGCAAGAAACTCCACGGTTACTCTTTTAAAAATAATTGTCTTTTACAATATTTTCAAATAACAGTGTTAATAGGTATGGGAGGACAGTGTAGGCCTTTCAACAAGTACCAGGTACTTAAAAAAATAAAAAATGGTCAACAAATCTACAGTCCAGTCCTCCAACATTCCAAGCCTACAACATTCTCACATTCACAAAATAGAAAAGAATCTCAGTATATAAAAGATAAATACGTTAGTAAAAATAAAAACCTTTTATAAACGAAATCCTATCCTATAAGGGTTTCATTTTTTTGGGTTCTGTAGTAAACAAGAAACCCTTATAGTTTCGTCATGTCCGTCTGTCTGCCCGCAGCTTAGCTCAAAGACGGTTAGTACTAGAAAGCTGGGTATACATATTAATCACGCCGGCAAAGTGGTAAAATAAAACCAAGGTAAAAAAATTTTTGAGGATCCTCCCCTACACGTAAAGTGGCGATGTTATTTTTTTTCGTCTTTTTTTAGAGACAAGTGTCCCCCCCCCCTTCAGCTAAATGGTTGTACTTGGATCTGTGAAAAAATTCGCAGCGGTAGTATATAAAACGAAGTTAAAAGTAAAACTATCACAGGTAAGTAGGCTTTACAGTACGAGTAATAATCGACCAACTTAAATTTGCAGTTTGATAAACATGTTCTCCCATACATTCCGTATTCCAGAACATGTTTTTCAACTACAATGTTAAGAAGTTTCTCGGATTATTTTCAATTTCCGGAATAACTAAACGTCCTTTTTTTCTATGGGATTTTTGTATGAACTATTGAAATCTGGTCAAGACATCTGTCGGGTCAGCTAGTATAAAATAAATTTGGTTTTTAGCTTGACACTGAGAAGATGCCGCTGGGAAAACTTTCGAAGAAACAAATCAAGTCAGGATACAAAATTCTGTCGGAACTTTTGAAGCTAATCGAAAAGGGATCGACGAGCCAAAGCAAACTGATAGACGCTACCAACAGGTTCTCAATTATTTATTAAACGTCTTTATACAAAGTGGAAATTATAATTACCCATTTTATTTTCTCAAGATAAAACTAATTGTTGAAATTGATATGCTATCTTCATAAAAAAGGGATGCAATGCAATAAAAGCGCCTGTTTAAGACTGTAGGTACTTATCGTTCGCCCGGCGCGACCCAGGACGCCACGTTCTACAATAAGTCTACAAGCTTCTGATTTATAATTCAAAACATGTCATTTCATCATTAAATTTTAATCCTATGTATAACATTCCAGATTCTTCACTCTGATTCCGCACGACTTCGGCATGAACAACGCTCCGTTGCTGGACAACGTGGAGCTCATCAAGACTAAGACGGCCATGCTCGACAACTTGCTCGAGATAGAAATAGCTTACAGCTTGATGAAGTCAGGTACTGATTACGTATTCACTTTTGTTTGAAAAAAAAAAACAAATGCAAGGTGACTTTTTCAATTCATATGTACTTTCTAAGTTTATCTTGGACATCACTGACATCGGTGAAGGAAGACAATCGTGAGGAAACCTGGACTTATTAATAAAGCGTGTTCCTTTTGATGTTCCATGACTCTAAGGTTATTATGCTATAAGTAAAAATAATACAAAACGTTTTAAAACAAGTGATTTTTTAAATATACAGTAAAACTTGGTTATGTGGGACCTGGATAAGTGAAAAACCTCCATAGCTGGAACTCATGCTGAGAACCCGAAACTTTAGCACAGAATTACCTCTGTTAGTGGGACAAAACAAACCTCTATATCTGTTATTAGTTATTTCGATTTTATCGTTATAATTGCCTCTATAATTGATACATTTGAATTTTACCTCTGTTAACGTCAATTGATTACCTCTCTAACTCGGACTTTATTGCAGATAAATTTCCATTTTGTTTACTAATTCTTAGTCTATCCGCAAAATACGTTATTTTATTAATAATCGCCCCTCTATAACTGAAATAAACTCTTTTGTTACCTTTATTAATGGAACCCTCTGTAAATGAGACAGATATTTATTTATACCTGGCTAAGCCTACCCTGGGTAAGTGGGATACCTGTTTAAGTGACATAAATTTGCAGGTCCCTTAATATTCCAGTGAACCAGGTTTCACTGTATATTTTTCTGCTATTTCACGTAAAGCTGTGTTACATAAATAATCGTGAATTTGTCGAATTATTTTGTATGAAAAATGAAAATGAAAAAAATTGTATTTATGCCAATTGATTCTTTGACATGGACTCATTAATACCTTAAGAGTTATGGGATGTCAAAAAGAACACGTTTTATAAGTCTGAAATCACTTGCCATGCAGTGGTTCTGTAATAGGCTGGTATTGTATGTCCCATCGACTTTGCACTTTAAAATATCATGTAGTCGTAATTTAATAATGTGTTAATTATATATATTTTTTTAATTATGTCAGTATTGTAGTGATACTATTAGCATTTCCACGGAACCGAGTAATCTATTTTTCTATGCGCCTTATACAGGACTAGATTGATTCAACTGCTATTTAGAATCTAAAAGTATTTCAACCTGTTAATCCTCCAACTAATAATTAATGCTACAATTCACATACACATAAATATGTGTATGAATTATCTTTGTCAAATAACTGAGGCAGAACTAATATAACACAAACAAGTGTTGTTACTTATCAGCAGCACAATAATTAAGTTATTTGGTGCCACCAGTCATACCACTATCCCAGTTTTATTTGTCTCATAAATGCTGGCATTGTAATGTTATTCGATAGACAATGACAGGTCGCACTTTTAGATATAAAAACAAATGCCTTGTAAAAATTTTGCGTTGTTTTTAACATAGTAATACTTTTGATCCACAGATTCGGACGAAGACAACCCAATCTCGGCTCATTACTTGAAACTGAAGGCGAACATCGCTCCGCTGCCGATGTCGTCGCCCGAGTTCGAGATGATTCAGGATTATGTGCGCAACACGCACGCGGCTACACATTCCACCTTCACCTTAGACATCGAACAGGTTAGTCGTCTACCTTCTATTTTATTTATTTACAAGTCGTATGCCCGATGCCTGGGACTTCCCATCGGCAAAAATTACGAGCTTCCATACAAACTTTAATTCCATATTTTACTGTGAATTTTCAAAAAACCTTCGTTCGTGCTCCTTTTCCCTCACCTTTCACTATGTTAGGCACTCTTGTGCAAAATTTCATGCTTTTAGACCCAGCGGTTGAGGCTGTGCGTTGTCTGTCACTGAATGAATCAATAAATTCAAGATTTTTAGCCAGCGGCTACGCCCACATGGTATCTGTATAAATTATAGCCTATGTTACTCAGTGATAATATAGCATTCTACTGGTGAAAGAATGTTTAAATCGTTCCTGTATTTTTTGAGTTTATTCATTACAAACAAACAAACATAAAAATCTTTTCATATTATCATATTAGTTTAGATTCACAAGTCAACTACAACAAGTAACAATCACACTATATCGAGCACAGGGCAAGAGGATGATGTGGGTGTGCAAACAAGCTGTCGGCGCACCTGATGACTAGCAGTTACCATGGCCTATGGACGTCTGCAACACCAAAGACATCGCAGATACGTTGTCATCCAAACCGGAAAACAGCAAGACTTTGACGCCATCGGCCATCCGTTTTGCCAAAAATTTGCCTCGTACTCTTGTGTTAATACCTCATAAAAATCATAATATCATGCTGATTACTTGCAGGTATTCAAAGTGGTCCGCGACGGTGAAGACAAGCGCTTCAAGCCGTTCAAGAAGCTTCACAACAGACGGCTGCTGTGGCACGGCTCGCGCGTCACCAACTTTGCAGGAATCATCTCTCAAGGTCAGTCGGTATCAGATTGCTTGATTATTTTCTTTACTGCCTCTTTAGTCTAGTGGTCGTAAGTGCGTTGGTTGAGCGTGAGCTTCCTGGATTCGACTGTCAGGTCAGAAAAGTTATTCGGGTGTTTCTAATCAGAACTTTAGCAGCTCTGACTGACGAAATGTCGTTGTACTGTATATCTCTGCCTGCCCCTCGAAGATATATAGGCGTGATGTTATGTCATGTTTTGCTCATTTCTCTGCTGTTTGACCAGGTCTCCGCATAGCGCCGCCGGAAGCACCAGTGACGGGCTACATGTTCGGCAAAGGTGTATACTTCGCGGACATGGTGTCCAAGTCTGCCAACTACTGTTGCACCAACACCAGGAACCCAACCGGACTCATGCTGCTATGTGAAGTCGCACTCGGAAACATGTAAGTCTTCAAAACTTGTGTGTGTATTTAAATGGTTTTTAAAAATGTAGGATTTTTAGGACGAAAAAACTTTTTGTGTTGTACATGAGAGTAAGTAAAGTACTGTTACTGTTGCTTGTTTTATTTTATTCAAACAATACGACAGCAGTAACAATACAAACAGCCTGGATTTGTGCGGTAAATACCTCATAATACATATAAAAAATAATACACTCGCCCTCTGTATATGAGACGTAAAGATTCAATAGTATTTCTTCCCGGGAGAGGGCACAGGCTCTTGTAACACAGGTCACCCACCTAGCACAAGTGGCAGGGACTTCACACAATTTGTAGCCATTTTCTTATGTAATAAAGATTTTTAAATAAGATAACTGGCGAAATGTGGGTTTATAAAGCGAAATACAATACGGCCATCCGTGGAATACAGGAGTGATGTTATGTTGGGACGAGTCGACTTGATTCCGGTTTTTAGGATTTGCAGTCGTACCGCCGTACGACTGCAAATCCTAAAAACCGGAATCAAGTGTAACGACCACCAGAAAAGCGCCCGGACAATAACGCTCAACAAGTCCCGGCCAAGCGAGAAATTATTTATTAATTTAGGATCTCCAACAAAATATATACACAATACATAGGACATAAATAATGAGCAATATCAGGTATTAAGTAGGTGTACACCTTCACTTATAGAAGACCACAGCATGCACAGTTAAGTTACACTAATCTAACAAAGTTAAAATAGTAATAATAGTTTAAATGTTTAAAGAGAAATTAGTATAGTATAACAAGCTTGTGTGCGCAGCTCCACGCACAAGCGCCTATTTGCGTACGTAAAGAGAAATTGAAACAATTTTGGACGAAGTCCATACATTTTTAAAGGAATAAAAGAAAATATAACATTTAGAGATAATTAAATAAAATTAAATCTATCAAACATTTCTTATATTTTGACAGAGACTCATAATGATTCAACTGTCTTGGAGCTCGATAATAGTAAGGTATGTTTACAGGAAAGAGTGTCACCACGCAGAGAACGTGCAGCTTCCACCCAACATGCACTCGGCGTGGGGCGTCGGCAAGACCATGCCCGACCCCGCACAGAACAGGACGCTGGACGACGGAACCATCGTGCCGCTAGGCAAGCCCGTCACCAACAAAGTCAACAGCCATCTGCTGTATAACGAGTATCCTTTACTAATCACCATCAGAATTTGCATTTTTATGACCTGCCTGTTAAGGCGAAAGCGCAAAGGTAGCCCGCGAAATTTAAATTTTCTTACGTTTTTTGCAATTTGCGGGTCAGTATTATTTGCAGGTTGTATATTCATCAAAATATGATTCGCGGCCGAGGTTTTGGGCCTTATAAGAAACAGGATCGATTGGGATAAAAAAAAGTTTTTGTGAAAACTGCAAAATGTCTCAAAAAGTTAAGGACAGTCTCCTAAGACCGTTTTCCTGTAGTTACAACGGTTAAGGAAGCTGCCCACTCATCGTTTGTAGAAAAGGGAGGATCTTCTAGGCGGGTGTTGTGTCTGGTGGGCTACTGCCTAACGATTTATGTCGGGACGTTGTATACAACGTGTTCCTTTTGATATCCCATAACTCGTATTAATGAGCCCATATCAAAGAACCACGTGAACTATTTTTCAAAATTCTTTTTTTTTTCGTTTCATACAGAATAATTCGACAAAATCACGATTATTTATATAAAATATCCTTACGTGAAATTATAATTTTAAAAATTCACTCTTTTTGTCATTTTTTTTTTAAATGCAACCTGTCAATTCATGTCAAAAACCAACTGACATATGAATTATTTTTCAAAATTCCTTTTTTTTTCGTTTTCTTTTTTCATACAAAATAATTCTGCAAAATCACGATTATTTATCTAAAACACTTACCTGAAATTATAATTTAAAACATTCAGAACATTCTTGGAAAAAAAAAATGCATTGTCGCAATTTCTTAGCTTTAAATATGAATGATTGTTTTGAATGAAAATGATTTACTCGTACGTATCAATGAAACTTGGATACACACAACGAGTCTAGTGTTATGGTATCTTCGAAACTATGTATTTTTGGAACACTTTTTCTAGGACTTTAATGGGACATCAAAAGGAACACGTTGTATGTACTCGTCGCGCGGTAAACCCTGCTTACGCGATATTTTGTCTGACGTCAGTGAGATACGTAGTTCACATGTAGCGTTGTAGATGTCGCCACAATTCTAATTTTTCAAATTCTGTAAATACCAATTCTTTAGGTCGCGAATCATATTTTGATCTACATACCTGACACTGATCCGCAAATTGCAAAAGACATAAGAATATTTGAATTTCGCGGGCTACCGTAGCGCGGGGGGTGCGCGCTTAAAGAAATATTCATTCGCGGCGTTTTCATTTACACGTAAATGAACCAGAGCAACCGATATAGCTTGGAGGGTTAGCAAGATGAATTGGGAGCATGTCTGTCCTCCATTCGATGAACGTTAGAGCAGATGAATTCTCGAGTGGAGACCGCGCATGGCATGCGTAGCATGAGCCGCCCCCAGCTAGATATCTACCAGTCTGTCCCAGTTGCCTTCAACTGGGACAGACTGATCCGGAGAACCAGCTGTTGTGGGACAACTTGGGAGAGGGCTATGTCAGTAATAGACTGCGAAAAGCCAAGTTCATTGATTCGCGGCATTTCTCATGATCTCTGCAAACCACCGCGTTCTGAACAAGGCGGTTCTTCATCAGCAGAATGATAAAATATTTTTATGATAATATATTTTCCTTAGCACAAACCTAGATTCATCGTATACGACGTCGCACAAGTCAATGTGAAGTACTTATTGCAGATGAAGTTCAATCACAAGTATTAATGTTAAATAATGTCAATTCATTGGTCATCTTATTGATCTATTCCATTTTTATTTTTATAATGTCAGCATTTTGATATTTTTAAACTAGTTTTAACGCTTTTTTGAATAATTGTAATCGAGCATACGCTTAGTTTTTAATTCTGACTACCGACCAAATTGCAAGATGATTATTACCTATGCTCAAAAACTTGTGATGTTTTTCATAATATTGTTTTTATTCACTTCATTTCCTGTAATACTTGAGACAGCTGTGTGATAAATAGTTACCTAGTTTTATAGCGAAAAAACCAGACATTGGTGAGAAACCTGCTTGCAGCTGGACAAATAATTCTAAACCAAAAATGTTGTTAGCTTTTACCATCCATGCTTTTACTAACAGATAAAACAATTTAAATATTGAACTTTAAGAGCTTTTTAGAATGGGCGTATTTTCGCAGTGTATAAGCTCGTTTATTTGACTTGAGAAAGACCCGCCAGAAATCGCCCAATTAGTAACGGGCCACAGTGTAACTTGTATCTATTAGTCAGGGGAATTAAACTATAGCATGTTTTATGTCGCATTGTCTTTTAAACCTATTTGAAAATTATATTCAATGTATTTTTTTACTATTTTTTTAATCCTTTATTGTTTTATTGTTGGTAAAAGCAATATTGATTAATCTGTGTCCAATAGGAGCCATTGGCTTTCAAGTTTTGGCTAATCAATGTTAAGCTCCCAGTACACGTTGGGCGAGCAAATAAACACAAATTAAACGGCAAATACACGCAAAAAGGCCCGGTATACATTGGCCGAATGCGCTTGGCCAACGGGCTCGGCCAACGTCTACTGGGGGCTTTAGAATCTCGGGAGATGTATAGTTTCGATACTGCAAAAGCGTCATGTTAATGTCGTGGCCAGATCTTAGAACTGACCATTTCATAAATTAATGGCCAGCTAAAATTGGCCATATCGTTTAAACGTCAACGCTAATGATATGTCAGTCGACGTTTGGCCATATCATTAATGTAGGGTATGCATGGTTTAAGGTGTAGTAAAAATAGCCAAGTAACTACGACCAACTTGGAAGTAGCACTCGCTCGGCTCGCGCGCGGTTGTTCTAACCTAACCCTGTGGTCGGGGCACCACAAGAGCGGCGTTATATTTTTATTTTTTTAAGTGCTATGTTGCATTTCACGCCGCGGCAGCGGCTGATGCTGCTTCCAAGTTGATCGATTTCCATAATATCATTTTGGAAACCCAATAAGACTTTTATTGGGTGGTCATCGACCTTTTATGCGTGATCACCCTACTTTGTTTGATTTGTTGTATGCCTCCGCCATGATGCACAACAAAAATAAAGCGACATCAACTCCTCTACCTGTAGATAATCTAACTATTTTACGATATTATGATCACTAATGTTTGGCCACATCATGAAGTAGTCCTGCGTTTAACTGGTCATAGCTAACATGACGCTTTTGTAGTATCGAATCTGGCCAAAACATTAAATATTTTCATGGAGATTGAATATTTTTATAATGATTATGATTCTTGAATTTTATAATAATTCCTGCACGCTTAGCATGACGGCAATAGAAACGGGTTTTGTCGACGGAAGAATAGACAAAATGACAGATATATCACAATCTTTCATTTCGTCTATTCTTCCATCGACAAATCCCTTACAAAACTCCTTTCTACGGTTGTCATGCTACACGTGCAGATTGTCAGAAATGTCATTTTTTTGTTATTTTTTTAAGTCATAATAATCGTTTGATTAAACTTTGTTTATTATAATGATAATGTTTTATTCAACCACCATTACATATAATTTAAAATTTTAGAGTCAATTTTCTATGTTTTTGCTTTTGAATAGAAAATATGTGAATTGACCTAACTGCGATAGAGGCGCCCTCATTTATTCCAGACTTTTTTGCTAAATGTACTTTTCCGGCAGACCTTTTTGTTTTTGTTATTATGTGGAAATCCTCATGGATGTCCTCAGTCCTAGGGCGCACAGAACATGTTCATCGCACACTTGTACCCGCACACAGCCCCCGACTGGTGCCAGCCCGCCTCTGCAGGTTCTGTCTGATTCTGGCAGCCCTAGTTCAACCTTATGAACCATTTAGACGGGGCGAATCCCCGAGACAATCCACTTAGCAATGGCTTGAGGACAAACCAATGCAGTGGACTCTGGACTGTCTCTATTTACACGATGCTATTATTGGATTGGCCCTAAATTGTTCCTTTTAACAACCTGTCTATTCGTATTAAAATTTGTACTGACAGTGACAGCAAAGGCACGAAGGGTATAGTCACAGGGACGTAACTTGGCAAGGGTTTAGCGTATTGGGAGTAAGTTTGCGAATGTTGTGCAACAAAAAAAAAACACTTTTTTTGCATGCCATTATCCACGTATCATAAGTTCATTACAAACCACTGATCACCAATAAATAATCCTTTTGGTTTCTCCTATGGAGGCAAAAATGTGTTATAGATTTTGTTACACAGTACCGCAGCACAGTACCTAATCAAAAATTGAAAAAAAATAACAGAATATTTTGAATCTGTATAAATTGACGCATGAAAATTCATGAAATGTCAAATTTTTCAATGTCACGTCCCTTGTCATTGTCACTTTGTCATTATTCCGTGATGGATTAAATTTTAAAATAAATACACACACACAGTTTTGTGATCGTTTATTTAGTGTTACCTTGTTTATATACATTTACAATCGTACAAATTATTCAAGAAATATTTAAAAGCACATTTAATTTGCCTAACATAACTAAAGTAAGAGTAAGTGGTGAAAATGGAATCCGATATTATTAATTGGAGTAACAAAGACGTTTTAGATTTATTACATAAAGAAAAAATATCCAGTATCATAACAGAAATTATTAAATCCCATGATATCGACGGACAGTGTCTTCTATCATTCGTTGATCGAGACTTTTATGACTTCCCATTCGACCAGTTAAGATTGGGTGAACGCAAGAGATTCATATTGCTTGTGAAGAAATTACAAAAACACAATCGTACTGCGATGTTCGAACTCGGACTCTGTGATGATGCTGTCAGTAATCCATCTACAAACATCAATTTCCTTGGGACTAACTTGTCACATTTGAGTTATAATCTTCACAACAAAATACCAACACCAAGTGACATATATGTGAGGAATTCAGACTGTGTGTCAAGTTTTACACCAGATGTTAAAGCTTCAAGATTGAAACCTGAAATTTGGAAGACTGCAATAGCTCTAGGTAACTATAATAACAGATAAATAAAGTATTTAATGCCATATTTACAGTTTGTTTGGTACCCTACTTACATGTTTGGGATACAGTCCAAGGAATCTGCATGAGTACAATAAACGCTACTTATAACAACTTGCATCATCAACACATAGTTGCAAAACATGTGTGCACAACTATTTAACTGTATTATAAATAAATAAGGATTGTTTTGGTTTTGTGACAAACTACTATACCTTATTATGTATGTCATTTATTAGCATGGGTATGGAAAATGAAACAAAAAGTTAAGTTTAAAAAAGTAATAGAAAGTGAGTAGAAATTCATACATATTTCTACATAAACTTGACTAGATGATAATGAATGTTTCTGCGCAGGCTATGTCTTCCTGGTGACATGGGTGACCGCCGTAGTGATGGTCATCGTACATGATAAGGTGCCAGATATGAAGAAATACCCCCCACTGCCAGACCTGTTCTTAGACAATGTGCCACACATCCCATGGGCCTTCGATATGTGTGAAATCACCGGCTCCTTCCTTTTGGCTATATGGCTTATTGTACTATTCTTCCATAAACATAGGTATGTATTTTAATATGTCTAGCTATTTTGTACTGAGAAGTAAACAAAGAATTTGCATTTATTCAAATTTCCTTGGAACAAATTTTATATTTACATACAATTCATGAATGCAAATATTGGAACATACCTACTTGTTTACAAAGCAATTATCTGACTTACTGATTACAATAAAATGCTCTAAAATCAACAAGTGGGGTCTCTATGGGTTAATAACCCAATTTAAAAGTCATAAGAAAAGTTAAAACTGTGTCCCACTGTACTTTGGTCCATGTTTTGTGTGAACAAATTATGACTGATAAGGTGTCAAAGTTGTTAGATTATGTGTAAACAATATCATCTATATTTTTAAAACAATAGTCTGTTGGACAATATCTTTGTCCATTCAAGATTTAAAGGTGACTGCAATGACTGCACTTGCTAACTGTTCCCTGTATATGGTCCTTTTTCTTTTGTATATTTGCAGCCTTTGTCCACATAGTTACCCTTTCAAGAGACTCACGATAAAAAAAAAAAAAAAAAAAAAATTGAATGTTAACGTGATGCATCTCTGCCTACCCTCCATGAAAATAGACGCCATTTATTTATTTTGATTTTAAAAAATCAAAATAAATAGCTTTTTGTTAAAAAAAAATGCATACATTTGTTTATTCAACAAATTGGGAAACTTCATTGTATGCAAAAGAAGGTTTGTTTAAATGTAGTCCAGCTGTTTTTGTAATAGCTCAAGGATAATTTAGTCAACATTTCCAGTATCTGTTTATATCAACAAGTACAAACTGCTGTAGGAAATGAAAACTAATTTATGTCAGTGGACAAAGACACAGCTGTGAGTGTGTAGTCTTTGTTGAAGTAATGTTATATCAACAATGTGTTGTACTTACTAGCCAGACTTTGGACTCATTGTACACAAATTGTGGTTGATGCCTGCTACATTTACGTATATTTCGATGAACTACATTCTCTTTGTACGAAACTAAACAAGCCAGCTGTGCATTTCCGGAATTCCAGACTTATTCGGTCTTCCGGACCCACGGCATTTGATTTACATTTAGACACATGGAGCCTCTGCAAGCCTCAACGCAAACGGCTTCAGTAGATTTTATTCCGGAAGCGTTGTCTCTGCATAAGTTCTCAATGGACAGACATAACCATGCATTTTTTAAATACAAATGTAAATGAAACGAGGAGAATGAAAGTCGATTATGTAAAGTCACCTAGATGATGTCGTGATTGCGTACGCGCTATACGACGTATACATACCACATAGCATAATTGCATGGAGTGGTTGTTTTCACTACCTTTTATTGCATACCCACAATTTTTATAGCACTCGATACCTATTATCATTCGTCCTTACATAATGTTAAACTAAGGCATCTGTCCTATTGCCGACTAAGAATCAACTCGCTATCAACGATTTTCTCGCTCAAAAAATATATAAAAGATTGTAGGTGAAAGTAAAAGAGACTTATACCTATTAATAGTTGATCGCTGACTGTTCACACCGCCTGCGAGTACTCGTTTGTCGCAGCGACAAGAGCTATCAAAGAGAGTACCGCTCTCAGTCTCTCAGCGAATCTCACTCGCTGAGAGACTCAAGCTTCATACATACGCATACCAAGCACAAGTAATCGCGCATTCGCTGTTCGGCATTCTCTACCTAATTCAAACCACCGAAGTTCGGTTAAACCGAATATGAAACAAACGGCCCATCTCTACTTTTCTCACTTTCTCAAAAATTAGTCTTGTTCAGTTATGTCCTTTCAGTCAGATTTTTGGGGATAATTATTATCCTTTAAACGTCTGCTTAGTTCATCTCGGTCTGTATCGTTTCAGCTCTTTGAAAGTTAGCTAACGCAAAAGCTAAGTATCAAACTACTCAATTCGCTTATGAAAGCTATTATCACAATCCTCTCATAGTTTATTAAGTAAGTAGGTATACTTAAGAATGTGAAGATTCCAGAGGCTTATTAGCTTCGCCACGCTTGGCATTGGGTACAATAACTTGACGAAGTTTTCCAAGACGATGGAACGAGAGACGCACGATTTTCGCATCTATCTAAAGACTTTTCCTTACAACTATAACGTACGTAATACTTAACGGTAATGAAAGAAGTTCCCACAATCAGATGTAGACGAATCTCGATAACGATGTGTAGATAATAATATAATAAATTCGTTTTTTTAGATACCTACTTAAACCTGAAACAATCGAGACTCGGAAAAGACAGCATTTACTAAAAGTACAATACAAATCTCAGAAGCAAAATCTCCAGACACGGAAATCTGTAGGCCATTTTACTCCGTGCTGGAGTCAAGTAGCCAATCGCTCATTGACTGCGTTAAACTGTGCCGTTATGGAGATTTTAAGCCTCGTGCAGACTGGCGCGACATACTCCGGTAATTATTGTACCGTGCAGTTTTCTTAGATTTTCTTTTGTTAGAGTCGCGTCGCACCAGTCTGTACGAGGCTTTAGGAATTAAATAGAAGCCAAACATTCAACCTTGACTGACCCTTGAATGCGAGGGCCGAGATAAAAAATCCTCGGGCAAGGGGCCAGAAAGCCCCCAAACCGATACCTCGCGCCCCCTTGGGGAGCGCAGAGACGACTTTACGACTGTGTGGCTCTCACTGCGTTCGGCGCTTGACGTAGCAACACGTGGTGTCCGGGTACGCAACAAGTCAATCGTCATCCTGAGGATGCCTCGTTGAGAGGCGAAACACGTGTGGATTTCTTACAGGGTTCTAAATGACTCTTTAACTAAACGGATTAGGTTACTAAATACCGATACGACGTCTATTATATTTTACTAAAGTGCTAGTTATCGACTCCTTTCATTGCTGACTCATTATTTCTGATCGTTCAACTCACTTTATGTTTTACAAGTAAGACTCAGACAAAGACCTTTTTGTGGGAGAGTCACTATCACTAGTCACTACTAATAAGATAATGGTCATTTACCTAAAGAGTCTTCTGCCAACCTTCATAACGTTGATCAATTTCTTTTGAACGACGTGTTTGTCTCGAATATTTACCTAAACCTATTTACTAACAACTGCGTTTTTTATTATTTTAATGATTTTCCAATTATGGTTTTCCGAGCTCACGTCAAAATGAAATCATATACCTACTTACCTACGTTTATGCTCCTTGTGCACTTTCAAATTCAACGAACTAGCCTATTAGCTTTACGTTTAAGGTCACTTATAATAAGCCATTTATCTACCAATATGAGCCTGTAGGTATAATAACATTCACATTATGATTTCACTGTATGGCTAAGTGAATCATTTCCGTCTTTAAAAAGCAACGATATCGTTGCTAACTACGTCATTTTCGCAGTTACCCATTGCCTTTGTCCGGGCACCCTGCATGCTCACAATAGTCACAATGAGGACTATTGTCGGTTTGAGGATGACGTCACCACACATTCGTTGCTATCAATAAACGAGTGAATTATCCTCTGCTTGATATAATGGCAGTAATCTCTTGGATACATGTTCACACCCATTGTCTTTTATATGTATGGTATTCAAAGCGGGCGTGCGTTACTTTCATTAACCATATTTAGCAAATAAATAAATGAGGATTTGACATGACAACGTTTTATTTTATGGGACACACCTACAATGGCGCGACCGTGATTGTGTGTGACCCCAAAGGGGAAATAAATCTGATTTTTCCGTATCTACACGCAGAAATTTTGTACAAATAGTAATTTACTTACATGTTTTGAGTTTAGGCAGTGTTGAACAGCACTACCACAGCTAGGTGATATGTCACCAGTTTGTCCAAGTATCGTACCTATTCTCTACTGATATCGCTAAACCTCAAGAGGTGCTCAAGTTTCTTTGGCCGAAATCCTTCTTAGTCTAATAACCTGTCCTCTAGCTGCTTTCTCGCTGCTTGCGTTTGTTAACCTGAAACGCATTAGATACTGCTCCCAATGACCGATTATTATTATTTTATTATAAAACAACTAACAAAACATTGACATTCTAACTCCAGGTTCATAATCCTGCGAAGATTCTTCGCGTTAGCCGGAACCGTTTTCCTGCTGCGATGTTTCACGATGCTGATCACATCGCTGTCGGTGCCTGGCTCCCACCTGAAGTGCGAGCCGCGCTCCTACCCTCCAGCGGACGATCTCACGGTGTGGGGCCGGCGACTCCACCAGGCGTACGACATCTGGAGCGGCGCCGGCATGTCCGTGAGAGGAGTAAGAACATGTGGAGACTACATGTTCTCCGGACATACGGTCGCGCTCACGCTTCTTAACTTCTTTATAACTGAATGTGAGTAGTATAATATTTGTTTGACAAACAGACGACCGTGAAACAGTTTTCTAATCAAACCTTAGCTGACATACATAGCTAAGGTTCGATTAGAAAACTGCTTCCTCGATAATCGCCTTGACTTCAGGAGTATTGCACGTCCAAATCTAGAAACTGCAATGCAATAGATAGAATTCAGTTAGTCGAAAGTCTAATATAATCCCTTAGCCACATCTTACTACCGCGACATAGGAAGTACCTAAAGGAGTGGACTATTCTTAGCGTGGTGCCACACGGTGCTACACGTGAATGCGTTCTATTTCTAACAACCGTTTAAACCTTCGTCATTGAAAATGTTTACTTCTTTATTTTGACAGCGATGACATTGATTATATGGTCGCGCCACCACGTTGCCGTGTAAACAAATTGGCTATTTATAACGGGGCGCTCAACATTCCGGTCGCGATTCCTTTTTTCGAAACATCGCTCTTTGTTGACCTACATGTTCTGAATATGTGTTATTAGAAATAACAAAGATATCTTATCAGTCAGCAATATTTACATAATAAAGATAACCTAATCTGTAGGTATATAGACAAATGACGTATTAAGGAAGTTTTGAAAATATTGAATGACGCATATCTTGTTCATATTATTTATCAATAAAAGTTGTTTCCTGAATTTTGTTGACTTCTATGTTTCTCTAATTTAGTTGTAGTTGTAAGCATAATATGCCTACTTCTTACTTTAAAAGCCAAACAAGTCGTTAGCGGCGTAGATAGCCACTATCTCGCGAAAACAAACCGATTAAATAACTTGATATAAATTTTTGTGACCCCACGTTGAATTATTTGCGATATTTAAACGCCTAGTTGTTTAATGTAGCAGGAACGCTTTGTTTCCAAAACATCCCCCGTAGCTTTTAAAACTCAAACAATAATTTGAAACGAAATGATGAGTTGAAAAATATATTCTCACTATTATTAACTAGGAGCATTCAAGAATATTTACCTATATTTTTTTGTAGAATAATATGTTATTTTTCTTCGTTGTTTGTTTCTTTTGGTCTATTGTAAGCTAGTCATAATCAAACCACATAATTACAAGCATTATAGGCGTATTTGTCGATTCGCACGAATTTACTCGAATATTTTTCTGTTGGTGATTCGCACTAAGTTAATTTATTTGTGGGCGAATCGACAACTCCAGAAATACGTATTAGGAAATTAGCAAATTTTAAATGTTATGTAATAAAGCAGGGTTTCCTAAAACTTTTCAGCCCCGGACCCCTAAGAAATCAAGCACAATTATCAAGGACCTCCTTATTAAAAAAAAACAGCAATTAATTTCGGACCATTTATTTTATTACTACAAATTAAAAAAAACTTTTAGTAAAAAAAAAATGTTTTCGTTATTATAAATGCATAGGCCTACGATTCTTAATCTGAAGGTTGGTGTGCTTGGGCACGCCACTATTGCGGCGATAAGTACCCTCTTTGAGGAATGGCTAGAGAGGCGCCACGGCGTCCTCACCTTCCGCCTGACGCAGGTCCTCACCGGACACGGTTGCGCCCTCACGCCCCTAGCCGCCGTAGGAGACGGGAATCGCAGGCCGATTCCCGGCCACCGTAGGCGCGGGCTTGCGGACGGCGAGCAATGGGTAGCTCGCCGTCCGATAAGGACCAGGTCGACGGCGCGTTGTATTCCACGCGCGCCTTAAAGAGATGTCAGCAAGTGAAGGGGTCTGATAGGACCGATGCCTGCCGGGGTTGCGGGAAAGTCCGAATGGGATACCGTTGCCCCTGGCAATGTACAGGCAACTGAAGGAACACGGGTGGGTTTTAGTCAGTAAGAGTCTGACATACCCTCCTGATCCACCCAGAGCGGGAGAATTTATTTGAAAATTTCCCACCCAAAAAAAAAAAAAGTGTGTTGTTTTTTTTGCAAATAAATAAGTAATCAGGTTGATATTATTACAAAGTTGTATTCTCAAATCGGATTCCACTTGTAATCTGTTTCTGTATTCATTTGAAATAGTCCAGAGATGAGACTGTGGACCATCCACCTGTGGACACCCCCATACGTATACTCGCGGACCCCCATGGGTCTGCGGACCACAGGTTAAGAAACACTGCAATAAAGTTAAGAAAAAAGTAGACTAGGAACTAGGGAATCCAATCTCGCATCAAAATCCCAATCCCGCAGGCCTGCGCGATCGAGGTCGTCAATCACGCGGATCAGCGGATTTACGCGCTGCAAAAAAATCATACTTTTTGTTCTAAGTAGTTATGATCATGAATATAATAATATGAAGTTTTATATGAAATAAAAGACACTTATATTTTGAAAATTATTCATAATTAGTCAAACAATGTTTCTTTTTATAAAAATAAAGTTAGTGAGCGAGGCGAGTTCTTTATTACAAGCAGGGCATAATTTACATGTAACCGAAAGACCATCATCTTCCGACCGTCAAAAATGTTTCCATACTGCACAATACTTTGGTTGAATGACTTAGTAGTTTGTGACATTGACATAAATACATAAATTGGCCGAGACGAATAAAATATTTCTTCGAATGCGGATCCCGCATATGTAGTAGACATTACTGGTCCCGCAAAAATGGTGCGTGATCCCGCATTTGCGGGATTGGATTCCCTACTAGGAATTTTATTTGCCAATTCTTTTTTCTTAATTTTATTGGTATCAAATATATTTCTGGAGTTGTCGATTCGCCCACAAATAAATTAAGTTCGTGCGAACCGCCTATAGAAAAAATTATATTATATAAAAGTGTCGATTCGCCCGGTTTTGGCGAGGAAATTTGTGCGAATCGATTAATAAGCCGCATTATATACCCGTAATTTAATTTAAGTTTCTGACCGCAGCTGAAACAATGGCAGACAGCCTAAAATTCTTGAAAACAAAAACAACAAACAAAGGAGGTAAATAATTCCATGACGACAATCTAGATACGAAATCCGAATGTCCGATTATGTTTAGGTACTTGTATTTCGTAACTAACAACAGATCTTCGCAAAAACAAAGCCTCGCTTGAGAGTTATTTTATTTGTTATTATTTTAACAAAATCTCTAAATCCTAATCCACGCAGAATTACTATACCTACCTACAAATTAATTTTAACATGAACAAACATTCGTCATCTAATAACTTAAAAATGTCAGCAAAAGATTTTTTCCTATCCCAGCCCTGGGGGCCTACCACCACCTCTTTAAGCAGTATTATTTTAATATTACTTTAGTGTGGGAAAGAGATGAAGCTCTACAGGACGTATTGCTCCATCTCTTTCCCCCACTGAAGTAACATTAAAATAATACTGCTTAAAGAGGTGGTGGTAGGCCCCTTGGTACAAGTCCAGGTTCGCGCGGACGTATTTTTATCATGGCGATTTTTTTCGTACCCTGGATTTTCAACTCTCCGTATTGAGCCGAGCTTTGAAAATCCAAAAGAGCGCATCCAGCGCGTATCCCAGCGCGTCAAGAAAACACACTGTTGGATATTCAACTCTCGGTGCTAAGCAGAGCGTCGAAAATCCAATACGCGAAAAAAAATCGCCGCGATAAAAATACGCCCGTGCGAACCTGGGCTTATACCAAGACTGGGATAGGAATAAATCTTTTGCTGACATTTTTAAGTTATTAGATCACGAATGTTTGTTCAATGTTGTTTGTGAATTTATTTTTAGGTAGATATAGTAATTCTGCGTGGATTAGGATTTAAAGATTTTGTTAAATGAATAACAAATAAAATAACTCTCAAGCGAGGCTTTGTTTTTGCGAGGATCAATTGTTAGTTACTAAATACAGGTACCGAAAATAATCGGAAATTCGGACTTCGTACCTAGATTATCGTCATGGAAATATTTACCTCCTTTGTTTGTTGCTAACTTTTGTTGCTCGTTTGGGCTAACTGCATCAGTATAATCTGCTTTCACCAATATGTTTGCCAATCCTGTTGGTGATTATGAAGAGGGACAGCCCTTTGACCGTTTATTGTAACGGTCATTGAACGCCACTATGTTACAGTCTGATAACATCATGATAAAACGTTTTTACGAAAAAGCAATAACCGAGTTCGAAAAACACTTTTTTTAAGTACACTTTTTAATTGTGTTAAAGGTTAAAGGTAACATCATCCACATAGACTAAGTGGGAAAAATACGTATTATTGAAGGTAACTCCAAAACTACCCAAGCAAAGGTAATAAAATGTATGGGTATGGGACCACCATGCCCTTTCAAACAAGATGAAAGAAATTTCCAAATCAGTCCGGCCATCTTGAAGTAATCGGGGAACATACTTTTTTTTTTACTTTTACTGTCCCACTGTCGCAAAGTTCTCCCCCATACTTCGCCATTCATCTGTGTGTGCCTACCTTACCTTTTCCGGCCAATCAGTCAAGAAAGAGTCTAGGTCGTCACGCCAGCGTTTCTTAGGTTTGCCTCAGTGACGACCAGAGGCGTCTTTACCTATGGTGCAGGGTGTGCGGCGCACACGGGCGCCGGGTCTAAGGGGGCGCCGAACGCCCTCTAATGCGACACCTCCAAAGATGCGTCACTCGCGGCGCCGCGGCCGCCCGGCGGCGGCGCTCTTTAAAGACCCTGCGCTCGTGTTATGGCCGACGCCGGGCGCGCGGTAGCAAAGCCACGGTAATATTATCTATACAGTATTCCAACTTCATACAAACGGACGCAACGCGAGCTATATCTACGCGCCTCGATCTCGGCATGCGCTCGGCATGAAAACAGTCGCGACTGTGCCGGACGGTGTGTTGTTTTTATAACAATAACCGCGCGACTTTTTCACAAAAAATAAGTTCAAGTAGGTACGTATTTAATATAACGAGTAGGATATATAGAAAAAATGGAGGAAATATTCCGAACTTCCTTTAAGCTTTAAGTATATTATAATGCGGTTTATTTATACTTTAAAATTTAATAATAAAGCATTTCGTACGTCTCAGACGAGGCGCAAATATTTTTTTTATAAGACCGATTTGTTACCTACTCAAACATTAACGAGGTTTTTTAATTAAATCTACCAATCAAAAAACAACACGCATTTTTATTGAACACTTCTTTAAATTCACAAAGTATTTTATTTGTTTATATAAAAAAAATATATTTACAATCACAAAACTAAATGGAAACACAAAGTAGGCAAATGTAACTAAAATGCTGGAGGCGGGCAGCCCTATCGCATGTTTAGGTACCGCGCGGTTGTAGGCATTTCTTTTACGGCCGAGCGAGTTACAATGCTGTATAGATAATAGTAGGTACCGTGGCAAAGCAAGACTACTCCTTTTCCTACTCTATTTAAATTTACACAATAACTTTTGTTTCAACGTGAAATCAGCCTTAAAACAGATAATTAAAGATTAAATTGGCGTAATGTCGCATCTTGCATCGCTACCAAACAAAGGCGCGTGCCGGCATCGGCACCTGTTTGTTTTGATTCGTTTGACAACACGCCGACAATCATTGCTAACTCGGCTGTATTAGAATGCTATAAAATTCAAATTAAAATTACCAGGGACGTGCGGCGGTCATTTTCAAAGGCTTGTGTACGCGCGCCGCAATTTTTGTTTTACCGCCACACCGTAGTTTTGCAAAATAAGCCTTGATTAAATTTGATTAAGTATCATCTTTGAATAAACATGTAAATATGAAGTAAATCGGCTTTTCTTTTGATAAAAAATATATAAAAAGTAAGATTTGGTTATTTGCTTGCACAATTATTGCGACATGCCTCGAGGTCGGAGGTCATCAAAATAGCTAACGAAATTCATGAAAAAAAAACCAAACATCGAGTGATAAATACTGATATTGAAGTTAAATCTATGCTCGTACCTATACGACCTAGGATTTTTCATTTGTTTATCCTACTGCAGTGCGGAACAAACAAGGTAAGTTAAAGTGCATTAATATGTACCTACTAGTATACTTAGGTATTTATTTGAACAACGAACTACTTTTTTATTTTATTTATTTATTCCGTTTGATTGCCTAATGTAGTTAGTTACCTAGGTACCGCGACGTTGATTGATGTGTCATATCATATCCATACTTATATTACCTATAAATAAATGCGAAAGTAACTTTGTCTGTCTTTCTGTCTGTCTGTGTTTTACGCTTTCACGGCTCAACTGCTGAACCGATTTGGATGAATTTTGGTATCGAGATAGGATAGCTGAGTCCTGGGGAAGGACATAGGTTACTTTTATTCCGAAAAAGTGCAAAGATCCCAGGGGAATCACGATATACAAATTCCTCGCGGACGAAGTCGCGGGCAGAAGCTAGAAATAAAATTAAATAATACGTAGTCCAAGTTGCAACAACTAGTTCTCTGGGCCTATAGTAATTTACATTGTTAGTTCTTTTAGGTGCCTATACTTAGTTTTTTATTTATTTTAGATGTGCACAGAGTCGAAAAAGAAAGCTGGAGAAGGAACAGTCTCTGAAAAAGAATACAAGTTCTATTAAAAAGTTTTTTGTTCGACCCGGTCCATCCTCGGACGAACACCTGGAGACAGAGACATATGAAAACCTAGATAATTCTACAGCAGAACTCGTCACTTCTACTTCACCGCCGCCGCCGCTGCTGTCTTTATCGTCGGTAGTTGAAGAAGACGAAGAACCTCCTAGTGCCGAAGCGTCTCCGGAGAATATACTTCGAGAAGATATAATTAATAATCTCGCGTTATGGCCACAGGTGTTATCCGATAAACAGAGAATATTTTTGATGGAGCGTGGGCCAGTACAGGTAAAAGTGGGTTCATATCCTTCGAATAGTTCGAAAAGATCTTTTTCAAATGCTTATTATACTAAAAAGATGTTAAATAATGAAACCGTTTTAAGAAACTGGCTGGTTTACTCTAAGTCAACTGATTCTGTTTATTGTTTTTATTGTAAACTTTTTCATGCTGATGCGACTCCGACTCCTTTTAATGGTGAAATGGGTTACAAAGATTGGCAGCATTTGTCTACTGCTATAGAACGTCATGAAAAGAGCTTAGGGCACCTATCATGTCTTAAGAAACAAATTACATTGAAAACTGTTATTTTAAAAGAAAAGTCGGTAGATTTCTTGCACCAAAATGAAATTGATCGGGAAAAAAAACGTTGGGTTGCAGTACTCGAACGAATAATCAACATGATTCATTTTTTAGCGAGGCAATGTCTGGCTTTTCGGGGAAGATCTCAAAAAATTTACGATTCTGATAATGGTAATTTTTTAAAGCTGGTTGAATATACCTCTAACTTTGATAATGTGCTTGCGGAACACATTGCCCTTATTCAAAAATCTGAGTCACGCCTAACTCATTATCTTGGCCATAATATTCAGAATGAAATAATACAATTATTGGGAGAAAGAATAAAAAAAGCTATCGTTTTGGAATTGACACAATCTAAATATTTTTCCATTATTTTAGATTGCACTCCAGATATTGCACACGAAGAACAAATATCGGTTGTCGTACGGTACGTTCTTTTAAATACAAGCAACAACAAGGCTGAAGTAAAAGAACACTTTCTGGGTTTTTTTCCTATAACAGACACTACTGGCCTGAGCTTAACTCAATTTTTGTTAGATTGTTTAATCTCAAACGAAATTGACATACAAGATATGCGTGGTCAAGGTTATGATAATGGTGCAAACATGAAAGGGAAACATATAGGTCTACAAAAACGAATTTTAGATTTAAACCCGCGCGCATTTTATGTACCTTGTGCGGCACACAGCCTAAATTTGGTAGTGAATGACGCTGCTAAAAGTTCATTAGAAATTGTCAATTTCTTTTCAATTGTGCAGGAAATTTATGTTTTTTTTTCTGCGTCAACAGCACGTTGGCAAATACTTGCTAAAGAAGTGCCAACTTTAAGTCTAAAACCACTCTCAAATACTCGATGGGAGAGCAGGGTTGAAGCAGTAAAAGCTCTACGTTTTGAACTGGGAAAAGTGTATGATGCCTTGTTTACTATATATTCTGATAGAAGCAAAGATGCAGAGTCAAGAAATATGGCAAATTCATTACTGGCAAAAATTAAGTCGTTTAAATTCATCTGCTCTCTGCTTATTTGGTTTGAAATTTTAAGCAAGATAAATATAGTTAGCAAGGCCCTTCAAAAGTCAGACGTTGTATTGTCAGAAGCGGTGAAAATGATTAATAATGCAAAAATAAGTTTGTCTGAATTTCGTAATGAGCCCGCTTTTGAGGAGCTCCTTAACAGGCGAAAACTGTAGCGGAAGAAGTCGAGGCAATAGTAGAATTTCCCACACCTGCACGCCCTCGCGCTCGTAAAAGGTTTTTTAATTATGAGGCGGAGGATGAACCGATAACAGACGCGAAAACACATTTTAAAGTAAATTTTTACTACTATTTGTTAGACACCGCAATTACTAAGTTCGACGAACGGTTCGAACTTTTGAATGAAAATAATGAAACTTTTTCATTTCTTCAAAAATTGAAACACTGGAAAGATTTGGACTCTGATACAAAAAAAACACATTGCTCTAATTTAGAAAATAAACTTTGCCATGCTGGCTCTTCAGATGTAGAACAGTTCGAGCTCTATAATGAAATCGAATTATTACCGATGTTTATTGATGATTCCACTACGCCGTTGGATATTTTAAATTACTTGTTTACGAATAAATTAATTTCAGTGTTCCCAAATCTGTCCACAGCACTGAGGATATACCTGACACTTAAAAACTAATAAGACTAATTAAAAACTACCTTAGATCAACATTGTCGCAAAGTAGATTGACAAATTTATCGTTAATAAGTATTGAACATGAAATCAAAATTGAAGTTAGTGACATTGTTAAAGATTTCGCTAATGCAAAAGCTCGAAAAGTAACTTTTTTGTAAATACATTTGTGTGTACGAGCGTCCTGTTATGTACTTAACTATAATAGTTTTTAAATTAAATATTTTTGAAAGAACTACAAAGTTGTGATTTTTTTATTCTTATAACCCCTTCCTTCCTAAAAAAACTTATTGCTTCCCGACATCATTTAAAATTGCACCATTTGCATCCGAATTTCCGTTTGAAAATATAACTATGTATTAGTATTCCATTTTGACCCCGCTCCTACTAGACTAGAGGGCGCCAGGGTACTGGTTGCACACGGGCGCCACAAGGGCTAGAGACGCCTCTGGACGACGCCCGTCTTTAGGCACCCACTGCGTGACGACGCGACCCTGGCCCGTCTGTCCTGATGCATCCTATACGTGTGGCCCGCCCAGTTCCATTACAGCCTCGCGGTCTTATCGCTAACATCGGCGATGCCTGTCTTCGAGCGTTTTACTGGGGAACATACATAAAATGAGAACCTCCTCCTTTTTTGAAGTCGGTTAAAAAGGACAAAGGCTTTTAAGGAAACTAGTCTCAAACTAAAGGCAAAATACCAAGTCTTCTTTATCTGATCTCAATCGTCTTCTTATAACAATAAAGCATTTTGCATTTGCGTTAATCCTGTGCACAAAAATGAATTGTAATTCTAAGGCGAAAGATTAGTACTTATCATTTGTATTATCTCATACTTAAAAATACACTGGGCTTTATAACGTCACTTTGTTTCGCGTCAATTTATAAATGTGCATTGTTCGGGACATCACCGAAGAGCAAATAAAAACATGTGTATGACTCATTATGAGTAATGAAGATATTTATGTAGTTAACAAAACTAACTGAATAGTTTTAGCAGCTCTTGATGATGAAAACTCAATCAATTCCGGACAACTGCATCGAGGCATCCTGCATTTTTCAGCATAACTGAATAAAAAATGTTCAGAACTCATAATTAATTTTATGTTTTACACCTTTCTTTATACCTGACATGTAAATATACACGGTGCGTGGCTCGATTTAGGAGTCCGGGAGTGTATTAATAACATTTAAATGAAAGAAAGCAATGCTAATTTAGAGGCATGAGGCATAAGGTGTAAAGTTTACTCAGCCTCTATAGAAAAGGGAAGATCCTCCGAACAGACCGAGTGTCGTGTCTGGCGGGCAACTGCCGCTATATATGTCGTTCGCGCGGTAAACTCTTATAGCGCGATGCAGGATTTGTGTGATGTCAGGATTTTGTGTGACGTCAGGTCTGTGATGCATAGTTCACATGTAGCGATGTAGATGCCGCCACACTAGACACAGTTATTACTGACCGACTTTGTTTGAGATTACGATTAGAGACTTGACATTAATTTGCTGTTTTCGGACTGCGCAGTTGGCAGTTCATCAACCTATGGACAGCTGTATTGACCTAGTGGTTAGAACCTCGGCTCCCAATCGCGAGAGCCTAGTGCTTCCTCAAATCATTTTTTAACACCTTCGGCGCCATGTGTAGGGGAAAGTCGCGATCATTGGACTAGCTCTTTCATTGGACCACCAAGGTATTTCCAAAACTGTCCAAGCTAGCAACACCCAAATTAGGCGAAATGAGTCCATGCCGGCTCAGTTGCACCCCTCTCATACCTTAGTGACGCTGCAGCACGTAGCGAGGAGTGATGCGTGAAGTTGTGTTTGCGGCGGTCAAAATCTTATTATTTGACTCGGGACAATTTGATGTAAGTATCATTCTATTCATATTTGTTTGTGTACACTGGTATAAAATATTAGATAATTTAATTGTGATTCCATGAGTGTTATTCAATTTTGTCTAATCATGTCCATGTATATTTAAGATTTTCTTTTCTTAACGAGTACCTTGTTGCCATCAATGGACCTCAAGATAGTTCCACCGTTGGACCGGTCCAATCATAGGAACTATTTATTGTATTTTTTTTGTCATAATTATGGGAGTATTTGGCCGGCTTGTGGCTTCGAGTATTTCACTAATTATGGAAAAACACTTGAAAAATTATTGTAAATTTATAATTTCAGAATGTCGCCGAATAAAAGAAAATACTTTACTTGAATGAAACTACCATGAACCTCGCTCTAGAGTCAGCGGGAAAACAAAAAACTGGTTTAAATGAAGCTAGTAGAATTTACGGAGTCCCGAAAACAACACTTAAACAAAGGTTAAGCCTATAACTATAGTTTGTTTGCTTGTCGTAAGTGTATGAGTATTGTTTGTCTCTCCTCGTATGCCATAATTTAATCATATTGATAATTATAATATGTTACCTTGATTGGACCTCTAGAACATATTTCTCGAAGTCCATTGACGGCAACCTGGTGGTTCAATGAAGGTGCCCATGGTCCAAAGAAGGTAACAGCCCAAGATTTAGTTTTCTTCGTTTATACCATAAAGTGTAAGCCCAAATTGTTTTTGCGTTTGATTATTATAAATAAAGGTCCAACGAAATAAAAATCATAAACTGCTTTTATTTTATCACTTATATTTTTTAAGATATGTTGTCGTAAAGTTAAGTGGTCCATTCATAGCAACCTTCCCCTATCTTTTTGTCACAGTGTCTGGAACATTGTGTATCCAAAAAGTATATACACAACTTTCTTCTTGGTAAAAGCATTGTGTCTTTTAAGGAAATTTTTGGTTGATATTTCTAGGTAATAAATAAATCCATTTATAAATTTTAGTGTTTTTATTATATTTCTCTTTATATATGGCACTGGAAATGACAAAATAAAAAATATAAACTTGAAAATCAACGTTGGCGTTTTGGTAAAGAGTGTACTATTGTTATATACTTATTGGTTCAAAATCACTACACGATGGAAGACGATATCGTCCAACACTAGAGCACGTGTTTGACAGGACGACGTACTGTAGGCCCTAGTGCACACCTAATATCAATAATATGGTATTTAGGATACGCTAGGCACGAGGGTTTTACTGCTCCCGCAATGTTTTTGAACGATGTTATAATGTGTTTTCTTTACGTTATAATAAATAGTATGACCCAGATGATGACGATGGCGATGATGATGTTCATCAAAACCCGATATTTGATGGTGATAGTCCCTCGCAAAACCGTTATTTCAGCATTAGTGAACAATTAATAGAAAATAATCAATAAAAATTGGATTCAAAATAACTCGAAACCGACAACACACCAAAACAAGCGCTAAAGTACCTATTATTATACATGAAAACCCTTCCAATTTATATAAAAAATATTGATGTTGGAGCGGGTACCAGGTTCCATACATTTTTGCCTCCTTTGTTAAAAATTGAAAGAACGGCCTCACTGGCGCTGAGGTCGAATTCGTGAATGTTAATCTTTACTTTTATGGTAATGGGCTCAAAATTGACCTACCTTAAAGACATCTAAATGGCCCAGGAATTATGCGCGTAGATGACAATAAGGTCAGCTAATACAGTAGGCAAAACTAATATATGAACTTGGTGAAGGACATTATGTCCCGGTGTCATAATGATTATTAAAACTGTTGTTTGTCATGCCCTATCGTGTGCTGTACGTGTAAACTAAGGCACATCGAGCAGAAAATTAATCGCGAAATTTTTATTGAAAATTTCTTAATTATCTAAATGGCCACTGAAATAGAGTTGAAAATTGCTTGCAATGGACAATTATCTATATCTAATCATTATTATTATAAATTAAAGTTGCTTTTCGTGTCTGTCTGTGTGACCCCGTTGTTCTTCTAAACTACGCAGCGGATTTTGATGCGGATCGCCGTCATTTACAGAATTTATATCGGAAGGTTTATTTATGTACCTATGTATAATACAATAATATAAAACTTACATATAGTGAAGAAATCGCGATGTTTTGTTAAGTCGTAAAACCGCGCGAAGCAAGGGCTGGTCGCTAGTTTTTTATATTCCGAATCTTTACTAAACAGATATCGTATAGCTCGTATACACTTTTTTTTTTTTTTTTTGGGTGGGAAATTATCAAATAACTTCTCCCGCTCTGGGTGGAGCGGGAGGGCGTGTCAGACTCTTACTGACTAAAACCCACCCGTGTTCCTTCCGTTGCCTTTACGTTGCCAGGGGCCACGGTATCCCTTTCGGACTTTCCCGCAACCCCGGCAGGCATCGGTCCTATCGGACCCCTTCCGTTGTGCTGACATCTCTTTGAGGCGCGCGTGGAACACAACGCGCCGTCGACCCGGGCCTGGTCCTTATCGGACGGCGAGCTACCCATTGCTCACCGTCCGCAAGCCCGCGCCTACGGTGGCCGGGAATCGGCCTGCGATTCCCGACGCCCAGGGCGTCTCCTGCGGCGGCTAGGGGCGTGAGGGCGCGAAATTTGCCTCTCCCTCACGCGTTCTGCCTCCTCCTTCGCGAGCATTACTGCTTCGCAGAAGGAGGTGACGGCCTCCCATGCCCTCTCGCTCCGTACCATGGCCTGGACTAGGGCCGGACGCGAGAGATCCCCGCCGCCGATCGCCTCCACGAGGACACGGCGATGCTCTGCCCAAGCCGGACAGACCTCCACCGTATGCTCAACCGTGTCCTCAGCTCGTATACACTGACGAATTGTTTGTTTCCAGATACGTCCCGCAACTTATACCTGTTGCACATCCTGACGTGGGTGATGAACATGTTCGGCATCTTCTTCATCCTCGCGGCGCACGAGCACTACTCCATCGATGTGTTCATCGCCTTCTACATCACTTCCAGACTCTTCCTGTACTACCACACGCTGTCCAATAACCAAGCTCTCATGCAGAGCGACTCCTCCAGGTACTTAAATCTGTCATTAACTCAGTGTATGTTGTCATTTTCTGAGCCTTCATCCTAATTGTATAACACACGATCAATCACAATCTGTTTCATTTTGACAGTTCAATATATGAAACAATTGATTAGCAATATCCTTCAAAATGATTCAGATTATGATTGATCGTGTTTTTCGGAATAAGGGTGCCGCTTTCATTTGCAAGTTGGAAAAAAGTAAAACCATGATGATGAGACAAAGAAAGTCCCAAATCGGACTAAGGCATCATAACGCAAGGCTGAAAGCTCAACCAACGATTCCATAAATTGTTATTTACATGCTCTTCATGTCCTTTACTGCAAACCATCCTCAAATATTATAAAACAAAGACCCCCACCGCGTCTGTTTGTCTGAACGCGATAAACTCAAAAACTACCAACGGATTTTCAAATGGGTTCACCAATGGACGGAGTGATTCATGAGGAAGATTTTGGTGTATAATTCATTACGGTTTTGAAGATTTCGGGAAAAAAAATGTCAACTGAGACCTTTACTGGCGTGCGCCGCGTTAACCGTGAGAGATAAATAAAATTTATGTTTTACAGATTTATTGTACATCTTAAAAAGTTCAACAAAAAGTCCGCGATGGCATATGTCTATCTTCTAAGAATGACCCACAATACCAATTTTATCTTTCAGAATTGATTAAAATTTCATTATTTCCGAAGCTATTTTGATCGGTATTATATTTATCCTTATCCAATAAAATATATTATTTAAATTGGGCATTTAATTTAGATTAAAATATGCCATGACATCATATCATGTAAATGAATACTTTAAAAGATATCACAGTTTCAAAATTACGCGTATAAAGTAATTATGGTTGACGGCAACGCGGGCGCAGCGGTAGAAGCTGATGACCTTTTCGTCGGCTATTAGGCATGAAATCCCGGTAGTACGTTCCCGTGGGATATTTTACGACATGCACGCGGGCGAAGCCGCTGGCAAAATCTAGTATCAAATTAGCGAAAAAACTAAGAAACTACTTCACAGCGACACCTAGGGAACTATGAAATATTCACCTCATCGAAATTAATCATTTTCAGGTGGTATCATTAATATTTTAACAGTATGTATTCCAGGACAAGAATATGGTTCCCACTGCTGTCGTTCTTCGAATCCGAAGTAGACGGGATCGTACCGAACGAGTATGAGGGACCCGTCGCAATCCTGAGCAACCTGCGCGAGTGGGCCGTGCAGCTCATCACCGACGTCAAGGAGTCCTCCGTCGCCAAGATCGCCGGCACCAAGCTACAGGAGGGCGCCGCCATGGGAGAGTACTCCGTCGTCAAACTCGTCGACGGCATCAAACGAAACCTCAGCATGGTCGAGGAATACAAAACCTCACGCCAAAGATTAGTAACCCTAGACAAAAACATACAAGCCTGCCTCCTCGACGAACGCCCCGACGTAGAAATACGACATAGAAACATAGCTGAGTTTCCTGGCGAAGCGCTTCTTAAGGATTTCAGTAATCCACCCTCTCCAGTTATGAAAAAAAATACATGAACGAACTCAAAGTTCTATAATAGAGGCTGTTTATAGAGATACTTCATTGTAGCTTTATTGATGCAATGAAAATAATTAGATACCTGAATGTTTACATTTCCATTATAGATTTTATATCATGTTATTCCATATTTATTTTACTATGATAAGTTAAACGTAGAATAAATTATTAAGAAAATTTATTTGCTCAAAGTACTAATCTTGAATAAATAACATTTTCGCTTGTACTTTTTGTTGTTGTTGTCTTTTGTTTATTTTTGGCAAGGAGTGGCGACCGCACATTCAGCGTGATACGACAAGTTGATACTTTGAGCATAAATGTTGCTTATGTAACTTATTGTGACGTACCCCATAAATAACAATAGGGTACTTGACGACCATCTATCTAAACATATAATAAAACTGTGCCTTGAATATTTAGAAAGAATAGTCATTACTACGAGGTCTGGGAACGATCCTAATGCCGACAATATAGTTTTGAGATATTTTTTAAAGCAACAAGCTATCTAAATTTTGTTCTCAAAGCAAATAAAATTATAACGCGTATTCGTTCGAAGTTTATTAATTTTTTTCTTTATTTGAGCCTAGTCTGTCCATCATAAAAGTAAGCTGTAGTATATTTCTAACAAAATTATGGAAAAAGTATTTTGCGATTCTGACTTTTCTAGTACTAAAATCTCAGTTGGTCCAATTATAGTGTTTTGATCCTTATACGCAACAGGATTGATTGGCATCAAAAAAGTTTTTGTGCAAACTGACCATTTTCTTACTGACTGTACATTTTTTTCAAAATCTGTGAATGCAAACCAAAATGTCACCTTAGACCGTTTTCCTGTAGATAAAACGGTTAAGGTAACTACCCTGACTGCCCTGTCGCAAAATTCTACCCTGTATAAGAACGGCTTTTAACGAAGCAAATATAAAAAATCTCTTTTCACAATCTACTGTTATTTTGTATTTTCGTGATAGCCGTTCGTTAGGAATAATTCGTAAGAATGCATCAGTGAATCAGTCACTAGTCTGCGGTGTGTCAGTGTTGTGCCATTAGGCAGTATTATGCAGGAACATAGGCGTTCATTAATTCACAAAAAACAAAACCTTCGCATGCAATGAGACATTGCTTCTGAAGGTTGCAGGTGTCGACCTCAGGACGAGCTGCTCCTCACACGGACATCTGTACCTACGTCGCTTGCTTCCGCGTCACACCAGTTCTAACTCTGTATATTTTGGCTGCTGAGACCAAAACTACGAACGTAGCAGGGAAGTTTTATAAAAGTGTGGCTGTTATTTTAGTATATTGTGGTGCCTTACGACTTCCACGCTAACGAAATCGCGATCAGAAGCTTGTCAACAATAAACATGAATTAGCTGTTAATAGAAAAGACTATTTGTGAAAAAAATAAAAATCGGTGGAAAAATGGAGAAGTTATACGGTTTTGAAATTATTCTTCTATCCTTGTCAGGCAAAACAAAATAGGCGCGACGCGACACTGGTAGAACAATTCCCGTAGTTATCATAGAAATTGTTCCACCAGTCGCGCGTCGCGCCTGTCTGCCCTATTGAATTGGGAGCCTTCATTGAATGGCGCTAAGTTACTATGGCGTTCCTGTGATGTGACGTCCGATCGCAGCAGTGCTGTATCTGTCTAGACATAGACTTTAAGACGCATACAACTTCGCATTTTTTTGGAATATTTAAACCTTTTTTTCCTATGGCTTAATTTTTGTCTTGGTTTAGAAACATCAAATAAACATTGTCGTACTACTAAGCGGACGACAAATGCACAATACGGTGTGGTAAGTATCATAATTAATATTCGAAACCACGGCATTGTTGGCACGGTTGGCGCAACTGCGCTACTGCTGCGCTGCGTGTCGCGGGTTCGATTCCCGCACGGAACAAATATTTGTATGACCTACAAGTAGTTGTTTCGGGTCTGGCTGTTTGTGTATGTGAGTTTTAAATGTTTGTAAACGCACCCACAATACAGGAGAAATTACTAGTGTGGGGCAGTTTAAAAAAAATAAACATAAAGCAAGTTCTCTGAAAGTATTCCGAGAATTTCAGCGCTTTCAAGAAAAATAAATTATAAATAAACAACAATTCAAAAATAAATAAATAATAATAAATTTTAAATCAATTGACGGCCCGGTTGGCGCAGTGGTTAAGCGATTGACTGATGCACTGCGTGTCGCGGGTTCGATTCCCGCACGGAACAAATATTGGTATGAACTGCAAGTAGTTGTTCCGGGTCTGGCTGTTTGTGTATGTGAGTATAAATGTTTATAAACGCACCCACGATACAGGAGAAATTCCTAGTGTGGGGCAACGTTTTTTTAAAAAAAAAATCGTTGAGAAAGCCTGTTGATAGCGTAAGTTTTCATATTAATCAGTTAGATTTTTAATTAAAAATAATTAACAATTTTCACGGAAACTGCATGTAAATAAAGCTTGAAGAGCTTGCATTTCAGTTTTAAAACCTCGTTCGTTGGGATAGATAGAAATAATGATTTAAGCGCAGGCCACACTGTGAACGAAGCTACATTCATTTAGCTTTCCTTCGCGACTTTTCATAATTCCGTTCATACGCGAAGTATGAAAAGACTCAGAAGAAAACTAAACGAACTTGGCTTCGTTCCCAATGTGGCCTGCCCTTTATACAATACTAGCTTTTGCCCGGCTTGAGATCGGGAATCCCACGGGAACGTACTAATGTCGGGATTCAAAGTATCCTAAGTCCTGTCCTAACCCAAAGCATGGTCTATCCGTGTGCCAAATTGCATTAAAATCTGTTCAGCCGTTAAGACCTGGCACTCAGACAATTTCCACGCAAGCTAGGCCCCCATGCACCCCACCACTCCGATATGTGCTAATTCTAACACATCATCCTGACTAATATTATTTATAAAGGCGAATGTAAGTTTGTTTGTTACGGTTTCACGCTAAACGACTGAACGGATTTGTATGAAATTTGGCACATGGGTGGACCATGACCTGGAAAAGGACATAGGATACCTTATATCCCTATATTCCCACGGGATCGAGATTTATGCGGGTGAAACCGCGGGGTGCAGCTAGTAAAGTTGAATATCGCGTGCGCTCTTTCATCGTGTTCGAGCACGAAACTAGATTCTTATTTCGTTTAAATAACTAAAGTAATAAATGTTATATAGAAAAAATATCTCGTGGCTGGATAGTAAACTATATTTTCTTACTGTGAATACCTACCTATTTATTTTAGAAATAAACGCCGAGCATTCTTGATCTTTTATAATAATCTTTAAAAAAAGACATGATTTTCGAATAACGAATGAATCGAGCGAAAATGTTATAATTACGTAACTGTTTTGAACATGGAAAGAATAATATCCAATATACAGGTCCCGTTAAAATAGATGGACAAATTTTAACACAGCGTTCAGTACGTCTAACCCATATCCAAGCAAAAAAAAAAACACTGTTAAAGTGATTTTATTTTGTTTGACCTAAAATAATAAATAGCATTGGGTAACCAACATTTTTAGTGTATTTGCGTTAGCAGATTTATTTTTCTTGTAAGTATCTAATGCGTTTTTTTAATTATTTTTTTACCATTGTCCTTACTTTGGTGGTCTGAATGATTTCTAAGAGTTTGTCCATCTATTTTAATGGGTCCTTATATCCAAAAAAGAAATATCCATTTTGATTCATTTTGACTGTTTCAGAATGTTAATGCAAACTAACATACAATTTAGGGAGCCTACTCATAAGGCGTGAAAAGGTAATAGACAGTTTCTTTCTCATTTAAGTATAATCAGTGAAGGTGTATTAGTGTGTGAAAGATGTTATGGCTTGAAAGGGAGTGACTACCGAGATGACGACTAATACGGAAGTATTCAACGACATTAAATTATTTACTTGACAACTTAAATTACAGAAGTAGGTATGGAAGAAAAAGACATGTTGCACCGACCCCAAATAAATTGGGACAAGGAAGGAGTATGATGATGATGAGCAAGGGCAGATTCGGGGGGAGGGGGGGGGGGGCACAGGAGCACGTCCCCCCCAAACGGATTAGTTAAAATAAAATCGAATCGTCTGAATGGATTGGCCTGAATACATTTGTCTATCAAGACATTGCTTCAATGATGAACGCTGAAGAAGTAGGCTACTATAATGTCTTCATTGAAAAAGAATGAATCCCAAAAACAGCATAGTGCAATACATTTCTTATCTGTGCGGCCCATGTACAATGTTAAGTTTGTTCTTGGGATAAATTCATCCCAACTACGGAATCCTTCATTGTGCGTGGTCCGACACGCACTTGGCCGATTTTGTTTTTTTTTTAAAGAACATTCTTTCAGCGTGGTCTCATATTAATTTCGTGTAGATATCTATCTGATAGTTAACTACCTAATGGCAGATTTTGTGTAAAAAAAAATCTAAATGACGATTGAAAAATTTGCATTAGCATTTGCGATTAGGTACCGATTTAGTAGTTTTTCAGTATCTCAATACAACAACTGGGCTCTAAACACCGCATAATTTTAGCATCAGCAATCGGCGATTTAATTGTTTTTCGGAAGCTCGGTACAGTGACTATGCTGAGAGATACATAAGTATGTCTCCGCCAAACAACCCAGCATCGTTAGATTTTTTATCGTACTCAAATGGAACAGAATCGCCAAAACGCGATGCAGCATCGAAGAATCGCTGAAACGAGTCATTTTGCTATCACGACGTTTAGATGCATTTACCGAATTAGAGCTTGTCAATATTCCGGAAAGCGAATAAATCCCTACTCGCTGATACTAAAGCAGCATGTCTGATAAGAACCTAGGTAAATGACTTCAATTTACAAGTAAACACTTATTTTTTGGGTTTTGTACAAAAAGGATGATCGCCACCGCCCCGCTCGGCCATCGCTCCTCGCCGCTGGTTTCGTGCCCTTGCGTCTGCACTCGAGGTGACAAGATATGAAATCTTGATTAGATTAAGTATCTTTAAAGTGGAAAAAAAATACCTGATAGATTAGATACCTACCATGAACACATTCCAACAATACCATTCACGTAGTTCTTATACGTTAGGTACCTACGTGAAGTGCTACCAAGCTCAGTCAAGCGTGAGCATCAAGATGACGGGATCAAGCCCTCAATTTAAAATGTACCACATTAAAGTGTTTGTACTACATATGTACTATTTGTACCCTAAACAAGACTTAGTCCTGGTCTAGTCCCTAAGTCAATCACTTAGGATATCTCATGAACAACTCGGAAAACTATCGGTAGGCCCTACAAATGTTCCGTGGACTGTGAGGGAATCCGTCACTGTAATCAACAGTGCAGTGTGTATAGGTACTAGATCTGTGCTACAGAGACATCAAGAACTGGTGAGAAATAACATTTAAAAAAAAACTAATGTTCTCCCATTCATTCCAACTGCAAATTTAAGATTGTTCGCACAATATTGAGAGATTTACCATGTTATTTTAAGACCATAGGCTTCTTATTTTTTCTGTAATCTGAAGAAATCTTTAAAAAATCTAAGTAAAGAAACATTCTCTGTATTTTTCAGAATTTTAGGCTCAGTAGTTTCGCAGATAAGGGATATGATCAATATTCAACAATTTTCGTAAATATCTTTGAAAGTATTTGTTTTAAAATTATTAAAAAATAAAATTAGATCTTCGCAACAAGCCCTTCATTTGTTATGTCACACGGTACAGTAGCACCTTTTTTTTTCTTATTTGCCCCTCAATAGTGACCCCATATTTAAAATTCGTTTATTTACGTTACACTTCCGTGTTTGGGGCACAGAAATACATATGTGTACCAAATTTCAACTAAATCGGTCCATTTGATTCGGAGCAAATTAGCTGTGACAGACGGACAGACAGATAGATATCTACACGAGTGATCCTATAAGGGTTCTGTATGTTCCTTTTGAGGTAAAGAACCCTAAAAATCAGCAAAAGAGCAGTTTCGCCTATCATCCAATGAGGATCATGGGCATTCATGCGTGAGTGGTGACGTAACAGGTACCTATGTATCGAGTCGAGTGACTGCACCTACTGAATACCATACTTATTAGTGTTTCCGTAGGGTGCATTAATATGGTGTGTTACTAAACGATAGTTAGCGTTCTGTCCTCGCTTTATAGGGTTCCGTAGTCAACAAAGAACCCTTATAGTTTCGCCATGTCCGTCTGTCTGTCTGTCCGCGGCTTAGCTCAGAGACTTAGTAATAGAAAGCTGTAATTTGGCATGGGTTTATACAAGGTCCCATTAAAATAGATGGACAAATTTTAACACACAGTTCAGTAGGTACGTCTAACCAAAGATATCCAAGCAAAAAAAAAACTCACTGATTAAAGTGATTTTATTTTGACTTAAAAACGGCATTGAGTAACCAACATTTGTATTGTATTTTCGTTAGCTGATTTATTTTTCTTGTAACTATCTAATGCGTTCTTCTTATTATTTTTTTACCATTGTCCTTATTTTGGTGGTCTGAATGATTTCTAAAAGTTTGTCCATCTATTTTAATGGGAACTTATATATTAACCACGCCGACAAAACGGTAAAATAAAATATTTTTTAGGGTATACAAAAAAGCATCCCACTTTCCAGTAGGGGTACACGGAAAGTGGGGATGCTTTTTTTTTCTCGTCTATCCCATAGTTTGGGGTGCCGTTGGAAAGGTCGTTCAAAAATGTTGGGTGTGAAAACCATTTTTGGATTCAGGGATCTGTTTACAAAATAGTAAGCTTTAAAGTGCAAATATTTGTTACGAGTGAATGGTTGGTTTTGGATATGTGATCAAATTTACTGCAATAGTATTAGGTTGGGGAAAAAGTCTTTTCGCATTATAGTATGTATGAACTTGTAATAAAATCTCTTTGGCTATACTATGTGTATCTGGCTGGTTTTGGTATCATTGAAAGTTTAAATTTTAAAGAACATAATTCCAAATTCAAATTAGGAAAATGTGTGATTTTTATTTGTTTTTCGTACTGTCAAGATGAGTGAATCTAATGAAGAAATTCGATACATTTTAAAATTTTACTACAAACAAGGTAAAAATGCAACGCAAGCCGCGAAAAAAATTTGCGATGTTTATGGACCTAGTGCAGTGTCTGTGAGAGTAGCACAAATTTGGTTTAAGCGTTTTCAATCCGGAAATTTTGATGTCAAAGATGCACGTCGCTCTGGTCGCCCTATTACGGATAAAATGGATGCCATTTTTGAAAAAGTGGAGCAAGATCGGCATATTAGTAGTTACGACGTAGCTGAAGAACTGGGAATTGACCACAAAACAGTTTTGGCGCATTTGAAAAAAACTGGGTACACAAAAAAGCTCGATATTTGGGTACCTCACGAGCTCACTGAAAGAAACCTAATGAACCGTGTACTCATTTGTGATTCTTTATTACGACGTAATGAAACCGAACCATTTTTGAAGAAGCTGATAACTGGTGATGAAAAGTGGATCACGTACGACAAGAACGTGCGAAAAAGGTCGTGGTCAAAGGCCGGTCAGGCTTCACAGACTGTGGCAAAACCCGGGTTAACTCGCAACAAGGTGATGCTGTGTGTGTGGTGGGATTGGAAGGGCATTATTCATTATGAGCTGTTACCACCAGGCAGGACCATCGATTCTGAACTCTACTGCGAACAACTGATGAGATTAAAGCAAGAAGTTGAGAGAAAGCGGCCGGAATTAATCAACAGAAGGGGTGTGGTTTTTCATCATGATAACGCTAGACCTCACACATCTTTAGCCACTCAGCAAAAATTAAGAGAGTTTGGCTGGGAGGTGTTAATGCATCCGCCGTATAGTCCTGACCTTGCACCTTCAGATTTCCACCTGTTTCGGTCTCTTCAGAATTCTTTAGGCAGTGTCAGGTTAACATCACGGGAGGACTGCCAAAACCACTTGTCGCGGTATTTTGATCAGAAGTCCCAAAATTTCTATAGCAATGGGATCATGTCCCTACCTACAAGATGGCAAAAAGTTATCGAACAAAATGGTACCTACATACTTTAGTTAAATGTAAACATACTATGTTAAAAAATGTTTTGAATTTTCTTAAAAAATGCGAAGAAACTTTTTCCCCAACCTATTATATAACGAAATGAAGGCGACGATGACAGACTTTTAATGATTTTATACTGACGATCACGTCTAAACGAGTAGTGTGATTTGGAAAAATTATATGTCAGATTAGAGCATTTTTTTAATACCTCTTAATATTTAATATATTTTAGATTATGTTTACATTACATAGTGAAATTAATTTGTAAAGTTATGTCTAACGGGGATAAAAAACAGTGAATCACGCAAAATCTATCAAGCGTATTTTCCTGAAACCTTCACCATTTTAAAGATAATTTAATTAATTATATTTTAGTATACGTGTTTTATTAAAATACCTTTTGTTTTATGTATATTAAATAAATAATGCGTCTAATTTGGGATAGCGCTCCTTCATGGGCGAGTCCTATTTACTGGTTGGACGTACGACGCGTTGCGCGAGATCAGTACAGAACACGCAAGGCAACCATTTAAGGTCACTGACATATATCTGCGTCTTAAAAGGAAAAATATCACAGCTAAGTAGGCTCTATAAGTTAACGAGTAATAATTGACCAACTTACATTTGCAGTTACAAAAACATATTCTCCCTTATATTCCGATCGGAAGAACATATTTTTCAACTAAAATGTTAAGTTTGTTCTTGGGATTAATTCATCCCAACTACGGAACCCTTCATTGTGCGTGGTCCGACACGCACTTGGCCGATTTTTTTAAATTTATAGATATAGACACATTTTATAAATATATATTTTTAAGTTCAGCTGTCTGCTGAACAATAATCTTTATTAAATACTTATAATAACTGTGTATTGGTTAGACTTGATTGAATAGAATATGTATATCCCGAAAAAGCGTAACGCCTCAATGGAAATAGACATTTTGCCATTAGCTGCATGAATTACACAAGCTAGCGGCTAAGCACAGGGTGTGGTTTAGGTAGCCACATACATAATCGCATCGCATGCTCGTAATAAATGTACTTTAAACGACTACGCGTCTGTGCGACCTCACACGTCGAAGGGCACGGCATGGGCTTTACGATATTGCACGATTTCCACTAAGAGTGTGACTTAATCTACCTAATGGAAAATACTTGCGTTATGTGTAGAATATTATTAATTGTATTAATATATATTATTATTGTTGTTATTAATTTCTAAGGCCGGCCACTTATATACCGAATTTCGTTTCGAAATATCGATTCAGAATTTCAAAGGCAGCGAAACCATACAAAATCAAGGATACACGTGTAGTAGTTCCGTCGTTCGAAATTTTCTTCAATTCGTAATTCCGAACTGAATTTCGAATCAGAATTCCGAATCGGAATTCCGAAACGCAATTCCGTGTGGCCGGCCTTAAACCTTTACACACTTGGGTATTTTCTAAAACTTGCTCAAACAACTTTCTAAACCTTTACAATAATGTGTTGAACAAACATAAGAGGGATCGACTGGTATTAGAGTAGATAAAATAATGCTAATTTGTAATTAAATTGGGGTAATTTAGGTACTCACTAAATACGTGAATGAAATAAGATTTATTATTACTATTTTGTTCCTTTATTGCAGTTACCTATATGCCACTTTCGGATCGGACGGCGTTTATGTTACACATTGTATAATAAGTACCTCACAGGCATCATTGATTTAAAAAAAGTTGTACTTTATAGAAATCGATCCTATATCGAACGGTTAGCATAGCCGCCATAGTGATTCCTGTTCAAAAAGTCACCTGTATACTGGTATCGGATGTATTTTTATCTAGCGACTCAGCAATGCATGACGCTGACGCGTTAAAGAGTGGTGTACAGAAACTATTACGAGTCCGTTAGATGCACAATGATTTTGAAAGCGTAAGTTTTCGACATCATCTACGACCTTGACTGTTACAGTGAAAGAACAAACCATCTAAAAATGTAAAAAAATGCATGTTAATCCATTGGAATACTAGCTCAAAGAAGTAATTACACTTATTGTAACCTACATGTTCTAAAACCGTGAAATATACTTCTTTCGGTTTTGTTGCATACTAATAAAAAGTAAACAAAGCAAGAGATAAATAAAATAAGTGTTTCGTTCGTATTTTATATAATTAATATGAAAAATTGTTAAAAAAAAATGTCTTTAATTAAAATTAATAAAATGATGAATAAATTTGTCATGAGAAAAGTAATTCATTACAATCAAAAGCAGTGCATTTTCGTAGAGAATGATAATTTATGCTATTACAGTGTAAATAATGAATGTAAATAAATAATACTATATTTCATGGCAGTCTAGTCGAAGTAATGGCTTTTTGATTTTGCATCGAGTAAGACAAGTAATAGCAGAAAATATCGTTCTCGTGAATTAATTACTTTCACTTATAAAAATAAAAAAATAATTTAAAAAATATTCCATTGTACACAAAAGAATACTTGAGAAAATAAGCACATTGTAAATAAAAAAAAATACTTTCAAAATAATACAAGCCTTAATTGAGGATAAAATTGTTATATAGAAATCTTATTCTGGAACTTCATAGAAAAAATTTGATTAATTTTATTATAACTCTAATGATATACGATAATAGGCCATATTGTATGAAAACGTAACTGTCGGCGAATAACATGATTCTCAACAAATACTTCTTTGTGTTATATACAATGACTATATCAAAGAAGATGATGAGGATGCAATATAAATAACAGAACTTAATGGATAGTGCTTGCTTAGTGCTAGTAGGGATTGATTTGAGCTGAAAAGCAAGTAAATGTTCAGTCCGTTATTCAGCTGCAGCAACTTGCTCACTCTGGATCAGAGCCTCGGATGGGTTATCTTTTTTAACTTCTGCAGTCTCTGTTTCTTCATTGGCGGGCGCTTCTTTTTCCGCAGAATGCTCGCGCGAACTTACTGTACCATTTTCATTAACTTCGTCCTTTGCTGGAGAGTTTTCTTTAGAAGCCTGTTTGGCTTCTACTTCAGTTTCTTTTTCGGGAGACTGAGCCTTTGCCTCTGGGGTGCCTTCTTTTTCTACAGATTTTTGTCTTTCTGGTTCCTTTTCTGGAGACTGTTCTTTTGAATCGCCTTTGGCACCCTCGTCCTCATCCTTAGCAGGAGTGCCTTCTTTAGATGCCGCACCACTTGCATCTCTTGTGGGTGAGGCCTCTTTAGCAGGGCTGCCTTCTTTCTCTGGTGTTTTCTCTTTGTCATCACCAGTCTCAATGATCTCAGTTGAATCAACTTTCTGTTCTGTGCTTGCCTCAGGTTCTTTACTATCAGCCGCAACATCGCCATTGACAGCCTTTTCCTTAAACAACACATGCAAATTACAATTCTCTTCTATAAGTATACGTACAACTACATGGCAACTTAAAATAGAATGAACAGGAAAGTTAAAATGTCCCCATATTTAAATGAGGTTGTTGACATGACCACAAGGAAAAGATCAATTTATTTTGTCTCCTATAACATTTTTTCACACAAAACAACTTGTTTGTTTTGTGTGGCAATTGTAATAAATGATGTATTACAATACCTGTTCATTTTCAACTTGTGGTGGTTCCTCAGGCGGTGCTTCTACCTTCAAGAACTGTTCCAAAGTGTCAACTTCATTTGCAAGGTCGAACTGATCATAGTCCTGAAAGTAATAAAGAATATGCTTTTGTTCGGTGGAAAACTTGTAAACAACTCAAGGTCCTACCAGTTGTTTACAATTTTTGCACCAAACAAAACTTGCTTGAAAAGATATGAATTTACCAACAGACAAGTAATTTATAAACAAACCAAAACAATAAACAGTACAAAGGTACTGTTTCTGGAATTCTTGGTTGGTTGTTTTGGTTGGTTACATGCTTGTAAAGACAAGCATGTAACAAAGAAACAAAATACAAACAGATGGCAACATACCAAAAATACCAAGTCATCTATGTGCTTTTTATTTTGCGAAATAGTTTTGCTGCTAATTTAAATGACAAATAAAAACATTACATACCCCACAGTACTCGTCATCGTTGAAGACCTGCGGCGGGAGCGCAGACCGCGGGTTGGGGTCGCTCACTGTACCGCCGTTCGATTTCGAGTTGCTTTGCATAAACTCTTTATCAGGTTCCTTTCCTGGTTCCGTTATGTCAATGACATCATATTTTATGCTTTTGGAATCTAGTATCATCAAAACACGCTGCTGCCGTTTCTTCACCTAGAAAGTACCATATCTCACGTAATCAAAAACAACAATTACATGAATCAGCTTTGGAAAAAGTCGAGAAAAGAACCCGGCCGTCCCAGGAATTTTCTAATATTAAACATACCTCTTTGTTTCCAGAAATACCACTGATATATACTTTGACAACCATAATGAAAAACTTTCGATTCAAACTATAACAAAGGTAAATAACAATCGCTAGAAAATACTATACGAGAAAAATAGGCTTGGCCATTAGACAATCTGTTTTAATAATAATAATTATAGGAATGGATGACAGTTGCATGGGTGGCCAATTTATATTTTCAAATTCTACCATTTCTTCTAGTTCACTTGACCTTCCCTTCCACTCTCAATATTATTCAGGAAACATGTCGTAAATAAAATACATTTATAAATATGTCACAACAATATAAAAACGGTAGCGCAGCGGTAATAACAATCCTTAATCATGATAGTATCGAAATATTATTTTATTTTTCCATTTTCGAGAAGGGTCGGGCTACTCGAGAGGCATATCATGTTCTAGATGCCTGTAATTGGCGACTGTTAGTCCGAGGCTATTGTTTTTCATAGTACTTAGGATTAGGATATATTATTATATACAAAAGCTGTTGGTTGGCTACCTTTATGATAAATCAATAAGTACTTACCTTTTGTAAATAGGTGCTTAATTTTAGACAATACCATTTTAAAATTGGCTTTATAATGGAAATTAATTAATTACTAAAATATATGATATTGGCTGTTATGGTTCCACCTTCACTCGTGCTGAAAGACTATTATAAACGTAACGATTTTTCGGACTATTTTTTCCATATTGACTAAAAACTTATATGCACAGATAAGTTTGAAAGTATTTTTTTATACCATAACTGTTATTATTCAAAACCGGGCAACATTTGATTACGTTTCGTTCTACGATAAAAGAACTGTCAAAATAAAAAAAATCTGCAGTTTGAATATTCGCTTAGTGACTATATTTTATTCTACTAAACGCGCTGCTTACCGGGCTGGAGTCTTATGCAAGTCTTACGGTACCTAGGTACCCATACTTTTGGTATTGCAGCTGATGTTCATAATCTTCATAGGCGGCAGCGGTGACCCAGATGGGCCGCCAGCTGGCTTGTCACTCTATGGCATTTAAAAAAGCGGCAATAAGTTATGCCAGATTACAGGAGCAGAATATTCACCTACACCAGATTTTATCAGACTCTATTTAAATACTTTGAGAACTGTATTATTTACTTTTGCCCTGAAGAATAGCCCTCTCTGATTTTCCTTAGCCCTTGTTAATCGATTTCAAAAGGATTCAATTCGAAAGGTTCTCAATGCGTCTGTGTGTATTTTGATCGAACAGTAAAGAAGGAGTGCCATGCCACAGTGTAATAAAACACAGTATTATGTATCCGCAGTGACCTTAAAATAATTACCTATTGCCGCTCGGTAGATAAACCTTCCGCGATCGTCCCCGTCGCCACGCACGACTGTAGCGTACTGAGAGACTGCTGAGATTTCGAAGCGCATCGTTTCGGCCGTTTTCTATGAAGACAATACTGATACTTATTTATACTGTGGCCATGCTATCCGTGGGGATCGTATTCCAACCACTCATAAGGATATACTTAAGCCCAGTAATTGAGTTACGGGACACACAACAGTGACAACACCTTCCCGTAGCCGCATCTGCCAAGAATGGAAGCAGAACTAAACGTTATTAAAAGACCGCCCAAGTGGTAGTCGGACTCGCAAACGCAGGTTTCCGTACCGTAGGTACCCCTTTAATTATTAACTTTATTTAATTTTTATTTTCTATTATAGCGGTAGTAGAAATACACAATCTATCAATCTGTGAAAATTTCAACTGTCTACTTATTACGGTTCTTGAGATACAGCCCGTCGACAGACGGACGGACAGCGGAGGCTTAGTAATAGGGTTCCGTTTGGCACCCTACGGAATCCTAAAGAGACCATACTAATAGTTCACCCGACTAGACAATCAGTAAAAAAATACTACATTTATTTTAAATAAAAATTTAATATGTTCGTTTATAATACATAGGCATATTGTCATTAGATGTAAATAAAATATAATATAAGTCGCGGCAAACCATTTAAACGTGACAACAGCAGGCGTGGAATGTTCATACATAATAAAAGCTTTATATTATAAATAAATAAACGTATAATAAATCACATAGCTCAATGAATGCACATAAAATAATATAGTTTCTAGCATCTATTTATACAATATGAGAATGAAAGAAACTTGATATAAAATGCGAGTTTCTTCTTAGTTGTAGACATTATATTAAGAACAAAATAGCGCGGCAGTCACTCGACAGCGAATGAAATGCAACCGCATTAGAAACTGCCTATCTATCAATTTATAAGATCACGTGCATGTCATTGACTCGACTGCAGTCTAGCGAGACACTATTAAATCTATGAGCCATTACTTAACTCTACTTACGAGATGATGACACGGCGCCGTACGTGTGCATGCGTGACATGACAGAACTACGCAATAACAGATTCAACTGATTTTCATACTAATACAGGGACTTAATTAGAGCCAAAATGTGAACCCAATCAATCACTTGATTTACGACTGGATAAGAATTGACACAAGTTCAACGTCCGTATCAAATAAATAATAACGGTAAAATATTTATTTAAAGGTGTTATTCTAATTTTAATTGTTTATCTAGTTGTGTGTAGGCATGCACACATTTATATACGAGTATATTGTGCGGAAATATTATTGGCAGATGTCCAGATCACTAGACAGTTGTCAGTTAGTCTTTACGCTCAGCGAGCCGTGCTGATATGTATTATAATTACACTCACCATGGACCGTTCTACGTATTAAATGTCGTAGAGGATTTTATATCTACTTAAAATATCGGTTAAAAAGATATATCTTTACTTGAATATAGCACGTTAACTTTTAACATCTTATTCTTAAGAGGTCGCTTTTACTATTATTTTAAATCTCATGGTTATCCCGCTTGTCAATTAACATACACACGTAGAAGCTAAATAGGAATGTACAAAATGGATACTGTTAACTATTTTATTTATCAGTCGTCACATTGATTTGATTTTCCTTCATTTGCTCTAATATTTTACACGTAGAAATCTTTTTTACTATATTAAAATATACAATCGAAATCTAAAACAATATGTACACAAAATGTTACAAAAATAAACAAAACAACGAAAATAATTTGTAATAAATCAGGTTGACGCACCTCACATGAGATTATTAAAATTATCTAAATTCTTAAACGTATAAACTTTAATTCTAAATAGTAAATCGAGACTGTTATTGCCAGTTGATGGACGAAGTATAGTTTTATTTGATTAAGAAAAGGTCGCAATGTGCTCTGATCAAACGTGTGAGATAGTATCAGCTGACGCATTCCGTTCGTCCTCATTAATCACGTTGAACCCGATTTCAGTTTAGTAAAAGTATACTTGTTGGCAACTTGACAATATTTAATGTATGATTAGTTTGCGTTTAGTGAACGTGAGGAATAAACGTCAACAAATCGGGTGTTAATACATCATCCATCAATATTTCGTTGGCAATAACAGTTTTGTGCATTACACATATATTGTAAGTTTTGTTGGGCATACACTTATATAATTTTCTACATGGCTTAATAAATAATATTTTAAAGCCCGAACAAGTCAAATTGATACAAATCAATAAACAAACAAATAAGTATGTTCAATAAATAGATGAACTTTCAGCTTCGCATAATGGCAATGATTCACACTTATATGGTGTGAATGCTCGTGATTGAAGATCCAAATAGTCGGCTAATCGGCTAATCTCATGACCACTATCATTATGGACACACAAAAGCGACCGAGCGCAACTCTACGCGTAATCTACTCCCTTAGTTGTATCGTAAACGAAATGAAAAATAAGCACTCAAAATCGGGTATCACCTCGGCGTAAAAGAAGAAATACTGTTAAATCTAAATTCGGTAGGCCATTACACGCAGAGTGAGATCGAATAATACTAAGTACATCGATCGACGCCCTGACTAGTGACGCTCATTCTTACTACTTATGTTCCCTTGTAGGGGGAAGGGTCGCGAGTAGCACGCAGTGCGTCACAGTGCCGGGCGCGTCACGTGTCGTGTTGAGCGTGTCCTGCGTGTGGAGCGTGCGGCGCGTGTGGCGCGTGTTCACACGGGGGTGCCGAAGTCGGGGTCCCCGTCGCCGGCGAGCAGGCGCGGCGGGAACTTGGCGCGCTCCAGCTCGCCGTTCGTGAGCGCCGCGCCCGCAGTCACCCTCCGCGCGGACCCTATCCTGTGTAGGAGACAGGGAAACTTTGATACACACTCAATATTTTTAAAATACCCCATCCCAAATGAGCGCGGAATGTAGTGTATTTAGGCTTAGGCGCTTTTGCCGTTGAACAGGATCCATCGTCGAATTAGAACTTAAGCATTCTCCAAGTTTTTTTCTGTTTGAGAGATCGAAGCTCAGGAAATGAAGGCATAAATGATATAGTACAAATATAACGTTAGTATTGTAGCATACCTTGACGTTGGCAATGTCTTAACACATTATTAATGTACGATGATCCGTCATAATTAATCAACAATATTTTATTTTGACCCAAAGCTTCATATATCGCTCAACTCCGGTGCTACCTACTCTAATAATTTAACGGTCACATTTATGTCACCGGTGTCGTAGATGACTCTGCGGTCAGCAACCCGCATGGTCAGTATCTTAACTACGGGCGGAAGTGGCGAAGAGCGGGTGGTTTATCAAATAAAAAAGGATCTTAAAAATATTATGAGATATTTAAAGCCTTCGTTGTGTTGTTTTCCTTAATCAGAAACGTTGTGATTTGAATGAAAAACACTTCTTTGTGGACTATGTTGTACCTGTGTGTTACAACGATTGTTATTGAATTTGGTATCAGAAGGCCGTTGTCGTTGACTCGACTACGTCCCAGCTGGCATTAACCTACCCACTAGTTCGAACAACTGTGGCACTATTTATAATAAAAGCGACATCACATGCATCACATAACTCTCGTAATTCCTGAAGGGTTAGGCAGAGATGTACCTATAGTAGATACATCCACATTCCGCCAGTTGAACGAGACAGTCGACTGCATATTAGGTAATTTTTTTGAGATGAGACCGGACTTCAGGGCGAAAACCGGAACTGATATATAGAGCATATTGGTCGGAGAAACCGTGACCTCGATTTTTGAGAAAACTAAAACAGAACCAATCGTTTTTTTGAAAAATCTCACTCTAAGCTAGGAATCGAAACCGACACTAAAGAAATACCACCCTGTATTTGAACGAAGCGATAGTGTTACTACAAAACTGTGGCAGACGTGCTAATAATTAGTGATACATTACCTAAATCCTTTGGATTCTCTTCTGAGGGGTTTGATGTCGCCGTTGGGCTTGCTGACGGGCTTCGAGTCTTTAGGGTCGATGTCGATGAGGGGCGGCTGAGCGATCTGTGGCGGTGGTGGCGGTACTGGTGCTAGGGGCGACTCGGGCACTGGCGAATATATGCACATTCAGTTTCTATGGAAAGTTCTGTCTTAAAACTTTGTTTTAGATATAAAGATGACATGAAATATATGAGTATACAAAAATATCGAGATAACATTGAGAGTATCTTGGGTATTAATAATGAGGATTTACCAACAAAATGTAAGTCCGAATAGTTGTGTCGTTTATCCATAAGTTAAGGTTAACAGCTAAATCAGATCAAATTATGCTAGACCAGATCATTTTTATTCAAATGGGATTTTACATAGTCACCAGTTTGGTTTCACGATAGTAGGCCGACGACTTATGCAGGAGTAAAACTCATCAGTCATATTTTGGAATCCTGGGAAAAGTCCCAGGATGCAATTGGCATTTTCTGTGACCTCTCAAAAGGGTTTGACTACGTTGACCACAAAACACTGATCTGTAAATTACACCACTACGGAATTCGTGGATAAGCTGCTGATCTTGTTTTCCTATCTCTCAAACAGGCAGCAAAAAGTACACGTTAATGGTGCGACGTCCTCGGGTTCTCTAGTTAAAATGGGCGTGCCTCAAGGTTCAATACTCGGCCCTTTCTTATTTCTAGTTTATATAAATGACCTTCCTTACATGATGGCTAACTTATCGGATATAATTATATTTGCTGAATATCTTCCATATCAACGATAGTCTGGCTGTTCTTTCGAAATGGTTCGCAGCTAATAATCTTTTATTTACGGCGAACAAAACTAAATGTTTTAGGTTCTCATTACCAAATGTACCTCAAGTGGGTCTAAATCTAAAACTTGATGGCAAAAAACTAGATGCAATAACGGAAACTATATACTTAGGAATTACTTTAGATTCAAAACTGCAATGGGGCGCCCACATTAGAATTCTTTCAGGTAGATTAAGTTCAGCTGCATAATGCAGTAAGAAAAATAAGGCAGTTGACTGATATAGCCACCCACGGCTATGTTAGTATACTTTGCTTATTACCACATGCTTATTATGTCTCATGGAGTTCTGTTGTGGGGATCGGCAGCTGACGTAGATCCAATTTGACTTTTTCTTTTGCAAAAGAGGGCAATCCGCGCTATCTATAAAATAGGTCCTCGCGAGTCCCTTAGAAACAAATACAAAGAAATTGATATACTGACTCTGCCATCTCCTTATATCTTAGAAAGTATTTTGTATGTTCACAAAAACTTAGGACTTTTCAAAATAAGAAGCGATTTCCATTATATAAATACACGTGTAAACATGAAATCATGATACCCAAATTTAGGTTAACTAAAACAAGCAAGTTATTTCTTAAAAACAGTATCCGCTTTTTTAACAAGTTGCCAAAGTCGGTTACAGAACTTAGCGATGGGAAGTTCAAAACCCACATCAAACGTGTCCTTATCAAGAAAGCATATTATAAAATTAAAAACTACGTTGAAGACAAGGAAGTTTGGCAATAATTCCTTCTGCACATGTGGCTTCCCTGGTACCTCAATAACGGGAAATTATGTAACAGTCTATTAACTGCTCCCAAATTACAATGTTTTTTTTTTTACAGTCTGACATAATCATCCTATTATTTGACATTAGACACCTATAATACAATTTAATTTCAACTCTTTATTAATGGCTTTTGTAGACATGATAATTATTCAGATTTGTTACAGTTGTAATAGCAATCACATTTCGTTTAAAATGTGTTTTTATTTTTAATCATTTATTTATCTTTTATATAATTATTTCCCATTTTGTGAATGTGAGAACGCTGTAGGCTTAGTGGACTGTAGATTTGTTCACCAACTTCTATTATGTTAAGTACCTGGTACTTGTTGAAAGGATAACACTGTCCTGCCATACCTATTAACACTGTTATTTAAAAATATTGTAAAAGCCAATTATTTTTGAAGGAGTAACCGTGGAGTTTCTTGCCGGCTGTTCTCCATAGGAAACGAACAATTGGAACCGTGCATCTAGCTTCTGACGTTTCATAAGTGCCCATGCAGGTTTATGTGAAATAAAATATTTTGAATTTGAATAAAACTTTTTCATTTACTTACCTAAATTGTTTTTGACGACTAGAGACTACAACACAAAAATAATTTAAATTTTATTGAATACTACATGTTCAGTTGTTATCATTATGTCGTATTACATAGTTAAATATGTCACCTACCTCCATCAGAGACAGGCAGGTTATCGCAGAGCGCTTCCGCAAGAGGTTCGTCCGAGGAAGGAGCTTCTAGTTCCACCGGTCTGTACGCGCCCTTAGTGCGCCAGTCCTACAACAAATCATTAAAACATTTAGTATATGCCACTATCATAAACACCGATTATGATTTCAACGATTAATGTGGCAATTAATTTAATTTACAGCTTGAAATACGTACGGTCAACCGCACGTCAGTAAAACAGTGAAAAGCGCCTTTACTGCTACGAAATATACGATGACTTTACCTACTATAGTATGATAACTAATAATAATATGCGGTGCAGCGCAATCTCTAAACAACATCACTGGCTACGCTCCAGTTGATTCTACTGTGACATATGTGATATATATATATAGCCAAGGTCTTTCCCGATGTAAACATGGGGACTATCTTGGTCTTGTTACTAGGGGTGCCTTTGCATATAGTATTTGTCCAGCGTAGACGCTACGAAAACGCGACACAAGGTCGCGTCGTATTTAAAAGAGATCGGTCGCATGCATATGTCACTTTTTGTTCGGAGAACCGGAAAGCACTCTCTGTCGGCGCGACCATGCGTTCAGGTTTCGCGCGACGTTCGCTTTTAAATAGAACGCTGGGTAACGCTACGTCGTCTCAACGCTGTCGCTGCGTCAACGCGTCGCGGCGCTAGTGCGGCGTATTAATCTACGCAGCGAATATGCGGCGTTGATGTCGCACGCTAGACAAATACCCAGTGCGAAGACATCAACCAATAACTGGGAACTGGTACATACCAACGATGTGCGAGGTTTCTAAACTGCGCTCTGTCTAGAAGAAACGAAATGTAAGCAGAAACTGAAATGTTCAAAAGTTTCTACAACAATGTCTGTGCACTTCAGAAATTGTAGCGATAATACAAACTCTTCTAAGTAACGGTAAAGTTATTTTTGTCACTTTTTATATCGATTTTAATCGATGTTAGCGAAATTGTTCATTGTGCTGTAATGCAATATCGCGAACCAAAGCAATATAAATAAGCTTAAGCTTGCATAAACCAACACAATTTTACAAAGCTTGGCGTCTTTTCTGGATACCTAGTCAGTGCCCCATTTCTGATTCATTGATTGCGGTGCTGGTAAGGTTACCTAAAAAAGTGCTGCGCGAGTTAAAAATACTTAAGTTTCAATCATATATTATTACTAGTATTCTATAGCAGGCGTCGTGTACAAGCTAGGTGGGTTGTACCTGAGGTTTGCGTTTCTTCTTGAGCACGGTGGGGCGCGCGTGCACGGGCGTGGACGCGGCCGACTCGCCGGACGACGCCTCGCGCGCCGCGCGCACGCCCCTCCCGCCCCGCGCGCTGCCCGACCACTACATACACACCACGCCACACCTTGCTTTATTATAGGTAAAACAATGCTGATTGCTCTTGAGGCCATTTTAAAATCCTCTAACCTGCGATACGCTGTTTACAAGTGGAACTGTGTGGTATATTGAAATGGGGCAATAAGAGCAATGGAAAAAAGGTAATAAAATGATTTTCAGCCCTCAGTTGAACCAGTCAATCGAACCATAATTTGTAAATATGTTAATGGAAATCGTTACCTAACGTTTGTACAAACACAAACGTTAGGTAACGATTTCCATTAACATTAACTTAGCTGCCTTTACTGTCCCATCTCAAATCATCACCTTGTATAGGTTCTAGATCTACAGTTGTAGTATTACCTCAAGTCTGGCCTCGATCTTGATGGAGTCGTCATCCATGTCGAGTATGTTGAGGTTGTTGTTGATGTTATTGTAGTCGGGGTAGGTGGTGGGCGGCGGCGCCACGCGGTAGGGCTCCGACTCGCACTCGCTGTGCGACCCCGCCTCCGACGTGCGTCTGCGAGTACACGAATACAGTGAGTACAGTTAAACCAGAAAAGGTATATGCTGCGGTAATCTTCGTGTTTCCGAATAAGCACGAATTTCGCGCCAATACTAACTTTTGTGCTGCCGCGCTTTGTGCCTATAATTGCGCGTTTGTATGAAGTTTTCTCTCGGTCAGGTTTCCTACTCTGGTGACAGATAGTCATCAGTGACTTTTGAAATGTTTATTGGAATTTCATAGAGCTGTTAATCTATAATAGTGTAATCATGGTAATATAAAATAGGCAAGTACTTCCATGGTTGTAACAGCTCTATATTATATCTCATCATTTCGCGTTCGTATTTCCAAAGATAAAATCTGTACATGTCTATGTGTACTCGTCAAAAGTTTTGAACTATGACCTTCATGGTAATATGCGATGTGAGTCAAAACTGCGTGCCACAGATTTTTACAAGCAAACGCTAAAAATCAAAACGTGAGAAACGTAAACAGAGGAAACGTCGCGATGGGAACAGAAGATGATGATAACAAAAATGGTAGAAAAATGTACTGGAAATTACAAATATCTTTATGTGCCCTCGTGCAGGGAAACCCTCCGTTCCCTACTTGAAATCGAATGCCATAGGATCGAATAACACTTGCTTGAAAACTCATAAACATGTTCTCCCATACATGCCAACTGCAAATGGTAAGTTCGTACGCACAGTATTGAGAGATTTACCATGTTATTTTAAGACCATAGACTTCTTATATGTTTTCCTGTAATCTATGAGTAAAGAACCATTATCTGTATTTTTTTTCAGAATTTTAGGTTCTGTTGTTTCGGAGATAATGTGGGGAATGGTACATTTTCATCAACTTTCTTAATCTTTAAAAGTTTTAATATTTAAAAGAAATTGACATCTTCGCAACAAGCCCTTCCATTTGATATATCTCACGGTGCAGTTAACAAAATATCTTTAAAATTTTCTTTGACAAAATAATAAAACTAAAACATTACATTCATAATTATAATTGATAATAATTATATTGTATTATTGTGTAACAAACACATCGATAATTTGCTTAGATTAGTGTACAGTGAGAAGTCATAATTGCATTAAATTGGTGTCTAATGCGATGGGCGTCATTTTTTGGGCACCATTCCAATAAAAGGTAAGTAAGTTAAGTATCAGAATTCTAAGAAGGGGCAAACGTATTAAGGATTTTCCTGTATGAGACGTGATGTGATTAATGTCGGGCAACTCATAAGTTAAGTGTTGACCATTCATAGATACTAAATCTCCATACATTGAGCAAAGTGCGGTATCTACACTAATATTATAAAGAGATTTTTTTTGTATTTTTGTTAATGAATAAACTCATAAACTACTGGATCGATTCTAAAAACTCTTTCACCAGTAGAATGCTATATCATCACTGAGTAACATAGGCTATAATTTATAAAGATATCACGCGGGCGAAGCCGTTGGCGGAAGCTATAATGTAATTACTCTGACGTGACATGTTGTCGCCATGAATGGCGTTACGTCTCAGTTACATGAGTTGTCATCGACGCGGCTGTCGGGAATTGACGTGACAAAGTTGTTACGGTGCCAAAAATAACGTCTAACAACTGTTGAGCGTACCTCCTAAATAATTATAATCAGTTGGCGCTTGGACTGCCTCTAAGAATTACGTATTTCAAAGATTCACGTTCTGAACGTTAAAATGTCTTCGCAGGCAGAGCGGAACTTAAGATGTTAGTCGTTTGCGCAATTCTTTAAAAATAAACCTGTATTCTTTTCCTCTACTTAATTGCGAATGATAGTCTTTCCGTTCAAAGTTTTGTAGGTGGTATTCCTATGTAAATGGAGCTGTCACATATAAGTGCGATCGCACGATTGTTTTAAAGTGCGGATCGTCCCTTATTCCTTTCAGACAATCCGAACCAATCATTTCTCTTATCGTGTTCAGTCAATAGGGACCAGTGGCAACAGTATGAACCGTCAGTCACCCAGCGAAAACAACCGTCACTACAAAGGCAAGCGGATCTAAGGGAACCGAACATTAACATACATGTTAAAACTCTGTACGTATGAGAAACGCTTGACCGCACTCTCGTCAGCCTGATTTTGAATGAGTTTACAAAATATTCTCAGTGTAGGCGTGAGAGATTACAACACGAAGTCAAATAACATTTTATTAGCATGTGAATTATCGTCTCTATTTTGGATCCAATATCAATCTTATTTATTCATCGACTGATGACATGCCATCTTCAATTATGTTATTAGCATTTTATTGAACTGTTTTGATGACCTAGCGAAGGTCGTGGGAATCCACTGGATGTGGGTAACACAGTACCGATCGTTGTGGTTATGCTTAGGGAGGGATTATAATCAGCAGACTGAGATGATAACGATGAGTTACAATATCCAAGTAGTTATAACCATCAGTTATTTTACCTGTTTTTTTTAATACCCCAGTCAAACGGATACGAATAGAATGAAGTAAGTAAGTGTAATCTATGATTTCCATGTTTATAAGTGGTATAACAGAAGCTAGTAATATTATTTTGTCTTCCACAAAATTGTCTCATTACTTTAGCCAATGCGCATACGGACTTGAGTCACTAATAAATTGTAGGTAACTAATATTGGAACTGCAAATGTAAATATCTTGTTATTTAATTAAACTGTATATTTCTGTCGTTAAATGTTTAAATGTATGCAGTAATAAATACAATTATGAACGTCTACTAAAATGGTAATGCGGTATTAATATTTACTGTTTCAAGTCACACTTATCGCTTTTATGTACCTATCTTTTAGATATATTTCACACAAAGTCATTCATTAATCTATAAACGTCTACTGCAGAATCTGGATATCGTACTAGATAACTCAGTATCTTCCCAGTAGGCCCAGTAGGTGGCCACGGATCCTCTTAAGCGGTTCACAGTTTCTGAGTCACTCTAGGCTAGTGGTCGGCAAAGTCATTAGTCAATAGTGCCAAATAACAAACTATAACGATTAATATTTCTTACGAGAGCCAATCCTTTCTGTGTCCAAAGTGTGTCAATACACTTTTTTTAATCCTTAAAACTCCCACCCTCTTTCACGCTACAACGCTTCCTAAAATTAACTTACTAAGAAGTAGAATGCCTTCATCATTATTATCATAATCGGCTGATAATAATATGATGAAGGCATCTTAGTTATTAACAATAATTAATAATTTTCGATCTCCTGTAAATTTTTGGTGAAAATACTACGGAAATAAATCTTTAAAATATAGTTACAATTTCGGATAAAACTTGATTGGCCTGCGAGGAATTTGTAAAATAGGTATCTGAAGAAACTATTGCCATCGAGTTACCTCAAGTCTGCCCCCGTAGAGTGCGATAGGGACAGCTGCAGCTTAGACCGATAACTTCACAAAAAAAATTAACGAGACCGACGTTTCGTGTTACCCTTTTTTTCTCCTCAAAAACTGAGCCGATTGCATTATTTTTCACATTAAAATTTTAAGAAAGAGTATGTCTAGGTTCCTAATGATAGGAACCTATACATACTCTTTCTTAAAATTTATTATTTATATGTATAATATTCTATCATTTTCTTTTATGTTAAAAACTTTTCGAATTTGTCTGGTAGTCCTCTAATGGCGGCGGTAAAAATGAGGCATTTTTGTAATTTTTGGAGGGTCATTTTTTCTTTACCAATATGCTGAAAAAAAGTAAATAACAGGGACGTGTCTACAGCAGACCTTGGCTTTATAAAAAAAAAAAAGATTGCTCTAGAGGAGAATCGTAGGCCCTCTTAATGACCGAAACCCCGACCCCCGCCCGTATCTACGCTCGCACTCATCGAGATTTGTACAGAGGCACACTTTACCTATAGGCCAAAGAGCCACGGTTTCAGACCACTGCTCTAGGCGATTGTTTGAAACGGCCCCACCCTAACTGGCTAGTGAGTCACATTTAGTTACAACATCAACCAACTTTATAGTCGTAGTCGGATTTTGTTTTTTTTTTTCAATCTTTTATTGTATAATATTTATAGAATCATCATCTCGAGCCCTTATTTTGGGCACATTTTTTTCCAAGGTTTTGCTTATTGATGTCTACAATCCGCCATTTTGATGTAGTAAAAATAAAACCTATCATATAACTATCGCTCGATCTAGACGAGTCGATAGGCACCTTATTTATTACAATCCGACCAACCGATAGGATGTTCGATGGTATAAAGAATCCCACATACATGTGAAAACATAACCCTGTCTTTGCTGCCACGCAGTCGGGTAAAAAACATTCAAAGTCAAATAATTTATTTCAATTAGACACATTTAAAGGCACTTTTGAACGACTAAATTTACAAAAAAAAAAAAAATATTCTAAAATGTAGTTTTCGTATGGAGAAGAATGGGCAAGAAACTCTTTTAAAATGTTTTCACAATATTTTTTATACATTAATTACATATATAATTATATGTGAAGATAATGCACCCGGAATAAGATTATTATACCATGATAGGTGAAAAGAATGAAAAATGAAGTAATGACAGATAAATTAATTATGTGATAGGTACATGGTGCTCACATATTAAGTCTTTACCTATGAAATTGCCGTTCTGCAGTTCTGGCCATTTCAAATCAAAATAATTTTTGTTTGGCTAAGAATTCTAATTTCAAATTAATTTTATTTTAAAAACATGTTTTTTTTTTTCCAAAAGTAGTCATTTGTTTATTGATTAGTGTTACATTTTCATCGCATTTCAATCTTTTTCGTCATCATGGATAAGTTAAAAATTCGAGTAATTATGGAATATGAGTACCGTCGTGGCAGCAACGCGGCACAAGCGGCACGCAACATCAACGACGTTTACGGAGCTAACACTACAAACCAACGCACCACCTGTTATTGGTTTGCTTGCTTCCGTTCTGGAAATTTCGACCTGAAAAATGAACCTCGCGGTCGTCCGAAGACTTTGGTCAACAATGACGAATTAAAGGCGATTGTGGAAGCTGATGATACACAATCTACGGCTGAATTAGCAGCAGCTTTCGACGTTAGCGTCAAAACAATATTGGTCCATTTGCGTCAAATTGGCAAGGTAAAAAAGCTTGACAAATGGGTGCCCCACGAACTCAATGATCGCCAGCGCGAAGTACGCGTCGAGACGTGCCTTGCACTGCTCAACAGACACACAAATGAAGGAATTTTGAACCGCATCACCTGCGATGAAAAATGGATTCTGTTTGATAACCGCAAGCGCTCAGCAAGTTGGTTGGATCCTGGTTCAGCACCTAAACAATGCCCTAAACGAAAACTTATCCCTAGAAAAGTGATGGTCACTGTTTGGTGGTCTAGCGCCGGTGTGATTCATCACAGCTTCTTACCAAACGGGGTGAGCATTACTGCAGATGTGTACTGTGAAGAACTGAACACAATGATGGAGAAGCTGGCACATCTCCAACCAGCATTGGTCAATCGCTCGTCTCCGCTGCTCCTGCACGACAACGCGCGACCTCATACTGCACAGCATTCGGTCTCCAAGTTGCAAGAACTGGGGTTGGAAGCTCTCCGTCATCCGCCCTACTCATCAGACCTTGCGCCTACAGACTACTACTTTTTCCAGAATTTGGATAACTTCTTGGCGGGAAAAAAATTCAATACCCGAGAGGCAGTACAAAATGCCTTTGAAGAATTTGTTGCCTCCCGTCCAGCTGATTTCTTTAAGAAGGGCATCAATAAACTGCCACTGCGTTGGCAAAGATGCATTGATTGCATGGGTGATTACTTCGATTAATAAAAATAAAAAATACATGAAAAAAAATCGTTTAAATTTTCTCATACAAAACGGCAATTTCATAGGTCTAACCTATTATTTACAAACATTGTAAAATTAAACGATATTCCTAACATTTTAACAAGTAATACTAATAAGTCCGTGTGTGAGTTCAAGTAATCAATTTATACAATTAAATTAGCAAACAGGTTGATTTTGTCTAGACTCTAAATTTTCCTATGGAGCAGGGCCAGCATGTTTCCAAGCATTCTTATATTGGATATAATCCTCTAATAATAATATGCTTGTTTACAAAGTGTACTTTTAATATGAGTTTTAAAATTTCTTTCATTACAGTGTAAGCAGCTATCTAATTACGCAACATATTTTCGTAAACGATTACGACAAATTTGTTTCATTTTGACAGTCCAACAACATTAATTGCGTTATTTACGATGTAGAGCAGATTTTATTTTCGAACTTATGAAGCAATGGATTAGCAATTTGTTTCAAAACGATTCAGAGTCCGATTGATCGTGTATTACGCAATTAGGGCACAGGTCGAACTTCCGGCGCGTAAATTACGGGAGGTGGTTCGCTACGCTAACGTAAGTCGAGAGGTGGGCGAACGCACGTAGATGAGAATGTAGTTAGCGCACCTACGTCTACATACATAATAGGGATGATGACTAAAAATTCTTTTTTTGGCCGTCATGTAGATTATTAAAAAATGGTCCTATTTTTTTACTTTAACAAAAGATTACGGCGATACATTGAGTTAAAATGTGCCATGACGTCACGAGTATGTAGATTTTATACTTACTTGTGACGTAGCGACCCCCCACTCTCCAACTTTAATTCGTTGTATCCAAGTAATTTTTTAATAATATGATAAAGCAAAAAATACGTGTCAAATTTTTGCTGACTGACGGACTAAATAGAATTTCCTTTTTTTGACCCAGGCATCATCCGTATTACGATTAATCTATATGTATACATATTATAAATTAAAGTCGATTGTCGTGCCGCCGGCCGAGGCTCAGCAGAGCACACTTCGTGGGTGGCGGTCAAGCAGTGAAGACGTTTAGAAACTGTCGCGCGTTTCGAATAGTTGTGTCGTGTACCTTCTACAGTGTGTGAATTGCTACTGTGATCGTAAATTATAATTTCATCTGAACTGCAAAGGATTTTTCTATTGCGCAATAACCAACACTACCCATTAGTACGCCCACAGTAGTTAAAATATGCCTGATAATAACGTAAGAAAAACATACCTTCCTCCGTCATATTATAACAAATTTCGATATTTTGTAAAGTCGTAAAAACCGTGCGAAGACAGAGTGACTCTCCCATTTATAATATTAGTATGGACTAAAATACACATAAATTCACACCTTCTTCCCATGGGGGTAGGTTAGAAACTACAGAACGCCACCTGCTACGATCCTTACATACTCCATTTGCCCCGTTTACGTTCACACATCTAGTCATACACGCACGCCGGTTGCGAGTACTACGCACCTGACCTACTAATATTACAAATGGGAAAGTCACTGTTTGTCTGTCTAGTCTGTTACCTTTTCACACCTAAACCACTGAACCGATTGTTATGAAATTTGACAGATAGGTAGCCTGGGAACTGGAGAAGGACATAGGCTAATTTGCATCCTGGATATTTGAATTTAAAATAATGAAATACGTAAACGAAGTCGCGGTCAACAGCTAGCCTACAATATATGTGTATAAAGCTGCGCAAACCTGTTATAGTCGGGAGTCCTGGGCGCAGTGGGCGTGGCGCCCGAGCCGTCGGGCTCTGCGCAGAACACCTCGCCGTCCTCCGGGTACAGCGGGAACCTGACGCCAAAACATATATTATGTTGCGATGCTGATAATATTGCAGCGTTATGTTCATTCCTATAGTTTAACCGAGACCGCTGTACCGCGCCTTAGAAATGCGCGGCGAGGCGGAGGGCAACGTTGACGAATGAGCGGCCTACACTCCCCATGGGCCCCATCTTGTCGCGCACATACCTAAGGCGCGATACAGCGGTCTTGGTCAAACTATAGGACACGGAACAGAGGCCATGCGGTACAAGTGAGCCCGCGCAAAATAAGTCTTCATGAACATTATTTTGTTTTGGAGCTTTTTCAGTTCAATAATAAGTAAGTCACGGATTGCGGCGTTTCTCTCCTTTGTTTGGCCGTCATTTTCGATTCGTTTCTATAATGGCACGCGTGAAAGTATGAAATCTAACGTAATAACATAGACATTCCAGTCTCACCTATAATTATCTTCTGACAATCTGTCGTCGTCGTCGGTGGCTATGAACTGCACACAGAGCGCGCAGTCTCCCTTCACACTCTGCAGCGCTTGTACCGCTTCTTTGTGACAAGCCTGAAAATGTAACACGTTTAGTGGCTTTCAGAATAATTATCATAAGACTATTATTATCCACCTGAACTTTTCCAAATTTATTTGTGGAAACCCTCGTCTACAAGGGGCAACTCTTTCTCATCTGTATTAGTCCCTAAATCTTCCCTTATGTATATTGAGGAACTTTTCGGTTCATGAGTGACAGCTGGCAGCAACAGAAAGAACCCACTCCCTCTTACAGAGAGGAGTACTGTGTGTGGTGGACATAAGGCTGAATTTGAAACGCAGCTAATATGTTTCAGGCGGCGTCCGGCCGGCCGGCCGTTACCGGCCACGCCTGGTTTGGTCTTAACCCACTATCCCAGGAATTAAGGATATTTTTAATTTTTTTCTCCAACTTATGTTGTACATCTTACCGCTACATACCTGTGTGAGATCGACGTCGTTGATGGCGAGTATCGCATCGCCCACATACAGTTCGCCGGTGAGCGCGGCCGGCCCGCCCGCTTCCAGCTCGGAGATCAGGATCGGCACGCCGTGTTCACGACCGCCCTGTGGTAATTGAGATAGATAGTATGAGTATAAATAAGGATGTTCTTAATCAATCTGCCAACAACCCAAAGGTATGGCGATAAAAAGGCTTTTCAATCGAACCGCGTCGTTTATATATTTATGAGAGCCCTCTACTAGTTGACTAGCTGACTTGGTTTAGTTACAGTAGGTACAGAAGATCAACAATAATACGAATAAAATAAGTAAAGGTTTGTTTTTATTCATAACGAGTACTTAAAGGATACAATAAGCCATTCATAATCGTTTCAAGACACTTGTACTCGTTCTGGCATGACATAGCGCAGTCTTCATTATTTGTTTTTAACAATATTATTTTCATGTACCTTTGTTAAATAAATCAATAAATTACTTCTGACAAAGGCTTTCTTAGATAGTAAAGAAGAAACGAGCATCTATGATATGAATATTATTATGTTATCAATATTTACTTCCTTCGCCTTGTATTTTACTCTAATCAATCATAAATCTATTTTCGTGGGCTAATTATTACAAGACAGCATAATTGTAACTCACCGTAACTGAAATGCCGAGCCCTAGATGCGGCGAGCGCCGCACGCGCACGGTGCGCGCGGGCGCGCGGGCGGGCGGCGGCGCGAGCGCGGGCGCGGGCGGCGGCCGCGCCGAGCCGCGCGCCGCGCCCGCGCCGCGGCACACGCGCACCAGCGTCTTGTGACGTTGCACTAGAATCTCTGCTTCCACCTGTGCAACAGACGTTGAGGTTCTGATATCTACAACTACAGTTGTACACCTGTTTTTAACTTGTCCCTAAAGGTTTAGAAAATCAGCGTCAGAGAGCATCTGTGCATCTGGCTTTAATGCTGAAATGGATCTTTTTGGGGCAGCCGTGAGGCGCACACTGTAGTTGTTAAAACAATTCATTTCTTTTTTGTGTTTCACTAACTTTTGCCACATAGGTAAATGGTATTCTTTCTTTTACAATGATCTTTTGGCTCTTGAATGAAATTGACAAGTGGGGGTTGTTAGTAAGCTTTTTGTGAAATTTTACTTAAAAAGACAATACGGCGACTTTAGTTCCGATTTTGGCCATGTGCCGAAAGATCTTTTTACAGTTATAGTTTGAAGATACTATTTACTAGCAAAGCTAAAGCAGGGGAGCAGCGAAGGCCTAGTGGTAAAGGCCGCGGCTTGAGACTTGTGGGTCGTAGGACTCAGACAGGCGCTTTACTTTGTGTAAATTATTTCATCACCGCTGCTCTCAAAACAGTGAAGGAAAACATCGTGAGGAAGACATCGGAGACATGTGACATCTACCAACCCGCACTGGGCCCGCGTGATGGATTACGTACCACTCTTTCTGACCGAGAAGAGGCCTGTGTCCCAGCAGTGGGAACAATTATAGGCTGATTATGGTTATGCCTGTATGTCAGTTGGTAATTAAAAAAAATACGATGTACAGTTCGCGTCAAATAACTTTGCCGCTCTGAAGTAGACTACAAATGACTGCGCAGTAGTCAATCTTACTTATAAAACAGTAGCGCGCATGCGCAACCTAACTTCAGAGCGGCAAAGTTATTTGACGCGAACTGCACTCTTCGATTTCCCTATATTTCTCGACGGCACCTTCGACTTCCAACAGTAGCATGCAGTTTATGGCATGAGACAGCGACCGACCGCATCGCGCAACAAGTGGTCGTGAGCGAGGCCACATGCAATGTAGTAAAGAAAAACAAGATATAACTCTTAAGGCAGGGTTCACAGACTTTAGTTTGCCAAGTGCCGCATACGAATATGAACATTATATGTATAAGATTAACGTCCATATTCGTATGCACCGCTTGCTCACTTTCGCTTACGAATAAGAACATTATATACGTAAAAAGGTTCACATTAATATGATATTTAGCAAAGTATAGACTAAGTGCTCTCTACGAATCTTAACCTAAAGTAACATTGTGACCCTAGTGATGTACTGTGATTGTTACTTGTTGTAATGATGCCTAAATATGAAATGTTGTAATGAGTAAATTGCGGACACTGCTTTCTTTCTAAAAGAGGCCTCTCATTAAAAATACTCTACCGGTATAAAATAAAAAAAACCTGCCAAGAGCGTGTCGGACCATGTACAATGAAGGGTTCCTTAGTTGGGATGAATAACCTAAGAACAAACTTAACATTGTCGTTGAAAAACATATCTCCGATATATTCCAACTGCAAATGTAAGTTTGTGCGCACAATATTGGGAGATTTACAATGTTATTTTAAGACCATAGACTTCTTATAGGTTTTCCTGTAATCTATAAGTATAGAAAAAAAATCGGTATTAAAAAAAAAAATTGGCTCAGTAGTTTCAGAGATATGGGGTGGAATGGTCTATTTAATCTATTTTCTTAAATAACTTTAAAAATATTTATTTTAAAATAATTTAAATAAATATACTTGAGAACCTCGCCTTTCATTTGATGTTACACGGTACAGTGGCCAAAACTTTTTTTTTTAATGCCTAAGATGACCCTCATCTTCAAAATTTATTTACTTAACACGTCCGTGTTTGGTTCACGGATATTGATATGTGTACCAAATTTCAACATTATCGATCCATAAGATTCGGAGCAAGGTGGCTGTGACAGACGGACAGACAGACAGACACACGAATGATCCAATAAAGGTTGCGTTTTTTCATTCGGACATGCGGAACCCTAAAAACACATAAAACCAAAACTCAATAAAATGAAAAGGCGCTGTTTTTTTTTTAATTTTGGTGAAAATTAAGTAGGCGTCTACTTGCGGTTTTGTTGAGTATGTCCTCGAATCCTTTGAGTTGTTATAATAACCTACATTGTGATGCGATTTCTAACTCAAGGGGACTTGAAAATGATTTTTTTTGCGGTATCACTTCGCCGCCGAGAGCTAGAAAGACGCAAAATTATTGTTATATTATTAAAAGCTAACTCAAAGAAAGAAGAAGAAGAAGTGTAGGTAAGCTTACTATGACTTTACGCTGGCGAAATGTATGATGTTCAACTCACGGTTATTAAAGTATTTGCTCTACGTTTTGCCCAAATCTTCTTCTTTCTTTTCTTTCTTTTTTGTGTGGTTAGTGACCTGGTGTCAGTTTTAAAGCCGCCGCCCGTAGGCCTCTGAATTGGCTTCACATGCGCATGCCGTCGAGAAAAATCTCTCAAGCAAGCCGATTTCCTCACGATGTTTTCCTTCACCGTTTTTAAAGCAAGTAATAATAATAATAAATTCCTATATTGCCATAAACAGGTTACAGAAAAATTGTAGACCCTGGCTCCAGAGCTAGGTTAGAGTACCTGTATTTCAGGAGCCAAAAAAAAAGTGATAATTATACAATACGCACATGAATCCGAAAAGTCAGAGGTTGGGTTCGAACTCGAGACCTATGACTTGGCAGTCCGACGGTCACACTCAGTCAAATCTACTTAATAAAAATATTAATCTCATATCTTCATTAATTCACTGACACAACGCACAGCCTAAACGGCTGGGACTAGAAGCATGAAATTTTGCACAAGAGTTCCGTATATGGCGGAAATGAGCATTAAGGAAGGATTTTCGAAAACTCATGCCCTAAAATAAGGTATGAAAGTTTGTATGGAAGTTACTCATTTTTGCCGATAGTAACTAAATCCCATCGGGCACATATGGCTTGTACTGCATAAAAATGCCAAATGTGTAATTCGTGGTCATTCTCTTTAAGTTCCACACCTCGCAGGTGTTCTTTGAATGTATGCAAAAACCGCAAGCGCAGTGCAGACGACGCGCAGACATAAGTTTACCAAACACTTTATCGATATGTACGGCGCGACGCAAACTCAGCTTTCTTGTTGCAGGTGTAGTTACTGCGTATTACTATATATTGCGGCGTGTGCACTGCGCATATGTGACTATTGAATTTAAAGCTACTTTTAAGTTATAGCTAGCGACCCGCCCCTGCTTCGCATGGTTTTTACGACTTGACAAAACATCGTATTTTTTTCTATTAAAGTTTCATATCTTCCTGAATAAATTATCTTAATGATGGTACAAACTGTATGAAAATCCGTTTCGAAATTTTGAACGCGTCCACACAGACAGACACGAAAATCGACTTTAATTTATAATAATATGTATAGAAACAGCTTTAGAAGTCTACTGATTCTATTACCTAGAGTTACCTAACAATCAATATATCTGCCTAGCCTTTTCACTACTATGTTGATGTCGGCTTCCAGTCTAACCGGATGCAGCTGAATACCAATATTTTATGTAGAGCGACTGCCTATCAGACCTACACAACCCAGTAACTGGGTAATACGATACCCCTTGGTAAGACTGGTTGTCAAACTTTCAGGCTTCTGACGAGCCGACTGTCAAAGCTCCACGAATGATAGCCGGGACCAGACCAACGGCTTAACGTGCTTTCTGAGGCACGGAGGAGTCTCGATATGTAAAACCAACCCCGGCAAGCGTAGCTTAACCTAATGGATCGACCCATGCGGCTGTTATTACTTAGCCACGACCTTTTTCCTACCTAGTTACCTAACGTTTCTTCCTATTTACTAGAGGAGCTTTAACATTCTGCAGATCATTTTCATCATGCAATAATATCTAGTAAACACATAGACTGAGCTTGACAATTCAGTCAGGCAGCAGGTTATTAAGAAACAAACAAAAGTCATTATAGCCTCAGGCATCCGTCCCACCGACAGCTGTTAACGAGAAGCGAGTAAAGCTAGCAACTAAAAACGAGTTGGCGAGCAACGACCAGCGATTAGTCGCTGGTATGCGTATGTACCAAGCGTGAGTCTCTCAGCGAGTGTTCTGTCCGCCAGGTGAACGTCACTCAGCGACTCTTTTTGATAGCTCTGTTCGCTGCGACAAACGAGTACGGTGTGAACAGTCAGCGATTAAATAGTAATATATGTATCTCTTGTACTTACACGGGACCTACAATCTTTTGTAAGTTTCTTGAGCGACAAAATCGTTGATAGCTCTTTGCTTCCTCGTCGGCGGTAGTACAGGCGCTTTAGGTTGACAATTCAGACAGGCGATTATTAAGATAAAAACAAAGATTTACTTGAGCCCAGAGTGAATCTCGTAGTTCAGCGCGCATATCCCTGCCGAGCAGCTGCAACTGTTGTATCCTACCCGCTAGCTCCTTGTCCAGGTACTTTGTGGCCAGCCTGGAATTATAATATTTTTAATATATTATTATAGGTAAGCCTGCCTCGTTGGTCTAATGGTCGAAAGCGCGCGTACTGCTGAGCATAAGGTCCTGGGTTCGATTCACAGATCGGGTAAAGTGTAATTGGGTTTCCATTACAAATTTCCTTGTAGCAGCCCGGAGTCTGGATTTGTGCCCGGTTGTTGGCAATTAGCTCACCCCCCGTTACATCGGTCGGACTTAAACATAACTGACGAAATGTAGGTGTACTATAGACACACCTCTGCCTCGCCCTTCGGGGATTACAGACAGGCGTGATGTTATGTGATTATAGGTAAACAGCCTAAAATGCTGGATCTAGAAGCATGACATTTTGCACAAGAGTTCCTTTCGTAAAGAAAGTGAGCAATAAGAAAGGATTTTTGAAAATTCACCCATAAAATTTTATTCACCCAAATTCAACAATGATCAAAATAGCTTAAACATAAAATGGTCTGGCCATTCAAAATGTTTTAGGTTGATGTCAACTCGACATTGGTCAAAGGTGTATGACCTTTGACCAATGTCGTGTTGACATCAACCTCAAATATTTTTAATGGCCTGGCCATTTTATGTTGTTTTTTTAATTATTTATTTGTCTGTTAAAAGATAGAAGGAATTAAATATGTGACAGTCTGTCAGTGTCACATTTTTATTTTGGTCTAACATGAAAAGAAGATGGCTGATCATTCTGCGGTATTGACATTACGACGCCATTTTTTTTTTTAGGTTCTAGCGCGCAATGAGCAGACAAAAATAGCCCTCAAGGTGATGAACATATTTTGACTGTGACTGTACTTATTTATACATATCAGGCTTACCTTGCTCCAAAAAGTTCAGAGTGTAGCGCGAGTACAGTTTCCCGTAGCGCTGCGTTCTCCCGCGCGAGTTGTGCCGCCTCAGACCGCGCCCGCGCAGCATCCGTCACGTTGCCGGCCGCGTCGCCGCCCTCCTGACAGCCTCCTGCACATTCAAACGGTGCTTTGAACTTCATCAACAGTTTCAACTGACCTGAAGGTTTCCTAAAATTCAGGGTAGGCGACAGAAAAAATTGGGAGATCGGGCTAGGGAAGTGCTTGCCGAGACAAACTCTTTACAAAGAATTACTAGTTTGAAAGTGGCGATATTATAGCTTTAGAATATAGTTCCAAACAACGTATTAATAATAGACGTTTTTTATTTGATTTATATTAACATTATGACATGCTAGGTTTTGATTCCACAACCTGATGTACTTAAAAAAAACTGAACAAATATTCGATTCGCCCTCATATATAGACAGCTCGAAAAGCAATCCTAACTAATATTATAAACGCGAAAGTGAGTTTGTTTGTTTGTTACGCTTTCACGCTAAAACGGCTAAACGGATTCGGATGAAATTTGGCACATGGATGGACCATGACCTGGAGAAGGACATGGGCTCCTTTTCAATAGTAGGCAATAGCTAGTTATAAATAAAAGAGACATTATATTTTACAGCGACACATTGGGGACGTGACATTAATGTTTTGCGCAGGATTAGGCATAGGCACGAAATCATCAGTATGTAGTCTCTTCCCGAAGATGTCGTAAGAGTAGTAAGGTTATATCAAGCAAGATCGGCAGTACTTAGTATTCAATTGGAGGCGACATCTACATGACTAAGCAATGTCTGCAAGTGTTCGTAGATTACTTTACCGCTTATCACTCTAAAGCTCTGGTGAAACTGAGGCCAAACCCGCGCGATATGAAGGCCGGAATTCGCTCGCGTCAATTGTGTCAACTAACTTGTATTTATGCGTTATCCAAACTGGCGCGAATATGAACGGTTAGGAAATCATACGACTCACGATTTCCTAATCATTTCAACAATCACGTGTACAGACGCGTCCCGCGCGGGATTCGCCTCAGTTTGACCAGTCCTTTTGTCGCAACAACTAAACTTCGGACTGTAAAATATCAGTTACTACATAATACAACAAAACTTACCAGCTGACGCGGCTCGTGCTTGCACCAGTTCGGCCCTCATATCCACAAGCTCAGCCTGCAAACAGAGAGAAAAAAAATCTTAATCCCTGACGGTTAAAGCTCCCAAACAAATGGACGGCATCGTATATCAACAATAAGTAGTGTCGAATGTCATGGAAGTGATTCAGCACAATAGAATTTAATCTCAACCCGAAATCAATGGCGGCGTAAATCCGAATTAAAGGACACAGCGGTCGTGTTGTCGTGTATGTTCTCGACTCGACACGGGCACATAAATCGTTTGACTTCTGCACCCTCGTGGTGCGTGCGCGCAGCCAAGGCGGGCGCGTGGCGTAACCAAGCCCACAGCCAACCCTCATCCACATTTGACATGTCATCTCCCCGCCAATTCCATGATGATTTATTTCATTACTTCAGTTGAACATATCGTTTAAGTATTTAGGTCGTGGTGCAGTTTATGATCTCATTCCTATTTCGAAGAATTAAATCCTTCTCAATTTCTTGATTATTTAATTGACCACAGTCATGTACAACCTATTGCACTCTTGTAGCTGTACAGCTGAAGGTGTGGATCAAATTAATATCGTGAGACGGTATGCAAGATCCGCTAAGCAGTTAGCAGCGAAATAAAACCTACACGTGGGATTATAAATGGAGCTTGATTAGACCCGCTCGACGTTTAACAAGGCCCCTACAAGGAAATATCTATTTAACTACATCATTTTATGTTAATGCGCTATTCAATTGTATCCATACAAATAATTCTAGTTAATTTTAGAAGTAAAATTGAATCAAGGAATGCAGTAAAGCGACATTTACGAAGAATTGTTTTTCTGTTTTCTTTTAGAATATTAAAGATTAAAGTCTTTATCCCTGCAGTGATGAATAATTATTAGAAACGAGCCGGAAATGCATGTAGTTGTACTTTTTAAGTGCAGGAGAATAAAGCTATGATCTCGAGTGGATGTTAAGACAGGCGGCGCAAGCGCAGGGCACTGGGCAGCTGCGCGCAGGCCGCACAGAGTTGTGGTACAAATACACATTATACGCATACGCATATATTTTAGATTATTCCGCGAAGCATACCAAGCTTGAACTAGTTGATCGAGCTTTTGAATAAAATGATTATTGAAAAGGTACATAATCAATCATACAAACTTTAAGAGCATCTGTAAAAAAATACTGGTAGGTGGATGAATTTTGAACTGGATTAGAATATTTTGAATGCAAAACGCACGATCCAAAATGTACCTACCCAGCTCCGGCGCTAATGATTTTTATTCCAGATTATAGAGTTAGAAAACTATAAAACCTCCAAAACTACCTTACAAAACTTCTCTGATAAAAAGAATATGTTAGCCACCAGATACAGCGACAGGAATGGTTTAGAAAAAAGCTTTTATTTTTGCTCTAACATTTGAGATACAATGCTTGGGTTTCAATGGAACCTGAATCGTGTCCTTTAAGAAATCTATTTATAACTAGCTGACCCGACAGATGGTGTCTTGTCCAGACAATAATTCATACAAAAATCCCATAGAAAAGGGACATTATGTTTTACCCGAATTTTCCAATGTTCTGGACAATTTTTCCAATTTATCTTTCTCTTAAAACAGCCGATCTCAAGTGATGCGCTTACCAACGTACAGCATTTTTATTTAAGTATACACGTAGTAGTTACGTTAGTTAGTCACGTGGTAGTTGTTTTCCCGCGGCAGAACAACTTGCCATAGTGAGTACTTTCGAAGCATAGAGTAAAAGTAAACAAATAAAGATGTTTTTGTTTTAAAATAATTAAAAATATATTCATCAACTCGAAAACGAGAGAATCAATAGTAACAGGTAACTTGTTGGTACTACTGGAATCGCACGCGCCGCCGACAAAGGGAACAGTGATGCATACATTTTCAAAGCAAAATAAACTCTCGCACGTGGTGATACGGCATGAACTAGTTTTCACGCAACAACACAAAATTTGTTTACAAAATTGTTTCTAATATTTTATTTGTTTATATAACGATTGTATTACCAAGACAAAACCATTTCGCTGCGGGAAAACAACCATTAAGATTTCACGGTGTATAGATAAAAAAATGAAGCTTAGTTAAATTGTCCAGTAGTTATAAACAAGTAGCATCTATTAGCTTTCACATATTAAACCTATGTTATTTATTTACCCTTAATTCATAAACATTGTTAATTTATGAGTTGATTATTGAGCTTCGAGCTTTAAAGGTAATGGCTAATTTAAATCACGTCAATTGTAAATCCTGGACCTTGATTTATTATCAAGTCATTATCGAAAGGGTACTATTACAAGAACGGGACTCACAGCGGCCCACCTGTAAAATAAATAATAGCAATGGCGATCATTAGTTGAAGATAATCAACAACAGAACGCTATAGCTCGCATTCAGTTTTATGATCGATAACATAATTTTATTGAAATAATTGACACCAACTTCGGATTTCTATTATAATTATATTATTAGGATTTATAATGTTTTATAACCCGTATTCATAACCAAATCAACGCAATGGATTTTGTTGAACTTTGTCAAAATGAAAGCGATTGTCATTGAGTTTGGAATGTAATTCATAATATCTACAAATTCAAAATCATTGATTCAGATCAGTTCGTTTTATTTGTAAAGCTTCCACTATGTAACGATAGCGAAAGTCGCCGAGATGTAATGTAATTAAACGTCTTGATATGACTTGAGTTGTGGTGCTAGAGGTCCCGTGAACAAAAGGACCGTTCCAGTAACGTGAGTGAATGTTTCCTAGATTCCCAGACTTAATTACAATTATAAACTTTAGACTCAATCTTTACAAAACTATTATTTCGAAACACGTCTGTCCCAACGTTTCTTAGTACAACACGTAGTCTTCGTACTTTTGCGTGTCCTATCGTCGGTTTCTCATCGAGACTTTCAGCACCACACCCTTTCCAATTATCCTTGGCACACAAAGATATTGTTACGTAGGTATACATGTATGCAAAAACCATAAACAACCTACATGAATGCCTATGTGAATGAACATGCTGGATAAATGCACAACAGCACAACAAAATATGCAGGTTTGCTTGCACTCTCAATATTTAACCAACATTGTTTGAGATGAGTCTGTCTCGTACTACACACCAATAAACGCGACCTACGCTGATTTCAAGATCATTATCGCCTGAACACAGAGTGGGAGTTTGTTGTTGTTAAAAGCGATCGTGAATATTATAACAACGATGAGAATTCTAACGTCTTTAACACATCACAATATTAGAAGCAGTATAAAAACCATTATAATAAATGAACAGTTAAGTTGTATTGCGAGACAATGAATACGATTCATTAGGGCCGCAATAAAACGCGAGTATCTTAGCACGGATGGCCCTCGGCAATTTAAATACCAACTTCAACGACAACGTGCCCAGCTACTTTCATCTCTTCCCTAATTAAGTTGCAAGTTATTGCGATATGTCTGGGCACTGGCAATAAAGCGGTTCCAGCGGCCAGAGTTGCGAGCTGCACGACGTCGGATGGTTTGAGGTGCAATGGAAGAAAAGCGATTCACGCTGTTTGAGTACTCTCTGCTTTACGCGGTGTGGGCGCCGATCTCAGATAACGACTAACAAACGGAAGATTGATTCACCGCTGTTTGATATCATTGCACGCATCTCAGATACACGAAAGATTTGATCGTAGTGCGCACGCGCCGCCACCGGTGCTCGCGGGCCGAGCCACACATAGATCTGACAGTTCATGCAAAGCAACAACAATAAATCTCCCAATCTGTGTGTCGACACATTTACACGTCTTCCGAGATGAAATCTGACTCTCATGAATAACAGCACATGCCATCGCATTTTAGTAGTAAGAGTTCACATGAAAGCTCTCGCGTCTTGTCTGACATGTTTAGTGGACCACACGAGTTGATATACAACTTTAATTGAATTAGCCTCGCAATGCAATCGAGTCTTGCTCTAGTACGATTCATATGGGCAGATACTTAAATTCAATTAGAATTAGAACGAATGGAACAAGAAGTAACTGCTGCATACGGCAGGACTAAACTCTTGGAAGTGAGCTAAAACATTTTTATTGGTTAAAGGTTCTAAGAGAAACTAATAAGAACTAAATTAAAAGCCACAAAGCCAGAGTCACCTTTACCATTTAAATACGTTATATTGGAAAACACTTAAGTGAAATTGGTAGTAACATAATATGATTGGTTACAGCTTTATTTACGACGCGACATTACGAAGACGTATGTTCTTCTAGAAACACTCGTGATAGGTTGTTTGTGTATTCACTTTCGGTACTGTTTTTCACCATAAGTAAGAGATCTACTCTATAGATCTGGAGAGAAGTACTACTAAATAGAAAAAACGTATTAGTAATCTAAATGACCTAAAGAATCTATTATAGCTTAATGAGAACCACGTGACACATCATATCAACTATTTGGCACATGACTCTTTTGAATATTTATAGGTTTTTTGAAAAACAAGCCTGTGTGATAAGCGTTTTCTTTTTGGAAATGCTTTTACGTAGCAGCGAACAAATAAATGTTTCACAATTTGGCTAAAAAAGCGAAATGGTATGGAGATAAATTTTGAACATAAGCCCGTTTGAACTGTACAATAGCTCTTTCCTGTAAATCTACATGAGGTCATTGTTTCGTCTGTCTTGAGCGCCCTACATGCATTGTTTATGCCTCTGACAAATACTTGCACCGTGTGCAACTCTTCATTTACATGCGTCCCGGTCGTGCTTGCAGTCGCATCACGAAGAGGACGCAACTGTCCTCTAACTTTTCACTCATTGCCAGTCAATATGCTAATTATCTCACTACCGTTCAATTGTACCTCAACCAGGAATTGACAGAGAATAAACACCGCTATACGGTAAAAATGTCAAGCACTTATGTTCAGTAATATAAAATGTTCATGTGGGTTAGTCAATGTAATGCATAGTTCACAGGCCGCACGGCGAACAAGATCACCAGATAGCGGTATGCGCGCCTACGCTGCAATGATACTTGACGCTTGTGCAACTGATCTCCAAACTTACATTAGAATCTACATCCGTAATGCAGCAACGGGTGCATTACCATAAAATGTATTTTAAACCGATCGATTAGAAGGTTTTATGAATGATACAAGATCAACCAGATGTGAACATTCGAACAATGGTGAGAGTACGAGGTGCAAAGGTGATGGATCGCCACCCAGGAAATGGATGTTATCAAGCAGCATGAGTAGTGGATGAGAGCGCGGCGGGGAGCTCGCTTCGACCCATTTGCCCTATCTACAGCAAAGAGTTATTACCGCTTTTCACCTCGTCCTATTGACGGTATCCACTATTCTACGACAAAAAGTAAAAAAAGTAATTTGAATTTACATATAGGTAATTAATGAGGAAAACCAAGAATAATTTGACGTTAAACATTCAAATGAAAATGAAAGGTATTGGCAAATTGTACAATCCAGAAAGCATTCTAGTATTATTACTATTGAGACACAGAGAGCCACAAATCAACGTACGTGTAATGACAATGGAGACAGTGGAGTAACAGTTCGTAGCGCTTAACAAATGATCCTCGGTGTAATCACAGTGACAAGTGTTGGCCTCGACTGTTGGAGGCTGTCCAAACAATTTCATCTTGTTTCACATTATAGTTCGAAGGTGTACGCTGTACGTAGTTATTGAAATAGGTTAAACGGACAAGTTAACTATTGTTTTTGTTGACGAAAGTAAAATCCAAGAACCAAGTGTTACGAAACTGTACAGTTTTGAAGGTCTACAAATATAACTGACTGAAACTTTTCAGAAAATTCGTCTGCTTCCTAAGTTCCAACTAATTCTAAAAGTACCAAACCAAAGCCTTCAGTGCCTATCTTAATTTTATTGCGGTGAGTGAGAATTGAAGTCCACCTGCCACATTCTAACAGCTTTTCAAGTGAATTTAAGACGAGCACATAGGTATTTAAAGTTAAATGGAATAATAATGTAATATGCATGCTCATTCGTGTGATTTGATCGTGATCGCACCTGGCGAGCGCGCTGCGCGGGCGCAGGCATTCGTTTCCCGCGCGCCAGTCGCGTCGTGTTGTCTGCGACAATTTCGCGACACACGTTTCTCAGAAACGAATCAATGCAACACATGCGCTGCATCCCCAATGAGGATATGCTAATCTCAGTGTTCTTATAATGTCCGGTGTACTTTTACATATAACACCTTTGTATGACATCGGCAGATACAATCTAAACCGTGTTTTACGATGCAATTAAAATAATCATTGACGTTATTAATCATAAAGGAAATTAACTATCTCTATTGTGATTGATTAACAAGTGAAATAACTGCGTCTTAAATATGCTTGTAACCAGCTTAATAGCGCATGAAATTGAATACCCCAGAAAAACGAGTTATTGCATAATGCGCATGTGTATTCATGTTAATATAAATTTATTAATAACCGAAAAACAGTTATCAAGAGTCGAATCAAAGGTGTGTAGTGTGTAGTACATATTATTATAATATTCAGGTGATTAAGACAAAATAAAAATGATTTAGGAGATAATAACGATGACAAATTGTAAGAGTGTGTGTCTCTACGTACGTATTAAATATCCGATCCGTTGAATGCAATTTGTTACTGATAGAATGAGTCATGAGTTTGTTTTAATAGTTTAGGTTAAGAAATACTTGAGCTCAAACGTTGCAAACATGAATTTATATCTTGTCTCCTGCAAGACATATTTCAAGATATGAGACACCTAAGGACATATATTTTAGAGCAGTAGTTTAATTATTGAAATTACATTTATTTGCAAGAATTGTAGTGCATTACAGAGGGTCGGGTTTTTTCAAAGTTTCTAAAACATTTCGCTAAAACTAGCATGCCAAAATATTGATTAAATAAATGAAGCTAAAAAAATTGGTACATAAATATATATAGTTATTAAATTAACAATGTGAAGTATTTTTCAAATTAAAATCGTATATATAAGATGTCAGTATTCTGCAACTGTAGATAAACTGATAAAATTGTAAAATATTTTTCCGAGATAAACATTCATTATTTGTATAATTTACACACATTTTTGTACTGATTAGGTACTTGTTCAATGGCAAGGTCGTGAGATTCATGTGGAGCTGCGCTCGCTTAGACTTTATGAAAGTACACATAATTGAGAAATTGTAATATAAATACATAAATTGTGAAAGTCTGTTGTGCTGATAAGGCTCAAAAGGCAGTCCAATTAAATAGGACTGGGTTGGACATGTCTACCCCACGCTGGACTATGTGCGCGTTTCCGCCATGGATTTGCGAGGATGCGTAGCGGACTCTTCTGCGAGGAAGCTGTGTGTTACGGTATGCTGATTGATGGAAAGATCATCGTTTCACAGCTCCGCTACGGCTCCTCGTACCATTCGGCTTCCCTGCGCATACCTGGTGGAAACGCATCCTTACTGTGGGCGCAAGAAGGCACCAGCTTTGTGCTGGAAGGAGGACTATTAAAACGACGGTAATACGAGGTCGCAGCATGCCTTATGGATCCTGCATTGGATGGATTTCTTAAAAACTGGACAGAAGAAGCGCGGAAACGGAAAACGTGAAGAGACCTATGTCGAGGCAATGTGATTAGGAAAAATACGAACTTTAAAAACTCTGAAGATAAGTCAAATAATCCTATTGATATAACAATGAACATTAACATAATCAAAACATTGATTGGAACCTCATTGTGTCCAGCTGTCCACTGTGTCCAATATAAAAGATTACGTCCGGGAGAACAAAGACCCAGCGGCTACCTGGATTGTAAATATTGTTATTATAGTTTACATAAAAATAAAAATCAATAGCCTGGATAAATTGTTAAAGAAAGAAATGACTTTCATATATTCCTTCTTTTTACTATCTCCAGAATAATGTCAATGATTTATAATCACAATGGGTTCTTCTCTATTGAAAGAGGCGACAGACGATAAGTGTACAGTAGATTGTTAATAAAATTTATTATGTTAATAAACAATGCTCTCAGACTCATAAAAACAACAAACAATAAAAGCGATTTTAAGCTATAAACGTATGCAGAGCTTTATGAGTGTTCCACTGAGCAGTAAAATTGGCATCAAGTCATCGACGAGGGGTGTAAGCTAAAAGGCATGAATCATCCGTCGCTTGGCTTCGACGAATGCATTGCGATCTAGTACGCTAGACTATTTATATATAGTCTATTTGCATTGATTGCAATTCGAACTGAATTCCTTTACGTATTATTACTTTTGAACGATTTTCCCATCATAAGCAATTCCGCGGCGCAATAGTCGACCACATCAAGGGCGACGAGAGTAATGTTCAATGAGTCTATTGAAGGCTAGGGAACAGGTTTGCGGGCCTGGTGCGGTGTTTGCGGTCACGACGTCCGCCGATGATGGTGGCACGCTCGAGCGGACCACAAAGTGGACCGCAGGAGCATCCCGCCGCGCGCCGTCATCGCCCGCACCACCCACTAAACCTCAAAACATGGAATCCCAAAGGCGCGTAAGTTGTGCATCGTATCAAGTAACGACCTGAATAGGGGAAACACAATAGCATTCATGAATGACGCGACGCTTTCGAGATAAGCATCCGGGAACAAAGCTGCCGAGGACGCTCACGCCGATGGATGATTCTGCGTCTATTCAATAGTCACGTACGTTACACAAAATCCGGCAGTCATATTGGATTTGCGAAAACTACTAGTATTAAGTTACACGTAACATCCTCGCAATACACAACTGTATAGGTACAACGCATACGCACCTCGCAGCGAACCGATGGTAGGACCTGCTTGTAGGTAATTAAAATTAAAATCCTGCTTCACACGATGACGTTAGGTGCGACCACAGATTACAAAACACGCATTATAACAATAAATATCATTTCGAAGAGACAAAAATGCAAATCTTATGCGGTTTAGTACGTACAGTCATGCTCAAGCTAACTCACATATAAATTACTGCCACCGTCACGACATTTATTCAAATGAATCTATCTTTAGATTACGAATCGTTTTTCTATCGTATTATTTATTTTATTGCTTCAAGTATTGCTTTTCGTATAATGCGATGTGTTGTTTTACAAGTGGTAGGTACGCATAGGAACGATATCACATTTATTACAATAACGTGTGAAAGGTACAAATTATTTAAAGTTCATTTGCTGGCAAACGAAATATTGCTTCAAGCTAATCAAACAGCCATTTCTCTGAGTGAGGTAATTGTGAAAATAATAGTGATTGCCATTGACCTGTGTGGGACGCAGTGTGCGAAGTCATTACTCATTTACGTCCTCCAAGCTAATTGCGTTATGTTTCACATCGACGCAAATAATCACTTATTAAAAATTATATGACAGGTACCTATCTGAGATTGATTGAATATCCTTGAAAGTATCAATTACGAAAATAAGAGAAAATATTAACTTGTCACGTAAAGATTATTAATAATCGGTAATTTGATTACTCAAGTTTTGTCATAATCATAATTTATGGCTCGTTTTTAGATGGAACTGTTTTTTGTAATTTTCTAGATTTTGCTACAATAGCTATTTCAATATTGCTTTGCACAAGACGGGAACTTAGATGAACGTGACAGGCCAGCTTAGCTGGAAATCTGAAATTTTAGTTTTGATGCAATGCCAATACATAACAGAAAAGGTAGGTAACTAGGTACCGTCTACCCCTTTTCTTATGTTTACTCAGGCCAGGGCAAAACTAAACAATAACCACAATAATCAAGTGGTATTTGCAGTGCGTGCACTTGAATGACGTCAAAAATTTCCAAGCACCGGCAAACTGAAATACCTCATGTTTTTAATGAAAACGAATAGATCTACAGAAACGAGTAGGTAATTTGCGAGACAGAGCTTTCAACATTATGAGGTAGTTAAAGAGCATGAAGGCCCATTAGATACTCTTAATGTAAAGCGATGTGGAGGAAGCGCGCACGCTGGCTGACACATGCGCGCGGCCCGCCCCATGTTTACGTGTGCCACTTGCTGTTGTTAAGCGAATACAATAATAATTTGGCGCTAAGACCTAACTAAGCTTTAAGTACTAATCATACTATATCTAAACATGCACATAAACAGGCAGGCAACATCAATATAAAATGTTTTATCTGCAATTTATACTGCAAAGTTTATATCAACATTTTATACCAAGACATAAATCATCTGACAAGTTACTTAAAACTAATAAACATTTTATCATGTAGGTATTAAGTAGAACAAACACGTCAATCAAGGAGATAGTCGCATAGACGGTGCCACTAGAGCAGCAACAAAAAGAAAGCTTGGTGATTTTCTTTTTACAGCCGGATGCCCCATCTCGGGGAATCGAGATTGCAAACTGCGCAAAACTTGGTAGATGTGGCGATCTGTGAGAGTAGGACTAGTAATTGCTTGGTGTCGTAAAATTTTGCATTTAAGTTTAACGTCGATAGTTATGACTCGATCGAGAATTATTACGGCGAGTTACTAGAACTCGTCAACCCGCTGCACGTGTGTAGGTAAGTAGGCATTGGGACCTAATTAAACGTTAGTATGGTTTATTCTCTGGCCTGCGGCGACTGATTCCCACGAACCGCAGAAAGGCAGACCTGTCGCATTATCATATTAAAGGTAAATCGTGTACAGGCGTGACGGAGTACCCATTTCTGCAAACGACGTACGCGACTGCGACGCGTTTAACTGATGTTTTATGTGATGTCCGACCTTGGCCAGCTTACTTCATGTCCGATGTCAACGATACAATGTAAGCAAATAACTAAGTTTGTTTTTCTAATGCAACACTATAAATTGCAACTAATTAACATATCGTCTTCAAGGTACAAGCAACTCAGTAATAAAATTGAAAGGGTGTACACATTGTGTTGGTATAACAGATGATTGAGACTATAAAAGCCAAATTCGACGTGTGAAACGATGATTCCTTTGAACCTACGGAGCTTCACATCAACACCCAACAAGTACCCTGTTGCTTCCTCGATATCCGCTAAAGGATAACGCCTGTGAGAAAGTTATGTGTAACATTGTAACTATATCGTGAATCAATAAACTGGAGCAATATCAATCAGGAAATATCATCGCATTTTATGAGAACGATAAAAACATGGTGTATTATTAACAGAATGGTTATTACAAGGTAAAATATGACTTATTGTTTAGATCGCAGTTGGCATTAACTCCAAACGTATTAAAATTGTTAAAAGAACAATAAACTCCCAGAAGGAATTGCATTTAACACTATTTGCAAATGACAATACGGTGTAATAGCAAACAAAATAAACACATTTTTTAACATTAACGAGGTTTATATTTTTCAGGGAAGGACATTAGTAGGCTTTTATGAAAAACTTTTTATTGAAAGTCGATTGTTTTTTTTTTTGTAAAAAGTTGGTATTTTTTCTTTTTACTCGACTACGGCAAAGCCACAAAAACGGTCAAGCCTGTATACCATGTGGGATACTTTTTAACCGACTTCAAAAGGAGGAGGTTCTCAATTCGACTGTATGTTTTTTTTTTTGTTTGTTACGCGATTACTCCGCCAATAGGGATGATGTCTGGGTCAAAAAATAAAAAAAAACTATTTAGTCCGTAAGTTAGATTTTTTTTTTTTTTTGTCATCATCCGTATTATGAAATGGTTTATATGATTCTTTTTTGTTTAGTAGGTCCCTTCAGAGGTGGTCCCATATAAATTGTATTAACTTTGCTTGGGTAGTTTTTGAGTTAGCTTCAATACTAGGTATTTTTCCCCACTTAGTCTATATGGGTGATGTTATAAGTTCCTGTCACTGTTATTTACATAGCAGGTAATGGTATTCGAATTTGTGTGGGGTAGGTACCACAACTAAAAAGTGAAAAATAAAAACTGAAGTCGTTTCAATTTTTTGATAAAAAGTTTTTTTGCTCTTTTTTATTTTTCCGAAGTAGGGTTACGGTTATCAAACTTATTTTTTTATTAGTTGTGGTACCTACCTACAAACCACACAAATTCGAGAACCACTACCAGCTATGTAAATAATTTTCAAAATCGGTATACACAATTGACGAAAATATCGATGGAAGTGCATAAAAAAAATAAAAACACATAAAACCTCCTCCTTTTTGGAAGTCGGTTAAAAAGTACGCTGTAGCTGAAGGCAGGAGAGAAATATGTATGCAAGCAAACCCATTGTAATAATTCGAAATGGGAGTTAAAAGCTCTGTATGAGCTTTTATGATCGGATGTCGATAATAGGTTTAATAGTATTTAAAACCAACTGACATGGCTGGCTTTTAAACAAGACATTACACAGAATCCACTTCGTAAAATCATCATAAGTTAACTTGTTCAACGCATTGAAAACACGCATTATCTTGTAAAATCACATTCAACGTCACGATACAACCGATAAATCAGTGCTGATTGAAATAAATGGCAAGCTCACTATGGACCATTAAATATGTCCCATGTATCTGCAGTCAACAAGTCCTAGTATATTCTCATTTTGGAATAGTTAACTTATGTAGTGTCTGTTTACAACGGTACTGAACTGATTTCATAAAACATTATACATGAACCTTGTTTAAATTTAATGTGACCCTATTGCAAAGTACAAGCAAAAAGATTTATAAGCTGTTACGAAAAAGGAGATCAAGTCTGATCAAGCAATAATTTACGCATGTTAACGTTACCGATCGGGGTGGTAAAGCATAGCACGAGCTTTCTAGAGCGTGACTTGTAAATCTACAAAACAGAATCGCTGCAAGCTGGGTAGGTAGGGAACCAATCCATTTCGCCAATGAGGAGTAAGTGAAGTGGCGATGACCGCAGTTTCTACGTACCTACAAGTGATTCAAATCATCTCTGTGCTTCTGGTTCATTTGCTATACTTACAACAACTACGAATACTAATAAACAGTAATGATTCCGTGAAATCATTAAAGCGAATACGATTTTCAAAATGAAAACAGTCTAATACACTTATACAGTTTAATTGGCTCGTTAAACTCGATTGTTATTTCACGCCTGTGTCATTGTAGCAATTTAGGATTGCACAAATCTACTAATTGAACGTATGAATGAACATTATTATCAGCTACAGTACCTATCTGACTTCAAAAACAACAACCAATGCTAATAATAAGTGCTTGTACAACTTTATGACTCACTTTGTTTGAAACTAATGCACTCTGCTCGTACTGGACGAAGATATATTTTGAAAAGGGTTTTCTATAAGTAGAATTCAAACGTTGATATAAAATTTTAGTCATCTTGGATATCTACCTGTTTCACGTTATAAGTAAGTATTTAATTTAATCGGTGAATATTAAGGGGCGTCTCTACAATATCAAAGACATAATGAGTAATGAATAAAGATATGTGTACAATCGCCTGTAAAGGACAGTTGACCACCCGTGTAGCTTCCCCCTCTTACCTCCCGAGGGCAGACGGCTCAAAACCCACATAACCTGTCACGAGCCGGCTGTGGTCAGCAATGGATGGACACGCTTCGCGGTAATCGAAAATTATTAATGCTTAATTACTGTATGAGCACAATCGCGCCACTCGCACTCCGGCGCCGCTTGTTATCTTATATTGAGACCTAACCCGTTTCCATCGCATATTGATTCAATGTAATGACTTTATATGGCAACACGGGTGTTCTGTTACGAGGTGTTTTTAATGTAATCGCAATTATATGTCGCCACCGAGGCGTTATTTAAAACCTAATGTAAATGATATAAGAATGGCAAACCGCTTATCAGCTTTTCATGAAAGCAAACAAACGTAGAGATTTCTAGAGCGATAAGTTGATCGTGTAACGTAAGGTTTCTAGGTAACCGTACGATGACGCAAATCAAATTTTCACAAAGTATTATTTTGATATATAGTACCAAAATATAATAATATAACTAATGTCCGCCCGAAAATGATTTTTAAGCCGAAAACGCAAAAGAAGCTTCGGTTTTAGTCTTATTTTCGGCCGAAAACGAAAATGATTTAGACATTAAAAAATATTTATATTTCCGCTGTTTTCTGAAATCTAGTATGTTTTTTTTTACAACTAGGGAGAGAAAGAGGAAATATAGACTTTAAACTAAATAAAACACGAAAATTCTATGAGAGGATACAAAATTTCGTGTAATTTCTTGTTATATTGATTCATGTGTTATTGCCGAGCTTAACGAAGTCGGCCGAATGACGCGTGACAATCCACGAACGGTTTTCAGTTTGGCCGAAACTTCGGCTATTTTATGGCCGAATCATGATTTTTGTTGGCCGAAAATGGCCGAAAACGAAGCTTCGTTCGGTCACTAAATATAACTGTTCAAAATATTCTATAGCAATAGGAAAAGTAATATATGAATATTATGGGATACCTTCTTTTCGCATAATGTTCTTTGTCCTAATATACTTCGGCATAACGATTTTGGCACAATTTGTTTTGGCATAATAATACTTCGGCATAATTTTTTTAGGCATACATTTTATGTTGGCATAATCATCTTAAAGACTAATTTGTTTTGGCATAAATTTGATTCGCATAACGTTAGTAGGCCTAAGAACCGAATTGCTGCAAAACCGACTCCACGTAGTCTTGTTTGTCCTACCCCTAGAGTGTAATTTAAAATCGCGTAGGCGCGTAGGGGCGAGGCGGCCCGCGGGCTGAGGAGCAGGCGGCTGCGAGCGAGCCGCCGCGGCTGAGGCTGGCCGGCGGAGCCGGCCAACAAGCCGAAGCTGCGGTGGTGAGCGAGAGCCGTCTGCGACGATTAGCACGCGTGGGGCCGCCGGAGGCCCGCAGCGCCGGAGCCGTGACAGAAACCCTGCCTGCTGCATGTTGCATGCTCGCTTGAATGCTGCATGCCTGCTTGCACGCTGCATGCTTGCTTGCATGCTGCATGCTTGCTTGCATGCTTTAACTTTATGCTTAATAAATGTATGCTTTAGAATATTATGCTTAATCATTATTATGGCGGTGGTGAGCGAGAGCCGTCTGCGACGATTAGCACGCGTGGGGCCGCCGGAGGCCCGCAGCGCCGGAGCCGTGACAGAAACCCTGCCTGCTGCATGTTGCATGCTCGCTTGAATGCTGCATGCCTGCTTGCACGCTGCATGCTTGCTTGCATGCTGCATGCTTGCTTGCATGCTTTAACTTTATGCTTAATAAATGTATGCTTTAGAATATTATGCTTAATCATTATTATGGTTAGAGAAATTATGCTTAATAAAATTATGCGTAAGCTGTTATGCGTAATTATATTATGCGAAAATATAATTATGCCAAACAACATTATGCTAAGTTATATTAGGTCTTAAAATTTTATGCAAATGGATAGGGAACCGAATATTATGCTTCCAGTGAGTTGGAAATGAATATGAAAAGCTAAATTTCTCTATAAAAGACCGCTTCCTACCAGAATACTTTGTGAGACTATTGGTATTCATGAATATGTTAATTTCAATAGAAAATACTGTTGGCATGTGCCGCTAGCTTAGGACCAGATAATCCAAAACGAAGTAAAAGCTCCCTGCAGAATTTCAGTGAGACAGGTAATAAGAGAATACTAATACATCGTAATTTCATGTTCTGTAGCGCCTGCCTTGAGTGCATAGAAATTATGTATTACATTCAGATGTAATACATAATTTCTGTAAGGGGGTAAGAAAGTGGAAGCAAGAAATATTAGATGTCTTTAAGAAGACAAAGAAACTTTTCCGGTTTTTCATGTTGCACATTTGGGAAGACGTCAATTCCCAAACTGCTGCTTGGAAAATGAAGCCGTTATTGATTACCCAAAAGTGGCAGAACAAAGTAAATATGGATGGATTGACCGAAAGATGATAAATATGGCTAGGAAATAAGAGAACTTCAAAATATCAGCAAGATGTATAGAAGAGAAAGACGTTACGTGAATATATGATACGTCGATCTCAAATATACTGCAAGATGTATAGAAGAGAAAGACGTTGCGTGAATATGTGATATGTCGATCTTAAATATACCTAATGGGATAAGGGCAGGTTGCTGATGAGGAATTACAGGATAAGGAAAAGCAGCTTTAACGCCAGAAAGATTCATTCAATCTTAGTATAATATAACCCAATGTTTATGTAACTCATCGGTATTCATCGTACCAATATTCCAAATGTGACAGGAAAGCAGCGGCACTCGACAAAATGGTTAAATTATGTCTACACAGTCCACACAAATCAGACTGCATTACACGCCTTGTGCAATAATAAGTAGATGAATATTGTGATAGACGTCTCAGTTAAATAATTTCGTTGCACTTGAGTCACTTGACAGAGAACGCCATTTAAATGAATTTATTTTGATAATGCTTTACTTTATTTTAACCATTAAAATATGTCATAATATAGAATCCTCAAGAAAACGTTTTTAGGGTCCCTTTCCCGAATTAACGGTGCCAAACGAAACCCTATTACTAATCCTCCACGGTCCGTCCGTATGTCTGTCAACGGGCTGTATCTCATGAACCGTGATAGGTAAACAGTTGAAATTTTCACAGATTGTGTATTTCTATTGCCGCCATAACAACAAATTTTATGAATAATGAGATAATTCGTTAATACCAAAGAGCCTACGCTTAATAGACTTTATCACACGCAATCTCCTCAGGGCAATCAAAATGAAGGCACTTGCGTGCGTACATAGTACATACTGTCTTCGCTATCACGGACAGGTGCTGATAGCAAACATTAATCGGCTCGACACCCATCGAAGGGAAAGTCAATTTATGTAACTAAACGTAGCAATAGAACCAATATTGATTAAGATGATCGATGAAGATTCGGATTCTTCAAGCATGGACGTGACGCAATGAGACAAGTGTTTAAAACACACAAGTACCCTGCGTACTCGCAACATGCGACATCATTTCTCTATAAAGCGTCGGCCATAAAGAACGTCTTCTTCTTTTAATTAACATCTAATCACGGGCTTCATTTAGAAGAATCTAATACACGATTTATGAGCGGATAAAGACCAACTTTCTCACGCGTTTTGCTGACCAGATCAGCGCACCTTATTTTATGGCATCTAATAATTTCATCTTAATTCTTAGAAAGCTCTTTTCTATGTATGTATAATGTATGTTTGTAGGTTGAACCATCTAGTTGTGCAGCATCTGCAGCTAGTGCTGCTATCTGATGTTTAATGACGTTATCGTAATTGCACTGGTTCCATAAACTGAATTGTATGTGAGTATAGGTTTATCGTTCAACTAACTAAATAATTAAATAAGTAGATAGCTAGAGCCAGTATCGGTACTTGAAGGACTGTAAATACGACAAATTTAAAATAAAAATAATTCTAAGAATAAAATTATTAAAACCTTCCTCCTAAAGATTTTTGCCTTCTGCTAATTAATTTAGAAAATTACTATAGAAACACAAGACACAAGGCAAATAAAATAACTCTACATTATATCAAACACTTAATGAAAAGCCGCTGAAAACGTAGTAAAGAAAGGCTTCAGTGTGAGGGCGGGCGGGGAGGTGCGCGTACGCACGAGGCGTGTTCGGCGGGTCGCGATCGGCGCGGGAGCCGTCCGCCAGAGCCGCTGCGGAAGCTGCGGCAAGCGCACCTGTTGCACGACCTCGCGCCCCGCGAACACAAACCTTACGCGAAACACGTGTACTTACCTCGCGATTTTATGCCCTGTGACATGAGTATCAGTGAGAGTTCAGTGACAGTGCCCTCAGTAACGTCCTAGAGGACGCATCTACAATCTGGAGCAACCCTAGGTCGGTAGCGCAACGTTTTATCTTTCTTATCACATTATCGCATGTTTTGATTGCACACGCAATATCCGCTGTGCGAATATCTTGTTCACGTTAGTTTTATACTGCATCCTTTTAATTATAACCACACATCTGTCTTTTAGAATGTTGGTGTTTGTTTGATTAAGTTTTGCTTATTTTCATTACGATAAGCTTTAAGTTAATTTGCATCAACTCTCCTATGATATAAAATTATGTATTCATAAAAAAATAGGTTTAGAGACGCCTTTCCATAATATTATGGCCTATGACCTGGCATTGATCAATTGACGAAAGTGAAAACTATCAAAAAAACATTTTAACGGTAATAATGGTTAACATAAAGAATATGTTAATAAAACCATTATTTATTAGAATCTATCCTAATTAATTCCTCATCTCACGCATACACTTAGTACCTACTTTATTAATTTGCCATAAAAAGATAATAAATGAAACTTCGCGCTGTCATCATCAGTAGGTAAACAAGATGCATTTATTTGCAAAAAAAAAAACCGCACGTTAAATATCCATAACCGCAATCAAAGAAATTATAAATCACAAGTCTCGCATCTATAAATAAATTTACTATCTGGAGCATGCAAATGTCATCAATGAATAAATAAAACAAGTGTTTACCAATAAGAAGACTGCTAGGCGATGACAAGTAAATGTTCTTAATAGTTCAGAAGAACCCTAGGAGGTCTGCCAAACCGCGGCGACTCACATTACGCGTGTTATCGACAATATCGCCATCGCGGACTGGTTCCTGCGACCGCTACGCGCTGCTATGCCGTTTGCGAACATCGCTCTGATCACATTTTGTCCATTTTATATGATTTCAATTCAAAACATCGACCTACATAACAGAACATAAAAGTGAACGTGCACCTTATCGAACCTGTAAATTAAATTCAAAGAACTCAACTCTTTTCATTAACAACTTTTTAATGTAAATCTTGGTGCGATTAAAATGTCTTCACGCTTGCTACATCGTTAGTATTGATCACGTAAATCGTTGTGCTTATTATGTGACATTAGCATTTAAAGGACCTCTGGGGACCAGAAGCGATTATTAGAGTAGTTTATTCCCTTGTGAGGCAGTGTGAACGAACCTCGAGGAGGAACGGCAGCATAAATCAAGGAATTACCGCCTCGACATTGGTTAACTAGCAAGGCGCTGTACTGGGATATCATAATCGTTCGCCAGACATAACTAACGTTAATTACTAGGAGACGTCGCCACTGGCTCCTGAAAGCTACTCGAAGGCCCGAGGCTATCATTGCATAACGACGACGTGGGAAGAGCGATCAAGTGAAGGGCGTAGAAGAGTAAACACTCGTTACTACTGATGATTTCATACCGGTCAAGGAAACACTTAAAGGAAAACCGCAACCTACAAAATTATATTTTTGCATTAATTAAAACATATTATGTAAGGAGTTGATGTTTCAAAGTTACCTTTTTATTCGTTTTAAGTTATAGCTTCATACTTGAATCTTCCATATATCTAGATTAGGAGAGAGAGTGTTTCACTAATTAAAAGCTAAATATAAAGTTCTCATTAAAATGTTGTCCTGTCTGGCGAGCGGATTCACTGTATGATTTAGAAATGTCAGGGTAATTGGATTTATCGTAGCAATACTACCAACGGACGGGTTTCGCCTTAACCTTTATAGTTGATTTAATTCTTATCGATTCGCTGGTAAATGTCGAATCAGAGAGTACCTGCAGGCAATTAAGAGATCATCAAGGGCTCGCCTTGAGCGTCTGTTGGGTAAGCCCTTCCGAGGGAGCGTGCGCTCATCTGTTCACTATTTCAAACTGCATAATCACTGGTTACTATTTAGAACTACTCGATCAAATAACCGCATCTATGATAAAGCTCAATGTTTTCCATGCAGTCCGCCGATTTCAAGTCGATTGATAAAACTGGTAACTTCTGGAACGTTCTTGTGAATGTTACTATTTATAAGTTACTGATAAAGTGATAAATCAATCAAAAATATATAGAAGCTTTTTTGTAAAGTATTCAATTATACGATATTATATTTCGAAACGGAAATTCTTAATCAATTACGAACACATTGACACATTTTTGCATATAATATTGGTGCAACCTTTAAAAAAAAGTAAATTCATGTTCAGTTTGTAATGTAGGTAAGCGAATTCAATATGATCGGGGCTATAAATTATTATGTTCATACGCGAAACACTCCTGGCAGGCAGGAGCCGACAACTTAATGAACTTTCGCTTATAACAATACGTAAAACGTTTTAAAAGTACACGAAAAATATTTGAGTCCTACTTTCACCGTAAGTACGTACGTACCTACTTTGAATTAATTAAAACTTATTTTAAACCACTTAAAAAAAAAAGCGCAAAGATTGGAGGAAACTTTTTGTTGCTACTTTATCCTTATGTTGTATATTTCCGCTATTACGAAAATTCCCCAGATTAAAGAAACCCGTTTGGGATTTGCTGATAATAATGTAGGTACCTACTTAGGGTAAACCAGGATAACTTAAATTAATTAAATCACCAAGTTCATGCCAAAGTCCATGATATGTGTCTACACACATGCTGCAATCGTCTGCAGTCATCAAATCAGCAAATGCTGGACGCATTTGCTGATTTGATGACTACGACAGGATAACTAGTCGAATTATACACATAGGTCCATTCATTTCGTTTACATCGAATTTTCGTGAATTACTGAAGATACCATTACCTACTGATTTTATCCGACTGCCAAGGAAGGGTTATGTTTTTCGCGCGTATCTTGTATGTTTGTTTATAAATTTCTTTATTACCTAGTACCTGCTAAACGGCTGAATGGATTTCGACGGTTAAGGTATCGCTATATTCGTCCTAAAAACCCAAGTGTCCTTAGAAAGATGTCCGAAAAAAAATAAAAAAATGGCGGATTTTTGGCGCGAAATAGTACCTAATACGTTAATTAAAAAAAAAAAAAAAACCTATAGAGTAGGGGTATCAAAATAAAGGAAATTAAAAGGGGATAAAACATATTTAAAATTTATATGTTTAAGTTTAATTAGGAATAATAAATTGGATTTAAAAGTTTCAGATAGCGTAAAAACGGGCCATGTTTGTGTCGGACCAGTTTTTGTTCATAAGAGTGTGCCGGGACACTAAAGCCTAAAATAAAATTAATTTTAAAAATCAAAAACCATGAACACAAGCATTATCAATCTTTAAAATTTTATTGTATTACAGGCGGGGGGCTAACAAAAGTTACACCATATTTTCAGGTTATTGGTTTTTCCCCCGCCTGCAATACCATAAAGTTCTATAGATTATAATGCTTGTTTTTCTCTTTTCAGTTATGTGATTTTGCAGTCGGGTTTTTGATTTTATAATTATTTATTTTATTATCTGTACAACTTGAACTACTTTAGAAACAACTGAAGAAACATCTAAACAACGCATTCTTACAGCAACCGCAGCAACCTGCAGCGGCTGTAATAACAGATTGCAGTTAGTTCGCAACTGACCTAAGACAAATGAGTTGAACTCTTAAATGAATCCTGGGGAAGTAGCACAATTACTGCCTTTACTGGACATAGTTTTACTTTCAAGTTAACCATCCAAAAGCATAATATGATTAATATTACCGATGCAGCGGTGGCTCGAGCTTATAATAATTGTAAGCGCAAGCACGCTATTTGTAATGCTATTATTGACACGATAATAGCAGTTATTACAAATTACATAACCTATCCTAAGTTGTTCGTTAGTATTCAGTGGCTGCTATTATTGTTAATGAATGCAGCAGGGCGCGTTCTTAGGGTATACAATTAAATCGGGAGGTATGCATATCAACGTGAGCAAACACGACAAGTCGGCAGAGCTCCCGGCCTCCCGGTTCACGAGCACCTTGTATTTGTTCTACACAAATAAACCTCCCGGCACGTCCCCAAGTGCGGGATACATAATCATACAAACAAGGACAAACGCCTACTTGTTTAAACTTAAACTTTTAACACAAAAACGCTATGACACTAAGATATTTTAGATCGTTGGAACAACAGTGATCTTAATATAAAAAGTAATAATCCTAAAGATCAAAGTTGCTAATCTGACCTGTTCTGTATTTTTAGTCTAGTCGACGGAAACTTGAATTATTATGCATTAATGGTGGATAAATGATGACATGTTAAAGGCACTGTTTTGCAGTCTATATCTATGTGAAGACGAAACTTTGTTTTCTTAACCTCCATCCACACTTCCCGCGTGTATCAGTTGCGAGACGAGAGAGAAAGTACCAACGTACGTACATTTCGTAACTCCTGCTTTTGAGACAAGTAAGAAAATCGAAAACGAAAACTAAGTGTTGTTTTGTTAAACAACAGCATAAATATCCATAAAAGATATCAATACAGCCATCAATAAAAATGCTAACGCAATTTAGGCGCGATACATAATGATATTATATTACGAAGTGCATGTGTTGAGTATTACATAACTACACAAGACTTAATAGCAAAACATATTACTGTGAATGGGTATCAAATGAGAATTTGGAAAATAGCTTTATAACAGCTATGACAGCGATGGTAATATGAATATTTGTAACACCTACGATTTTTACTTCAATGTTAGAATCGATTTTATCGTCAAGAAAATGTTGATCATCAATACCGGTCCGGTAGACGAGGGAGGTCCCGCGGTACGACGCTCCGTCATCATGTATTTGCATGTGGAGCGCAAAATGTCACCGCGAGATAATTCCGCCTAATGTGTATTTTCAAAGCGAATCATCACCATGCTAATGTTGTAATTAAGATAGTATCGCGACCAAGCCGGTTTGCAAACGCATGACTTTGAGACAGGCGCTACGAAAGACATCGGTTTTTGTATCAAATTCATTAATTTCATTTTACGGGAAATTAAACCAGTTATTATTATTTTAATAGCTTGTTTTAAAATTTTAATAAAATTTAAAAGGTTTTAAATTAAAAAGTTTCATTTTTAGATAGCAGTAAAAATATTGTGTTCTTCAAAAAGTACCTTTTTATAAAGATTCCTCGATATTATTGTATCATATTATTGTCAACAACGCATTCCAATAACATTCATCATAAAACTATCCTGTTGGAAGCACTTACATTTAGGGCACATTATCAGTTTTTGTTTCTTCAAAAGTTTATGGGGCATTGTTAAAAGTTGTCTTTAAACCACAAAGCCTTAACATAAAGACATTGAACCTGCCTGAGTGGCGACCTCCTTGACATCGGTTACACATACTCGCTACAACAAAACTATGATTCAACATTTCTAAACAATTCCTTTCTGTCTTAGCTTAGCTTGAGCGATGATATCAGGGCTATTCAAAGAATGTGAAAAGTTTTAAAGCAGCCTAGCATATAATTTGCCATAGACGTTACTTTTATTTACACTATTGTCTATAATCATATCAATATAAAATCCAGCACTGATGTAGCAATAAAAAAAAGGGAATTGATAGGTACTTTATTGATCATGTGTGACCTGTTCAACTAGATTGGATCAGATAAGAAATCAATGGTTCTGGTTTAAGTCACGGTCTTATTAAGCAATGTGTATTGTCTTGGACAGATGCAACTGATTAGAATCAGTGCTGGGAGCGGCACGCGCGCCATGCGCCAGCCACGGCCACTCGCTGGCGTGGCGTGGCTATAGTTGCGCTTGCGCCTGGGCACAGCGGCTGAAATATGCAGTCCCGATATTACACAATACATTTGTAAGCGGCTCTCCCGAGACATTTAGCGGTATTAAACTATTTGATAAGAAGATAAAATGTGTCTGCGCTTGCTTTAATTAAAATAATTTAACCTCACTTCTATTTATTTTGTGAGATAAAACACAAACACAAAACAATGTTTGCCTGTAAAAGTAAAGTAAAAGTTACTATTTCATAGTCAAGTTGTATTTGTAAATACATTAAGTTTAATTAAAGATAACAATAACTGAATGTTAAGTAAAACAATTTTAGTAATGTTAGATAACTTCCCTGCAGCTAAACTTGCACGATTTTCCATGATTGTTTTCATTAGATATGATATTAGAGCACCAATTTCAACATCAATGATAACATCGTTAACAACGTAATAAAAAAACAAGTAAACGGTAGCAGTCACGCAACAACATCGTTTTTCAATTTACCATCAGGTAAAATTTGAATAATTATGAAATTATCTACCAGCGGCGCCGCCACTCCGAAACGTATCTGTGTAAAATAAGACAAAGATAAGAGAGGAACATTAAAGATAAATTGCACCCAAAATTCCGGATAGGTTGTTCAGAAAACGTGGACTGCCACCAACTAATTGGCAGCCGGTTTGCGCGAGTGGCCGCCGCGCCGTCTGCCGCGTCAGTAACCCACTTACGAAGACGAACAACAGAAGCAGATGACACAGTAGGCACACTATAAGGACTTGGCTTAATGCACACAACAAACGAACACCTACATCCTAAACTTTCCAACTTTCTTTGTATAGCTCTGCCAGCTATTTGTCATATAATCTTTAAACCGCAACCAATGTTAGCGAAAAGATTTCAAAATACCGTCGGTTTAGTTATGGTGACTGTAAAATGCGACATGATGACATGCCGACGCGTCTCTCACTCTTATAGATGATTCAACTATCGACAAGATTCTCGAAACGAGGACAGTGAAACGACCTAACGCGAGCTGATAACGTGGTCTAGGAGCACTCGTAGCTATCTCTAGGTACATTAACACAGTTCGCGGTTGTTACTGCAACAGAACAAACACAGTGCTCAGGGCCCAGGGCTACATACTGCAGCGGGACGACCACCTTGCTAACGTTATAGGTAAATACGTATCTCTCATAAACATTATATTGATGATTAAGAAGCTTACAACAGCTAAAGGGCAGCACTGGACAGCATAGAAAAGAAAGAGAAGCTCGATGACACAACGCAGGTAATTTATTGCAAAATATGAAGCAATTATCTATTTACAAAAAATCTATTCATTGGCCTAAAAAATTAAAACACTATTACGCTAATTATTTTACAAGATATTTTACAAGCAACAGCTTGTAAAATAATCTGCCAAAAAATCAGAAATATAGCATGTAGGTATATTAATATGATTTTTAATCCTTAAAAGAAATTTTAGAGGTATCTTTTTGATTTTTTTCTATCGTATCAAATTAGTTGTATGATGTTTTCAACATACTGTCTTACTAGCATATATCCTGAAGAATAACATATATTTTTCTGCTTTTGTTTACTGCGGTGGATCATATACTTTTAGGCATTATAAAACTTGCGTTTAGGCACGTTTGGATCCTGTAGTCTCCCCTTCAGTTGAGCAATTGATAATACTACAAATTGATGCAATTCAGAATCAAATAAATCCAAATACAACTGCTGTGGCACGAAGCCAGGAAGGCCCTTTCCTTTGTAACACTATAATTTAATAATCTGGTTAATTAATTGAAACTACATAATTGGGACAAGCATAACTTAAAGGGTCTCTAAAGCAGTCATTATGTTGTTAAAAATTGAATGACGAAGGAAGTTTAAGCCGCATCGCGCAACGGCTCTCATTGAGGCTTCTTTTTCTGTTTTTTATCTCTGATGAATTGAGCACGGAGGTTATTTATTTTAAATGGTGACTCATATGAAATTGCAACATAAAGGCAAATTTATAATGAGCTACCCGACGACATTCCACGAAGGCCACGTAGTCGCAGACAGGTAAACTTTGCCGAGTTGAGTCCGCGACTCCGCGCCCAACAATGTGATCACGACGCGGGCGCAACCAGTAGGCACAGCTACTTTCGTAATGAAACCGTATTGATAGAGTCATTTAAATGAATATTTATTACATGTAAATGCTAACAAGTCCAAATGATTTAAAATTTCTACGTTCTTTACCGGCTGACACGAAAAGATATAATTTATTGACAATTCTTTCTGGCTACTTAATCGGTACGCCCATTTCCTATTTAAACTGGAGGCATCGTGTATAATTTTGTTTTTGTTGCTTTCCTACTGCGATTAATAATATTTATTAAGAAACTTCATTATTGTGCTAACAATAAATCTGGAGGATTTGACTGCGTCTACTGATCTGCCATTTATCTTGATTAAGTTTACCGACATTTATGAGATGTAAATGACGGCGGCTTGAGTTTATATGAGCATTTACGCATATGACGTAACCGTATTATAAATAGAGCATTTAGTTTCTACATAACTAATAACCCAGATTTCAATTCAATCGTATCTCATGTCTTTGGCAGGGTGACCATTAAACTTGGCACTAACATAAAAGCTCATAAGCAAACATTGTAAAAAAAAAAAAAAAAAAAAAAAAAAAAAAAAAAAAAAAAAAAAAAAAAAAAAAAAAAAGCAATAAGTACTTAGCTATCAATTATCATGTTTTGGTTTCTGCATTTGGTCGAAATAATTTATGAAAATGTTCAAAGCGTCAAAAATTGAAAGGAGCAATAAGAATAAAAAGGACAGCTAAAATAAAATGAACAGACAGCAAGCAATCTCGGGTGGTCCACGGCTCCACGGTTTCATTATATGACGCATAACAACAGCGCACGTATCACGGCGTTCCAGATAAAAAGTAATAGGACATCCCCTTTAGCCTACATTTTAATTTAACAACGGAAGCCGCGTGACTCGACAAGAAAAGAATCAGATTAATTTCCCCGCTGTCCCGCCTGACGCGACCGATCCGTACAAATAATTGTTCCAAAACATCGGAGCGATTAAAGCATGTAGACAAAAGGGGTAGAGAATGCTGCAACAAAATAAACGTGATCTCACCAGGAAGCCCGTCCACAATAGGACGAGAGAAGGACGAAAAGGCCAATGACTTTGTAAAAACAAATATATCTCTATTAATCCCATCTTATACAAACCTAATTATATCTGACGTATGCAGGTATTTACATAAGAACTTAACAAATATCTGCTTAATTATACTAAGTAGCATTATTTGAAGTGGTGATATTAATAAATTTCATTTAGAATTAATGTGTACCAATAAAATTAACGAAAGCGTGTAGCACCTGGAAGTGCGTGCTGTAGCCGCGTTGGCTCGCCTCCAGTTCCACTGAACTTTGACAACTAGCTGCGGCGGTAAATTGCTGTAACACATCCGTCTGCCGTGCCGCACTTATACGCAACACAAAACTCTACTAACGTGAAAATGCATTTCAGGAAATGTCATAAAACGAGTCGCACGACTTTGGACGACTTTTCGTCAACAGGATATCAGTAATGCGCTTTACATCATAATTAGGTAGATGAAATACTTTTCGTTGCGTTTCTGCATTCCCAGGTCGCATGTTTTCAAGTACTGCGAGGTCGACGCACTCCACAAACGTGCATTCCTTTTCCCTTTCTGAATTTTGATTGCCTCCAGGTATGTAACAGGAACAAAATTATAATGACGGGGTTTCGTCAATTTGATCTCATACAACATATTTATTTCTGAGTTGTCGTGACATGTTCAAGTATTGTGTTCAGTTCGGGAGCGTGTACTTTCTTTATCGATTTTTAATCATGCGGGACGCCCTTTCATAAATAAACCTTCATTAAGAGAAATTGGTGTGTCGTCATTCACTCCATCATGATTTAGCTGTCATTGATCACATCAGCGTCAGTATGAATACTCGATGCGCCAGTAAATCATGATAGCCGTTATATGCGATTGCTTCGACATCTGATCTAAAGTCAATTAATAACGATACTGATCTATTTCTTTTGTATGTCGGCCCGAAACGAATTGGACGGTTACCGAAAGTAGCATAACTACGTGACTACTAGGCGACGACAACGTGACGCTATTTGACATCATTGCATAGTCGCATATACAAATACTGAATGATAGAGCCTCAAAAGTATTTAATATGTAATCCTGAGTTACATCCGTACAATTTATCTTGGAGGCATTCAAACTAGACACATTCAAATGAGTAGAACATCCTCTTTACGCTACATATTTAAAAGATACAATCGCATAGAACACATAAGACTGACGTTATAATAGCGGACGTATTATGATTATTTAAGCACATGGTGCATACGGGAGGAGGGCTGAGGTTGATGAAAGGCTGACCTTAGTGGTGTGGGCGTAGCTAGACAATGATAATCCAACAGACCGAGGTCCACGAACTATACCGGAATGCAAATAAATAGATGCACATGAACAGGACGAGCCCGTACACCTGTCGCTGATCAGACAAATAAACAATGCACGTCATGCCGCGACCTACGGTAGCACGGATCTAACATTAAACTGCCATCAGCATGAAACACTTGCTAATGTTTAATACATCTCCGAATATCATAAATTCTTTGAAAAATGCTTGAATGATGCAAAATTTTAAAATACATTTATTGTACATGAAGTAACAAAAGTTAACGTAAGTTTTTGAGCTTTAGAAGACAAAACGTCAATAAAAATACTTCGCTGATGCGCATTTGGGTTGTATTAAAACGCGCGTATATAATAAACAATGCGTGCCTAGCGCGTAGTAATGAGTTTGTCTTGTCTTCTTTTATGGTAGGCCATACAAGACGACAAGCTGCTTGAAATACGAAAACCTGAAAGTTAGATGTTAAAATGCAAACAAGAATATAAACGAAAACTGCTGTAACCGATCATTCAGATTTGTATTGTTAATAACATGGACCACTCTAAAAATTACGCGTGATATATGAACGTGGGGTGGATAAACACCAGTCATCATAGCTTCACTTCTTGGACCAATGTCCAAGCTATGATTACTGGCAAAATCCTATATACTGTTGTTAGATTGCCAACAACAGAATATAGGATTTTGCTCCATTTATTTGTGTCCAGTGTGTCCTTACGTTTGCACTTCGCGCATGCTCAAATCGGAGATGTAACTCGAACGTGTGAAGCTGCAGCAGACATTGATACTGATATTTTACACTTGATTAATTTTATAATAATATGGAACACCAACGTACAGTCACATTATGGCATTTCTCTTTTTTTCTAAAACTTTTATTGTAGTATAAAATAAATCAACAGTGGAAAATATTTAAGGAAGGATGTAATCAAAGATGGAAAAGCTGGACGCTGTCATTTCAGTGACACAAAATAAGACGGTGGTAAAGCCTTCATGGAAGAACTCTGATAATAACTATGTACCAAACATAGACCGGATCTTAAATTGCATAAAATTAATCAATTGTGTAAAATATTCATTTTCAGTCAAAAATGAAAAGCTTGTCTGTAATTTCAGCGGCACAAAATACAGGTACCTGCCCAACTAGCAAAACAGTCGAATAATGAATAAGTTAAAGAAGCTTTTATATGGCTGCTACTGGACATTACTATTTTAGAGCAAATTCGCCGAATAAGAGAGCTATTTACTGAAAAGTATCTTAATGCTAAATCGATTAGTCGCATGTAAGTGTTTATATTGCAGTTACTAAACTTGAATCGCTATGAATGCTGGTATAAAATGTTTATTGAATTAGGTGTTGTATAACTGATTGTTAATTACTTTACAAGCTATATATATATATAATATCTCATCAAGCGAACCAGTATTTTATTGGAAAATATTAACAATTTACTTGATGGATTACAATAAATGGAAAAATATTTTAAGGAAATGGAAAAGTGTATTTTAATTAAGGAACCCCAAAATTGTCTACATATGGCTGCATTATGTCCTATAAATGAAATAAAATTATACAATTATCCGACTAATAACCCGTAAATTGTGATGTAATAGCAAATTATAGTGTATAATGGATTTTGATCTAACATTTTGACAAAATTTAACAAACTTTATTTATTATTACTATTATATTATTAATCATTACTGTGGACCACAAATATATGTTAAATAACTCCTAAGATTTCATGGATAAACTTACTTTACATGTTCATTTACGTTTACATGCGCATGGTTCTATAGACAGTACATTGCTATTACATTCTACATTAAGTACTAACTACGTATATATAATCAATAGTTCCATATTTGTACATATTTGTTCTAATAAGTCACACACAAAGTTCCGTTTCGGCAATAGGAATAAAATATTCATAAAATAATGGAATGATGACGATTTAAAGCAAATCATTTACTCCATGATTTTGTTGATTAATAGTAACGAAACAGCTTTTACTCCATCCATGGTCATGGAAAGGCAGCAGTATTGCTATTACTAATCTAATTTGGTGTAGTTTTGCTTTTACTCGATAATTATTCCACAATTATGTTCCTTATTCAACAGTGAAACGACTTTCATAGCACTATTATCTGAATAATTTGCGGCTAAATCGCGTTAAGTAAACGTTTACTCCCTTTTTATACGACTAATTACATCTACATTATTGAACTATGCGCTAAAACAGAAACGTGGTCTCGATTATTATAGCACATTTTTTTGCTAGTTGGGTGGTAAACTTTCCCCTAGTGATACTCCCAACATAGTTATATCTGATATTGAGATAAATCAACTGATTTGTTTTAATAACTAAATATAGTATGTATGCCTAGAACGTGTAATAAAATAGCAAGCTTCTCCGTTTAATGTATTTTGTTATTACAAGATAATATAAAGATAATTACTTCCCAGCATAACGTAGGTACCTACTCAGTGTAATTAAAGGATAATAGACACCTAGAAGTACCTACTTTAATAAGGGTTTTAATTTAAAGCAATCACAGAACCCGCTTTAATCGCTTTGTGTGCAGTTATAAGGTAAATAACGTAACTTTAGGAAATTACTTTAGCGAAGTCGTATGCTTATAAAGAACCGCTTTACAGTTTACTGATATCAATGACCCCGCCTCGCGAGTGCCGCACTGTTTGTTTAGCATTACAGAACATTTTCATACAAAGCCTTCACGATAGCCGTTCGCGACCGTATCTTAACTAGACAAGTTAAGGATTTGTTAAATCGTAAATCATATGTTTTTATTTTCGCATCTAAACTGTTACGAAATTTTTACGCAACAATTTTCACAATAGATGAAATCCCACAAATGATGGACTAAGTTTCAAAACTAAGAGCCGCCCACGCAACATTAAGCTTATTGATATAGCCCGGGTTACATTTTCGGCGCTATGTTAATGGATTATCAACTCATTTGTCAAAACCTAATGAAAGGTTTATGAGATGGTATCACTTAACAGTGTACGTTTTTGGAATTAGTGTGATGTTTTATCTTTTATATGGCCTATGATTGAGAGAAATCAATTATACTGCCTATTAGCTGTGTTATTAGACTTATTAGTGAGAATAGAAATAAAAGCAGAAAAACTTTTGTTTTAGGTTTATCGTAATCTTCACTATAGTTTAGTTTATCAGTTCGGGTTTAATGAAAGGCCTTGCGCTTAATGAGAACTACCGTTAAAATGGCTTCCTTATACATAGATATGGCAAGCTTCCGAAATGAACTGCTCTCGGATCTGATAAAATATTTCAATCACTTCTTGCCACCACTGGACCTATGAGATAGAATGTATTTTTTATAAGTACTTGGACCATGGACATTACACTATTTTCTTACAAAGAAAGATTCCAGTGCTTTTACAGACCTGCGTTAACTCGCACTATGTCATAGTAAACTGGCTAAATCTGAACTTGAGTGGATTTTGGATGCACCACAGATAGTAATTTAGTTAGTAATCATTCAAGAAAATCAATCATTTTAACTTAAATCTATGAAGAATCAAGAACCTAACTTTCATTTCATATTTTTATGACACCAAGTTCCACAGCTATATTTTCATTAACGGTTCCCCTCAAGTCCCTCATTCCTTAAATATTGACAAAGACAACCAACTTCAACCAAGATCATTGTGTTCCGCAGACGGGGCGATGTTAAGAGCGGCTGTGGCAGCGCTGGCGTGCCTATGCGTGGCGCGCGCTTCGCCCTCCGAGCACGGCTTGCGAGCGTACGCGCTGAGCACACAGAACCCCAAGGTAAATATAAATACAACCCTGTAAATACTGCACTACCATCGAATGAGAAGGGATTAGAACAGAAGCATCAGCCATATTTAAGAGAGCGAGATAAGCAATGCGCATTTGTACAGGTGAAACGAAATAATCTCAAGACTCGAACTTCCGCAGTCGCATGTTGCATGGTCACATTCTGAGCCCATTCGTGCGTTTTGAGCAAAGTGGCCCTTCTGTTTGTACCGGACATTTTTGTCGAACAATCTTGTCGCGTTTCCAAACATATCTTTAGAATATTAGAGCAAACGGAACATGCAATATCACCAGTACTATTTAAATAAAAGGCTGATATTTTCGGTTGCCTGCTGTGTCGAACATATAAATTACCACTGTCAATAAATATGTAGTTGGAAAACTAGACTGAATGAATTTAAAACTTGTTAAGACTTAGGCAATAATAAGTACCTACGAGAAGCAATAGTCAATGAGAATTGAGTAAGCTACTTGACACGTTAAACTTTTACAAACCAAAATCTCCTCACTACTGCACTAGACCAATATTACGTGCCTGGTAACTGGACTAACATATTCGATGCAACTGTTATTGCAAAGTTGTACGATAGGTAATAAAACCAAGCACTGGATTACCAAAGAGCATGAAAACAAAATTAACTCTATTGAAATTCGAACACCTAAAATAAAAGTACGGCGAGGCAATGGACAAAAACAATGCAGCGACAGCACGTGTCTGTTATAATTAGTTGATCATTGAAGTATGTCAGATAACAAAGTTCAAACTATAAGAATGGACAAAAAGAAAACTGGGACAAGCACACTTGGAGTCGAGAGTCGAATTCTCTTGACGAAATTTAAAGATACGGAACTAACCCGAGTCCTTTTCGAAGAGGTCAGATATCATAAAATATTGACTATAAACGAGACACATTTTATTCTATGATAATAATATGCTTTCCGACAGACATCAAAACGTATGGCGAGGACTGCCGGAAATATCATGATGTTCTCGTAGATTACTTTCGAAAAACTAGTTTATAAATAAATGTATGCCTATTAGGAGCTTTTAACATTTATTTTGGTAGTGCTTCGCCAGGAACAAAATATAGTGATCGCTAAGAATAATATGTGTTACTATTTCATTGCAGGACATCACTGGTATCCTTTCTAGCATAGAAGAAAGACTTAGGGTTTTAGACACAATTAGTGCCGTTCAGGCGAAACAAGCACGACGCCTGGATGTAATTCAGGATAAGCTTGGTGAGTACCAATAATAAAAAAATCTGTTTCGGTCGCATGCCTGTAGGTATACCAGTGGGTGCCAGGAACAACTACAAAATTATAATGGCTTACGACGACGGCTTTACCTTGACCATTTTTGTACATATGTCTCGATTTCTGTTTGAAATATTTTCTTGTTTCGTAGTTTTTAAATTTTTCCGTAGTCGGGTTACAGATTTTTAAACGGAATTTTTAATTTTATACTTTTCCGTTATAGCGCTTGATAAACATTACGACAACGAAAATAAGAGTAATACAATAGGTCAGTAATTAACCTATTATTGAATTAAAATCCAATAGCAGTGCATAGTGCTTTGAACGAAATCATAGCGCGATTTATTTCGACGCCTACATTCACCATCCAACATATAAATATTTCGTATATATATATATATATTAAGTGGAATTACAAATCGTTAAGCAATTTATTATTATTAAGATTTGACTAACAGCGCGTTTGTATCATCTCGCGCCCTACGTAGCGCAGTCTCACTTTTGCTTGTTTTAACAATTTAAACATAATTACCTACTTTGACAATATATATATATATAATATATATACATATTTGTAATGTGCTCGTTAAGACCTTTCTTTTGATACCAAACATGTCACGATTATCTCAATTTTTTTTTTCGAAGTTAGAAATTTACGGTAATTTATGGTGGACTTTATCCACCATATTAAAATTAGGGAGAATTTATATATAGCCTATGTCACCCAGACTATTATTACGAATCTATTGATACCTCATTCATCAAAATCGGTTCAGTAGTTTAGGCGCTACGGTGGAAAACACGTAAATACAAACAAACATTCATACATAGACTGCTAAAATCATAACCCTTCCTTATGGCTTTGCCGTAGTCGGGTAAAAAAGCTTTAATTGGGTAAAAAAACTCGCTTTTTCGTCACTATTTAGTTTCGAAGTGTTGGTAAGGCTTTTAAATCGGGAACAATCCTTGGGCTGAATAGTATTCAGCCAGAAAATAAAAAATTTAGGTACCCCTAATAATTGTACCCTTAAATATTGCAGACCGCATTAAACAAATAGATACATGAACAACAGGCTGCATGGCAGGATCGATAACAACTAACTCAAATATTTACGAAATAATTGCAACAGTGAAGCAAAGACATTGTTAAACAAATTGTCTTCGGACTAAAGCCAGAACTGCATGAACTAGAACAAAGTCATATCACAACAATACATAGGTATTTTGTTCCGGGAAACTAATGAGTCACGTATATACGGACTACGGTAGTCTTATTGTGTCATATCCTATTTTACTATGGGTCAACTTTTGCAGTATCTGCTGGCGTACATCGCTCGCAATTGAATGAACAAGAGCAACGTACAATTAACTGCTAAAGGCACCGCTTTGGGCTGCAGTGGTATGAATAAATTAACAAATGGCCGTCGTACGCACTCTGAATAGGATACCGCTAATATTCATGTATTTGCTTTCAGATCGCGTGGAAAATACATTGACTTTAAAATTAGAAAGAGCTCAATTAACAGCAGAAAGACTTGAGCACAGGTTACATATGCTGCAAACTAATGTGCAGGTGGGTTTTTTTTTACTTCAGAACTGCATGCTTTACGTACGTGGAAATGAGAATATAGATTAAGCATTTCTCACGTTTTCAGGCCACCATCAAAGAGAGCAGTGAAAAAATAGAACGTAGCCAAACGAAGATAGCTGAACTTGCAAGGAATCTAACCACCCATATTATAAGCCATAAGCATTTATTAGAAAAGGTATTTATTAATCCTTTAAGGTATTATATTTGACTAACTTTTGCCCGCGTGGAGATCGGATATTATCAAACGACAACCGATGATAGCATCGCCCAGCGATAAGGCCCCGAAACTGCATTACTTCCAAAAGCACTACAGCATACTACTCACAGAAGAAAAGTGTGACTACTCAGTCCCGAAGGAGATCAAAGTATACACCGACGGATTGAAGACCGACCCCGCTACCGGAGTCGAAGTCTTCTCACACGATTTTAACGTAAATATATCCAGCCCGCTGGGAATGTTCTACACTGTCTATCAGGCGGAGTGTGTGGGCATCATACAATCGGCTTACGCCATAAAAGCCAGGAGAGTTACGGACTCCCACATACGTATACTCTCCGTTAGCTCCTCAGTTCTCTAATCTTTAGGGAAGAAATATACTACCTCGAAGCTAACACTAGAATGTCACAAAGCACTAGAACGAATAACGGTATAGTATAGCCGCAACACAGTGACATTGCAATGGATAAAAGGACACAGCGGATCGCTAGGTAACGACGCAGCTGACGAACTATCAAGGAGAGCATCCAGCACGTCAGTCTGTGGACCCGAACATATCGTACCGGTCCCCTTCAACCAACTACGCAGGTGGCTACAAGAGTTCACCCACACACAAGCGGAGAACTGGTGGACCTCGACACCGGGCTGCAGGCAGTCCAGGGAAGCTATGGCATCCTTGGATAGAAAGCTAACCAGGCGCCGCCTGATGTCGGGAACCATCACGGGACACTGCTCGCTACACAAGCACTTCCACGCAATAGGCATAACGGACAATCCTCTGTGCAGGGCATGCATGGAAGCTGAGGATCCGTTGCGTATGTACTCTTTGAATGCACAGGCGTCACCCAGATTAGAACTGAAACACTCGGGTCACCCAGATATTTTACGGATGTTCTGAACAGGCCAAGAGAATTACTCAACTTCTGGAGGGAGGTGGGCTGGTTGGAATAACCACCGACGGCCGCCATGGCCCAAGCACAATGGTCCACCTGAAGGACTAAGTGTGAAAACCAAAACCCATAACATAGAAGATATCCCACGGGAACGTAGGTGCCGGGATAAAAAGAAGTTATGGTCTACCCATGTGCCACATTTCATCCAAATCGGTTCAGCCGTTTTAGCGTGAAAGCGTAACAAACAAACTCACTTTCGCATTTATAATATTAGTTAGGATAACTATTATTATATGCCGACAACCCAAAGCCTATGTCACAATCAGTTAACTTTAATTAAGCCGCAATACCATGCTTGGATTCGTTGAAGGAATTTCCAATACAGTCAAAACTGGATAAGTAAGAACTGGGTAAGCGAGAAAACTCTATAAATGAAAGTAATTGCCAAGTCCCGTCATATTGACCCTTTAAAGCCTCCATAAGTGAGAAACAGATACCTCTATAAGAGAAAGTGGTTTTTCACTCGTGGACCTCTATAACTGAGACTGCTACTTGCCTCTACCTCTATAAGTGACAGTCAAGCGTAATTCAGCATCTGCTATTTATGACTCATTCTTAAATTTCTTGACTCATTCTTAAATAAAAAAAGCAATGTTAGTTACATTGCTTTTTTTTTAAAACGAGGGACTAACTAACATTGCTCTTGTATCGTATTCTATTCGAATGAACAGTGTCTTTAATGCGTTTATAAACCTCTATAAGTGATAAAAGCCACTCATGTACCTCTATAAGCTAGAAACTCAAGTGAGTGATAAACCTCCATAAGTGAAAAATAGAGCGCGGTCCCTTCAAGTCTCATTTATCCAGATTCGACTGTATTAGCAAATCAATTATTTAAAAAAAATCCAATGAACCATAATATTAATATTTGATAACTATTATTTTATGGGGATAACCTAAGTTTTAATTAAGTTGCGATACCATGTTTTGATTCGTTGGAGGTATTCCCAATATTAGCAAAATATTATATTCAATTATTTAAGTGGGTTCGAAGAATACTGAAAAATAAATATTATCGGTTTATGAAAACAGTTTCACAACACTAGTGACAGCTTTGTTGCTTTTGTGCGTCCTTCACCTCCATCTTTAAGTGATTAATTCGTTTAAACAAAACTAATGAGCCATGTTGTTGTAAATATTGTTTTGGAAGTTCCAAACGATATCAAGTAAAAAAATGGTAATAATGTTTTTAACTATCTTTCCCTACATTTCAGGTAAACGGCGCATACGCAGACACGTGGCACCGTAGTTTAATACTAGAGTCTCTGATGAGGGACGGCCTCTCCCTCGTCAACGTGACGCGACGGGAGCTGGCTGATGGATTGAGAGCCTTGGCCAGGCGACAACGGGATGCAAGGATCAATTCTGCAGATTTGGACCAAATCTTCACCAAACGACTTAGCGATAACTCTTATAGGATAGATCTTAAGGTATTTTTTGTAACGTCAAAGATAAGCACAAACCACCTTGAAATCAAAAGTTCGGCTGACGTATTTTTTGCTCATAAATTTAATAACAAAAGCGATTCAATCAAGCATAATCTTTGACCGACATGCTCGTTGAATATTCGCTCAAGCAAGGTTGAGAATCTTATAAGAAACAGATTCAACAACAAAACTTTATACTTTTTTGCAGATGCAAGAAATTTTGGATGCACAAAAGAGTTTCGTGGATTCGTGTCAGCAAGTACAGCAAGACGATCCAAAGCAAGTGACGGATGTGCTGGAAAAACTAATCGATTCGTTAATTAAACTGTACGTAGTCCATGAATTATTCTCTAGCCACACGACTCCTTATTTATGTAAATTACGGTGAACATTGAGACACCAACTTACTCTTATTGGTAAGCGCAAACGCTATTATACAGAAGTTTCTGGAAACCTATTTAATTTGTTTGGGCTCGTGGCTAAGTTGTAACAGCCGCACGAGGCGATCGATCAGGTTAAGCTACGCTTGCCGCGGTCAGTCCATGGATGGGGGACCATCTTAAGATACCGAGACCATTCCGTGCCTCGGAAAGCACGTTAAGCCGTTGGTCCCGGCTGTCATTCCGAAAAGCCAGCCCGAAAGTCTCACAACCAGTCTTACCAAGGGGTATCGTGTTACCCAGTAACAGTAATCGAAGGCTTTCCATGTGGAACGGGGCGTGCGTCAAGGCTGTATTCTGTCGCCAAAGTTATTCAACATCTACGGGGAGCATATCAAGAGGAACAAGAGCGCTGAATGGTTGGCACGGCGGAATCGTTGTTGGCGGTGAAAGACTCACGAGCCTGAGATATGTGGACGATACCACAATAGTTGCGTCGAACGAGGAAGAGATAGCGGATCTGCTGAAGCGCATATAAGCAGAGAGCGCTAAACTTGGACTTAAGATCAACCATGCCAAGACGGAAGTAATGGTGGTAGACCGTGTTCATCTTCTTCCAAGCTCAAATCTACTCGACGGCTATGAGAAAGCTAGTGAGTTCTTGTACCTTGGGTCTTTTATCACGAATGAGGGCAGCTGCTTTGAGAAGATCCGCCGTCGTACTGGTATGGCCATAAGTGCAATGACCAGTCTAGGGAAAATTTAGAGGAACCGTGGCATTCGTCGGAATACCAAAATACGATTCACCCGTGCTCTAGTTTTTTCCATTTTTTTTATATGGCGCTGAAAAGTGGTGCATTAAGCCGACGTTCGCACGGACGTAATAAAACCGCAGCGATTTTATTTCGTGCACTGGATTTTTAGCGCTCTGCTTAGCGTCGAGAGTTGAAAATCCAACAGTGTGTTTTTTCAACGCGCTGGGACGAGAGTGCGTCCCAACGCGTTGGATTCTCAACGTTCGGCTCAACACCGGGAGTTAAAAACCTAGTGCACGAAAAAAAATCGCCGCGATTTTATTACGTCCGTGCGAACGTGGGCTAAAAGCCGCGAAATATGCTTTCGAGGTGTGATGTTGGCACAGGATACTTCGTATGTCATGAGAACGAATGAATCCATACTGGAGGAACTCAACATCACCAAGCGGCTATCTACAATATGCCAGGAGCGTGTCCTCAGATTTTTCGGACATATTATGCGTTCACCTAAGCATGGTCTGGAATAGCTTATGTTACTAGGCCGGGTGGAAGGAAAACGCGCTCAAGGCAGAGCACCGGTGAGTCGGTCAGACGCGATCAAGAAGGCTGTTGGAGGCAGCATCTACCAAGCGGTCCACACTGCAGAAAGCCGCATAGCTTGGAGACGCGTCGTATATGGTCGCGATGCATAATGCTGAGGGCATTGAGGGAACGACGAAGAAAGAAGAAGTAACTGGGTTGGGGAGGTCAAATAAGCAGTCGCTCCATGTAAAATACTGGTATTCAGCTGCTCCCGGTTAGATTGGACGCCGACCTCAACATATTTGGGAAAAGGCTAGGCAGATTGACTTGACATATTTCACGCAGACCTCTAAGGAAGACCTGTGTCAGTTGTTGTTCTTGATTATGCTTAATCAAGAACAACAACTTACAACATTACAAATGCTGACATAGGATTTGAAGGCATACTTATTACCTTCTTAAATGAGATACTTGTTCCCGTATGGTGACTAGGTAATGGGATTATTTGCAATTCTAACCAGGGGCCGAACCACCACCTCTTATAGCAGTATTATTTCTCAAATGAGAGACTTGTTCCCGTATGATGACTAGGTACTGGGATTATTTGCAATTCTTACCAGGGGCCGAACCACCACCTCTTATAGCAGTATTATTTCTCAAATGAGAGACTTGTTCCCGTATGATGACTAGGTACTGGGATTATTTGCAATTCTAACCAGGGGGCGAACCACCACCTCTTATAGCAGTATTATTGTTGCAGCCTTATATTTAGTAGTAGTAGTAAAGGAGCTATGCAGGACGTATAGCTCCAGCTCTCTCTCACTGTGAAATAAAATTAAAATAATACTGCTATATGAGGTGGTCCTACGGTTACAGATGTCATATCAGAGTTTATGTTTTTGAATTTTTGTATGATTCTGAAACTTTTCGAGTAGAAATAGTTTTATACATGATCATGATTTTCTTTTTTCAGAACATCTTCGACATTCCATGAGCTTAAGAAGATTCAAGAAGATATAAACAAGTATGACAACAGAGTCGTAAAAATCCTGAACGCGACACGAGTACCGCAGGTAAATATTATTATTTATTAAATACTAGCTTTACCCGGCCCGGCTTCGCACGGGTAGCACTAAGTACTTATACCTACCCTACCAAACTACTCTACCTACCCTACCTACCCTACCTACCCTACCTACCCTACCTACCCTACCTACCCTACCTACCCTACCTACCCTACCTACCCTACCTACTATAAACCTCACGGAGCCCGAGACCTTTCCAACGAATGCAAAACCGTGGAAATCGGTTCGTGCGTTCTGGAGTTATAGCGTCAGGAAGGAAAACCCGACTTATTTTTATATAGTAGATTACCTGATGACTTCCTCATAAATATCTTGATAAAATGTAGAAGTAACCTTGTATTTTTAATTTTGCGTTAAGTTACCGACTCATTAACACCACATACATTTTTCAAGCTCGTTTTAGAACGAACAGGTAATTTATGGTCTGATTCTTCTGTTGGCTGATAATTTATTGCTATTGGGCCGGGCGAGTCCGCGAATGGCGAGAGGGCAGTGGTAGCCCAGTGGTACCGCGACTTACCGAGTTGTATGCTGTAGGTTCAAAACCTGACGGCGCTTTACTTTGCGTAAATTATTTCATCACCACTGCTCTCAAAACAGTGAAGGAAAAATATCGTGAGGAAACCGGCATTCCTAGAATGAAAAATTCTAAGACATCTACCAACCCGCACTGGGCTCGCGTGGTGGATTGCGGCCCATTCCCTCTCACAGAGAGTAGGCCTGTGTCCCAGCAGTGGGAACATTAGAGGCTGAATTATGGGTCAGGCTAACGTGGCGGGTTTCAGTTTCAAAGGCACAAATAAGTGATTGAACATAATCAATTCTTTTTTCTCATTTCCAGACGGATGTCACCTGTCGACGTTTAGAAGGCGCTTTTCGAAATACATCCCACACAATCCTTAAAGAGAATGAACTACGGCAACTGACAGAGAAATTCGTGTCGCTGACGGACCGAGCAGATGCAGCGCTGCAGCGCTTGGAAGCGCATCTGAAAGACGACTCCGAAGAACCAGGGCCAGCGTCGGAAGTCACTGCTGCTGCTGACAGACTTCTGCAAAAACTGGAAGGGATCAAGTAAGTGATGGAATATACTAAATCGAAGAATGATTCTAAAAACCAAATAATATGATCATTCAATTTTCTGGGTGTTTAAAAAAGTTCTGAAATTTGAATACATATTTCTGAACTTTTACTGTGCCACTGTTTATTCATATTGTTTCTACAGTGTGGCTATTATTTAAGACGATAAAGAAATCATTGATTCAGCAAATGTCCTGAGAGACATAAGAATACACCATAAATTGACATGCTTTCAATGTATCTTTTGCCATCACAGTAGTGAAGAATCCGACGAAGAGTTCGATTGGGACGATGACGAGGAGCCTGGGTACTTCGACGACGGCGGGGGTAGCGATATCATGGGCATAGACAAGGGCATCCTGAGTGGCGGCGCGGCTCGCAGGACGAAGACCACGACCGTGCGGACACCGCACCGGCGACATCTGCACAAACACCCTTACGACCGCGGCCCGAACATTAACTACCCCAAACCCTCGTTTTAAGTTAGTAATATAAATACTGTGAGAACTTTTTCCTGTTTTATTTTAAACTAGCTTTTGTCCGCGGCTTCTCCCGCGTGGATGTCGCAAAATATCCCATAGGAACGTACTACCGGGATTACATACCTAATAGTCGACGAAAAGGTCAGTGACTCCTACCGCTGCGCTCGCGTAGCCGTCAACCATAATTATTTTGTTACGCGTAATTTTGAATCTGTGATATCTTTTAAACTATTAATTTAAATGATATGATGTCACAGCATATTTTAATCTAAATTAAATGCTCAATTTAAATAACATTTTTTATTGGATTATGGATTAATATAATACCGGAATAGCTTCGGAAATAACAATGACATTTTTATCAAATTCTAAAAGATAATAATGGTTACTGTGGGTCATCCTTAGAAGATAGATATATACCATTGCGGACTTTTTTTTTCAACTTTTTAAGATCAACAATGCTGATACATAATTTTCATGTACCTATCTTTTACGATTTACGTGGCACACGCCAATAAAGGTCCCAGTCGGCATGATTTTTTCCGACATCTTCAACAATAATCCTCATATTTCAGCTAATGTACGCAAAACCTTAATGAATTGTACACCAAAACCGCAAGAATCACTCCGTGATTGTTGAAAACCATTTGAACATCCGTTCGGTAGTTTTTGAGTTTATCGTGTTCAGACAGACAGACAGACACACAGATACGGCGGGACTTTGTTTTATAATATGTACAGTATCCTATACTGTGGGTATTATGAACCTAAACGAGAGATTATTTTATTACAGCACTACAAACATGCAGGCCACTCCGCCACTGCCAACATGTGGAGTGGTCATACTTTATATTCTATTTAAGTTCTATTTTCTGGATTCACATTTCAAATAGGTACCTTTTATGGTTTTCATAAAGACTCATGGAGATTAACATACCTCTATTTTAGCACTGTTCTGAAATATTGTAAGTGCTTTGTGCGTGAGTTGTGCAAAACATGAGCTGAGTGTGGCGATCCTCTGACGAGAAGCAAACACCACCTCTGGCTCCTCTGTCTCCAACTCTGCTGTAATTTACAAACATTATATTTAATTAATACATTTTAATTATATGTTTTAGTTTTGTTGATAAAATAAAGAACAGTACAGATGTATGTGTAATTTATATTTTCTCACAATGATTAAGAATTTCATTCAATTCCACATGTTTTAGGTTTACAAGTTTACAAAAATACCACATTTACAAGATTAACCAAGCTTTACTGTGAATAACATACACACATAAAAATTATAAAATCCTTTCGATTCTATTAGCTTATACAGTAAAATTACAATTTGTAAAAGATACTTTGAACACATTAAATAGTGTAACTAGCCAAATTAAGATTGATCATTATTACAATTTATATAATTGTAATAATGCAATTTTTTTAATAACTTGTGACAACACCTTGCCTGTGTTTAGGACGTAGAACCCAAAAGTTTATGAAGTGTTGTTTCGCTTTCTAATAATTTATTATTTAGGTTACATAGATAACTACCATAAACTCCACCATAATTATCACTTGCTACAAAAAAAGTGAAGGAAAACATAGTGAGGAAACAGGTATGCCTAAAATATATTTCTCGACGGCATGTGAAGCCAAATAAGAGGCCCATAGGCGGCATAAAAACTCTGACACCAGGTTAGTCAGTAACCAAACGAAGACCATAAACTCCAAAGCCCCAGGTTACCCCAATGATTTTAGTAGATGACCACATTCGCAACAAAGGTTTATAGAAAATGTTTATAAGATCATGAATAATACAGCAACTCAACACTATCACCACTTTTATAACAACACAACGTTAAGCAATGAACTCAGACAATGACTTATTAGCTATGTTCTGAATGCAGTGCAAAGATCCAGTTGCACAGAGTTTAAAACGTTGTTACTGCACAAGTACACATATCTTTTGAATTAAGCAGTAGGTAAGTGATATTGATTTACTGCTACAACCATAAAATTATCTAAAAACGCATAAATAAAATCTTCACCAAAAACCACTGAACTAACAGCAGCACGATTCCGACCGAAAAATCATAATAGCGAAGGTACTGGTGCTTTACGACGTTCAAAAGAGTGAAAACAAGTTTTACTTACTTATAGAGGTGTCTAATTCGACACATGCTTTGTCGAATTCCTTTTCTAATAAATCTAACCATCGAAAGCCTACTCCGGTAGTCGCCATTTTCACAATAATTTGTTGACAATTTACTGTCAACTTGACATTCGCCCAAGCCAATCGTTCAGAAACAAAGTTTTAAAATTTATAGTCAAATGAAATGAAACATTCTGACAATAGAAGTGATCGGTTTACATTCTCGTATACCTATTCTCGCATTTCACTCGTTGATCATGGTGTACACTGTACAGTCACGAGCATAAATACTCCATGCACTCCAGACTTCACGTAATGCCGCAATCTACTGCCAAATAAGCCTCTTTACACGCGAAAACGGCCGAACATATTTATAAAATATAGGCAATAATTTAAAATTTGTTTGATGGAAGGAGAAATAAAAAAGATTCGTGCTTGTTTGCAGTCAGTCGGTTCACTTGGAGATGTAAATTGACTTTGTACTAAATTTTCCTCTGTGTGTTTTCTTGCGTGAACAGACACGTTGCAGTATCGCAGCAGTCGCTAAGGTCTTTCCCAGGGACCGGGATATTCTTCCCATAGAAGGTATTCTCCATATCAACATAAAGGCCGGTTTCGGCCCTACCTCCCGATACGAGTCCACGACCAGGGTTTAGTGCATTGGCCGGCCCTGCCCTAACGCTGTCCGCGCGGAGCCGACTACCGTGACCTGGCGCCTCTGAGCATCAGCGGTGAAGCGGGCGATTTTGCAGGCGATCCCGAGCCGGCGCCGGCGGTGAGCGCCTCCCAGCGTCTACCAGCGGCGCTGCGACACACTCTGATGCACGCAACTCACAGCGGTTCTACAGCAAACATCGCCTTTTCTTTATCCTCGAATAATTTATCTTTATATTTGTGTTACCTCATGTATTACCGCCAGCTATTTGCTTTTCGTCATAGTTATTAGCCAAATTCAGGTTTCTTTGCACTGTGAATTACGACCATAAGCACGGAAATAGACGGGAGCTGTTCTTCACCTGGATACTGCGTTTCATTATATGACCTATGTCGTTCCGAGTTCGACTCCCGGGTGACGTTTCACTTAAATGGAGCAGAAATATATTTTTTGCTACAGTACCTATTATAATTTTCCTGTTTCAAGCATTCGACTTGAGATTTATTTGATGAATTTTCATTTAAATCGAGTTTCCAGCAACAACATAATGTTGTGTGCAATAATTTTGCGTCACTTAATAAACGAGAGGCTCGTTGCTAAATAATAACAGCCGCACGGTCAAACAAAAGGTACGGACGCCAGCACATCAACCTACTACAATCTGTTAAATTTCTTTAGTATTTCAACTTTATCACTAGAGCATAAGGTTCAAAGTCGATTGGCAAAATTTGACAGTTTCGGGTAGGTTGACCTGCTGGCGTCTGTACTACGCTTACTGCGGTAGTTTCGTGGATACCCATCCAACATTCATTACATACCTATCAGGATCCCTTCTTATCTTAAATACGGGTGCCTCGGAAAGCACGTTAGCTGCCATTTTACACGGTCCCAATCTAGAATAAAATTTCTGAAAAAATTACTTTTACAAACTACGTTGCAACATTTTTCATTTTTTTTTAATAATACAATTTTTTGTAGTGGCAGTTGTTTATTTTAAATTGTAGTTATTTACAAATAAGAGGTTACCTACAATATTGCGCCACAGATATCTTTTTCGGACATTTCTGAGTAAGTAGCTAAATCACTAAGCTTTATAATTTACTATAATAATTACAATACATAGCTACGCCATGTAATGGGAAATAGATATTGTGTAAGTAGAAATTACGGCCAGAGACCTGAAAATTAAAAATATTTATACAAGCAGAGGATTTTATCTTTAACAATGAGAACGCCGAAAGAACTCTAGCCAGCTAGCCATTTTTGGTTTCAGAAATGAATAAGTGGTAGGTAGGTACAAATATTCTGTGACTTCCAGATAAGGGACGCATGGCGGTATGAAACACTATAATTAAAATCTCGTTTTAGGTGGTATCAAATTTTCTTACGTATTTTTGCAATTTGCAGATCAGTTTTATGTTGCTGAAACAATGATGTGCAACTTGGTTTCGGAGTAAATACCTACGCGGCATTAGACTGAATGTCACTCAAATTGCAGACCTGCCATTCAACATTACTGTTGGAATAATGGTAAAAAAGTAGCTTAGGTATAAGCCATTGATGCTCAATGACTATGATGACTATAGCTCAATTATTGAACTGCAGTCCATACATCCTGTACCCTTATGTGGAAGTCTGTAAACACATATAATTCACATACCTACATATTTACATTTGATACTCGTTTACAAAAGAATATAATTTAAGTATATAAAACTAACAAAAACGTAGGTTCCGTAGCCTATGACATGTTTTTTTTTTACTTTTGCCATTGATTGCTTAGCTACCTCATGTAACATCAGCAATATTTTTTTACTTAATAACTATTTAGCGCCCGACTTAAGCTTTGCAAACTTTAAAGCTTATTTATTTTGTCAACAAAGCTATACCCCTTAAGTAGATCAAAGTAAACCTCAACCATAATAACATGTTTCCCGATGTCATTTGGCTACTGAACTCTTAACATTATTATATACATTTATTACAAAATACGCCAGTATCTGATCAACATAAAAATATTGACAATACATATTCCCAACAAACAAACAAATTCCCAGCAGTAACACATACATTCAGTGTCTTTTAAAATATTATACATAAAGTATTGTAAGAGCGTTCATCCAAAAAGTTGGCAACGTCGCAAATAGCTGTCAAATATTTCGGTTTTGATTATTTATTGCCAAATTAATCAAAACAGCAACTAGAACATTAATAATGAATTGTAATTATAACACTGAATGATAGTTGATGTTGTAACCGTTTTAGGAGTAAAAAAAGGCATTTGGAAAGTTTCCAAATACTTTTACATCTAAAACTAAATATTCGGTGTTATGATATTAATTATTGCATTTCATAATCAATATGTTCACTAGTTAGCCATATTTTTTATGTCCATACAGTAATATTGCAAAATTAATGGAAACACCGAAAAATTTGGCAGCTATTTGCGACGTTGCCCCTTAAAGTAAAAACGCAGTGTAAAAAACAAATTACCAAGATTTTACTTTTGGCGGTACCTAACCAAATAAGCATAACTTGAACGTAAAAATTAAAATAGATCAGTTAAGTAACCATGCAAAAATAATGTGTATTCGCACGGGTGTTGCGTATGCGCAACGACGTCACATGTACGATACGAGTACGTTCCGATAACGTATGAGGCTAGTACAACTACAGAACAAACATAATTATTAGACTAAGCGTAAGAAAGCGTTCAATCTGTCAAAATCAGTGCATTTTGGCATGATTTTGACTGATCGAAGCGTGAGTTTACGCTAAGTTTCGTCTCTGAATCTTAGGGTAAAAACTTGACCATTCAACATTTTACCATAAATGGATACCCTATATTTCGTTATCGTATTTCCATCTCCTCATTCCCAACAAGTCAAGATACTTCTTTAGTTGAAAAAATACATTCACTTGGCGCTGTTTCCTTACAATATTTGTCGACAGCGTCAAGATAGCTGTGACTAAACTATCTTCAGTGGCGGACTAAGCCTGTCGGGGGCCCGGGGCAGCAAAACAAAATGAGGCCCCTCCGGTCTTCTCAGTGCATGTAGGTAGCAATATAAAAATATAAAAAAACTTAATTGGATTTAAAATTAATCAAGTAGACTGATATAACGTGCGTAATTCTATTAAACTCTATCTACACCATGGGCCTCGAACACGACAGGATTTTTTTTTTGAGTAAGTTTCTTTTATCTTAACAATGCTATTCACGTACGTACAAGCTTTTACAAGGTCATGAAAGTAAGAATGTAGGATGCGAGATATTTTTGCACCGTCGCCAAATTCTCGGTTAGGTCTTCTAAACATTTACGGAAATAGGAGTAGCTTTGTCGACTTATTCAGAAAAATCGAGAGTGAGAAGAGTATAAGATAAAAGAGCGAGCGAAACGAGCTCGAAAATGTTTGCTCTCCGAGAGGCGAGCGAGAGATTTAGTGAGGTTCTTTTCACCATTCATCGACTTATTTATCCAAAAAACGTTTGATCAAGAAAAAGAATAAGAGAATGGAAGATGTAAGAGCGAACTCGAAAATTTCTACTGTACGCTATAGTAGAAATTATAGTCTACAACTGATGCTTCTTACTGAACATTTTGACCTATTTTAGGATTATGTCATTATGGATATTTTAGGATAATGACCGCTCCAGCCGCCAGCCATACCCACAAGTCCCCAGTCCGCCAGTGACTATTTTGCTTAGTATACGGGCTATGTCTTTACTACGGTGCATTATAAAGCCTCCTTTATAAATTGGTGACAAATTGAAAAGTGCTTGCAATGGGATGAAGACCTTTGATAAAACATTGTTGAAAGAAAGGTACTTTTTATTTTTGTACCGTTATAGACAAAAACCATTATGATAATTTATAGTACGAAGTGAGATAATATTGTAAAATTAACACACCATTGACTTTTAGCATGATTATGTTTGTAGCACAAATACCTATTCAGCTAGAAAACTGTTCCTTTTAGAGAGTGCCACACCATAAAATTCATAACAGAAACAAAGTTGTTGCCATAATTTAAGCAGTGGCGATGGGGAACTTGACATTTGCAAATTTGATTTTAGTAGATTCAAAGAACATATTATTATCCACCAAAGTTGGATAGGATAAAATGTATGATCATAATTTGAAATATAAAGATGCAGTACCCACACAAAAGAAAAGTGTAAGTGGGGGGATGTTAGCCCATACTTAAGTTCGTATTATCGGAAGTTTAATTTAATAATGTAATCATGTTTCAATGATGCATGACTTGTTCACTGCAAGTATAGAGCTTCTCTATATCGGTTCACCTCACACGTAAAAGCAGTCACCCATATCGCAGTATCAGGCGACCGTAGCCAAGAGCGGTGAAGCGGGGAGGGAAACGCGATCTTTTACGGTTATCAATCCCTCGCTCAATACCTGACTTGTATTTAAATTGCAAGATTATAGAACAGGCACATCAAAAGATTATAATTATTTTCATATTTTACATTGAGTTAATCTATCGCTTATTACTCGAGCCTCTAAAATAACACTGACAGTGTACAGACGCCAGCACATCAACCTACAACAATCTGTCAAATTTCTTTAATAGATTTTCAAATTTATCACTAAAGCATAAGGTTCAAAGTTGATTGGGAAAATTTGAGTTTCGGGTAGGTTGACCTGCTAGCGTCTGTACTAAATGCAATCCACACAACATAAATTATAACTATATATAACCACAGGGCAAAATTACAATTATAATATTTATACATTTATACAATTTCAATGCTATTTAGTCCTGACAAACATTCTTTGTAATCTAAATATTTTTATAAGTAACGCTAAACAAGCAGTAGTTTTTTTTTTTTTTTTTCCTTTCAATTTAGATTTTGACAGGTGCAAGAGGTGTGTCAAGAGGCGAAAATTGAAATCTACAAATAATGTAAATGTCCTGGCTTTGTAAAGATTGATGTAAGTCGAATTTGAGATATTATTAGGACTGATAAAAACTTTGACTGGGTTTCAGCAAGTGCCCCTGCAACCAGAGAGTGTTGCATCTGCGTCTGTGGCATAAATGAACGCCAACAGGTAGGGAAATCTGGGATGCATCACGTAATTAGCACGATTTTATCCTAATTTTTTTTTGGTGTTTTATCAGTGCTCTTACACTATGAAGATGGTCACTGTTATAATTTTAAGTTACAAAAATATGAACATGAAAATTTACATACACTATACAAACAATAGTATAAAGCGTAATTATTTATGTACTTGATAAACTAAATAGCCTAATTGTAAAACAATATTTTAAATTATGCCTACATATTTATAGTTATTTAGATGTTTATACAAATACCTACCAAGATGTATAAGAGAAAAAAAATACAACAAGGAACCTTTGGTTTTTAACATAATATATCAACATTGTTAGCACAACAGTTTGATATTCAATTTATTTCCGGTTTATTAGTAAAATAATAATTAATTAGCGACGCAAGAATTTAAAAAATGCCATTAAATAGGTCATTCCATTTAAAATAAAAATTGTCTATCTAAATGAATCAGTTACTGAATTTAAACAAGTGTAATCGCATTCGTCAAGTTATCATTATCTATTATAATATAATAAGAAAGAAAGGTTGCAATATGTCCATCACACATTTCAATCTGCAGACAGATTTAGTAATTCAGTGATTTGTGAACATAAGCTTTCTAATTATCCCCTCTCTTCGTAAAAATACGAATAAATTCAGACGACTGAGTACAGCCAAATAGATAGCCCATTAGTGAAAAATAGTAGACAATAAATAAAATTAATCTATAAATAAAATGTCACTATTGTAACTTTTCTTTTTTTTTTGGTTATTTTTGTTATAGCTTTTTAAGACTATTCTGATAATTGCTAAAAAATTTTATGTTGACTCTTTTAGGGACTACTATGTAATTAAAATCATAGGAAATAATAATAATAAATAAAATTATACACTAATTTGTATAAACAAAATTTTGTAGTTTTTGTACTGTTACTATAGTTTTGTAAATGAAGTAATGAATAAGCCTGAGGTCAGAGAATGTTGCCTGTCACCTGTCTGTCACCCATATGAAAATTTTACCAGAATATTAAATGTCTTACATGTATTTTAAATGTTAGCTTTATAATCATCAACAGTTATTAATAAAGCTAATTACAGACACTTAAACAAAAATATTTCTTTGTCCTAAGCAGCTCATACAGTTTACATTTTCTAAGTCTCCAGAAGAATATTAACATAATTACCATAAATCGCATTGGTCGCAACATAGCTTGCTGTGCTATTATATACTACATTTAAATCACTTAGCTTAAGTAAAAAGCACTTAGTTCATTAAACGTAAACTTTCATTAAGAAACAACACACCCATTCTTGTCTGGTATATGTCCATCTGAACGCTCTATCTCTAATAATATAGCATGGAACATGTCGGTCACGGACTGAAATTGTAAAAGAACATTATTTCACTACAAACTTGAAATTTCAATTTGATTACCTAAAGACTTGACAGTGATCATTAATTTCCCCATGCTGATATGATCGGGAACTTATTTATTTACTTGAATTATAAATCGAAATGCAATCAAAAGTGAAAAGATAAATTAAATTAGCCTTGACCATGTGTAGGTTGTCCCTGTTATAAATGCTGGTAGGCTTATAATTATCCTTTTTCAATATACTACAAAAAACACAAAACAAAATTGCATGACCCTTAAACTAGTGATAGAAACTCACCTCATTTCGTTTAGCACTGGTCTCCACAAATGCAGCCTTCCATTTCTCTGCAAGTCTTTTGCCTTCCTCTGTACTAATTTTCCTTTCTAGATGAAGATCCGTTTTATTGCCAACTAATACTATGGGCACACTGAAATAAAAAATTACAAAATGTTACAGTAGAAAACCATAAATTAAAATATTAAGAAAATTAAAATACTATTATGTAAGTAAGTACTCACTGTATTTTTCCAACCATATCCAAAAGCTTGTCATAAATAATTTGTACTATTTGAAAACTTTTACTGGAATTGATGGAGTAAACTAGCACATAGCCATGGAAGTCCATACTGTATTGAAGTGGGAATATGCTGTACTCATCTTGACCAGCCGTGTCCACCAGCTTCACTTCATACTCAGTTGAGTTCAGCCGGATGAATTTTGTGAATGCTTTGGAATAAAATATACATATTATTAAAATATAAATATTTAGATTATCAGCTAGCTTATTTTTAGGCCAAAGCATCAGCATTGCCAACCAATGTGGCAATGCCCCCAGCCTTTTGGGCATTATTATTGTATTTAAGATTGAAAAAATACTTGTTCCCATATTTCAATGTATAATTATAATGTATACTTAATAATGTTGAATTATTTAATTAGAAAGTAAACAAGTAACTTATTTATACAGTTTTACCAGTATATGTTATGTGTACTTTAAAATAATAAGGCCTACAACAGTTAATAAAATTACACTTTGTTTTTGAGATGAAAGTGAGTTAAAAGTAATAGTGTCTGTAATATATTCTTACACAGTATTACATATACATTGACATAATATTATATTTAATTTACACTTCATTGATCTGCTGTTTGAAATTAATAAGATTAACAATAAAAAAACAATAGTTAAAGTATGTTTCAATGAATTTGGTTATGTATAGGTATTCTATAACCTTCATGATAATTTTAAAATTAATGAAAAATATTAAAATAATGCGTTTTAGAATGAGAAAAACGGTTCTAAAAAGATAAAAACCGTTCGCGAACATGTGGGGTATCGGACAGTACACAAAGATTGATCGTGCAACGATCGTGGCGTGACAAAAACATGCTACCAATAATATTAATTTTAAAATATACTTACTGTTTTCAATTGTAGGATCATAGGAATCAACAAACTGACCTTCTACGAACTGTATAATTAAAGATGATTTACCTGAAAACGTTTTTTTATTATTATAATGTCACACTAAATAAGACGCACAAGACTTTGAAACGATAACATTACCCACGGAACGGTATCCCATCATAGCAATCTTCCTTTGCTTTGATGGCATTTTCGAAACTTTATGAGGAAGAACTAGAACGTTTAATATAGTTGCACGCAAGCTGTTAAATGTAAAAATACAAGTTGAACCAAATTCATATCATAATTCTCCAGTTCAGGAGTTTTCGCTTGTTTGACAAACGTCGTATTTCTTTCGTATTTGACAATTTGACTTTGACATTTCAATAATCCGATTTGTTCTTGGTTTCATATTTGAATATTAGGTATTTTATATTTTTGTTTTAATATGATTGAATGTCCACCTTTTTTATTACCATGGGAAAAATATACAACATTTTTATAATATGTTTCAATATTTATATATTACACAATTCTTATACAGGTGATGCTCTTGGGAGCATCAACTGTATACGATTTTCTCCCTTGCTATGCGTTTGCACTGACGAAACATTCACAACAAAACATGTTGAAATCTCTATTTTCTGTCAATATTAGAAACAATGTTTGACAGGCAATAGAGATTTCAACATTTGTTTTGTTGTGAATGTTTCGTCAGTGCAAACGCACAGTTAGAAGTCTTCAGTTTTCAAAAGAATAGCACATCATAGTCTCCACACTCTCCATAGAACATGTAACTTTATAGTCTCGCCGAAATATCGAGTTTCCAATTTTTTTTTGGAGTTTTCTTCCTCAGTTTTCGTCTTCTAAAATCTTTGGCAAATACATGGGTGACCATATTTTTGCAGTTACACAGCTGCGCAATTTGGCACTAATTATGCGTAAAAGTAGTCCCTTGTTTATAAAAAAATTATGGGTAGTGACAGCTAGCTGTCAAATTCTTAGACATTGTGTAGTAGCGACATCTGAAGTGAACAAGTGGCAGTTTTTATCCTCATTCCACTGTTTTCATAAATTAAATTGGAGATGTAATTCATTCATCAAATTGGAAATACGTAAATAGTAGGCGGATTCGACGAACGGAATCGCGTAAACTGGATTCATGTGCTCTTTGAGTATATATGTTCTGTGTTCATGTGCAACTCATGGAATTAGGAGCAACTCTAATTTTGACAATTTTATTGACATAAATCATAATATGTCATTGTTATTTTTAATCCTGGTCTATGGCAAAGTTTTTGTGATTCGTGAATTTCGTTTTTACTGATTACTATTTTACAAACAAGGGCGTATTCTTTGAAAATTTTTGTTTCTTTAATACACAACTGTTGATGAAGGTAGGAGTAAAATTCTATTCTGAATAATTCTGTATCTTGCTCTGTCTGACACTGAAAAATAATGATTTTGTTGTGATTCATCACTACTCGCATAATTAATTGTTGGTAGGTATAATCAGTGTTCATTATTGTCTTACAACCTTTACAGCTTAATTAAAAATGTCTGTGACTATTCCTGAATGCCCGCCGAGCCTGAAGTCAATTCAGCATTACTTGAAGACTGCTGCTGAGCATGATACTAGAGATCCAGTTGTGGCCTATTGGTGTAGACTCCATGCCCTACAAGTGGGACTAAAAATCGCTAATAAGAAGACGCCAGAAGAAACAAAGCTGCTAATGTGTAAGATTTCATTATTATAAAATAATCTAATAGAATTAGGTACTTAAACTATACTTAGGCCTTCCTGCACCATAATAATTCACTAAAATACGTGTAGAGCTAAACAAACATTGGAATTTAAAACATAATTAAGTCTGTCACCTTCAAACAATTGACAGAAATAAAATGATGTTTTGTAAATTTGCTTGGCAATAAAATAATTTAGTGATTTGTGGTGCAGTGGGCCTAAATGTAGTTTTAGTATTTGTAATGGAAACTAGTCAATTTTAGAGATGACCAATGTTAAATCATTATAGCTCTAATGGACTGGTTAGAAGAATCCAAGAAAGTCAATAAAGATAATGATGCAGTCACCAATGAGGTAGCTGCACAAGCCCATCTTGAAAACTATGCTCTGAAGTTATTTATGTATGCTGACAAACAGGACAGGGAACAAAATTACGGAAAGTAAGTTGTTAAATACTATACATTAACCCATTCAAGGACACTGTACGAGACACAATAGAAGTTTTATTGTTATGACGTCTATGAGCGTATAGTGTCCTTCAAAGTGTTAAGTTATTTTCCTGTTCCACTAATTTGAGTTTGTTTTCCTTGACATAATATGTAGCTCTGTAATCATTTTATCCAATTAATTTTGTTTTGTATTTAGGATGAATGGGTTCCATTCAGCTGCTATACAATGCTGATTAATTTAATATTTTGACTGTAGCTTATAGTAATTTCAAATTCTAAAAAAACGTACATAATGTCACTTATCACATGATAATGTCCTTAATAAGTTTACTGGCTTTAATTTAGTCTGACTGGCTGAATATATAAGGGTGTACTTTTACTGCTCATTATTATTTATAAGTGCAGTAAACAGATTTCATAGTCAGTTAAGTAGCATGTTGTTATTTCTTTCTTCATGCAACTTTTACAATTTAAAGCATTACTTTAAATTTAATGTAAGAGCTTCTTTTGAATATTGTTGTTGTTGAAACTGGCCTTCAAATGAACCACAAATCTGTTTTTGTTGAACCAGAAAGGCTTGCAGAAGGCTAAAGAAGAACCAATACTAATTGTTTCAGAAATATTGTGAAAGCATTCTATACAGCTGGTATGATCTATGATGTTCTAACTACTTTTGGTGACCTGACGGATGAAGCAGCTCAAAACAGAAAGTATGCCAAGTGGAAGGCTGCTTACATTCATAACTGTCTCAAGAATGGAGAGACACCAGTTCCAGGTATAGTACTAATTTAATGTTGTTTGATAACTCAAGTATTAACAGTTATTGTTGTAAATAAACATTGCTTGATGAAAATATTGTTAAAAAAAATTATATGCTCCAACCATTTCAGTTTAATTGTGTTTTAACTTCACTCAAAATTATTTTGTGGTATAATAAAAATAACTCTTCTATTCTTAATTTTTGTATGGATAATTTCAGGACCCATGCAATCAGAGGATGGCGACGAAAATGCCGAGGGATCTCCAAGTGCTGGCCAGTCAGCTCCAGAACCAGGACATACCGATATGCCTGTAGTACCGGGTTTTACACCACTCACTCCAGCAACCCCACCAGTTGCTCCGTCAAGCTTTAACAGTTTTCTGCCTGATCCCAATCTTGCAATGAGAGCAGCATCGCAACTACCTCCAGTACCGTACACTCCGGATCCAAATCCTGGTGGGTTCGTACCTTATGATCCATCTCAGCAACAACTGCCGGAACCTTCGACTAATTTATACGGCGATAATAGAGTCGCGCAGCTGTCTCCAGATCAAATTGCAAAAGCTCAGAAATATTGTAAATGGGCAAGCAGTGCTCTCAACTATGACGACGTAAAAACAGCCATTGGCAATCTTAAGAATGCTGTGGAATTACTCCAAACAGGCCGTGATCCTGCTTGAGTTGTAGCAGTTCATACTACATAATATGTGATATTTACTGTATGTATAAATAGTTTATTTTTAATGTTCGTTTTATCAAAATAATGTTGAAGGCAATTTGAAATGCTATTATCGTTAACATTATATACATATTATATTTTGTAGGCTTGCACGCAATGATACCTGAAATATAAGGCAGCTTTAAAACTACAAAGTTTTTTATAAAACCCTATCAGCTAGTTGGAATCTCAAGGTCAAACGGCGACGTCCCTAGCTGCCGAGCCACGCTCTGTATAATAAACTATTCGGATGCTATTTTGCTAGAACTTTCTCTCTAGGAATTCATTATAAACGAAGTAAATAGGTAATTGACGTAGGCCGTAAACTAGTTGCTGAAAACAATAGTACACATGTATCCATCACTCACAAGGCTGGGCCAACACCAGTTTAATTTTACATGGGCCCTTAATACCTTCTGCTAAACCCATAACTTCCTTTCCAGTGGAGCCAGACATCTCAAAATTAGTTAAAAGTATCTGCTAGATACACTCAATGGTACTAGTGTGCAAGCTACATTCTTTTCCCATCTTTGTTAAATTAACCTTAATAAGTTTATATTAATCATATAAGTTACAGAAAAAATTAAGTAATATTTTATTATATTAAGTTATATTTTCTGTAATTTTCTGTAATATAAACAAACTATAAAATACAAAAGTTAAAATCGGTAATATCACATTTTTTAAATTCATTTTAATCTGTATATTTTATTTATTTGTATTTTTTACAGTAAAATGACGTAATTAATATGTATTAGTAATATCATCATAAAAAAATAAAAGAAGTAAAGAGATTTTTACCAATTAATTTGCAAGAGTAGTAAGCACTAAAAACTATTGTTAATGATATATATTATATAATTATAATTCTTAAACATAAAGATACAAATAAAACATATTGGTAATACTTCCCATTTATTCATTGACCATTACTTCACTTAAATCACACACCACATAATATACAGTAAGATAAAATCATTGCTATTACATTACTAATTTTTTAACACAATAAATTATTGTTGCCTTTTATGTAACTTAAAGTTAAGAAGCTTAATTTTTGTTTAAGAATTATGTACGTGAAAATAAATTATAGAAAACAAAATATTACTACTTATTAAAAAGCTTTGGAGTTATTCATGGCTATGATTTTGAGCAAATAATAAAATACAGTACATTAAAGTGGTGCCCTGTTAATTTTATACCATCTTTTTTATAAGTGCATTAAATATTTATTAAGCCTATCAATATGCATTGGCAGTTATTGTTAAGGATATACAAACGTGACACATACACATCACTCACACATACATACAAAATGAACTTAGCACGTATCGCTTAAATTAATATCACTTTTAGGTACAAATTACTCTCGAGGCGCATTCACCTAGAGAATTAGAAATTAACTTGAATGTTCTATTTAATTAACCAGATGCTGACTCTTCACTATAATACGCACTATCAGGGTTTTATACTAAAAAGCTGATTAATATAACAAAATTATTTAATATTCGCAACTTTTGACTAGCATCATCACAGCGTGATTCATTAATTACCCATCGAAGTATATTTTTAAGTTACCCAGTAAAACAATGAATGTCTTCTAAACTCAGACATTTATAGAGACCTCTGTCATATTTCCAAATAATTTACTAATTTCACTCTGAAATATGACGTTATTATTTTAAGATAATAGTTCTGCACGTATGCCACTGCTTATAAAATGTAACATAATAATATTATTCTTAAAACTTAATTATTCTCGCTTGAGCCCATTCCCATTCTGTGTAGCAGTGGCTCTTTCGATTTCTTCTCGGCGACTAATTTGATACCTGTTAAAATATTTAGACTTCATTAAAATTTCAGGAACATTTTTTTAAAGTAGATACGGAAGGTGGAATATTCAAGCTATTAGCGAGTCTAAACCGCAGCTGAATGTAGAACACCTAAAAAAAAAAACATGGCGTTTGCCCAGCTCACTGCTCAGTACAATAAGCCGTGATATTAATAGTTTGCTTTCACAGCGTTGATTTTATTAACACGTTGGTAACTGTAAATAAGTTTAGAAATGAATGTCACTTTAATCATAAAGCGATAGGAACTTGTTGTTGAATTTGCTCATTTGGAGGACATCCATTACAATTTTGTAAATTGCAATAACCCAATCGGCTGGAACGTGTAGGTTTTATTTGCGCGACACAGTGGTTCGTCATCGCGGATTGCCTGGCCGACTGCCAAAACAATGCTAGTGTGCGATAGCACTAATTTTATTTCGTAACTCTTGTTTAAACCACATAAAAATTGGTCAAGGTACACTACCCTTATGCATACCATAGAAGTAATTGATATTCTTATAATATTAGTTAGCAGCTTTTGGGACTTAATCTATAAGCTTGAAAAATATCTATCAAGTTTTATGCGCCTGTAAAACACTTCCTGGCGTTTAACAACGCTTTTATTCCTGAGGTGGGTTCAGCTCAATTTCTTTTTGTATTTCTGGTTTTGTTTGATAAATATCAAACAAAACATGAATGTTTTATATCAGCGGTGCGATGACATGAATTCGAAGAATATTCGGCTAAATTTGACCAGCACTGACGTCAATAATAACAACCCACGGGCATACCTTGCAGCCAAATTAATAACAAATCTAGATTATTGTGGTTGGGATAAAATCTTTCTTATTGATACAATTTTGTTTAATGTGATGGTACAGTGCAAAATTAATGTAAATCATGTTACCAAACAACAAGTCTTCCGCTCAGCATGAAGAAGAAAACCAGTGCCGGCGCGCAGCGGTCGAAGGGATCGCCTACCATTATATGCGAATATGCTGCTAATATCATTAACAGGACGAGGCCTATATTAGCTGTATTCTTAATTTTATCTGAAACAAAGAAAAACAGCTTCGTTAAAGTTTCTACAAACTTAATGTTGAAGTAGAAGCTTAAAGTTTCCATACTATACCATTGTTTTAAACGCATTGGTATGTAAGACTTATTATATAACATTCCAACTATTTATTAATAGCTAAATATTTATTAGTATTCAACCTCGCACTTGCCAGTACACACTCTCAATTTTGTGCTCGTACTTTACGACTGCATAATTTACTGACGGTGACAATCCGCGCTTTGAATGTCGAAAATAAGATTCTTTATAATATGTAGGTATTTGTAGGCATAGACGGCAATATCTGGAGGTCGCTTTGTACCACATTTTGTACATTTATAAAATTTACGAATGAATACGCGAATAGAACTTCACCTTTGAGATATCTATCAAAAGAGCCATATATAAGTTCATATGCTAGCTCTTCCACCATAAGGTTACAAAAGACTAACAATGGGATTTTATTCAAGGTGTCAAGCAATAGCCCTGTCTGAAAATACCCGGCATGCTGCGATCATCGAACTTTATTTTAGCGGTCATTAATTGACAGCCCAGTTTTGTGACGACTGTAGCGGACTTTTGACACATAATTTTTTCCCAGATTATCGTAGAACTAGGTAATAAAATATTCAAGTCAAAATAATGACATCACTCGTTTCCGGCACGATGCATGCCACCGGTTTGTCAGTTTTCATATCACGCTACATTCCCAACACGAAAGCTCGTAACAGACTATTATGAATTATCTATTCTCGTATCGTACCAACCAGATTATTATTTTAGATTTTGTAACAAATTATTATGTAATAAATAACCTTAATAGGTACATAAAAATATTAAAAATCCAAAAGTTAAGGAATAAGTTTTCCTACTTTGCGTCCTTCAGGTATAATAGGAATGATCAATGATATTCTAATAAACTAAAATATCATTGGGAATGATGACTAAAAATTTACTTTTTGTCCGTCAGTTAGATTACTTATTAAACAATATCGGACACTATTTTTTTCTTTTTTTGCGTATACAAAAGATTACGGCGTTACATTGAGTTAAATTGTGCCATGACGTCACGAGTATGTAGATTTTATACTTACTTGTAACATAGGTACCCCCACTCCCCAACTTTAATGCGAACCCCAACAATAATATTTATTAAAAAAAAAAAGCATACACTCACGACTAGGTATAGTTGCCAGGGCCAATCCAAATAATATTTCGAGACCGCCTACAGCCCTTCTGTACCATTTCGAAGGTAACTTGAAGTCTAATGTTTCCGTTAATGGAAACACTTTTGCGTATCTCACGTATTCTTTTCTCTGAAACAAATAAGACTTATTATTTAAAGTATAACACAAATATTTTTCGAAGGGTCTACGATCTGCGGAAGGTCGGTACATCTTTTCTATGAGATAAGCCCGAGTAAGAGGAGAAAAGACGAGAAGCAGGTTAGGGAGCTACTTTGTTAGCATAACCAGAAGGGAATCGAACCAAAACCCAGAAAGTCCACTAATTACCGACAAGACAATAATTAAATTAAATAGTCAATTAATGATGCAATAAAAAAAGAAACGTGTTGTTCTAATGCCACAGCATAAACATTTATAATGTATAAGATGTAATCAGTCTACCTACTATATTGGATCGTTAATGTTTACATGATCACCAAGACGAAAACTATTTCAAGGCAGTTTTTATTATAGATATCCCCGATATAACAAATTGCGTAAAATACGTAGGTATGTGCCTATATTGAATGAGCTCGTTGAATCCAGTACCAGACTCGAGATCTGATTCGTATTATTATCATTGGAAGACGCTAGTGTTTACTTACGTATTGTTAAGAACGATGATATCTATTCGGAGTTTGTTTACATTTACAATATTAAACATACCTAGATATAACAAACTGAGAATTTGTCGAACATTTGGCCACTATGATAATATCTATCTATCTAAGTATACGTGTTAGGCAGACGGTTGAACATACGAAAATGTCGGATCTGTGGGGCCGTCTGCTACGTGTTTAGGCCCAATAACAAGACCCAGGCCACACGGATTTTTATAAATGAATTTTTTTAAATTTTATTCGATTTTCGTCGTTGCTCAAACTTCAAACGTCAGTAATTTAATTTAAAAATAACAAAACTGGCATTATTTTCTTTAATTTTCATCTATATTAATTGTAGAAAGTAACATGTAAAAAAAAATTGTTGCTTGTAAGTAATTAATTTCACTTTTCGCAAATTTTGAAAAAAGCCCCAGGCAGTTTTGCGGTAAAGTCCGAAAGGGATACCGTGGCCCCTGGCAACATACAGGCAACGGAAGGAACACGGGTGGGTTTTAGTCAGTAAGAGTATGACACGCCCTCCCGCTCCGCCCAGAGCGGGAGGTTATTCGATAATTTACCAACCCAAAAAAAAAAGGCCCGCTCAGTTAAAATTTGCAAATTATTCTAGTAGTTTTAAAAGAAATTGTGCATATTGCATTCCGTTAGAACGGGCATGAACCATATATGTTTTTCTAGAATTAGAACTGCTCTATTACTCTTAGTTTTTTTTTTTTTTTACGCAGTTTAAAGTCGGGCTTTCGGTATTTATTATTAATTTGTTTGTAGTTTAAGGGCTTATTTAATTTTCTAGCAATCATCTGCGTCAAATACCTAGTCTGCGTTAAATACACTAGGTGAAAATAAAAATAAAACCCAAAGGAACAGACGAAAATAGAAAAATAAAAAAAACAATTGAAGTAGAAATTTCGACTCTTTTTATCACTCGAACGTAAATTCATCCTTTTCGATCAAATTTCTTGTACTTATATTGTATTTATGATAGGAAGATGATTATTTTATCTCAGACAGAATATTCCATAACAATAAAAATTGCAAAATAAAAATAAAGATAGAAATTTATTAAAGCGGTTTCCAAACATTTTTTTAAATATTTATAAAACCGGCATGTGGTACGGTGGTAAATAGTAGGACTAGCTTCCAATTTCAAACTGGCATTTGATTAAAAAAAATAAACCGGCCACGTGCGTGTCGGACCACGCACAATGAAGGGTTCCGTAGTTGGGATGAATTAATTTTATTCCAAGAACAAACTTAATATTGTAGTTATGGGAGAACATGTTTTTCAAACTACAAAATTAAGTTGGTCGATTATTACTCGTTAACCTGTAAAGCCTACTTAGCTGTGATAGTTTTCCTTTTAACTTCGTTATATATACTACTGCTGTCAATTTTTTCACAAATCCAAGTAGAACCATTTAGCTGGACTAACAAAAATTAGCATGATAAAGCTTAATATTTCGCAAACGGATCCCTGAATTGAATAGTTTTCACACACCCACAATATTTTAAAACGACCTTTCCAACCATGGGATAGACGAGAAAATAAAACATCCGGCCACTTTACGTGTAGGGGAAATACAAAAAAAAAATTGTTTTCTTAATTTTGTTGTACCACTGTCGGCGTGATTTACGAGTATATGTATACTCATGCCAAATTACAGCTTTCTAGTACTAACAGTCTGAGCTAAGCTACGGACAGACAGACGGACATGGCGAAACTATAAGGGTTCCTTGTTTAACTTTAATCGCGGAACATACATGAAGTAATTTATTTTCGGATAAATCCGTTATTCCTGGGTATAAGGAATATATTTTTTTAATGATGTGACTATTTGGACCACCTGTATCACCTACTTCTAAACCTCACTCTTGCTTGTTTGTTCAGGATTAGCTTGGACGTGTGCTCATTAGACAATTAAGTATGTCACTGTTGCACCACTAACCCTACTGAGAAGATGGATAGGCACCTGTATTTATTTTCCTAAAACAGCCAACAATGTTCCCACTGGTGTAATGCTGTGCTGTGACTTACACGTCTTTATAAAAAGGAACCCATCATACCTAACTAATCCACCACAGGAACCAAAATCATCATCCACCAACGACGAATACAGAAAAAACAATTTTTCTCTTTTTTAGGTTCTTCTAAAGTTAAAAGACGTAGTGTCATGTTAAACTTTTTGATTCTAGGGTAGTTACGCATGTTTTCGCACGATGTTTTCCTTCATTTTTAAGAGCAGTGGAAACTAATTTGCAATTGCCTCCCTGGGTTCGATTTCGGACCCACTCGTTGTAGGTCGGGGCCATTACCATGGGGTTACCCACAGAACATATAAAGGGTTCTGTGGGGTTACCACTAGGTACCTACTCTAACATTCATTTTCTTATCCTATCTTTCGTTCTTAGAAACGTGTAAAGGGGGTAAAGGACAAGGACGGTTAAATTAGTATTGTAACATAGGTATCGAGTCATTGTCATCATCTATTTAAAATCATAGAGGTCATGTGAGTCTCACGCAGCTGTTTCAAGCAACGAAACACGAATCAATAATTTTAAGATTTACGTCTGTCTGTCACTCATCTGTCCGTTTGTTTGTTCCTCACGAGAAAATGGATTTCGTTGATACTTTTATTGTTGTTTTGCTACGATTCATTAAACAGCTTCTATCATCTATAACTTGACCTGTCTTTTGTGTATCCAATCCATAGATGTATTATTAAAACTAGCGTATCCAATCTCACACAAAACCGTTATGGACAATTGAACATTATTGATTGGTAGTTACGATTATTCAAATTCCAATTCGTAATAAATTTTTGATTGGTGTGTCATAGATTAAGTACCTACGTGGGTATCTACTACAGCTTTTTGACGATTGACACTAAACTACGTCGGTTTTTTTGAGTCAAGGTTGGAACAGTCTTCCTTTCATTTGGGCAAACGTGGATTCTATATTTTAATGCACTGCAGCGTGCTGCTGATGGTCGCCAGCGGTTCTCCATAAAGGTATGGGGTTAATTTAGTTAGTTTTATACCTACCTACAAATAAAAGGTAAACTAGCTATTAGATGTATAAAACACGCTGTAAATAGAAGGTAGAGGTGCAATACGAGGTCAGTCAGTAGATCTAAGCTTAAGACCCATATTATAAACCGCTGAACTCTAAGAGCATTGAGCTCACGCAATTTCATGTCTTCTCAGTTTCTCATGATTATGCTGTTTATAATACTTACCTACCTACCAAGCTAACGAACCTTTGAGATGACCAGAGATGACGTTCAAGTTTTGATTGACAGATCCATTTTTCGTATTTTTTTTTTTTATTATTATTTGCCAGATTGAGTTTAGAAGCTAGTCCTACTATTTACCGCCGTACCACGTGTACTAATTTAACAGACATGATAAATACTTTCAACCAGTAGGTACCCAAACAGTCGAATGACAATTGCATAAATAAGTCTGTGAATTAACCATAGGCAATAATTAATTAAGTATATAATAATATAACCATAATATACCTAATCACATACATATTTAAAGCACCTTGTAGATAGCTACCTGTAGTATTCCTAGAACAGCAGTACCGTGGCAATCACAATACTTAACAAATTATTTAATTGGTTGCCAACATTTTTGTAGAAGAATCGATTAAAATGTACCTGTTCAAATTAGCAACATGCGCCAACAAATAAATTACAGATGATTAAGAATCGGCGCAGGGGGGATCCGCAGCTCGATCGAGCGAGTCACGTCGTGGGCTGTCGCAACGACACGACTCCGTGGTGGCATTAGGCGGCAGGCCAAATACCAAAATAGCAAGCCACTCGCTCTGCTACAAAAATCTAAATGCACCTAGCGACCTTATAATCTGTTTGCTAGACAATTGACAAAAAATACTTACCAAATCTTTATGCAGTTCCTTTGAAATAAATGGGGTTAGCTTTGTTATTCCAACGAATACAAAAAACACCCCTAGAAGGATAGATAAACTTCTCAGCACGATAGAACCCATTTTTGTCAAACACACTTCAACAATATTTTAGCACTGATTTAGACCACTATCATTCTTATAATATTACTATTGATTATTCTTATTTCTCTCACTTATGTAATGTTTCAGACATAATTTGTACCTCTGTTTCAAATACTAGCTTATTTACATAAAATTAAACGGATTCGGGTTAAAAGCATTATTTTATTGAAATGGTCAATACGTGAAAAATACAAGGAAGTTATAAGCAAACACGTTTCGCGCCGGCGCGAAAAAATCCATACCGAACTTACATCACTATTGCCACAACAGAAAAATGAAAATAGAGCATCACCTAGCCAACACTTGAAGTAGGTAGTATAATATTATTAGTAAACATTTACTTTTGCGTGAAAATCATTAGCAAAGACACTGTACGATAAAAAAGTTTGATTGGTGTACTTTATATCAAATTCTTGTAATTTAAAATAGGTAGGTTACAAATTAATGTATAATGAAATCTTAACATAGCGCCATCTCGTGCGTACTTGCAACGTCTTGCCTCGTAGGTATTTGTTTCTTGTCGCTAGGGTTCGATCTAATTTATTTTATTCCTCTAAGCAAGGGCAGATCCAGGTGGGGGCACAGGGGTAAGTGCCCCCTCTCCCCTTCCCCCGAAATGGTTTAATGAAATTATATATATCAAGACATTGCTAGGCTATACTATAACTTCAGCAGCAGTGGCGTCACTACTTAGGTTCAAAGTGGTGCAGTCAGTTTGTACTCGAGCTAGAAGTTCGCTAAGCCCACAATGCACCGACCTTGAGCCTCAGTCAGTGAAAGGATTTCAGCGTTACATATAAAGCTAAAAAGATAGCGCCGTCGCGCGTTCAAAGTTTATACAGTTTTCCTCAACTCATGAAAAATATTTAGCTAGTACTATGAATGGTCAAAAGAATAAGTAACCAAACCAATTCGTGGTAGGGTGCTAAAATTATTGTTCTTACTCCGACTCGCACTTAGCCAATTTTCGGTTGGCTCTGACCACAACCTTTTTTGAGGGCTGGATCCGCGCCCACGCCATCAGGATGGAATTTAGTGTCGACAAATGTGCAGTCATGCATGTAAAGCGAGGGGAGATTATGGAGTCCGAGGGAACTCAACTCACGGACTCCATATACCACCTTAGATCCCTCTCCCCAGCCGGAAGCGTTAGGCATCAACGTTGCTGACATGAAGCAATCGTTGAAAGAGCGCTTCTTTGGCCGCCTAAAGAAGGTATTAATTAGTCTTCTTTCAGGCGGAAACAAGGTGCGCGCCTTGGGTCATGCCGGTTTTGATGTACTCTTTCGGCATACTCAAATGGACTCAGATCGAACTCGACGCCCTGGACAGGAGGGTCCGTACACTCCTAACCGCAAACAACGTCGTAACGGCCAATGGCCTGATGGCCAAAAGCCTCGACCAACATCTCTCGAGGCTCTCGTTAGGCGGTTGGATCAAAAAAAAAACAAAGCCTGATGCAGAAGGCAGTACTCCTCGATACGACTCTTATTGTGAGGAGGATCCTGTATCTGCAGCCCTATCCACCAGTAGCTTGGACCCTGCTCCCGAAACCGGCGGAACACAATTTTTTATATTTTTAAGTTTTTATATTTTTTTATTCTAATATTTAAAAATATAATTTATATGTATATATAGTGAAATAAAAGAATAATAATAATATGTAAAAGTATATAAACAAGGGGGGGGGGGAAATTATAAGGCATCAAAAAATTTGTCTGCATCGCTGTCAACAGGAACAGTGCCCAAAATACTGGCAGCATTGCCACGTTCAATGGCAATGCTGATTCTTTGGCCAAAGAATAGGCCAGCCCTCTGGTCATGTGAAGAGTCAACCAGCCGCTTGGCGATGTCTTGAAAAACTAAGTGGGCACCCGGACCCCATGGCCCTAGTGTTTCAACCCCAAACAGCACAAACATATAAGTCCCAATAAGATTGGAGTATTTGTGCAGTTTAAAATATATTATTTATTTATGATAGGATAAATAAAGTAACACACAAAAATAAAACTAGAAATCATCAAATAAAGATTATATTTTCTATTCCAGTAACTTCTGTTTTAAAATAAGTTTTGTAAGACTCATTAAACATGGGAGCTCCACATAAAATAATCTGGTCACTATTTAGAAAAGGTTTGAAATAAGATAAACATTCATTGTTTAACTTATGTTTTTTTATTGGTTCTTGATATCTACATTTAAAATTGGTTGTGCTTGAACTGCTTATATAAATATTATACTTGAAATTCCAATATGATTTGAAAGCATAAAGTTCCTCCCTAAATAGGATAGAATTTTCACATTTACAACAATATAATAATAATATTTTGGTCATATCATCTTCATTATTTAAAATGTTATCTATGATAGTAATAAATGGAGCTATCCCTGTTCCTTGTGCAATCATTATGATTCTATTAAACTTATTGGGTTCCATCTTGTAATGTCCATACGGACCTCTCCAACATGTTGCATCCCCTTCATTTAAATTACACAAGTGAGTAGAAACTAGGCCATGGTCATATTTTTTTACAATTATGGAGAAATCCCCTTTGGTTTCTTCATTCTTAGCTTTTAAAGGGGTATATGCTCTTGTGCAAGCATTTTGATCTTTAAATTTATAGAGAAAGTGGTCACCTGGTGTCCACCAAACTTTGTTACTGTCTATAGATTTTGTTTTGAATGTTATACAATTGTGTAAATGGCAGACTGGCAAGTTCTTAACAACATTAAATACAGTGTATTTCAATTGTGATATACCATTATTCTGTAATAAATTATCATTTACACTTTGCCCACCCTCTAAATGTTTTTTATACAGCATCAGCTGCCTTTCATAAATATCAAATATACAGGGATCACAGCCACTATTACAACAGTCTTCCTTATCTGGTTCAATTGGCTTTTCCATTTTAAGTTTAAAGTACCAAGTGACGCAGTATCCCGTAACACTTGAGATATAAATTATTGGATAGAGTACTGGTCAATATACAGTTGAACATTTCGTTTAGTTTGTTAGAGTGCTTTGTTATATTATCAGCATGAGCATGACTTTCACAAACACTATAAAGATAGAAAGATGCGAATTATGTGTTAGGCTGGCCGTTTAAGTACGGTTTCCTAATTCGGAATTCCGTGTTTGACTAGCGCAGACGTTCGAATTTTTGTATTTGGAATTTACACTTATGCAGTGACACTCATGATAGCACGTTTAACACGGACGACGACGAATTGATTGCTATTGCACTTTTACTTACTGGCGCAAAACCAGAAAAAAAGGAAACGTCGTTATTGGGTACACCCACTAAATAAAAAGAGAATAAAAGAGACTCAATATCTGAAAAGATCAATAACTTATAAATCAAAAGATTTATTAGCTAGGGCTAGTTCTCCTTATATAAAAGTACTCTTGAGGCCAGTCTAATAAATCGTTACAGGACATTGACGTTGACATCACAGATAGGGTTGCCAACCCATAAAATGTACTCTGTCTGTGGCCAACCCCCTGTAGTAGTATCCTGCTTTATTAGAGGACTAAATACTATATATTGTCTAGAGAAAAAATATAGTAGGCGAAACTAATATATTTTTATTTTAATACAAAACGGAGACATGATCGCAATAGGACCAGTATTAAACTCATAAAAGATGTATTAATGGTATTTTGCAACTTTAATTATTAGAGTGTAAAGATAGTAGACCATAAAAAAAAAACCTGTTAATATAAGTTCATACTCATAGTAGCAAAAAAAAAATGCATTTAAAGAATAAAAATGTTTTTTGAAACATACCTGCTATATTTTTTCGCCATTACTATATTTTTACACGCTCGGCTTCGAAAATACTATATTTGATATAAAAAAAGTTGGCAACCCTAATCACAGACCACAGATAAGTAAGAAATCACATGGAGGTAGATTTTAGATCACTTGTAATCACGTAGTCACAAACAGTCACAAAGTAGATTGACACGAGCTAAAGTCTGTGATAGATGACATAATATAAAGCGTCTATGCTATGGCCTTGGTCACACACAGCGAATACTCGCAGCCAGAACTGACCGTGTGTGACAGGCTATTCGCTGCGAATGGATTCATTCGCCGCGATTTGAATTGAGCATGTTCAATTTTACTCTCTGCGAATGCGCCTTCGCCGTAGGAATTCACTGTGTGTGACAGCGCGCCTGTTTAGTTGAAGACTTGCGAAATTCTCGGATAGGACTCGCTGTGCGTGACAGGCAGGCAGCGAATTGTCCCTTTGAGTATTCGCTGTATGTGATCGAGACTTATTAATCTGTCTGAGCCAAAGAAATACTCAACCGAGAGCTTTGAGCCTTTGATCGAGGTGCTTTAAAGTTGAGGACTTTAAAGTTTAGGCTGAGGTAGTGTTTTGGGGCGACGGAATTTATTTATTTAACCGTTGAACACTAATCTTATTTTATCATCGCTTATATCATAGCCTCCCAGACGATCAATAGTAATAATTATCGCCTGGGAGGCTATTTTATAACTAAATCGAAATTTTGTTTTAAAACATACATTTCATAAATTCAAAACGTTTTTTTATAGAAAATCTGATTATTATTCTGCACCCTAATTGCGTAACATACGATTAATCACAAAGTGTTCCATTTTGAAATTTCAACAACATTCATCGTTGTTGAGCAGACAAATTTTTAGAACATATGAAGCAATTAATTAGTAATATCTTCAAAATATTTCTGATTATGATTGATCGAGTGTTACGCAATTGGGGCGTCGATCACCTTGTGACACCGCTGACCAATTTGTGCGATGGGTCACACAAGTGTGCTGGATTGGAGGAAGAAAATCAACAGTACACCAGTCAAATGCTCTGTGACACCAGTCACTGTGAAGACGGACGGTGGATTACGGTGGAAGTATCGAAGTGGCGAAAGCGTCACACTAGCCCGCGAGATTTAATTTTTCCTTCGTTTTTTTGCAATTTGCAGGTCAGTGTCAGGTTGTATGTTGATCTAAATATGATTTGTCGCCGTATCAAATATTTATATAAATACATAATAGTAGAATTATAATCATAAAAATCATTAATACAACTTGACTATTTCATAAAATCTTGACATTTGAGGATTATTCTAATTTAATGAGTTGTATTGCTGAATGTAATGATTATAATTTTGTAAAGCCTATTTTTATGGTCGCGAATCATATTTACAACCTGACATTGACCTGCAAATTGTAAAACACATAAGCACATATGAATTTCGCGGGCTACCTTAGCAAATCCACCATCCATCCAGTAACACAGACATAATACCTGAGTATTATGTCTGTGAGATATCATATAAGTATAATTTTAGGTACACACGGCTACACATCAAGCTTAAGCTGACCTCGCATTGTACGGAAATCCTATACAATGCGAGATCAGCTTAAAAAAAATATTGTGTAACCGTGTGTACACACGCAGTGACTTTAGTCGCCGGAGACTCGCTGGCGATTTTAAAATCACGCGTCTACACAGATTTTGAAAAATCGTAATCGTGTGAATAGTAATTTAATAGTCGCCGGCAGTCGACTAAAGTCGATTAAGTAACTGAGTGTGTATCTAACATAACTAAAATCAAAAAGCCTCTCTCCACAGGTGCGTTTATATCGGTCGATAATAACGCAAACGTTATTGCGATATCTGTTTTCAGCACATTTTGTATTAGGACGGCCACAAAGTTCTGCGATAATAACTTTACTGTAGATACACACGCATCGCTGGGTATTCCACACGATTATCAAAATCACTGTGATCTCTATTCTCTATACATTAAGGTTGCTGCAGTCACAGGGTAAAATAATTTGAAAGGAATCCTGATTATTCGACGTGATACACATGAGAACATGTTTTTTTTTATTAAATATCAAAAACTACTTAAAATTATAAAAATGTTATGGAAAAAAACATTTCCGTAGTAAGTCGATTTATTAGACTAGACAAGATCAGCATTTCTTGTTTGTTTATTGACAGCTTCCTGTTGGCGGGAATTTTGAGATATAACATTTATTTTCAATTTTTACTATTATTTACATCGTCAATACGCTGCTAATAATAAATTATTTAATTTTAATTTTTTTTTGGTACCTATTGTATAAAAGGGTAGGTTATTGTTTGTTTCATTTGTTTTTACTTTTTCCTAACAAAGACTTCAGCGCCCTCTGCACAGACGCCAGACAATCACCGGTTCGCTGCCCGCCATAAATTCTCTTTGACCCATTGCCGTTTGCTGTACTGTAAACAATTAGGTGAGTATTTTTATTGTAAAATTGAACAAAATCCAGATTTTATTGTGTATTTTAAATGCCGAATTTGTTGCCACGAAAATGTATGTTAATTTATTGCATTGTCTCTTTGAAAATACTGGAATTCATTCGTATTTCGTTAATGTAAGCAGACTCCATTATTAAAGTCGCTTGGCGTTCCTGCATTTACTCTGTTGTTTAAACACAGGGTTTCTCTTGTAGTACGTTATAATTTAACATTTTTTTGGAATATTCTTCGACGTTAGTTATTTTTTAATATGTTACCGTCTGTTCTCAGAGACTTTCTGGTGTCGTGGATAAATAATTAATTCGAACGCTATGCTATTAATTAGTATAGCAAAACGATCTTATTTTGTTGACATTTTCTTCATTTGTTTTATTTTATGACCAATTATTTTTTAATAATTTCGTCTTTCCTATTTATATTGACGTTATTAGTTATGAGTAAATTCTCGATTCACGTAGTGGCGTCACAAATAATAATGGAGTACGAAATGGAGTTGCTCTATTTATTGTGAGTAGAACAGTATATTTATAATCTGGTTATTTATTTGTTTCAGATTTTTCTTTGTACCTAGCTGTTTATAAATAACCGACTATGTCTGATGACGGATCCACGGTCGTAGAGAAGAAAGGACGCGGTAGACCGAAAGCTAATGGAACACAAGCAGTCAGTTTATTTTTTATTTTAAGTATTTGTGATGTGCATTTAAATTACTTCACTGCCTTTTCATTAATTGAGTGTATTTATTTGTATTATCAGGAGGTTAAGAGTGATACCAAGAAAAGGGGGAGACCACCTGCACCCACCAGGACTAAGGAATCCACAAAATCATCGGATGATGAACAAGCTCCAGTAGCGAAACGAGGGCGAGGCAGGCCTAAGGGATCTAAGAAAAAGTCAGCTGCTAAAGGAAAGGTAATGAATTCTTTGAAAAATATGTTTTATAAGAAATCAAGTTGATTTAGAATTGTTTTATTAATGAATACTTTTATGCTTCTCGTTTAGAGTGCACCAGTTGAAGGAAGGGGCCGTGGACGACCACGTAAGGACCCACCACCTAAGAAAGATGCTGCCTCCACTGAAGAGGAACAGGATGAAGATTATGAGGATGAAGGCTCTGAGGAGCAGTAAAATATGTGTTTTGTTTTCTGACTCAACACTCACTTTTAGTGTAATTTGTTTGTCACGATAACTCTTTTTGTGTGTGTTACTGCAATTTACTCATTTTGTTGTAGATCTTTACATTATTGCATATATTGGTAAAAACCTTTTGTATAATATTGCACATGGGGTTATCATGACAGTACAAAATTCTCATCTGAGATTGTCTACCCAAATTTTATCATGTGAGAAATTAAAGATTATTTCAAATGTAATAGCTGCTTAAGAGACTTTGTGATTACAATGCATTTACTCGAAATATTTAGCTAATTAAAGATATATCTCACTTGAATAAATTTGGGATGACTCTAGCTCTCCCTAGAAACGTACAACTTTTAAGATTTAATTTGTAAGATCCTTTTTTTGTAGAGTTTATTCAAATAGGTATTTTGTAATCTCTTGATTTGTAATTCATACAACTTTGTAGATTTATTAATTTGACTTTAAAGTCAAGTATTATTTTATATAATAATAAATAAATATTATGTTCACTTTTCGAAATAAACTTATTTTTGCCCTTATTTTATTTAATATTTAGATACACTGGTGACGTTTGTGAACGGTGTAATATTATATCCATATGTGTTCTTGATTAATAAATCACTTGGTATATTGCTATTCCACAAACTATGTAGTATCATGTAGTGGTATGGGTAGTGCCATTTGTATCAACCTTTTTTTATATTCGGGCAGACTGAACTTGTTTTTATTATTGACATTTATTGTGTGTATGTGCGTGAATGTACAAGTTTAGAACAAAATATAAATAAATTATGAAATCCATGTTGGCTTTTCTCTAAACTGGTTGATATTTTTAAAATTTAATAAGATGTCGCAGACTGCTTCCTGTTTGTCTTTTTCTATAATTTTGGCTGTTCAAATGTATCTCATGTCAAAACTAAGGGTTCAGAAAAGCAGTTTTTTATAGCTCATTGTGTGACTTAAGGCTAGTTAAGAAGACTAAGATTATCCCAGTATCAGTCCAGCGAACTGTTATCCAGTGCTGGATCGCAACTGGATAATTTCGGGACAGTGTATTGAATTCCGTTAGATATCCTGATTTAATCCACAACTGGTTTGGCGGTCTACTTGGTACCTATTAAATCCAGCTTGGTATTGACTGAAATCGTCCTAACGGCATTTTCTCCAAGTTTTCATGAGATTGTTAGGAAGAGAGAGCCGAAAATTACAATTCCACCGGCATTTAATGATTGGATAGTGTCGACGACGATATTCAATCTAGTTCAACGCTAGATTAAACTTTTGATTTTTTATACTGTAATAGGTTGTACACGGCTACATATCAAGCTATACATCTCTAGTATATTATAAGCTGATCTCGCATTGTAGGTATATAAGACTTCCTTACAATTATGAGGTCAGCTTATACTGGAAAGGTATAGCTTCACTTGATATGAAGCCGTGTGTACATATCTTTTTTAATCGCGTGTTTGATGCGTTACTGCGCGTTGACGGAGTTGACTAAATTTCATGCTCTGTGGGGTTGACGACACAGAATATTAATACTCAAGAGGTTGACCGTTGACGGTGCGTAAAAAAGTGCCCTGTGAGATGGGTAACCACCCGGGTAAAAACCCACGCATGGGTTAAAAGCCAATCACCCATTTCGACCCGGGTTATCACCCATTTTTGTGGGTGAAAACTTACTCCGTTAGTTTCATACATGCAGGACACAACGGGTGAAGCGCGGGGGATGCGGGAGGGCACGACGCGCGCGCCACCCAGAGATTCCCGTGCGTCCCTCTCCCCCCGCGCTCTACCCCCGTATCTTACCCCACGTTTATTGTTTTCACTCATTTTGTTGACAATTGCATTGAGTGCACGTCTATAATTTGAATTTCAAACCACGTTTCAACATTTTGCTACATTGTGATTTGGATTTTAAACCTGATTGACATTCTGAATTAAATTTACAAATATTTTCCTGCTTTTGCGGAAGGACTTAAGTAAGTACTTATATATCTATTTAACGTAAGTAGTCTCTAATTTCATTATAATACTGTGCCTGAGTATTAAATCCAAATTAGTTTTTGATTTCAAAGTTTAGCTTTTTATCAATTTTGACAGAGTTACATCCCAGTAAGACTTTTCGAAGTTAAAATCACTCAACAATACAGTTTGTTACCTTTTTCAGCTACGGCCTTAGGTCAAAAAGTGATTTCGGGTTTGGTTTGTTTGTTTATTACCTATATAATTAATAAAATGTTTCACTCGTATTAATTTGCTTATCGTTTATTTTAATAAAATTTTCGTGGTTTTAGGTCAACATGGTGAGACCGAAAAACCAATTGATATGGTCACATTCTCGAGAAACGGATAATAAATCAGCTACATGCAAACATTGTGAAAGACGATATAAAATACCAAACTTGCAAAAAATGTCTAGGCATTTACTAAAGTGTCTTAACTGCCCTGAAAGTTCTAAACAACAGGTAAGAACTAATTCACATAACGGTGCCAACTCTCCGCAATCTGCAGCCAGTAATGCATTATGCCAACGAGTGGCAAACAAAGAAAATGTGATACCAGTTGTCAATTCATTAACTGACGAGAGCACTGCGTCTTCATCTAGATCTAAAGAAACAAATCTATCAGTTGGACCGCACGAAAACCTACATTCGTTACTAGCGAAAGCTATTTATGTATCCGGAACACCCCTAACAATAGTTGAACATCCTCTCTGGGTAAATTTTTTTGAACAACTTCAACCCTTATATAAATTGCCAACGAGAAAAACAATTTCTACAAACATTTTGGACAAAATTTATAAGGAAATGCACCGTGAGTTAAAAGATGAATTAAAATCACAAACATGTTTACATTTACAGTTAGACGGTTGGTCTAATTGTAGAAATGAAAGCATCATTAATGTGTTGATTTCAAAACCAGAACCCGTTTTCGTAAAAAGTATAGCAACTGCAGAAAACCGCCACACAAGCGAATACTTATGTGAAGAAATTTCTAATGTTTTGGATGAATATGGAGCAAACAAGTTTTCAACGTTGATTGGAGATAATGCAAGCAATATACAAAGAGCTTTTCGTCTCGTCAAAGAAATACATCCACACTTAACGTGTTTGAATTGCGCAGCACATAGGTACTCTGCATTTGCTTTGCAAAGATATCGGTAGAAATTCCGTAATAAAGGCTGGCAAAGAAATGGCAACTAACTTGATCAAAACCATTAAAACAAGTCAAGTATTGACGTACTTGCTTGCTAAAATAGTAAAAGAAAAAAATGCTGGTGAGACTTTAAAGCTGCTGTGTGATACTCGATGGGGCAGTTACTGCACAAGTTTTAAAAGTATACAGAATACAAAAGTTGCTCTACAGACCTTGGCGGTCCATGAGAATGCCACACTTTTACCAACAGCAGAAAAATCCTCATTGTTAGATGATAACTTCTGGGAGATTATAAGACAGTGCTTAATACTTTTGCAACCTATTTCTGATGCAATATTCTCACTCGAGTCAAACGAGGAAAACATCTACAAGGTATTTTTAACGCTAAAAAATATGAAATCTAAACTACTAATTAGTTTACCGGATATCACAATCGTAGACAATGACATCAAGGATGAAATGCTGTTCAATATTGATGCGAGAATGAATATGTGCTTGAAACCCATACACTTTGCAGCATACATGTTAGACCCTACAGTCCAAGGAGCTGAACTTGACGAACAGCAAGAATTAGATGCCATGCAATTTATAAACGACGTTGGGCAAAGTATTGGTGTAAATGTCATGACAAACTTAGCATCTTACAAAGCAAGAGATGGATTTTGGAGTAGAAGATTTATATGGGAAAACATAAGCGAAGTTAGGCCAACAACATGGTGGAAGGGCATTTGTGGATCTACTACATTGAGCAAAGTCGCTAACCGTATTCTCACAGCGCAATCTACTTCTGCTGCAGTAGGGCGTTCCTTCAGTGCTCATAGCAATATTCACAGTAAAAAACGGAATAGACTCACTACGGAGCGAGCAGCAAAACTAACTTATATATCCTATAACTGGAATTTGTTGCAAAAAAGCAGGAACAACGTGACTGAGGACACTGAAGAATGTATGTCTGATTCACCGCCACCATCTCGAAGGCAAAATCCTACATTACCATCACCGACACGTACCATTAGCCCAGAAGCTACAACAAGTTTAGTTCGCAATCGAAAAATTCGATGCTGTTAATCCCTGAGATTAACAGCATCGAATTTTTCGATTGCGAACGTATTACCGACTCAAGTTCAAGTGACGATGACGAAACACAGAATTAAAATTATTACACGAACTTTGTAACAAATGTGATTTTTTACAAGTAAACTACCTTGTGATTTTGCAAATAAATGTTTGATTTCAAGTTTAATCTTTTTTTTTTGCAAGGTAAAATTAAAAAATAGGTAATTTACGTTTTTCACAATTCAAACCGTTTTCACCCATAAAATCGGGTGGAAATGGGTTAAAACCAGGTTAAAACCCAAATCATCCGGTTACAACCTAAATGGGAAGATTGGGTATTTACCCACTACCCATCTCGGCTGTGCATAGGGTCGTGAATCGACGAGTCTTGTTCCACTCTACGGGCGAACATAGACGGTCAATCTGGCATCATTATCTGTACAATAATTCAAGTCATGATCTAAATCCAGATGTAGAGGTATTGAAGCAAAATCTCAATACATTTAGATTCGTATAATCCTCATCATTCTCCTGCCTTTTCGCCAATTTATTTGGGGTCGCCGAAGCATGTCTTCTTAAAGTGTATGTTCAAGACTTGTATTCGAAACCTCAATCTGTAGGCCTAAAAATACGGGTAATGCCAAATCAAAACATAAAACAAAATCTGATTGATACGAATAAAAAAATAAGGAGGAGGAGAAGGAGCAATGACTTGAGGAACATATCGTGATGAAAGTTTTTAGTAAGTAAGTATGAATGTGGATGGCTTGAATGATGATGACTTCTGTATCATTTGATTAGAGAAAGATTAAAGAAACTACCAATGGATGGACTGTGTGAATGATAATATGGCTAGAAAGAGAATGACTACCGACGATTAATAGAGAAGTATGGAGGAACAAAACATGCTTCGCCGACCCCAAATAAATTGGCGAAAAGACAGGAAAATGATGACGATTATACGGAGGTTTGTGAGACGGCTTCCAATTTAGTTGGAAGCAGTGTCACAAACCTCTATGGAGTAGATTTTAGGTCTAGGTCGACTCGCATCTAACGCAACAAAACCGCGATGAAAACGGTAACTACAGTCCCGTCGCAGTTACTTTACCTCTCACAGCAATCAGAATAAAGATCACTGTGACTGCTGTGATATAAAATCATGGGTAAGTTGTGTGTGAAAGGATTGTAGACTAATACTGCTTTTTCAAATTTAAAAAGATGTAAATGGCGCGTGTAAATGTTCCGCTTTGGCCTATTGTCGAGAAGCAACCATTTTGTTACAAACTATGCTACTTGGGATTGCATATGCCACAGATTATAAAATATTTCTGTAATCTGTGGCGTCGGTGCTAAAAGTTATTTTTTGTGTTGTGGAGACGGTTGCTGACTCCGACTGTCAGCGTCATTCTCGTAAATGGTGTTCTTACGTACGTTGAAAAATATTTTTGGGATCACTTCCAACGTTTAAGCGATCTGTTGAGTATACAAACATGAACTGAAGATTGCAATTTGAAGTTAATGTGTGTTTTATGTACTTATCTACAATATTTGACTACTTTATTGAACTTTTAAAGTGTGCTATACTACTAGGAAAACCGTGTCGCGCAGTACATTAAAAAGTTGTTGACTAATTTCAAAGTTCTAAAGAGTGATTGTTTTCGTTTATTTGATGATCATCGTTTTGTTGTTATGTGTGGTTGCTGTCGAATTGAAACTTAGACAGTACAACAGGTTAGTTTGGTAAAATGCTAGTAATTAAAAGTTTGAGACTGTTCTGCGCGGAATGCCGTGACACAGGTAGGTTAATCACGTAACGTTATCTGTGTGATTACATTACACATCATAATGATCCGAACATTGATGTGACTGTATATAAACCATAATTTTTTGTATTTAATTCAAAAGCAGGAACATATATTATTAATTTAATTATGAACATTGTGTACTTCTAAAGTACTTTTTTAGCAATCAAAACGTCAATAATTTTTCTGTAAAGTTTTTCAAAACTTTGTTTTTTGTAATGACTAAGTTCTGGTATAATATTTGGCTGTCTTTAGAAAGAGGTCTAACCAAGTTATTCATTAGTTGTTATTATCTTTAAGTGATCTATGAAGGATATTGCTGAGCACATACTACTTAAAATTGAGATTTATATTGTTAGTAGTCTAACAACAAAAAACAATATGTAATTTACTATTGATACTGCATTTATCGACATACTAGCTCCCCAAGGAATCTGGATTTCTTACTTTCTTGTTTGAAATTCAACATTCCCTTTATCCCCATTAAAGGGTAGTTTTGGAAAATTAATAATTACGATCTTTATTAATTACTGATATAAGAAAAAAAAAGTTGCTTGAAGATTTTGGTGTTTCCTATCTGACTACTCTGAGAAGAAATGCGGAACAAACTCAGAGATCATAGTCTCTTTGAAAGTCCAGACATAATCTTGGTTAGGCCATATGAGGACCATGTAGATTAGTGTCTGAAATGGTCTTTTGATAAAAGAACCACATAAATTTGAGTGGACCTGTCCTGTCAGCTCAAGCATTTGTCAGTAATCGTGGAGCTCAACTCAGAACTTAAGGAGCTAAACTCGACAAACAATACCAAAGTAAGAACATTTGGTAGGCCGCATAAACTACTCAAACTGCCAGACCATCATTAAAACCATTGAAGAAAAAAAAAAGTGTTTTTTTTCTACATAGTCCTCACATTCACAATAATTAAAATAATATAATACTTACAAAGTAATCAGAAAAAGTAATCAGTGCAGTGGTTCCTTATTTACTGACAGATTTTTATCCAGTTTGGTATTGGTGACATACCATGGTACATTTGCTATTGATCCCAGTATCTTGTTTTGTACTCTTTGTATGATATAAATATTGGAGTCTTTTGTGGTGGCCCACAACTGTATACCAATCAATCGATCTAGCCTTTTCCCAACTATGTTGGGGTCGGCTTCCAGTCTAACCGGAGTCAGACTTTAAGTTTAAGTGGTGGACAGTTGCTGTGGTGAACGGTTAATGTTATTTGCACTGATTTAGCAGCACTTGCTTTGACTTTCTAGTCTTGCATCCAATTATACACTTTTGTAAGAACAATTTGGAATGCATCTCAAGCACGCTTTGGATCGCTTGCAAGTGCTGTCGTCACCAAAAGTCATTTGTATTTTGTAAAGCTGCTGTGTATAGTATATACAGGGTTGGTCCAAGTACTGGTCCCTGGGGAACTCCTGCCTTGATCTCGTAGAAATCGGAAGTTTCTACAGCTTCTTTAACATGGAATATTGAGATATAGGATTCTAACAATAGGAAGAAGCTATGTGGGAGGATCTACTTGATTTTACACAACAAGCCCTTATACCAACACTTTGTTAAAGGCATGCTGTACATCCAAAAATGTTGACAAGCAATATTCTTTGTCCTCCAGTCTTCCTTACAGTAGCACTCTACTTGATTTTGCACAACAAGCCTTTATAACAATACCTTTATACCAACACTTTGTTAAAGGCATGCTGTACATCCAAGAATGTTGACAAGCAATATTCTTTGTCCTCCAGTCTTCCTTACAGTAGCACAGGCTCTGTGTGTTATTTATTTCGTATTTATAGTAATTCATACCTAAGATTCTTCATACAAATGAAATCCCCCTTTTTAACTCCCTTAGCGGCAGAATTTCCAAAAATGCTTTCTTAGTGGATGCCTTTGTTACAAAAGGAACCTACTGTCTACATTTTTATGAGTTGCTTTTTATACCCATAAATTGAAATTAAGGTTGTACTTGTATCTCCTGATGATGGATCTCCATCATCCATCAATAATCCATGTGAACATTCATATCGATATAGTAGATGTAAAAAGGGTTGATATACATTCTGTATATCCTGAAAGTCAATTGTTCCGTCATCGTTAGTCTTATCAGTGATCGGAAATAGGTGAGCTAAAATACCTAAAGTTCGAAAAAGAACAGAGACAAGTGGAGACGCCTTTTTTTTGGAAATTATCAAATAACTTCTCCCGCTCTGGGTGGAGCGGGAGGGCGTGTCAGACTCTTACTGACTAAAACCCACCCGTGTTCCTTCCGTTGCCTGTACGTTGCCAGGGGCCACGGTATCCCTTTCGGACTTTCCCGCAACCCCGGCAGGCATCGGTCCTATCGGACCTTCACTTGCTGACATCTCTTTGAGTTGCGCGTGGAACACAAGCGCCGTCGACCCGGGCCTGGTCCTTATCGGACGGCGAGCTACCCATTGCTCACCGTCCGCAAGCCCGCGCCTACGGTGGCCGGTAATCGGCCTGCGATTCCCGACGCCCAGGGCGTCTCCTGCGGTGGCTAGGGGCGTAAGGGCGCGAGATTTGCCTCTCCCTCACGCGTTCTGCCTCCTCCTTCGCGAGCATTACTGCTTCGCAGAAGGAGGTGACGGCCCCCCATGCCCTCTCGCTCCGTACCATGGCCTGGACCAGGGCCGGACGCGAGAGATCTCCGCCACCGATCGCCTCCACGAGGACACGGCGATGCTCTGCCCAAGCCAGGCAGATCTTCACCGTGTCCTCCGGGCGATCCACGCAATGATGACACCCGGGCGTTTCCTCCCGCCTGATACGAAACAGGAACCTCCCGAAAAACAACCATGTCCGGTGAGGACCTGCGTCAGGCGGCCTCTCTAGCCACTCCTCAAAGAGGGGACTTATCGCCGCAATAGTGGCGTGCCCAAAGTGGAGACGCCTTACGAAAAAATATTTTTTCGAGACTAATGTCCCGGGTTTCGGAACATTACTTACGTACAACTAAAATTAATAAAGTAAAACAACTATCGAATTTATTTCCTGTTTCTGTTTTTAAAAAAAGAGTATGCACGATTTTTATTATTTCATAAAATAAAAAATATCAAATAATAGCGCCGATTCTCTTGTCACAAATGCCTCTAAACTAGACTAAAAATCACCAAAATTTAGTATATTCCTGTCAAACGACGATTTCCCATTCTGAAATAGACTAGTGACAAAACTTAACTAAAAAAAAAAAATATTTTAGTTTGACAGAACTATGATAGCACTGAATTATTAATTTAGTGAAAATGTCAATTTTGCTATTCTGAATTTGACGTTTTTCACCAAAATTTTTTTTTGTCTAATTAAATCTGACTATTTTTAATCGCGGTTTAAAAAGGTGGTATAAAATAAGTTGTCATGAACTAAAATTCACACCAATACCTCGACTTCAGGTGCAAAAGCAGTACTGTATCTTATTTTTCATTTCTTTTGCTTATATCTCGAAAATGGTGTCCTATCGCAAAAATAATGAACATTTCGACACCCTTTATAAAACGCATAAAACCCCTAAAACTCAACATGTAGGTAATAATTTTTCATATTTTCCATACAAAAAGTGAACAATTCTATATAAAACACGTCGAGCGTGCCCCAAATGCGCGCCCCCGGCTCTAAAAAAAGGGGTAGGGCAAACAAGTACCACGTGGATTCGCGATTGTCAAATTCGATTTTAGTTGTGTCTTTATTTTAAAATTTTTGAGATTTATTTTTTCAGAATTGCTTTGATATTCTCATAGCCAAAAGTAAGGAATTTTATTTATTTTATTATTTATGTACACAGAAAAATAGATACAGATAAGACGAGATTTTAGTGATAGTTTAATTCGGTGTACTAGAGAATCGGCACCAATATCATATCAAATATCTTCGTTTGAACGATGTAATAAGCGCGGAAGCTAATGTTAATTACATACCAGCTTTAATAATTAATTAACTAACAAGGTAAAGGGAAAAAAGAAACAATTTTATAGCTTTTCATACCATTTATTCATTTTGTACAATTATTGGAACTAAACGTAAACAGAAATCAATCAATAATTAAGAAAGTCACCAATCTTAACACTCAGTCAGAATATTATTTCCGTTGATGTTGAAAGTTGTCCCTTAATCTGAATCGGTACAGTATTCGCCAGGAACGGAGTTTTCTTTATCATCGCAAGATTTTCACGACGACGCTTGAAATGCGGAACACCCCTCTACCCCTTAACCCTTTTTTCATTGTTTACCAGTAACAAACAAAACAGAAAGAGACAGCAAGTTTTGGCTATTCTGAGAAACAAAAGATGAGGCGGACACAGTTTTGTACCTGATTTAATAACAATAGAAAACGTATCTACTGGTTTTTTGAGAACATTCTCCTTGTTTTTGAAGTCGGTTAAAAAGGAAAATTAAATCAATAGTTTACTCTATTAATAACATTAATATTAAATGTACTTAGTGATGTCCAGAAACTCCGACATTAGTCCCAAAAATTATTTTAGTCATAAGGAAGTCTCCACTGGTTTTGTCTCTGTTCTTTGAACTTTAGGTACCTACATTAAGCTCATCTATTTCCGATCACTGGTCATTATACATGTGGAAGCTTGTAATTATCAAATTTTCCTACTTGTGAATGATTTTTAATTGTGTTATTTTATATTAGTGTGTAAGCTTTCTGTAAAATAAAATAAATAAATAAATATTATTACAGTACGACACATCGGCAAAATTCGTAAAACTGATTACCATCTGAACTGAGTGCGTTTTCAAAATCACCAATATTTATTACTGCTTAATGTGAACATTTTCTTTACGCAAACGTAATAACTTGTGAAGTCATATACCAAATACATTCGTAAAATTGAAATGAATTAATGCAAATTTTCAAATTTATGCTTCATCTAAGTAGTGTACTAGTGTCATATTGCGCACAAATTTTAATTTCGTTTCATGTATTTACTACTGTTTTTTTATTTAACTTTAACTAGCTGTTGCCCGCGACTTCGTCTCCGTTTAGTTTGCATTTCACAATTTTTTATACAAATATCCAGGATGAAAAGTAGCATAAGGCTCAGGTTTAACAATTGGTCCAGTGGTTTAGGCATGAAACGGTTACAGACACACCGAGTTACTTTCGTATTTCGTCAGTGAAGTTCTAACAGTACGGAAGTCAAAAATGGCTACTTTACAGGATAGTGAAAAAACTATAATTATGAAATGAATGTAACTTACGCTTAAGGCCATATTGTGTTTAATTATTAATACAAAATGAACTTTGTGATGATTTGAACTCATGAAAATCCCAATAATCTTTTCCATTGAAGTAATTTGGTGACTTTCGCAGTGTTGCCAGTAGTAAGTAGCCATTTTTGACTTCCGTACTGTTAGAACTTCACTGACGATTTGTAATATTAGTATGGATTATTGTTATAAATTATAATAGATAGTCTGTTTACTCCATATGTAAATCTGGAAGCCGACTCAAATATAGTTGGGAAAAAGCTAGGCAGACAATGGACAATTTAAAACATTGATCCATGCAAAGAAATCACTAAATAATCATTATGTGGAGATTTAACTTCACTAATTTTTACTCAATAAAACTAAGTTTATGGACTAACTAAAAGGGAGTTATAAATAAACCTAAATTATGTTTACTCCAATTTCTTCTTGCACTGTTTTAAAACAAAATAGCATCTCAACTAACCTGAAGTGGTTATCTGATGACCAACATCATAGCAATTTTTATTTCTAATAAGTAGTACTTAAGTAAAGAAAATTATCAGTCTAAAAATTTAATGGCTTTGCTGTTTGGCCTGGTAGTATTTTTATTTATTTCTGGGTTTCGACACCACCCCCTAAAAGTTTATTGACTCTCACTTGCTATGAATGAATCGGCCATAGTTTAGAAGTTTTAGGTACAACCCCGGACAATGGTGGTCGACCAATTTTCACCATTATGCTCTTAGAAATAAGGTTATAAAGTTGTCCACCTGGTGTCCGGATGGTACGTTAAGATTTAGACTACCAATAGTTGGTACGTAGTAGATATGTAGTACTAATGTTAGTATAATTTATAACATTCTTTACTTGGGGATATGATGATTCCCAATATGATGACGGTTCTGGTGAAAAATCGTGACACGTGCCGTGATTGTACGCAGGCCTATGCCGCATTTACCATACTCGACCACGAGTGTCGAGTACCTATTGACTATAATGCTTTGCATACGAGACTTCCATTCTAATTAGCTTTGTATGGGTTTATGCGGTCGGTACGTACTTATGACACAACCTTCGTATATGTAATGCCATCACGTTAATAATTTAATATAATAAATGCAGAAATACTTACATCTTACGATTAACGATACGTATTGCGGGCGCAAGTCACCTTTTCGTTCGGTTCCGTTCGTTTCGGAAGAATAATAAGGTGCAATAAAAAGTGCAAAACATTTATTCCTTGACTGTTCATTTGTACAATGACAGCTTATGACAGTAATCATCAAAGGGTCGTGCTGGTGACGCTGGTGTATTCATAGTCTTATCAACCTAAGTATTTAGTTTGTGAAGAATGGTTGAACCATTATGTACGTCTATACCACCCGGTCGTTGCCTCAATGACTCATTGATGCACGCGTTGAGTAGCTCTCGTGTTGAATACAACCATTGCGAACGAATTCAGGTATGAATTTCGATACCTTCTTTTTTATTTGTCCTGTGTTCTAATCTTTGTGCAGCCAAGTCAGAGGCCCATGGGCGGCTTTAAAACTGACACCAGGTTAGTCACTAACCACACGAAAAGAAGAAGACTTACATTCATTATTCAGCATTCCTGTTATGAATCGAGTCTGATTCATATTTTTTTTCATTAATATGCTACGTACTACCTATGCTTCTTGTTATTATGCCTAAAGCAAAAGATTTTGTGAGTCAGCAAAGCGTTGAGTTACCATCGATTGGGACCTATATTTTTTATTACATTTGTACAGGTAACCCAATCACTGTTAATCTCATATGGATCACGCACGCTTTTCTCAACACTGACATAGGTACCTATGTCAGTGTTGAGAAAAGCGTGCGTGAGTCGGGATTTTTTACACTACTACGGTGAAGACTGTTACAAAGTTTTATACTTATATTACAGGGTCAAATCATAAAAATCCCGACTACTACGGTAAAAACTGTCAGAGTTTTTTAGAGGGTGCAAGTAATAAAAAATCCCGATTGTCTACCACGGTCTTCTTCTTGTCGTGTCGACGGCGACAGTAATTTGGTTGAATAATTCCCGCCTACTATGGTGAAGACTGCCACAAAGTTAGTCCTGAAGGGCAAATACATCCATACTAATATTATAAACGCGAAAGTAACTCAGTTTGTCTGTCTGTCTTTCCTCTTCACGCCTTAACGGCTGAACGGATTTGGATGAGATTTGGCACAGGTAGATCAAGACCATGGCCTGGGTTAGGACATAGGATATTGGTATAATTACCGACCTCCACTCGGTCGACGCCGCGGACAAAAGCTAGTAGTCCAATAAATTGGTCCTGAATTGTTAAGAAAGTAATAAGAATACAAATAATATTATGTCGAATAAAAAAATAAAAATACTGTCCCACCAAAACCCTGAAGTGATTCCACAATGTTCCTTCTTGCCATTTCTGTAATATTAAATTGTCTTTATGGTACAACGATGATAAACGACCTACCTACTATACCATAATATCACACTGTTGAAACCGAATTCGCATTTTTATTTGCGCAATGGTTTGTAATCATGAGTTGTCGCTCTATCTATGACAGTATTTATATTGTGACTGTCACGCTATTATTTTGGTTTCGCTTCACAATTGTGGCAATTGATATCGTAACTGTGCTGATGGATGAATGGCCTCGTTGCACTTATATCATTTTGTCAAATGAAACACAATGTTCAAATGGCTCTTTTGTTTCAGATAGCATGACGTAGATTATTCTAGCCAGCTTGCTGTCCAGCCAATCGTCTAACGAGTGCATTGTATCTAAGTAAGTTTCACCTGTTTCATTATGTGGTCTCCGCCACATATTACTTATACTGCATTCTGTAGATAGAAAGCGTTAACCAGCTATGTTAAATACCATTGCGTTCGTCAGTAGGTCACAGCTATGGTCGACGTCCTGAATTTTTAAGTATTCCATTAAGGCGTTGCTTGCGCCTCCGTCTCAGTTTGTGTGCGCTTTTCTCTCGCTGATTGCGTCTTTATACGTTCTACTGGCAGTTTTCAACACAAGGGCCGCTATATCAGCGCAGTAAATGCGCCGTTGCGCCCACCCCGGAGCCTTGCTGTCTCGCTTCAAATATTTGAACCGTGTTGTGCTAGCGCAACTAAACTCCTTGCTCATACATCGCAGTGTTTAGAATTAATTTAAGTACTTTAAGTACCTTAAGTACGTAATGTAACACTGATATGATGTTATACCTCAACTTTGTTTGACCCCTAAACGTAAAAGGTTTCATTGATTTGAAAATATGCAAATTGTATTAGTTTCACTCTCCAAATTTACGAGTATCCGCTAATTCCGAAACTGACTAATAGACCCTTCATAACTTACTGAGATCTACACGTGTAAACAAAGTAAGTAATGCATACATTTGCTCCAGTTGGTGAATATATTTAGATTCCGTTTGTTTACAACTTCCATTGCATCCGGTCCGAAATTTATATATTTCTTCTTTCTCGAAAGCCAGATAAAATTAGTTAGTATCACACAGAAATAATCAGAAGAATACCTTCATTTTCAAGTCATAGCGTAGGACTTATTCCAGGTATATACTTAGAATAAGTCCTACGCTAATGCTAAGGGTACTACCGGTTAGGTTATGATGTGTGGTAGCAAACATAGCGATACTGCCCATCTATTAGATCTAATGTTGGTCAGCAATGAAGTAGCCAGTTTTCTAAGCTCGGTTCAAACTTTCACGTCTACTTCTCGCAATAAATGCCATTTAACTACTCGGAACCAGTTTTTTTTCACCGTGCGCCATCGAGGCTTTCGTTTTGTTCTTTCGGATCATGTTGCATTTTGTGCTGCAGAGGTTACGCTCTGACTGACGTGTGACGCCGGTGTCGCCGGAAAGTGACCGACGGACTACGGTCGACTTAATGCGGATGTTTGGATGCCCTGCACCCATTTGCGGTTACAATTTCGCGACCGACGGACGTACATGATATGCAGGAACTTTATTTGTAAGATGAGTTAACCATGCGAATAGACAAGCCAATTAAAACCTATCGTCACTCATTTAGACTTATATGTATGTATAGTTATAGACTCTTAAAGGTGCTATAATGTATGAGGCACGTTTGAATTGAAAATATGCGTCTCATTGTCTTGCAAGTTAGTTAATTACATATTGGTGCGTCGTGTGGGAGGAACAATGACCTTAGGGCGCTCGAACAAGGGGGGCGGCTCCGCACTAGGATTGGCGCAGCACCGCGTCAGCAGCAGAGCCGATTGCTTCTAATTTAATTAGGTTGCAAGTGGAACGCGCCTGGCTCACGCAGGCTGACCGCTCGTAACACACTCTCAATGAACCTCTGCCTTACATAACAAATAATTGATTCGTTAGACTCGTAGAAATAGAAAACGAATGAATGTTTTCTATTTGGACATGAAAATTAAGAAATTTATTTTTCTAACAACTGTTTCCAGCGTTAAAATATTTACAATTTTCTTAGGCATCAACCACTAGTGTTAATTTTCCGTAAATCAGCTTATAGTGAACAGAATAAAGTAACACCGTAAGGAAACCGGCATGCCTGAGAGATATTTTTCGACAGCATGTGAAGCCAAGTCAGAGACACATTAGCGGCATAAAAACTCTGACACCAGCTATACAGATTTTCGTAAACGATTACGGCAAATTTATTTTATTTTGACAGTTCAAAAATATTCATTGCGTTATTTACGTTCTTGAGCAGATTTTTTTTTCGAACTTATGAAGCAACGGATTAGCAATTTGTTTCAAAACGATTCAAATTCTGATTGATCGTGTATTACGTAATTAAAAAAAAAAAAAAAAAAATAGTGTACAGGTTAGTCAATACACGAGAAGTACTTATAGTACCTAATTGTTGTATAAGATCCTCTTGAATGCTACAAGTATTTTTACATACAAGTGAAAATACTACATTACTGATAATTGTATTTGACCTTTCATGCCGGGAGCCTGAGAATGCCCATTCGGAATAAAAATGTAAATGTTTCATTTATTTGATGATTGTGGACGGTATCGTATCGATCCTCGAGTTTTATCGGAGCAGTTCTTAATTTAACACACATTTCAACATTTTACTACTGTAACAATCGTTATATTATGTCAGTGCAGCTGTACTGCATAAGAGATGGGTTAATGTTACAAATACCCAAATTATACGTACATTTAACACTGAATTGGTACTATTGACTTGCAAAACTGATTTAGTAAACAATGGCTTGTAATGGCATCTCGCTTTGTCTGAACATCAATGGCGCAACTGTAGTATTGTTAGAAAATATCTTTTAAATCGGTTTACCTTTTCGACTGTTATGAAATCATAATTAGATACCTGCAACTGGTTGAGTTCAGATATTTGAAAAAATAATTTCGTCGTTCGTTGTACTTACAGTAGCTAGAGCGATGGCTATAAAATTCGGGCTGCATGACATTTTTCGTGTCAGGTTCGCTATTGCCGGAACCTGCGTGAGGTGAATCGGTTCCCTTTGCAAAGCACACTCGGTGCCAGGCTCCACCGACCCCATATACGTACCGGTGGTCGATAAAGCTAGATATATATGTCAACTGGCTTGGTATACCGGAACAGACATTCTGCGAATAACTAGTTACGGTGACGTTTCACTAAACATCCATATCTTACAATCGCATGCTCGTCGATCCCGTTTTCGTTGAGAGTGAACGCGTCGTCCGGTCACGGTCATTTGTTGGAGCGCGAATACCGATGAAGTCCGTGGCGTCACACTTTTCTTTCTCCTCGTCGATGGCTGGCGGGAACGTGGCAACCGAGACTGGTTGCATGCCAGCATTGCTGACGAGTCCTCTCTCTCGCACTCTCCGTAGTATTGCCCTACTATCACTTCGCCAATGACACCAAACACTTCGTTATTTGATACTTCCTTCTCCAATATTTTTGTGATTTCTTTTACTGACTACTTATTCTCAATTACTTCGATTAGTTACATAAAGCTTCACTTGCTTTCTTTGCCAAGTATGTTTCTATTTACGGTGAACAATTTCAAAGATTTTGGAAAAGAGCAAGTTTGAATAAATCATGTTTTGGGTATGGATTTGTCTGCGACTTCGCGCGGATTTTTTGTTGATTGCCGTATAGATCCGTACTACTAAATACAAAATCTTTTCTTAGCTCTACAGTCTACAACCTCTAAGAAACTTTCCACTTCCATGTTTTTATTTCCAGTGTACAACTGCGGGATGAAAAGGTTAAGCACCCGTAGGAAAATAAATACTTGCACAGTGTATGGGACATTACATGTGCCCACTACGTGGGAAAGTGTACCGAATTTATAGTATTTTTGGGCTGTCGACTGTGTGTACATATATTATACGCAGCACCTTTTTGTACTGAAGTAATAAATATATACGATATAATAAGTACGATAACTCATATAGTTGTAACTCGACTCTAGAATTAAGTCACGTCGCGTTATTATGGAATGTTCGTGTGTGGAGCAGGTGTACGTACGCTCAGCGTAGCGTCTGTCAATGCCCAATGTTATTGCACAAGAGCTTTAACCTCACGAACTCTATAAATATTCCTTGGTGAACATTTTCTGGCAGCCAATTAAGTACATATCGTATTTTAGGTTTTTAACTGTTTACATGGTGATTTAAACGACAGTTTGTTAAAGTTATATTATAATAAGTAGCCCTTGGTTAGAAGGTCTTCGGGGTACAGCTTAGTGACTACTCGCCGGTACTTGACGAGTCTCGCGTGCCTTCTATGTGAGTCATACTAATGCCTTAGCTTGGTGCTTTCGCATTCCGTATATTAAATACAATAACATGCAGCTAGTATTTTTCATTTTATGTGATTAACTGATTATTAAATGAAGTATCTAACCTAGTTTTAATTTAAAGTTTACCAAATTTAAGATATAGATTTTAGTGAGCATTTTAATATAATATAATGTTAATTTTATATGACACTATTGTTCAGGGTCAGAGCATTAATAGATCGTTTCTCAAATTGCTTTAATGAATCATACATAATACTGTATGAAGTTTTATTCAGTTGTTTCTTAGTCACAAAAGGGTTTTTCCAATCACGGCGCGAATACAGATACCTATACAAAAAAAAAAAACTACCAAAAATTGTCCGAAACCATCCACTTCCACATTTTAAAAGAACTTAGTATAGGCACCAAACTAGCGGCTTGACATCAGTCACTCTTCGTTGATCTAAAAACTCGTTGTCCATTTGCAACGAGGGCAGCGATGATACAAAAGCCGGTTTTGAAATGTTTTGCCGTGCTCAAGATAAGGAGCGAGAAGTGACGTCTCTGGGCAAACCGAAGCGAGCAAATGCGACTATGTGAATTGTGAAGATGAACTTAAATCGCCGTCAATTAGTATTGTTGCGTGACAGGCTAACAGTACTGTCGCATTACATAACAGACATGAGAGCATTCACATAAGCGGGCCAAGTTCTCAGGCCTGCTCACACAACGTCGCGATCATCAGCGAGTCGCAGACACTCGAGTTTCACGATTCCCGTAATCGGAGTTACTCTGTGCACGCAATTACGCCGATAGCGCATCCTCATTTTGTCAAAATGCTGTCTTTACCGCTAGAGAAAACATGCATCATAAGAAAAATGCTGATTGTTACGGACTTTATTTTAGATAGCGATGCTGATGAGGCTTGAGAGAATTGTTAGGTAATGATTTAAACGCTTAATGAAACAGAAAGTGTTAATGCGTATCCAAAATCCGAGTACCTGACAAATTACATGATCGATGATTTTTTTGTTGTTTTTTGGTCTTTATCATAACCATTTAGTCCATTAAGTTTTTCTTGCTATTGAATAACCGGAGAATATCTTATAAATAATCAAAAATAATACCAAAATACTTGATCACATTTAGTGCTGGCAAGTACACAACGGTGCTCAACAAATACGTGTTGTCGCGTCGCGGATAGGTCCACTTGTTCCGCCCCTATGCACTTGCCGCGGGGGTCGATATGCCCATGGTTTTTGCACCCGCTTTATTATTTTAACTCCACGCGTTCCCACGCTGCACTTAAACAGTATTAACCTGTTCAATGAAAACTAGAATGTTTATGTTTATCTACTCATAAATTACGCTGGTGTGCTGCTTCTTGTAGATTCTCATACTGCATTGTTAGGTGTTTGTAACTTCCTGGAATGAATGTTTATGATTATTTACGGGTTTTGTTTAAAGTGCAAAAATATTTTGATAGGTATTAAGCAAAATTTCTAAACATCCATGCGCTGAAACCATGGGCGCTGGCAAGTTTATTTTCAGGGTGGTGCATCTTCAGCTCCAGGAAGCAAGCTCGATCATTTTTGCAGTTCACCTCGGATACGTTAGGTTATAGTTTGTCCATTCATACAGGGAGTAATATAACTTTGTCGACTTATGCAGAATAGCTTAACAAATAAGAGATTCAGAATAGCTTAACAAATAAGAGATTCAGAATTGTTTAACAAATAAGAGAACGAGCGTTGCGAGCTCGATAATTTTTGCATCTCGCCTTGAATGGGATAGGTTATATTTTGTCTATTCATACAGAAAGAGGACTAACTGTGTGTTACTGCGATTTATACAAAGAAGCTTAAGAATTAAGATAGAGTAGGATGCAATGAGCGAGCGAAGCAAGCTCGATAGTGTTAACACCCTGCCTAGGGCCGATTAGATTATCGGAAATAGGAGTTTTGTACTTTGTCGACTAATGTACAGAAGCTTTAGAATTGAGAGATTCAAACATTTTAGGTTCTCGCCTCGAATAGGTTAAGTTTTCTATTATTGTGTTAAGGCTCGTGCAGACGCGACATTGGTAATTGGTCTACCGTGAAGTTTTCTTAGAAATTGTTTTATTAGAGTTGCGTCGCGCCTGTTAGCGGAGTTTTCGGATATTTATTTAGTTCTGAATGTTTTTACACCTATATTTTATTTTGAAGCCATGGAGGAGCAAATGCAACCTCTTGCACTCTGATTCCGGCGCCCATGGCTGAAACTGTAACTACTATGGAACTATTTTATTTATTTCTACAAATATTTGTTTAACGTTGATACAATCGAACCATGTCAATAACCCTTGTACTATGTCTATGACGGCCAATTCGGCAGATCACCTCCTGGTGAGCCGCAGGAAGAGGCAAGGTCGGCGTCCAAGCGTGAAGTTCCGGCACCATAGACGACTACTTACTAAGCTGACAAAGTAACAAACACTATTGGAAATATTCGAGGTTTCGTTTCGCACGACCGACGTCTAAACTTGGAAGTTTCTTTGCATGCGCACAAATGTATATTTTGGTCGTGGAGCTAGGTTATAAATACTTGGAAAGTATTACGTTGCCTAAGTAGTAACAGTTGTCGATGCGTGTTTATTTTTTTTAAAGTCAACGATCTGTTTTGAATGGCTTGCAGTTCCTCGCTCTGGCCAAGTGCAGTACTTACCTCGTACCGTACGCTGCATTCAGCCAAAGCGGAAGCGAGCCGAACCATAACAAGTAACAACGTTGACGGCTGTTTCGGTTTCTGACAGTTAACACTAATAAACTGGTTCAGATGAAAACTGAGATGAAATAGGAACATGTTTCTGTGTAATTCTAAACTTAAGCCAACACCGGTTATGTTGTTAGTTACTGTAATTGTAGGGCTGCCCAGAATATATTTTGAAAAACAAGCATAGTATTTAAGTAGGTGCCGAAGTGTATCGAGAAACAAGTTTTTTTGTTTTTTTTTACCTATTATTGACTACTTCCTTTTTGTTTGTTCTTGTCTAATAAAAGAAAATCTGTCTGGTTTTTTCATGGCAGTGTAGGGTCAAGTATCAGCGGCTTATGCAGGCGTAACTATCGCTCATTGCATAAATGATTCTGCATATTATATAACCAACCCTAACATTTACATACTTCTTGCTACTAAAACAGCATTTTAGAAATTGGCAGCCCTAATTTATTATTTTGAAGAATAATGTAAGTAAGCCGAGTTTATCAGTTTTAGCTAAGTTTATCAGTTATTTTTTTTTAATGAGGCCTAAAATAATATCAAATAACTTTTTGTCACTCATTCTAATTCAATACCTTTTTATCCGAATGCGCGATAGCAAAGACAAGGTTATGTTTTATTGGACTTTAGGTAGATTGGTTTACATTAACACAGGTGCAGCAGAGCTCTGCCAAAGTATGCAATGGTAGCTTGCACAAATGGTCAAAATGGGATTGATACAAAGAAAAAAAAAATGGTTGTTTGTTAAAAGTCACACGTTTGCTTACTTACCTTTATAGGAGAGAGAAAATTTACGGGTATTGGTGGTCGTTTCATGACCGCCGGGGCCATGTGTTTACGATATAAATACCTACAGTGATGTGAGCGTGTACCGGCACATGATGAATGCCAGTAACCGCCCACATCGACTAAATTTTTCATCGAAACTAAATAATAACAAATGCATTTTTAGACTTTGGCTAGACGCAGAAGCAATTAAAAGTCTTCGCCAATTAATGCGATATCTTTTCGTAATAGAAAGTTACTTGACAACCTTAGCCGCTTGACCTAGAAACATGATCACCATTGAATGGTTACCATAGTCACTGTATTTGTTTGATTCAATACTAATGTTTACTATACATAAACGAAATGCGTTACTGAATAACTGAACCAGTCGGCTCGCATTGTGTACGTAAGATTGTTACATCAATCAAAACAGCGGGAAGAGTATGACGCTTGATCGGAACTGCTCTTACCTGAATCATTGTGGTTTTCAGAAAGCGTAGCGTTTTTCGCGGTTGTATTTGGGTCTTACACGAGTGTTCTATATCTCTAAAGGTGCCATATTTATTTGACAAATTATCGCTATTGGAACATTGATAACGACGCCTTGTTTAGGTGCGGCTAATTGTTGACATTCCTTTTTGTGGTGATGTAATAAACCAATCAGCAAAAGGTTTGACGTGTTTTAATAAATAAATTCAAAATAATATTTGTTAGACATGATTTTAGCTCAAATTCAGACTGTAATTAAGATAAGGGGTTTAATGTAGGTAACCTAATAATTAAATCGTTTCTGTGGTCAGTGATAAACTTTGAGTAATTAAAAATTACGATGACATAGGTCGCATAATGAGAGCGTGATAGTAGTTCACTTGATTGTTTGTGTCATGCTAATTAATTTTGTGCTGTTACAGTGAGAATTATTGTATTCAATAAAATAATGTATTTTATTGCAAGTCGCACACCTAATGATTTATCATGACTGACAGGACATTTGTTGTAACTTTATAATTTCATACAAAGTTCTGATTAAATTAAGTGACTTCTGATAGACTTCTTTATCGATCTACGTACAGCCAGGGAAACAAATTGTTGTACTGGCTGTAACCGAAATTGTCCCCATTTTAAAATCACAACTGTAATTCTTCAGCCGTATGAAATTCAAACTAGGTACTCAACAATGCAATTTCCGGACTGGGGCCTTATTATGAAGTATTAATGCCATCATTATTCCACTGCGAAAAAAGGATGGTGCTAGCGGCCTCGTATAGCTCCGTCTCTCACTCACACTGGAATAATGGTGGCATTAATACGTCATAATACGGCCTCTGTACATAGTTGTTGCAAATCATTTTATCCCTCATCAGAGGCACGGTATTTTTTTGTTGTAAAACTCTAATGTTTATCTCTAACGTTCCAGGCTGACTGATGCGGTGACACAATGGACGCGGCGGACAAGCGAATGCTGGAGCGAGAGGCGCTCCGCAACATGATCCAGCAGTGGAACGCCAATCGCCTTGATCTGTTCGCGCTCAGTGAACCCAATGAGGTAACGTTACATTATACACCTTATCACCTATGAATAAGGACTCTATTGCCTTTTATTTAGGTCGCTAACCTTACGACTTATTAATTTAACGACTACTTTTAACATTAACATCAATATTAATAATCAACAATGATACCTATTTTTATTTCTGCTCGTAGCCTTGTTTTTACATTAGTCATGATGGCTGAACTAGTCTCTCTCATGAGTATAGGTATCTATAGGATTGCACATAAAGAAGAATACCTAAATACATCACCTTTCGAATGATCAGCGATGTACTGATGTCCCTACTCGCTTATCAAAGTCAAATGAACCTAATCTTTAGTGTGCTAAGGTTTGATATGATTTGGTCCCAAGAATAATAAGAACTATCTTTGATAATAAATACTACGGTCAATAAACACGTGGAATTGTAAAATACATATAATTATGTAAAACGACTTTGATATACGAAGTGTCACGGACAGGATAGGATTAGGGTTGACAAGTTTGCTGCCCAATAGCTCGCCACATGCTGCCCTGCGGGTTTCTGTATCTCTCTTGGTCTGTTGCTCATCCTAGACCTGTTCCGGCAAAGTAAACTCTACCGGCACAGACCTAGAGTTCCGAGCCCGCAAACCCCACCACGACGTCAACGTAGAGATACGGCGGTGATAGACATAATTATAGTAGGTACAAGAAATTGGGATCTATTAGTTCAACCAGGTTTCAGACTGGCTAAAGTAGACTCATCTTTCATGGGGTACTGTTTAAAATGTTACAATAAAATTCCTCCCCACATACTTCAACTGAATGAGACGAAATTCAAATCTTGTATAAAACGCACACTATGTAGGCAGGCATATTATAAGTTGGGGGATTACATAATTGATAAAAATGCTTGGCTCATTGCTGGTCCTGCTCCACAACCACAACTAATTGAATAAAAAAAAATTTTAAACCTGTTGGAGCTGCTGAAGATTGTAAGACCATCTTTATATTGTATAAACTCAATCTCCTTTGTATTATATAATTTCATAGCACAGGTGTGAGTACTATGTACTAAAGAGCTACCATTTACCGGGAAATATGTCTTTCATTGACCGTCAGTAGGGACTGGTCATCTCTTAGCTGCCATGGCTTATTTTAATTTTTGAATTGTTCTTTGTTTTTTATATTTTTATTACGGACGCTTTTAACGTGCACGTCTTTCTACATTGTTCTCACATGTATAATTTCAACATTAATGATGTAAGATGTAACCAATATTTTGTAACAATTTTTTGATTTAAAAGAGTCCGTGGAGTTTCTTGCCCGTTCTTCTCCATAGTGTACCTATTACGCTTTGGAATGGGCAACTAGCTTCATATTTCTGACTGACCGACTTCTGGACAATTCAAAAGTGCCTTTAAATGGTTTTATTGAAATAAATGCTTTGAGTTTGAGTTTATTATTATTATAATTATTTATTTAATCATTAAAATTAACTATAGGCATATTTTTTTTTGACAGAAAGAAGGAATCGTTTGACAAACGATTCCTTTTTTCTGTCTGTTTATTTCCTGCTATTGAAAATAGCCTTTCTAAGCCCACTGTGAAAGGTTTAATCGAGAAATATTTTCGCAATATCACGCAACGCAGTATCTATATGGGATTTCTAAGAAGTCACTAATTACGAATGTCATAAAAGTTATTAGGCGACTACGAATATTCGGTAATTTGATGGTATTCGGCGAATACGGATATTCGTATTAGTTGCATCACTACAAAATGCCATTAATTCAGCTTTTATGTTAAGAATAGTGACCCTGTTGCACTCATTTCACCATTTTGTATTCATCACTGAAAATATGCAATCGGTAAAAGCTGAAGTGGCTGGACTGGCTGGTATAGAAAGAGAAAATTATAAAATGTTTTGAATATCGGAATCATTAAGTAACACTTGTTACCATTTTTTAGCAGTAGACTGAGCAAGTTTTTGGTCAATATCCAGAATTCTATGCGAACAATAATGCTATTTAATTTTTCATCGAAAATATAGTAGTTTTGCCTACTATATTTATTTTTAAGAAATATAGTATTTATGCTTCTAATATAGCAGGATACTCCACCACAATTGATCCACTACAATTTGTTTGTTTTTCAATTTGAAGTGTCACTTCTTACTAATATAGTTGTAAGTCTTACTAATCATTTTTGAGTCATATGATATTTGAATAAAGATAATTCTATTCTATTCTATTTTAAAGTAGGTTTGACCGGCATCCCTATATAGGATATTACCTACGTAAGTAATCGTATTTGTGACGTCATTCAATACACAATTGATCCTTTCTAATCCCGGAAGGAATCCTACTTACCGACATCACGGAAAAGCAATAATAGATTAATAGGCCTTTACACTTCACACATTCACAGCTTTAGCACAGGTCATTTACTTTTACTTACAGATTAAAAATAAAATAGTAAACATTTTTCTTCAGTATTTCGAATCATGACTACTCTGCATATCTGAATTTCTTTCAACCTAGATTTCTTGGCCGACTGCCAGGTCTCGAATTGTTAAAAGGGTAAAAACTGTTAAAAGTACATGATTAATTACTGCATAGGTAAGAAATTGTTTAGACTGGTGTCTGGAAACCTCGAGAACATTGGATTATTTCGGTATAGTGTTATCAGAGTGTACAGTGGTTAGCATCTCTACCTGTAAACTAATTTAATCCTTTAGTCCCCTCTAATCTGGCTAACCAGATTAGAATTACAGAACAAAGTTAACACAACAAAGGTAAAATTGCCTTTGTTTGTAACTTTGTAAAGCGTGTGTCATGCAAATATTATGTTTTATTTTGCGAAGATAAAACGGGCGCTGTGTAACTTTTATTTTATCGTTCAAAGAACCGAATGAGATAATTTAGTTTCCATTTAATTATTTTTATTAATTGAATTTATACTGTGGAATTAATCGCGGGTTCAATTCCCTCAAAGTATAAATATTTGTTTAACCCACAGATAGTTGTTCCGACTTCCGGGACTAAGTGTTTGTGCATGTGATGTGTTACTAACTAAATGCTTACGGTACAGGAGAAATTCTCTGCTGTGAGACAAAATATATCTAATTTTCTGTAATTTTTCTTTTCAGAATCTGGAGTTCCACGGTGTGATGCGGTTCTATTTCCAAGACTCAGGTCAGAAGATAGCAACGAAATGTATTCGTGTCGCCTCCGACGCCACTGTGAGCGATGTCATAGGTGAGACCTGACTGCCTATTAAGTTGTACCTAATGTGTCTTTACGTCGTAAAGACGATTTCACTCAACGCTACTAAGGAAACTCTCGTGACTAAGTTACCGGTGGAGTTTTCTTTGAAGTGCGTACCTAAGCTACATTTTTCTCTCACGTTTTTTTTTGCTGAGGACTTTTTGACTGTCTTAACTTTTTTTAATTTTGAAAGCCCGAAGATTTCTCATTGATCAAACTACAATTCTGTTGTTTACAAGATATTATCTAAACTACAGGGATAGTAAAAAAATATTGGCATTGAAAGTTTTACATTAATCTGTTTAATAGATACAAGGCCCCATTAAAATAGATGGACAAATTTTAACACAGCGTTCAGTTAACCAAAAATAAAAAAAAAAAACACTGATTAAAGTGATTTTATTTTGACCTTAAATAATAAATGGCATTGGGTAACCAACATTTTTAATGTATTTTCGTTACATGATTTATTTTTCTTGTGAGTATCTAATGCGTTTTTCTTATTATTTTTTTAGCATTTTCCTTATTTTGGTGGTCTGAATGATTTCTAAAAGTTTGTCCATCTTTTTTAATGGGACCTTATATATATATCAAAAAACATTATCCTTTTGGTCTTCTACGTAAGCTATATGATTAATTTCAAACGAGTCTGTACGTATTTATCTAAGAATTGTATTAAAAAAAAGAATTGCATATATTATCAGTCTCGATGGTTTCGATCTGCATTCAATCTTGCTAGAATAAATAAACAAGTAGTATAATAAGTATTGCTTACTTTGATTTCCTTTTTACTACGTTTATCTCGAGGCTATAACATATTTTATATTCTATGGAGCAATCGCATTTCTTCGTGATTTATTGTTATTTACTTGAAGAAACCTTATTTTGTTTATTAGAAAATCTATTAAAAATCATATAGTATTCGTCTGCGTGTTACAATAATAATTAGGTCCTCGTTTCCCTGCAACAGGAGGCAGTTATTATGATGGAGCGCAGCCAACTGGTCACCCACTTACATACCGACCGACAGTAGATAATTACCGAGTCTGTACAACCGCATAACGGAGTTGATAACTTGCTATTACAAAATATAAACAACTTGGGAGTATGTTAACTTACTAACCTACATCTGAGGAATGTAAGTTTCCGCACACATAATCCCGCAACTGATATAATCGACAGAGATGACTTTTTGCGGATCAATTCCGGGCTCTCCACATCACATCCTGTGGCTTTTGTAAACGACGAAGTTAGCTTAGCTTCCTAGTTGTTCTTAATGTAATCTAATTAGTTTGTTGTAAGCTTCTTCTTAGTAAAAAAAATCTAAGATAACGGCAGATAGAAATGTATGGAAGAAGTCATGTTGCGCCGACCCGAATACGACAGGTTAATGTTGACTTTCAGGCAACTATTATGGCTTTAGTAGAAAAGGAACCTGCTCTTCCTGTCTCCTGTTCTTGTCAGTGTTATCTTACTATTTTGTGTTGAAACTTTCTTTCGTGATCACTTACATTAGTTTTCTAATCACCATACCGTGGTTATCTCGTTAGTTTTGAGCCTTTCTTTCATGAACACTTAAAATTTTTATTAATCAAAATTTTATTTCAACAGAGACATTAATCGAGAAGTTCCGTCCGGACATGCGCATGTTATCCCTCGGCTCCTACTCTCTGTGGGAGACACACGGGCCGGACGACGAGCGCAAACTGGAGCCCCATGAGAAGCCCTTGCTGGTGCAGCTCAACTGGCATGCCGATGATCGGGAGGGACGGTTCCTACTCAAGTGCCTTAGCAACAACGAGGTAATGTTCACAAACGTTATTTGTTTTAATATTCAAGTGTACAAAACTCATGTTGAATAATGAATGTTGCGCCGACCCCGAACAAAATGGGATGTGGCCAGGAGAATGATGCTGATTCAAGCTTATAAAGAACAAGACTCCTCTGCGTGATGTTCTGGGTTCGATCCACGGGTCGGTGTGATTTAATTTTTCCATGATAAAGTTCTAAGTGGACGGCCACTTAGAACTTCATCATGGAAAAAAATGTAGTAGTAGTTTCAATTTGCATCTAACAATAGAATCATCCCTTTTTACGTGAGAACTATAAACACAACTGGGCAAATTTGTGTATAGTAATTTACGCTTTTCACATCTATCGACCCTTTTGGGGGTATACAGGGAATAAAAGGCTCTAGGACTGAAAGTTGGCAGAATAACAGACAGCATTTGACATGTCACAAGTTGTGTCAAATCAAAATGTGATGACAACTGCGAAAAAAACTCTCATCGAAGAGTTCTTTTTGCGTTTTTCACCAATTCGATTGGTCTGAGTCTATTAGACTAATGCATTCTAGATGTGAGTCCTGTGCACATTTAGAAAGGGATTGTGATATGCTGGTTATCATTTCTGTGTTGGATCATTATAAAGAAAGACAGAAAGAAAATACGTTTATTTGCGGTAAACATGACGCAAAAAAAGAAAACAAAATTAAAAAAAGAAATAAGTTTAGGGAAAATATGCCTCACATTCACGCAAAACGGCCATCGCTCAGCATGATGCTGCGACCCTATGCAAGACAGAGCCCCAGCGCTGGTTTTCAGCGACAGCCGGCGTTGATGATATGACGTCGACCGGTGCAGCATACCATGAAATATAATTAAGATATAAAAATAAAATAATTAATTCTACATAAATAAAAAAGTATAATATTTAAAAATGGCAACATTCCTCATTATCAGTATTTTATTAGAATGGAATGACTTTCAGCAGAACATATTTTAATAAACCTATTGTTCACACAGGTCCCATTGTCGGCTGTGAACGACAAAGGAGACCAAAACTTCAAACGAAAACTATCGAAACGAGAGAAGAAAGAGCTGAAGAAAAAAGAAAAACTGTCGAGACTCAAATCAGACACCAACGATGAAAATAGACCAGTCGCCGAAAAACTTTATACAGGTTATTTTTAACTGCCTCATTTCAAAATAATATGTTGTTCGTGTAAATTAAGTCTTAGTCTTTAGTCTTAGTGTAAATTATTTCATCACCACTGCTCCCAAAACGGTGAAGGGAAACATTGTGCGGAAAACGGCATGTCCTAGAACCAAACATTCGAAGACATGTGACATCTGCCAACCTGCTGCCAACCCGTGCTGGATTACGGACCTCTCCCTCTCAAAGAGAGGAGACATTTGTCCCTGCAGTCAACAATCAGCCTATAATGTTCCCATTATAGGCTGATTGTGCTGTTATGCTACGTTCTTCGATGCGAAAACTCGAGACATGTTTTTTTATTTCTGTCAGTTTTCGATTCGAGATCTTGAAGGCGTGAGACATTGTCACGAATCTTGTCTTGTGAATTGTTAATGCCGTATCACACTTTCTATCAATCTGAAGGGTTTTTAAGGAAATTCCTAATCCATTCCTTCAAACGTTTGAAAAATTCGTTTTCTCGACGGTGTAAATAACGCAATGAATATTGATGAATTGTCTAAATAAATGGGATCGTGAGTGTCTTATGCCACTACTAAAGTGTCTTAGACGGTACCGTACAATTAGAAATATTGACATTTAAGTTTGTACCACCCTGTATCAAAAACTTTTCTCAGTAATCTTTTACTGGAAGTCGCAGTTATGTTATGAGCGAAACAAATAAACGTAATAGTGGACTCAAGTAGTGATTCACATGTTTATGATGCATGTGGAAGTCAACTTGTTGTTTCTTTTGTCCTGCAAGGACAATACGCGAGTAACACTTAGTCATTTATATAAAGGCGAAAACCTAATTTCATGTTTGATCTATAATATGAGCTATGTAGTACTAAATTAAGCAAAGCATTTTTTAAGCTGTGGTCCCGGTTGGTTTACAAAATATACTGGTTACTGTGTTGTGTATTTGACAGGAACTAGAGATTTCAACATGTTTTGCTGTCATGTTTCGCCAGTGCAAACGCACAGTTACGGATATTTGTTTCAGGCAGACACAAGACCGTAGTTTAATATTATTATAACAAATCTTAATTCATAATTATATTATTCATTATTATCATCTCCTTATTTATTATCGAAAGCCGTTTTAACATACTATGCAAAAGGTGACTGATTTAGCATTGTAAAGGGTCCCCGGAACGATCAATTGCAATTGTAGTACCTAATATTATCAATCGCTTCAATTGCATTTGGTAGACGATTAATTTGGGCATCAATGTGTATCGTATAAAAATGGACAACTGTAATTGATCGTTTTATTATCGGGACCCTAAGATTGGCGTGTGTTATTTACATACATATGATAAAACGCATCTCGCGTATCTTTAGAGCCATGAGGAACAGGGTGTCAAGTTCACTCATCCTCTATAGAAAAGGGAGAATCCTCCGACCAGACGGGTGTCGTGTCTGGCGGGCAACTGCACTACGATTGATGACGGATCTAGTCATAATATGTCGTTCGCGCGGTAAACTCTAATTGCGCGATGCAGGATTTGTGTGACGTCAGGTCTTTGAGGCGTAGTTCGCATGTCGCGATGTAGATGCCGCCACATATCCTTTACACAAGCTAGTAGAACATTCATAAATGGAGAACCATTAATGTTATTATTTAAGTACCTATGTGATTTAATTTTAATTGAAATTGCCTTATAAATGTCGTGATGGTCTAGTAGTTGAGGCCTTGCACCGGGTTCAAATCGGGGCAAGTGAAAATGTGACTTTTTTAATTCATATGTATTATTAATTTACACTCTGAGTTTATCTTGGACATTACTGACATCGGTGAAGGAAAAATATCGTGAGGAAACCTGGACTTACAGTTAATATAAGTCTGGAATCGCCAACCCGTCTTGAACAAGCGTGCTGATCAATGCTCGCGCCTTCTGTATGAGAACAGGCCTTTGCCCTGCCCCCCTATTATTTAATCTTATAATCATGTTTAATCTTCATAATCTGACAAAGTTTTGGTATTCGTTTTAAAACCATACGTTATAAACGGAACTATTAACTACACAGAACTGCCGGAGACGTCGTTCATGCGCAGCATCAGTAACCCGGAGGCGGTGATGCGTCGCCGGCGGCAGCAGAAGCTCGGCCGCAAGCTGCAGCAGTTCAAGTCCAAGGATGGGGGACCTGACACAGGTAATAAAGTAAACTTGTGGAAAATAATTGCTGAGCAAATTCTCAGTAAATTCATATTATCATAACTTACTGTCATTCTTTGACAGGCGTAATATAATACGGCAAATTGCTAGTGTGCCAATCTGCTAAACAATTGATTTACCTGACCGACCATGACCGCGACCAGGTGAACTATAGAAACCGATACGAATCGCGCACTTGGTCGCAACGGCTAAATAGCCGTAGACCGTACATACAACATATACTAGACGGCCACGACTAGCCTGAGTCGTGGCCGTCTAGTGCGCGAGATTCCTTAAAGTATAAGCGCTCTCGCTTATGCTACAGACGAGTAATTTTTCAAGTCATACCAGATTTTAAGTTCCCACTTCACGTAGACCTTACTTAGGGCTTTATCGAAAGTAATTCAATACGTCTCGTGTAATATTATCTAAAAAGAAAAGTACGTACATTGTCAGCTTGAACTTGACATTTGAACTTGTGACGTGTCACGTGGACTATTTCTAAACATCTGCCTCGGTTAATAGCAATTGTTTGATGAGTCACCACCAGATGACACGCGACTTGGGAGTAATAGATAGCTCACGCATGTTCAATTAATTCGTGAACTTACACTTTACACTACTTCCGTTGGACTTTGTCTTTCTTGACTTTCGCAGAAATAGGCTTTTTATACGCGATCAGCACTTCTAAACCACGTTCAAATCAAAATTCCATAACAATTTTGACACTGACAGCTCTTGAACGCGGTTTAGGTATGCTGAACGCGTTCAATTTCATTGGTAACATTCGACCTTAGAATAGTTCAAAATTAAAGTTGATCGTTTGTTGTTTCACTCGTAAAGTGATCCTTAATCAAATCAGAAATGTCCATAAAGTCAAAGTCAAAGCATTTATTCAATTAAGCCATTACAAGGCACTTGTGAATGTCAAAAACAAGAAAATAAAATTGAGTCTAGGTAGCCCTTCCAAAATATAGTTATTGTTGAGTAGAAAGGTTTCCGTAACATCTACCTACACTAATATTATAAAGTTAAAAGATTTGTATTTTTGTTAGTAATGAATAAACTGAAAAACTACTGGACCGATTTAAAAAACTCTTTCACCAGTAGAATGCTATATTAACACTGGGTAACATCCTGACTCATATTATAAATGCGAAAGTGAGATTGTTTGTTTCTTTCTTTGTTACGCTTTCACGCTATAACGGCTGAACGGATTTGGATGAAATTTGGCACATGGGTAGACGATTGGGACTGACTTTTGATTGACTTTTCATCCCGATATTCCCACGGGATCAAGACTTATGCGGGTGAAACCGCGGGGTGCAACTAGTAGGCTATAATTTATAAAGATATCACGCGGGCGAAGCCGCTCGCGGAAGCTATCTATAATAATATATGGAAATAACAGAGATCACCATGGCGATCCAAGTTTGTTGTTACCAGCAGTCAAGGAGCTCGTTCAGTAGTAGTGAAGCTGTTTGTAAAGAAGCTCGCCAGGGAAAGTACTACCACCGAACTTCTTACTGCTGCTTAGCAGTGTTCGTGTTGTTGGATTTGGTGGTTCCAGACATGTCAGCTATTTTATCTCTGAAATAGCAACGAACTTGCGAAACTTGCGGTATAATAGATGACCATAAGCCATATGTGTGACTTTTCATCAGCTGGACTGTCTGGCTGTTTGTTAACCAATAAAAAAATGCAGTCTGTGCGATATCGATGTCAATTCAACCGTTGAGGAAGGTGTAATGAAACTACAACGACAATAATATTAATTTATTTCTAATAAGTGTATGTGCATTTAGGTGGTACCCTCAGGGTATACGGTTCAATACTGCGGCCCGACGTGTCATACGTCACGTTACTGCTGTCAGTGAACGACTCGGCTGCCACCGTCCTTCGGGAGACGCTCGACAAGTACGGCATGTCGTATCAAGATCCGCAGCAGTTCTGTATTGTGCAGGTAATACATAACATACATACGTAATGTCACGTATTTTTCCTATGCGGGTAGGCAAAAACTACAGAACGCCACTTCTTACGATCCTTGCATACTCCTTTTGCTTCTTTTACATCTCTTCATGCATGCATGCGAGTTGCGAGTACTACCCACCTGTCCTTAATGCAGAACATCACAATAAGGGCGTTTCCATTCAAATATGCCTCGTAAATATGTTTTATAGTAGCTTTTCATTCAGCCCTCCAAAATGACTAAACCATCTAAGCCGTCTTTTAAATTTATGTCACTACATCTTCTTTTGTTACTTAGCTCCCTTGAATTTATTTGGCACCTCCTTGATATGTGGATGTGGTACGTCATGTCATCGCCCTGTCACATTTTTCCTCTTCACCTCACTAGGAGATGACGGGTGACGTTTTCAGCGCAAGGTGCCAAATTCAACAGTAACTCGGTAACGTTACTTAGTATTTAGTTTGTTGTATTCACTACTTATGGCCCGCACCTCCTGGTAATTCCCAGGTAAACTAATCTGGTAGATTCATGTAAATTCTGTGCAATTTTTCTATTTTGTGAAAATTAGTTGCTATCCGAAAACAGGGAAACAGGCCCTTAGAGATTAACATTGGTATTAATGACGTGAACCACATCATGGGGACGGATGTCGTGACTAAAACAAGGTCGTTACCGGACGCAAATTTTATTAATGCTTCTGCCTCTTGAATTCATGAATATTGTTTCAGCAAAATTCGTCAAAATCGGTTTAGTACCTACTTTAGCCAAGCCAAGTGGCAATAGCCAAAACTTTGTGTATACGAAAATGACATGTAAATTAAACATAATTATTTGTTTTTAGGAGGACAAAACCGACAATTCGGAATACATTTTGGAAGACGACGAATGCCCGCTTGCCCTGATGAATATGACGAGAAGTAAGTACAGCATGCTCCTCATTGGATTCAGAATCTTAGCTTTATGTTATCTAAGTTTACATTTGAGATACCATTTATAAGACAAATTTGAACTTTGTCATTCTGCTTGTGGTTCCAAAACTTGATAATGACCTAAGTTTCGTGATCATAGTTTGTAGGTACATAATTATTACGTGTCAGGTATCAATTTCATGTTGAAAATGTAATAATCCATGTGGCCTGTCAGGCGATGCGTTAATTAAAGTTGCTGGTAAACAGTACGCAGGTATTTGCTGTGGCTCAGCTACTCAAATTTATAATTGCCCCTTACGATTTACACAAAGGTTGCAGTTTATTTTGGTAGTTTGTCTGAGGTGTTTTTGTTCAATATAATGAGCCAATTTTTCAAAATAAGAATATTTACAAAACGTTTTTAAATCTACTAACCTATAAATTAATTGATTCTAAATGCATTTTCTATAAGTTTAGTGCACGTTCGTGTATAAGTACTACCGTTTGCAAACTATGCGATGTCGCGTGCCAGATAATATATGTGTCTATAAGTGATGGCAGCATTCACTACCGATTAGGTGAAATTGCCTTTTTTATTAACTGTGTAAATTTGATTAATGGGCTTTAGTGGCAGGCTGGTCCTTACGGCTCGTTGCCTCTGTCGCAATGTCGCACAATGTTATAGCGTAGGGTTAGCTCACTAGCTGGCGCGAACTTGCTAGCTCGGTTACTTAGCGATACGTTAACGGAGCTAGATCGTCGTTCGGATTTACGACATGAAGTAAAAAATAAAAGGCGCTAGAAAGGATTTAATAAATCAATCAACTCAGCCTTTCCGCAATTAGGGGACCTACTAAGGTTTATACTTATTTAGAAATAAAGTATAAAAATCTGCCAAGTGCGAATCTGACTCGCACACGGAAGGGTTCCGGACCCTACCTACAATATTTAGCAAAAAAACATCGAAAAAAAAACACGTTTCTTGTATGGGGGACCCCCTTTAATTTTTATATTTGTTATTATAGCGGCAATAGAAATACATAATCTGTGAATATTGCAACTGTCTACCTATAACGATTCATGTGATACAGCCCGCTGACAGACAGACGGACGGCGGTAGCTTAGTAATAGGGTTCCATTTCGTTTGGCACCTTTGGTTACGGAACCCTAAAAAGGAGCAAGGAGTAGCCCTTGACGATGGTTGCAAATCAATTCATTTTATCTTTTTATGGACATAGTTCTTCAAGTAATTCACCTCGACATTTGTATCTCTACTTCATCTGTCCAAACAAGTAGTCTTCTAATCATTTAAACATTAGGAAAAATTCGCTAGGTAAGCTACACTTCCTAGAAGTGTAAGCAAGCTTGAAGCTGCAGAAAACAGCGTTGTGTAGTTTTCGTGTAAAGTGAAAATGAGATGACAGCGCATGAGCCACTTGACCCACATGGCTGGTGGAGTACAGAGACACACTATATTCTAGAAAAATACAATGTGAAAATACTGTCTCCTGGTCTTGTTTAGTTAGTGTATTGGTAAGTGGTGTACCGTATTTCTCAGACCTTTGTTTAGACAGTTTCGTGTTATTGGATGTTAGTACACTTATGTATTTGAAGAACAAAATAAAACCTAAAACTAGTAGTCTTAGGTATTATTTCAGTAAAATCATATCACAAGAAAAAGTATTATCATGGATTTGTAACGTCGCGCGTTGGAGGCAAATGTTATTTCGCTCATAAATACACACTGCAAAACTAGATCTTACTAATCCTGAACGATAACGTAAGTATAATACGTACTATTTGCTAAGTTTGTACCTGAAACTAAAATTAACTTTGTCCTCACTTATCGACATTTTTCGTGAAGGTCTCGCAACAATTACGAATAGAATTCGGGATTCTCTGGGGGATTCTCGGGGGTCGTCAGAAGCCCGAAATTCTGACACTTACCAAGGGGTATCGTATTACCCAGTTATTGGGTTGTGGAGGTCAGATAGGCAGTCGCTCCATGTAAAATACTTGTATTCAGCTGCATCCGGTTAGACAGGAAGCCAACCCCAACATAGTTGGGAAAAGGCTAGGCAGATTTTGAATTCGGGATTTCCTTATGAAAAAAATATTCCAATAGCCAATTTCATATGTGAAGGTAATATTGGATCGGAGCACGTTTCTGTTTTATAGTAACATCATAATAATGTAAAAGTTTGAAGGAGTCTCGGATATACTAGAGTAGAGAGCATTTCAGATGATAGGCATCGCAAACGCGAAAAAAGAAAAGGTCTCGCAGTGCTCGAAGTTTGCGGTCAAATTCAAATTCAAAATATTTTATTTCACATAAACCTACAAGGGCACTTATGAAACGTCAGAAGCTAGGTGCACGGTTCCAATTGGTCGTTTCCTATGGAGAAGAGCCGGCAAGAAACTCCACGGTTACTCTTTAAAAGTAAAAGTAAATGGTATTTACAATGTTTTCAAATTACAGTGTTAATAGGTATGAGAGGACAGTGTAGGCCTACCAACAAGTACCAGGTACTTAGCAAGATAGAAAATGGTGACAGATCTAGTCTGTTAAGCCTACAACGTTCTCACATTCACAAAATCTAAAAGAAAAGAATCTATATAATAGCAAAATCAAATAATAAAAATAAAAAGCTATTTAGACCAAATGACATGATTGCCACTACAGCTGTATGTAACAAATCTAATTTATTATAAGAAATATAATATTTCAGGTATATAATGTCCCTACTACCTCAATCAATATCATCCAAGTAAAAGTTTACTAATCCGAGAGTTAGAAATTTCTAATCGGTATGATATCGAATTATAACTATGAGAGAATGCATATCAAATCTGCACGGTCAGCGATCGACGAAAGAGTTTTTACCCCTCGAATCTCCCGGATCGGAATCGGAAATAGCATCATACATCGATTTCGGAACTCTCGGTTGTGGGCAGAACACTCGATACTTATATTCTAGTTACTTATATTTTATTTACTTTACTTTAACTTTTACCATTTTGAAGTATTTATTTAAGAGGAGGCTTTAAAAGGAGGTCCCTAAATTGTATGTTAATTTGCATTAATATTCTGAAACAGTCACGCATACAATCAAAAATGAACTTGAGTATATGATTTATTGGATCTTTTTCTTTTCATGTACAAGACAGTTACATAATTATAACATTTTCGCTCGATTCATTTTTCATTCGAAAATCATGTCTTTTTTTAAAGATTATTTAAAATCAAGATTGATCGGCTTTTATGTCTAAAATAAGTATTCGCAGTAAGAAAATATAGTTTATTATCCAGCCACAAGATATTTTTTCTCTAGATTAATTAGTTTAGTTATAAACGAAATAAGAATTGAGACTTACGCCATTTAGTTCCGTGCTCGAACATGATCAAAGACCGCACGCGATATTCAACTTTATTACTGATGTGTTAGCATTTAGCATATAGTGGAGTGGCGGGGTGTATGGGGGCGGAGCTTGCGTGGAAATTGTCTTTAGAGTGCCTGGTCTTAAGTAGAGAAAAGCATTATCCTATATTGAATCCCTGATAGAAGCAGGCATGTTGTTTATTTGAATACATGTCTGTCCTAAAATGGGTCATAAATTTGCCATGTAAATTGGCCCGCGTGGAAGTCGGCAATTGACTCACGGATATCCTATGTCCTAACCCAAGTTACAGTCTACCTGTGTGCCCAACTTCCGTGAAAAGGTAACAGTCAGACAGAAAGAGTTATTTTCGCATTTATAATATTAGTATGGATACAGATAGTATGGACTATGGATAGAGATACACTGTAACGTTGAAAGAACCAAAGTAGATTTAGTCTGAAAAGGTTTTCACCAGGTTGACCAGACAAAACAAAAAGAATAACTTAATAAAAAATTGTTTTCGCGACATCCAATCTCGTTGTTGGCAGCGACGACATTTCAATCGTCGCATCGTACGTGTCCGCGGCGATAAAATGGTTAACTCGCGCCGAATAGAATCAGAGCCAGCTCGCTCACTTTTCGTTCTAAGAGCATCCTGTGCATACAAATCTTGTGTTTATTGAGCATTCTCATGTTATATGAATTTTGGATTTGATAGACCGCATTTCTATTTGCGACATTTGCAATTATGGTATCCTTTGGGTATACAGGATGTGAGGCCATATTCTCGGCAGTAGCCTGCTGCCGCTGAGAATACGGCCTAAGGGGCAGTTCACACCGAGACGCGACCCGAGACGCACTTTTTAAGATCCGATACAATATCGAATTTAATTACTACACAGTAAGGTATACACGCTGCGCAGCACCGCGCATGTCAGCGTACTTCGACACCCGTTCACGCTCGCACTGAAATTATACCTTTTCGTCAAGAAAATGAGGTCGATAATTGATTAAAGTGTACGCAGCGTTGCGTCTCGGTGTGAACTGACCCTAAGGGACTTGGAAGCGCAAACTGTTGTCTGTTGGTATTGCACTTTTGTACGAAATAGCAGTTTTTTTTATAACCGACGAAAAATTTCTACTATGGGGGTCTAGATTCATATGCTGAATTCATGTCATGTCATCATGTTTTACGCGTTGGTGTCCCATGCACCGTATATTATTGGTTAATAAATGTCCATGCCATCCACTTTCGATTTCATATTTTTATGCACTTCAAACATAACAGAACATAGCAATACTTAAGTATTGGTATACCGGCTGGCTGTCTTTAACGCTATTGGCATCTTTCCAACTCATCTGCTGTTCCATTAAAAAAAATGCAATAACTACAAGTCCAATCAAACAGCATGAGTCAGATGTATATGTTTCGCTATTTCTGAGCTGGTTCATAATCTTAAGTGCTTTCACCCCTTGGAAGGAAGTTAATGAGTTCAGAGCCAGCCCGAAATGTACACATAGGGATCTAAAGGTTACTTTATGGTAAAGGTAAGATGAGATAGGTAGTTAGGTGCTCGCAACCGCAACCTTAGAACGACGTCAGCCATCCTCGTTGTGGGTGTTAGCAATCTGTGGTAAGAACGGTACTGGCGTAGTCTTAACGCCACCGTCTGGCTGAGCATAGTCGTAAATTATGTTCATTATGCATTCATGTAAATAAAAAACTGTATTCAAAGAAAAAGATTATTTTAATAATAGTGTGGAAGATCAATACTGGTAACCTACGTTTTGCAATTTACGATTCCAGTAAAACATTATGTTCAAGGTTCACGCGCGTGTAATACCTTTTGTGGTTATTTCCCTATAGAACGCTAATCTGTATGGTAATATTTTTTCATTCAATGTAAATCCTCAGGCTAAGCTGCCTTTGAGCGTGATAATTTAGCCTGTCTCTTTATGCGGATCACGCTGTTTTTCATCATGTTTAATTTTATGGTCCATTTTCTCTTTACATTGCTTATAAAATTGACATCAAAAACAAATTGCAAAGGATTGAAGATAACAAACCAATTATATATTTGATCAATATAGTAACAACTTTCCTAATGTATCTGTGCCAGAAATCAGAGTGACCAAAAAGTCCAAAATGGTCCCACATTCTATTCGATATAACTGGAAAGCAAAAGTTAGTTCATTACTTAGTGAACTTTTGTCTCACGGCAAATATCGAAATTGAATCTCGTTGGACGTTCGATTTCGGGATGGAATTTGTCCCCTGTGATGATTCGGTTTATGCTGGCTCGAGCCTAGTTTAGTAAAACATGATGCATTGCGGCAAATTGAATACTGAAAGGCCTGTTTCCGGTTTTAGATGTACATTCACTTTGTTATATCAAAAGAGAGTATTCTCTTTGATGTAACTTTTCTCTTTGCGGTGTACGAATTAAACTTTTCTTTCGCACGAGACACAACAATACAAATATACAATACATTACTTAAATTAAGCCCATAAATCTGGATGTTTCGACATGTCATTGCACCCGTGCGAAGCTGGAGCGGGCCGCTAGTTGCAAATATGTATAACTAGCTGCTGACCCGACAGACGTCCTGTGAAAATTTCATTAATACAAAGAACCCATAGAAAAAGTTCGTTCAGTTGTTCCCGAATATGAAAATGTTACGGGAGACTTTCAAGTTTTCTTAGCCAAATCGGTCCAGCCGTTCTCAAGTTATGCGCGTAACAACGAACAGCATTTCATTTTTATTATTTAGATTATGTTAACAAAACAAATGATTAATTCATATTATTAAAAATCAGTATCTATCTTAAATTTTGAGGAGTAAAATGGACAAATATTTTTCCATATAGGTATAAATAGGCACTTTTCTCGTTATCAGATACAAAGATTCATATTCATAATTATTCAGGTTTAGTTATAATATAATCTACATTTATGAGGACGAAGTCGTGCTCAAATCAAATCATAGTTTACGGAAGTCCGGAGCTGGACGCGGGAGACCTCTCCTAACTTGCTTTAGAAGTTAAAAAGTTGTCGCGCCTGGTTTCTTGCGAATTCTGACACTGTATGGACTTGGACACCAAGAATCTTTAAAACTTCTCTACTGTGTCATGAGAAATTTAAAATCCATACTAATATTGTAAAAATGCGAAAGTAAATCTGTGTGTCTGTCTGTTACCGTATCACGCCTTAACGGCTTTCGATGTCTGGCACACAGGTAGAAGAAAAAACCCATGTGTTAGGACTTAGGACTCTTTATACTGTTAGTATGTTCTCGTGGATAATTTCCAACTTCCACGCGGGCGAAGCCACGGGAAAAATCTACTTTGAAATAAACCTGAAAATAACAAAGTAAAAAAACACAATCTTGATAATTCCTCTTTAACCAACTTTGGCAAAAGTGTGGGAGAACAATGATCTAATATAGAATATTTGATGGACATATAAAACGGAATCGAATCTCCAACGGGAAATGAATGAGTAGGCCGTTGCGAATTGTCCGATAACGCTTTTTCATCAATAAGCCCGACCTACAAATTCTTTGGTCCAAACTGAAGTTGAGGTAGGTACTACGTATAGAGATGGAGGACGGTTTCTGAAGGGAGGAACAGAACTAAATTTAATTAAATAGGGTAAAAGGAGGCTTTTTGCTTAAGACCTCACTCCAAAATATCATAAAATACATTTCTAAAAGATCCTCCTCAGTCTTAAACTTTTCATAATATTATTAAAATAATTTTAAGTTAAACAAAACACGAATGAAGGAAATTGTTTTGGAAGCTGACACTCCATTTACTTCCATGCTACCTACAGAGAAAAAACTGAATAATCACCAAACCACAGTCACGTGTGCACTGGAGTTCACACACATAGTTTTGGCCTGTGTTGTTTGACAAAAGATATATTCTGCGTGTGATCCAAAACTATTACTAAGAGCATTCAAACTTAATAGGGTAATCAATGCATGTCTATCTTGATGAGGAGATTCTTCGTGAAAGTATTTTTAGTAGTGGCATTTAGTTGGTGGTTGCACTGTGTTGGCATGTCCACAATTTCCGCGAGAAGGTTCCTCTTGGGTCGGACAATGCTCGCCGCAGCTCACAATGGGAATACATGAGAGGGAACGTGCGGGCGCAGGACGCGGCAGTCGCCTCGCAGACGCCGCGCCACGCGCCTCACTTACCGCGCGCCTCGACATGGATTGGGGCCTCCGCCGTAAGTTCGCACGAAAAAACTTTTTGTTCAAAATTTACAATGTGATCGCCGGCTAGGCCCACCGCGGCCACCGCTGGCGCCGCAGCCGCGATCGCAGCAGATAGTAAACAAACGCATGTGGCCGACAGAGTAGTCTGACCGGTGTGCCCACAGATGCCGGTCGACCGGCCGCCGGTGCCGGTATTTTTAACTCGTTTCGCGGTTCGATGTCCGTTCCTTCGTGGAATCGATATGCATAATACCGTCCTTGAAAGTCTCAACTTTTGCAAGAGTTAAATAGAGTTATAGTTTCTCAAGAACCCCCAACAATCGATGTCTAACATATATTCCGGTGCACGACTGTAAGTTTCAAACTTGTTTTGTCATTATGTTGTAGTACTCCTAGAGTTTCCGTGTGATGCGGAAGTTCCAAACGTTCTGAATGATTTTGTGTCGTCACCGATCTAAGCTTGCTAAGTGTTTCTTTTGTCTTGACTTAAACCAGTTATTTCGCCGAGAATGTCGCGATAAAGAGCACTTTTTTATAGTCTGGCCATAAAGTGGTGTGTCTTTCTTTCTGCCAGTTACAATTTGACCTTTAACTTTATTTGTATTGAGAGTGATCCCTAAGGCGACTTGTTAGTGGAGATAAACGATTGCGTGTACGTGCCGAGAGAAATGGCTGAGTTATAACGCTGGGGTATCTTGCATGAATTTATCGCACATAAGAAGAAATTACTACCTCCAGAAGTCGCAATAAAAATGAGAAGGATACAATAAACAGTAACAATATTATATTAACTTAACAGTGTTGCGTATTGATAGCAGTAATTGGGCTGTGGTGGCTAGATGGCAGTTACTCCATGTACAATATTGAAAACAAGCGGAATCTGGTTAGACTGGAAACCGACAACAGCATAGCAAAAGGTTCATAACAAGAATTATTTAAGGTTCATCATTTCTTAAAAACATAAGGACTAAATAAAAACTATGTAGATGTTACTCATAGCAAACAAAATTTTAGGACAGCTTGCTGAACGGTAAGAAAGAAGAAAGAAAAAAAAATATTCGCCACAAATAAGACGCACATTAAAATAAACACAGAACAAGTCCAAAAAAAAAAATATGGTTCGCAGGAATGTAGGTACTACTGGGACAAGTTTCCATAATTATGTTAATCCAGGCCATAGTCTATCTGTTTTCCAAATTATTATCCAAATCAGCCGTCAAAGCGTGATTGAGCAACAAACTATTTTTTTCAGTAGGATGTTTGAGCTATTTTCAACGTTCCACGAAATAAAAATAATTACTGCATGCACGGTAGTGAAGCTGAAGAGTTTATATTTGTATCCATAGTCAATATCGATAATTCGAGGTATACCGCAAAAGCACACAGAAAACGATTATTAAAAAGATATTCTCTGGAACGGTATCATTTTCATACATACGCCTATTATTTAGAACCAGATCATGTTTTCTGCTCGATGGAATAGAATACAAAGCGCATTAGAGTATTATCACTACCTTTGGCGTATCACGGTGAAGTGGGTCACGAATAATGGTATCCAATAACTTCGTGCAGAACCTATTACTGGGTGTGACACCGTGTATACCCATAACACTTTGTTTTTTACTTTATTTGCGACATCAAGTTGTAAATGTCAAGGTAAGGGGCACTTATCCTACATCTGCTCTATTAACCCAATAGAAACTGCGTGGAAGACGAATAGCTTGTGTATTTAGTTCGGGAACAAACTGGCGGGTAATGTATTTGTTGACCCTTCGCTCCCGCGCGTGCTGCCATACTTATACGTTGGCTATATCCTGCCATAAAATACCATGCAAATGTACAACTGTACACTCTGCTACTTAGTAGTTAACTTAATATTAGACTGCGCACGTTAACTGTCGCCATTCTTCTGATTCTTTATTGCTGATTTTATCAGCTAACACAATTTTGTCAGAGCTGGCGCTGATACGTTTTTAATTTACTGCGTGAACTCTGGTAACTTAACAATGACGAAGTATAAATTGGTTTCATCATAAATTGAACTTTGAGGTTCGTTTCAATTTAATAAAAGTTTTATCAGGCGCCCAACTTCTCTCCCATATACTCGTATTTAGTTTTCAGACAATCATCTCAACTTCATTAGTACCTTCACGCTTTAGAGCGTTGATTAATACGAATTTTACGTTGAAACCGAAAATAGGGAAACCCAAAAGTATTTTTAGACTAACTGAAGTTTAGGCCTGTAAGGGCGTTGATTGACGTGGCAGGAAACTAGCTACTAATACTCGTAGCCATGACTAATTAGGATGCCGTATTTTAAGCCAAGTCTGTTTACGAAGTTCTCCTTGTGTTGCGAGTTGCGGGCGGCACACTGGTGTTATTTTCTGCAATAATAAACGTACAGGAAATCAATAGGACTTACGGATAAACATGCTATTTAAAATGAAACGTAGAGTGCTCTTGTATGTATGATATTTAAATAGTGTGATATTTAAAAAGTAAAACGAAGTTCAAAACCTTCGAATTTGTTCCGTAGAATCCTATAGATGAAGAGTTCAAACGTTTTTACAAATTGAAAAGTGTTGTTAACGCCTAAAACTGTTGTAAATATAGCTTTTATCCCAAAGAGGGCTCCGGCGCCTAGACGTTTCCCTCGGGGGTTTACTCAAGTCATTTCGATCTTTCTCACAAGTGCCTATACAAAATGGTTCAGAAACAATATTTGAAATGCAAAACAATATATAGGGTGATTTTATAACGGGGATCAAGGGACCAAGACTATGCCAGCCCTTGGCGATATAAAGATTTCATGTTAGGAATCTATAATTATTAATCTAGAGTTTGTCAAGCGTAATAAAACTATACAATGTTTTTTTAATGGTGTTTTGCTTTAAAATATATAAAATGTCAAAAACATAAATGTCTTCAAAGAAAAATTAGGCAATATGCAACAATTAAAACGAAGCTCTAGAAATCTCTGTATCACGCTGTGATTGCAATTTCGATCGAGCAAGAACTTTCGAGAATATGTTCAATATTTATTCTGCAAGCGTTGAGTATGATTTGCAATTCAGAGGTCTCGGCAAAGTAATCTTAAGAAGTTTAGAAGTCAGAAGCTAAGCTACTAATTATAAATCCACTCTCGTCTTGAATCTCAGTTCCAACAAGTTTGTTATATTATACTTTCATGCATAATGAAGTCAACAGGCCTACAATCGACCGCTGAAAATTTTCAAATATTGTTTTTCGCCGCCTGAATAATTATTGTGTCGGAAACGTAATTACTGGGCCTCACTCACAAAACCGTTCGTACCGTGGTTTTTCCATATATTTTAAGAGCACTTGACGACTCGTTACATGTACCAAAAGTAATTTTCTTCGCTCAGTTGTCACGTCACATTTAATATTTTTGTATGATCTCAGGTTTGACGAGGGATTTTTATTTTGTCAACGCTCCACAAACTTCGTGATAGGAATTCATATTCTTAAAGATGTTCAGAAGATATCACAATGATCTTGGAGCACGCACTATTAAAATAGGAGGGTTTCGTTGATCAAGTCAATAACGATTTTATTATAAAAAAACTATCACGCTGGAGCTGCCTTAAGAATTATAAATAGGCGAAAAGTACACCTACAGTTTGCCGTTGACGGTATAAAATCCCTTGGGATAGATAGCGACTCTTCATATAGACATGTTATATAGAACTAACGCCTAACTGTCGAGCCTATCAGGCGGAAATGATCCACAATCTAACATAGCTAGTTCTTAGTTTTGTGTTTAGTTCATGCCAATGCCACGAACCGTGACAATAGATGCGGGAAGTCTGTCTTGATCGCCACGCTTGAAGACAAATAGGGACCGCATTATGTATGTATGAAGGTGTAGATGGCTCTTAGTTATATCCTTATCACATCATCTGTGCGCCTGCTATATGGCACCCACGGGTCGCTATGGCTGATCCTAATATTTGTTCAGAAGAGAATATAATCTAATTTCTTGATATATTTTTCAGAAAATATAATGCTTTAGTTTTAATGCACCCCGGACGGTTGATAACCCATACACAACTACACATCACATCTACCCCCAATCGATACTTAGATTCGATAAGCATTGACGATGCTATCTTCACGATAATAATATACTGTTGTTATCGGCTTTCTTTTATTTCTTGATGTTTTTGTCCACTCCTTAGTTTAAAAGGGAGGTTTCATTAATCGTACGTTATGTCGACGATACTAAGATTTAAAATAAAAAGTTTTCCAACTTAAATAAATTAATCTTATAAATCACTTAAAAATTGATAGACTTGAAAAGAAGCGTAGAAAAAAAAAAGACAAAATAATTATGCTAAACTTGTCATAAAAAGGGACGTGGTATATTTTGAGTTGCTTTGAGAGTAACGCCATAAGGCGGCTAGTTATTCACACAAGTACCTCTCCCAACAAGCCTTCATTCAAATTTTAATTTCACGACATTCGAGTCAAAGGAATACAGTCTTTGATGATCTGGAAAATCAAAGGTTTACAGTTACTGTTGCAATTCAAATTTATGAAAATGTTTCTGTCAACGTGTCTGCTTCTAAAGCCTTTCATGAATTTTCTATTGATTCAAATTAAGGTTCAGCTTTTAATGATTTGATGAATGTAAATGTAACTTCTGTAATGCTTTGTATGAAGACGGATATAAGTTTTTGTGTTAAAAATAAAAAGAACCTCTTAGATGCATGAAACTTGATATTCCATATTTTCCGGCTTTCATAAAGTATGCGGAACGAAAACAGTTTGTCTCAATGTCACAAGGAATAAAATATTCGTCCTCTTTTATGTCCGTTTGCAACATGGAAGCGTAAAAGAGTGCTAATTATGCAGAAATTCAGGTTTTCAACTTCCGTTGAATAAATCTTTTGTTTTAACTGCATCAAAACTAGGACAAGACCTATTTCCTGAGAGATTCATTGTTATCTTGGAAGAATTGAAAGTAAAGTTGTAATTTCTTAAGTTTTTTAACAACATTTTCTAATATACCGTGAGACGAAAACATCAGTGCAAAGGGCACTGACGTTTTCGTCTGAAATAAGTTACCCACAAAAAAAAAAATTGTATATTGATATTTACATAAGGCTGCCCCATTTTTATCTTGGGCAGTGACTGATAACTACAACACACACAAGAATTATACGCAGCTTGATATCGTCGAGGGTAATTTATTATTAGAGACATGTTCAAACCAGCGATGTGTATTTTGCTATGTAATTGTGTAACTCTCCTTAGCTATATTGTTGTCCCCGAATTGTCGGTCTTCAGTACACACGAGCACATGTCCGTCCGCCCTGCCCCTGCCATACATTCATTGTTATGTTTACGCAAGGTCCGACGCGACGCCGCGACATTGCGTGCCGGCGACATCGGTCGTCGTCAGCATGTCATATATTGCTGCACCCACCTTCCGTTGATGTTATCGTAGCATTTATACACGCGCATACTTTGATATAAGAACATGTGGTACCTACCGCGTATTGTTCAGACTTAAATTACGCTAATTTTTCCATGCATAATGCGTATGAGAAAATATTTACATGCAATAACGCTCTGTTCGCAGATTTTTTCTAATGTTTATTCAATAAGGTGTAAACTCAAATAGCAGCTATTTTTGCTGTACACATCGATTTAGTATATCGCAGTCCACTGCTACACATATGCCTCTCCTCTCGCAATTTGTCTTCCGCATCCAGTCTGTCCCAGCCACCTTTTTAAATTAAATTATACATATACGACATAATTATTGTCAACGTAATAATTGTTTCTCTGTTAATTAATGTTATTGGTTACAACACTAAAACATTAATTGATTATAAATAAATAAAATAAATAAAGATCATTTGGAGGGGTATCCACTCCAAGACTGATCTGCACCAACGGCTATCAGCTCTTCGACAAACATGGACGGCCCACTGCGTCTTCAGCTTGCCAACTCTGCAGCTATGTCTGTGGCTCCAGTTCTTTTCCAGATCTTATCTTTTAAAGATATCCCGAGCATAACTCGCTCCATAGCTTACTGAGGGACCTTAAATTTGTGGACCAACTCGACTGTTAGTGTCCACATTTCGACACCGTATGTCATTACGGGCAGAGCGCATTGGTTGAAGACATTCAAAAATTGATAGGCGACGAGAAGACATAACGTAGCTTCCCAAATGCTGTGTAGCCTAACAGTATCCGTATACGTGGTCTTCTTATAAAAGAAATATAACATCAACTCTGAAAGCTTATTACCGTCGCGAATAGAGCAAATAGCAAAATGTTTCTGAAAATAAAGTGTAATTTGAGAGTCATTTGCCCCAATGTAAGGAAAAGGGTGTGGAATGGATTATGCTATACACATGTATATTCGTGACCTTTTAGAAAATGAGGTTTTCTCCTATATTAACCCGACGGTCCCATATCATTTAGTGTGTAATGTTGAGTGGCGTTTTGTCGGAGCGATCGCTATCGGTCCTTTACTACAGTAGCATGCAAGTGCTTTAAAATCTGTATTGTGCCCACATCTGGGTATAATACCGAGCGTACGTCAGACATCTCTAAACGGAAATGCCCATTGTTATGGCTCCGATAAATACAACTTAGATCAGCACAATGGATGAACTCTGTAACTGGTTCAGTATCAATTCAATCGATACATAACTTAAAGAATACTAAACTGAAAACAGCATTTCATGTTGAACTAAATGTCAGCGCACTAAACATTTTAATATGAAGTCTGACACGTGAAGCAAAAGGATTCGATCGTATCGGAGTAAGTTGTGTCGATTTGTTGACTATTATTATTTGTGAACTAGCAACAGGTGAGGTGATTATACAAATTCGGTAGGTCACGCAGGCACGCAACGTACGTAGGTATAGTAGGTTCCGTCGCGAGGTGCCGACGACCCGCCGAACAGCCGGCCGCTGCCGCGCCCAATCTAGAGACTGCCAGGTCCTGTCGTTTCTGAGACTCGCTTTCGTCATCGGGTGCCATCTCTTGTTAATTAGTTTTGGGAAAAATGGGTCATCTCTCAATAACACGTCACATCTTGTCATTCTGAAATATCAACTTTGGCAATCTGCACCATAGTTTCCAAAATGTATGTTCTAATCTAAATACCTGACTACTTACCAAATACTAATTTAGTGTCGTGGCCTCAATTTTAATGACAATCCTGCAATCATTTTAATTAATCATTTCAGCAACTTTTCATGTCGCTTATTTTATGCAGGATTACAGGCGCTTTAAAGTCTTCTTTGAATTTAATATTGTTGAACTCATTTGAGGGTTCGATTAATTAATTACTGACATCACCAATTACGATATCGACATCGCGACATCTGCGACAGACTTGTAGACGTCGATCCAGTTTATGTAGCACACCTTGCATATAATATGTACAATGTGACATGTATTATTCTGTTTCGACGTTTAGTGGTCACATAAAACTAGGCAAAACCAATAAAGTAGTCCTTAACCTGTATTGCATTATGACTTAAGTGGCGGCCGGCTGGCACCGGTGCCGCGGTGGTGGTACGTGTGTATGACGTAGTGGTGGTGAGCCACTCAGTCCAGTTACAATTAGACCGTCGGTCGGTTTGAACTTACTACGCGCTACGCTTTTATAGTATTCGGCCGGCTATGGCTAAAGAAAATACTAATCGCGCTCGTAAATATGCTTTTCAGCAGATCCTTTAGTTCTCGCTTGCGAAATGATAAAAAGGAAGTCGTGCTAGGTAACCGTTCCCCAGGTTTACAGTGTTCGTACTCACGTCTTGTATAAAGTGTTCATGTCGTGTGTTCAGTGTTTTTTTTTTGTGCTATTGACCACAATATCGAATTTTGATCTCCAAAAATGTTGTCAGAAGATGCAATGGAATATTAGAAATGCGAATTATTATTGAATTCCATACCTAGCGTGTTTGCTTGCGACTTATGAAACATCAATTTCATGACGATGAGAGTTTTCATAGCCAGCATTAAAGCTCGAGATAAGAGCTTTAGAGGATGTGGGCAAGTTTCCGGCGGATCTCGGACGTCAATTTCGCTGAAGATGCGGCAATTGACGTCTTGATGCGGAATAAACTGGGTCGTAATAAACCTTATAAACCGAACAACCCCCTTGCTATGAAATAATCAACTCGTTAATTATTTATATTCCATTGCTTGTTCGGTTTAAGTATTGATTTTAACATTCTAACCCAAGTGCATTGTTTATTATATGCTACAAACGGCCCCATAAGCCATAATTCCATTGTATATTGGAGCTCGAACAGGCTTACTTCGCCAATTTTGCGACTATTGACCCGGTTTCCAATTCAGATTTCCATGTAAAGCAGGTACGTAAGTAGTTGTTAGTAGCTATACGTGTTGTTGTAGTTTTACTAATATAAAAATATATTTTTATTCTGGTTGCGGACTAGACTTCCAAATTAAAAGTTCCTTTGTAAATACAAAAACTTTTATTGACAAAGTTCAAAAGTAAAGACTGATTTTCCGTCCGCAATATCGGTAGAGTGGCGCCCTCGATTAATCACGAATTATTTCTTTGTTTCCATCGATCATTACCTCAAAGTCGTCTATAGTATGATTGATACTGTTTAATATTGTATGTATTGCGAATGACTGATGGTAACGAAGTTGCTCGTCACCAAAGTGTAGATTACTTAGTTTATAACTATTATTATAAATTACTTACCAGACATAATTATTTGCGTTAACATTGCTGTTTTATTAATTATTTTGAAATAAGTAAGTCGTTATGTAGGTACCTTTTTGCTTTTGAATAAAGAAAAAATACTAGAAAAAACAACGGGTTGCACTCCGGGAGTGCCGGCAGAAGTGAAAACTTGAATATTAACGTTGTGCATTTTTGTTATTTTGGTACTACTCTCCTTCCGTCTTACGAATTTTCGATCAGGTCACGTGTCCTGACGCGAGCTTAACATTTTTTACCCATTACAAAAAAGCTCCCACTTCAAAAAAAAAATTGCACTGGGTTTCTGCCTCCAGAGGTTTTCTTCATCATGAGCAAATCTGATCTTATGCAGCGGCCTACGAAAGTTGTAGTTCGTAGCAACTCTCGTAGCTCCAGTAGAGCAACGGGACAATGTAGACACTAATGATGTTGACACTAGAGGCGGGCTTGTCTCACTCGTAGCACGTCCCCCATTCCTCCATCAGCCCCCTTTACTGCGCACAACGTAACACGCTTTCGAGTGCACTCACCTAAACACGATGCCACTAAATGTAGCACTTGTGAAATATCCTCAAATTGTGTTAAGCCATGTGATCGTTTGTAAAGTGACATTATGTTCAGTCTAAGTGCTAAGGCTCCTACGAAGAATAGAGTGGAGTACTTCATTCTTCATGCACGAACCTACTCGTATCTGAAATGTAGGTGAATTTGGTTTTAATCCACCAAGTTTCCTCTTCGTTGTTATACTTTAATTATGTTTACTCTACCCTTGTAATGAGTCCGTCTCACCGTCCCAGTTGGGTTAATTTATTTCTTTATTCACTTAGCTAATGTGTTTTTTGTCTTGTAGGTCAGCGTTCTGTTTACTGCTTACATGCAATAAACAGGAAAATTAACAATGTATCATTCGTGAGGGTTCTTCTTAAAAATTAGTTTTGCACATTCAATCAAAATGTTATTCGTGCTCTACCTAGTCTACGTATAATAAAAAACAGCGATATCAACCTTAATTTTGATAACACCGTACAATGCGATCACTAATACTACTGCCAAACTGCCAAGTGTGGTCATTAGGGTAATGTCCCCCAGGATCCATTGTGGGACCGCCATTTATGTTTGACCACCCATACATAAATTAACTTTCGACCACGAATAGGTACGTGGTCAAGTTAATTAAGTAGGTATGTAGTTAAAAGGAATAGCAATGTATTCAGCACGTACCTAGTTAATTACTATTACTAACGACTGTTGTAAGGTGTACTAATCTAAGACTTGTGTTAGGAGTTGGTCAACCTGTACATTTTTATACGGCGGTTAAGTTAGCCTAAAATTCTTAGAACACAGACCAGTATTTGAGTTACCAAAATATTAACTACACTCTCGGGAAAAGGAAAAAATATATGTTATATGTATATTTATAGAAACGCTAGATCAAGTGTCATCTAGTTTTGCTTGGTTTTTAACTGCATTGTTGCAAAAACGATAACGATAAAGTCCGGAAACACCAAAAAATTGTTTTCAGAATGAATTTCGTCCACCTTTATCCCGACGATGCTGAACACTTTGCAATGAGTTTTTCATCAACAGCTAATCCATTATGAATTCGTTTAGGTTATACAATTATTCGTAATAGAATTCTTTTGTAATACAAATGTGTTGTGTTTGTTTTATTACCATGTAAATGTAACAATACAAATTGAAATCTACTCGTACGTTTCGTTTTTGTTTGTCATTTCATAAAACCTTAAAACGCGGTTTATTGCGACCAATAATAATAGCTTGCTCTTTATTTATTAAACCCCCAATCTATTTTATTTGGTCATAAAAGTAAGATATGAGCGTTCTTAAGGGAAGGTATAGAAATGGAAGTGAGGTATTTACATGTGTGAGCAAAAGAAAAGTATCTTTGTGTAAATATTTAGTAGCCCGCATTTATCTCTTAGGTCTCCTGGGTAATGTAGACTGTACAACGGTTACAAATTCCCGACTAAGAACAAGGATTATCATTCAGACTTTTCCCGAGAGTGTAGTTAAAGTTGCCTAACTATGACAAAGAACAATATTGCGGACAGCCTCGCGCAATACCCATTATTTTAAATCTGTAAACTTTGAACTCAGCATTGTCCTGAAAGGCAATTAGACAGTAAAATAGACTTTAGCAACTTGTGAACACTGAGCCTGGGATCATAGAAAGGAGTTACGATTCCGGTTGGGAAATGTAGGGAAACCGGAGCCGAACCGACCAAAACGGTGGCGCGGCGTGATATACACCCAGTTGTTCCAATGCTTAGGTGTCTAGGTCGCAGGAAGGCACTGGTCCGCTATGTAAACCATACTTCTAACTATACAGGGTGTCCCTGGAAGTATGGATCAAATCGAATGGCGGCGTGGGCAAGGTCATTACCAAACTTTTTAACCCTGAGAATTTCGGTGCAATTTTTTACGGTCGTAAGTTTTGACAATTTTTTGTGATTTTCAATCATTTCGCAAGGTGCTCAAAGAAAAAAAATCATTAAAAAAAAAACTAATAACAAATGCTTCGGTCTGACAAAAATATTACTCAATTTTCGAGCGATTTTCATGTGAAAAAGTTACACTAGCGAAAGTTTACCACTTATTAGAAAAACTTGCCCAAGTCAAAGAGATTCTTTGGAGTTATGAATGACTACATGTAGCCTGGAACCTAGAGAAGGACTAAAGGCACTTTTCATCCTGAATATTTATATTTTAAAAATGATGAAATACAAAATACACGCAGACGAAGTCCCTGGCAACAGCTAGTTATGTTATAATATCTAACTTACACAAAGATTTTAGTTAAGTTAATCTTATTTAAAATATTATTTTATTTATTTATTCAAACAAAGCATTGTAGTACACGTTACAAAAAAAACAGTTTTACAATATATATACACGAATAATGACGAATAGCACCTTTCGACACATTCGATCTTCAATTAAGATTCGATCTCACGCTCTGACCTCATGTGCTCTAACACTTAACACATCCAAGAGGAAATCGATGACATTCTCTATCTCACCGACCTCACAAACTGATATTCCCATCACTTTAAAGGCTCACTCCTCTAACAGTACACATTTACACATATGTCAATATTCACTCATTGACAGTTGATACTATTAAGTACATACCTAGGTATAACTTTAGATCGATACCTGAATTATAAAACACATGTTAACTTAATAACAAGCAGGGTCAGAAAAGTAATATATATCTTTTAAACTGTTCGACACGTCGCTAAGCAGGCTGTTATTCGCAATGTATATTATGCCTTATTACGCTTTATGTCAATCTGTTATTACTTATTGCTGCTGGAGCAGCGCCACGAAAACTGCCCTTAAACTGTTCGAAGTATCCCACAGATCTGTAGTGAAAATTGCAACATTTCGACCTATTCTGTTTACACCCACAGAACTGTACAAAAATTGTAGTGTCCTTAACACTTAAAACCCCTTTTACTACAATTACCAAACGACGGAAATATATGATTGAGTTTGTGGAATAGTAGAAAAATCTGTAGTGTATTTACACTAGAGACTGGAGCTTATTAGCTAGGAGAGCAGCGATTTAAGCCTTGTGGAGACTGGCGCGACGCGACACCGGTCATTGTTCTACTGTGAAGTTTTCTCAGAAATTGTTTTATTCGAGTCGCGTCACGCCTGTTTGCACGAGGCTTCACCCAACAATTCGTTGCGTAGTAGAGATGTCGTGGCCAGATTTTAGAACTGATAATTTCATGAAGTGTTCGACCATTTTTATTCAGCATAATCATCAAAGTATACCAGTTTTATATAAACATTGACATGGTTGAATATTACATACAAAATGACATGGTTAATTTTTGTGAATGTACTTTATGAACTATGTGGATATATATATTTTTTTTTCTTTCGTTTTATTTTTCTTTCTCAGTTAAGTTTTAATGATGGTCTGGCAGTTTGAGTAGTTTATGCGGCCTACCCAAATATTTTTTCTTTGGTATTGTTCGTCGAGTTGAGCTCCTTATGTACTGAGTTGAGCTCCACGATTAGTGACAAATGCTTGACCAATCTACATGGTCCTCATATGGCTCCTGACCAAGATTATGTCTGGACTTTGAAATAGACTGTGATCTCTGAGCCCTGAGTTTGTTTCGGCCTTTCTTCTCAGAGTATTCAGATAGGAAACGCCTAACTCATCTAGCTCATTTTTATTATTTTTTCAATATGACGTGTAAAAGTGATTCTAATATCCTATTTACAGAATAAACAATTACATTTTTATGAAATAGAACATCGACCGCTGGTCATATCATGATGTGGTCTGGCCAGATCATTGAATACTCAACATTTGACTTTATGCACAGTTAAACGTACGACTACTTCATGATGTGGCCAAACATTAGTGATCATATCGTAATAGTTAGATTATCCACCAGTAGAGGCGTTGATGTCGCTTTGTTTTTGTTGTGCATCATGCCGGTGGCATACATCAAATAAAAAAAAGTAGGTGACCACGCAAAATTAGTCGATGGACTTTTATTCGATTTCCAATTATGATATTATGGAAAGTGACCAACTTGGAAGTAGCGTTCGCCGGCCACTGCCGCAGCGCCGATCGCTTCGCTCGCTCACTCGGCTCGCGCACAATTGATCACAGTTTTAACCTAACCTAGCCCCTTTGGTTGGGGTGCCACAAGTGGCGTGAAATGCAACATAGGACTTAAAATTCGAATAAAAAAAATAAAAAATATGCCGGCGAGCGCTATTTCCAAGTTGGTCGCAGTTACATGGCAATTTTTACTACACCTTAAACCATGGATACCCTACATTATGATATGGCCAAACGTCGATTGACAGTTTAAACTATTAAAAAAAAAAAAACTTGAAACACAAGTTCCATTTCATGAAATGGTCGAACACTTCACGATATGATCAATTTCTAAGGTCTCTAGCTACGACACATACACCATGTTATTAATAATGCATACTTTATAAGTCCCTGATGTACTACAAAACCTTTATGTACCTAAATAAATTATTATTATATTATTATTTCGTCTTTGGAACTTCTGGGGACCCTGGGGTCCCGGACCTTTGCAAGGCGCACGAGGGGCCGAAACCAAAGTTTTGAATGAAATGAGGCACCAACCGACGATTATCCCTGTATGTACTATGCAAAGGCGCCCAAGGTCAACCCCCAGGGGGTGCAGGACTATTGCAGAACATGGGAACAAAATATATTGGGCTATGGGTTTGGGTGGCTATAGTGGATTGGTTACCATGAACTATGGAAGGACTATGTCCCCTGCCTGACCAATGTTATAGTATAATATACACGGATTAAATGGCAGGGGGTGACTTGCACAAGCAATAATGGGCCCCCGAAAATCTGTCCCTAGCACATAGTGACGTGGCGAAAAGGGGGCAACATGTCCTGAGGTGCTTGAGGAGTGGAGAGGTATTCCACTGCTATCAGAACTATCCTAGAGCCCGGACAGATCCCTACCAGTATCTTACTCTACTTGTTATTCTACTTCCTTCCTCCGAGCGAATCTCCACTCAAGCCAGCCAATAAAGACAAGAAAGAGGTGGGAGCCTAGCTGTTCCTCGTCAGTGCTCACTCCAGCCGGTTAATAAAGGCAAGCAAGAGGTGAGGAACAGGACTTCTCCAAGGAGATAGGGTCCGTGGGGTCGCTACTGCCTAACAGCTCGCCACATGCTGCCCTGTATCTCTCTTGGTTTGGCTCTTCACTTTAGTCCTGTTTCCCAGAGTTCAGGAGCGCGCAAGGCCCACCACGACGTCAACGTAGAGATACGGCGGCGCTGGGAATATTATTATTATTGTAATTAATTACCTATAAATTGTCAATACGCTTGACCTGCCGCTGAGGCTTCGAGCCAAATAAAACCATGTTATTTGTAGATATAACTTACTTGCTCAGTGAAAACTTACGTAGGAACTTTTATATGTAAATTTTCATTATATTGTTGTGAAGATTATTTATGAATACGTCTTAAAGCAAGGTGATTGATTGGCAGTAGTTAAGAGACTGTATAAAAATGAGGTCGGGATCACAGATCGATCCGAGACAGGCTCTTTACGATAACCTAAGCACTATTAAAATAAATACACGCAAATTATTTATCGCAATAAATTCGAAGCAGTAGGTAACGCAAATTGCAAATATAAACGAGTAACAACACTCACTTCGTCAATCATTGTATTTTTAGCGTAGTAATACTTGTATGTTTACAGTTGTCATTCACCCTACGACAACCACCCACCACCCTGACCAAAGACCCACTTTCCTCGGTTGCTTTCTATAAATTATGCAATTTATAAAGAACCCCTGTTTTTGTATCCATTTCCATAGAACTGTGGAGCTACTGAACGTTTTGCCTTACCACCAAGAAGGGTCGCTTAACTTGGTAAAAGCGGTCGTGTATTAAAATTTATAGGCTGCTGCCCCGTGTTGTTAAGTTAATTAAATAAGAATGATTTAATGTACTGTTTTTGAGTGCTGTGTGTTTTAATTTGTGCCATTTGCTCCAATTTCTACATTGACTTAATCCGTGTGTTTTTGTCGTAGGCTCCATCATGTTCCATGTGCGGCGGCGGCCAGCGGACGTGCAGCCGCGGCGGCGCAAGAAGAAAGTGGGATCCGGCACCGGGACCGCCGGCGGACGGCCCGGAAACGAGCCGATGCTGGTAGAGATGTCACCCGACGCCACGGTGCTAGAGAACGGACGGCGACTCAGAGTATCCGATGTTGTCGAGGTTTGTTATCACTAATAGGTCTCCTAAATGCTATTGAGGACTTCATTAGCATTGCAGACTTCTGCTAAACTTACGGCCCGTACAGGTAGTACAGGTACAAATTGGGTCTGAATATGTTCATGCACTAAAAATATAACTCGTCATACATTTTCTTGAACCTTGAACTTGCCAAACAAAATCTAGTAAAGTCAGTTCCTGGACGTGGACAGTGCAGAATCACTGACTATACTGATGCAAACGATCACATACATGATTATTATTCTCTCTTCTATCGCTTGCCATCACTTTGCTAGCCGATTACTACTATTAACCACATGCAAACATAGAGACTGTTTTATATTATATTACGATTTCCAGTGGCATATACTAAGTTGCTGCTTTGAGCACACCCATCCCATATAATCTCTTAGACGGGCCCTCAATCCTTCATGGTTCAGGACCTTAAACTCAAATAACAACGCCAAATCCCAGTTGGATGATCACAGCGTGAAGGTATCGAGGTTATAACCCTTAAATTATTTATTATCCCATTTATGGCGAGTGAGGCTTGTAATAGACAAACGGATAGACGTCGGACTGACCGAATTATAGTTAATCTTGTTTAGGACTGAATTTATTTTGAAAAAGAGATACTTTTAGGACGTGTCGCACTCGTTACAGCAGCTATTTCTTTCAAATACCGTATCAAATGCCAAATTTCTACCAAATCTGTCTTTACAACAAAATTTTTACTTTTGATCAATTTATTTAGAAATCAATCTTTACCTTTCAAATTCAAAGAAACATGATTTAAGAAATTTGATTGAAGTTAGAAAAAAAATAGAGGTTCGATTAAAATTCACAAAATATCTTAATAGAAGTACAGCTTATTTACATTTAGCTCTCATTTCTAAAGTGTGTCTATAAATAACATATTTAAATTTGCTATTATCCAATAATGTCTTAGGCAATATTGAGTGTACAAAAATACCTGTCCTTTCGGAGCCCCCAGAGCGGCAAAAATTATTTTATACTTTCTCGGTAGGTACAGTTTGTATAAAACATCAATGTACGCTTCGATACACAATATAGTATACGCGATGTAATCCCTTGAGGCTCAATGTAAACTAGAGAAGTTACAAACGAAAATTGTGACAACCGCGATGTATGCGTATTCAGATAATATACTGAAGACATTTGTTGTCCCAGACAACAAAATGTTGCTCAAAAATGTTGTTCGCGGTGTCAGCTCTATGTAATCCCGTAGTGATTTAATTCATAGATCTCATACAATATAAAACTGGATAATACAAAGGCATTCAACGGACAAATGCCTACAATGAAGTATTTTCAGTCGTTTCTTGTTTGAGTCATAGTTTCGCGAGGGAACAGTCAGGTGTGCTGTCGATCGATGAAAGATATCAATGTCGTTCGGTGAAACACATCATATTTTATATTCTGACAACATCCACTTAAAAAGGCATTACTCACCTACGACGCAGAAAATAGTTTAATTGTCAACAGACTTATGTTTATTGCATTAATTTAAAATAAATAAATTGTACCTAGTTTATACATGTTATGAAAGTAAAATCAGACTGTGACAAACATGCTTGCGTGTAAAAGACGGACTGCGGCAAGTGTCCAGAGATGTTATCTAAGAACTAACAGTGCCGCAAATATTCGAGGGACGGAAGTCGCCTGCCTTATAAAGATTCACTCTAGAAAGTGGCATTTATTCCAAAAATGCTTGCTGAACAGATAAATTCATGACGGTTTTCATGACTGTATTATTGACTATTCGGTAACCACACACCATTCGAGTAAAACCCCAAATCCTGGCTTAAAATCAGTGCTCCGAAAATTTAAAGCAATAATACCGCGGCACAGTTTTCTCTACTAGAATGATTCAATTACGTAGTTAACACTGCTCCAGACTCAAAGCTTTATCAATTTAATAAACACCGCTTTCGCGTCAAAGTCAATTCGTACGAATATGCTCAGAGTTCCCTGGCATATTTAAATTACGACATCAGCCCAATTTGCTTGTTACATCTTCCAAGAACATATTGAATTATTTGGTTCTTGTATCCTCTATGTAATATTTTTAAAGAATTTTAATGTAAACAGCTAGTGGTAATACTGTGAATTGTACTTAAAATAAGTGGCGATGTGGGTGTATGTACATCACATCTGCCTATCCCTACTTACTTTCATAATATGATGATAGTATGTATGTTATTCGACTGCAGCAATTTTAGATAAAAGTACTCAAACTACTCAAGTTTTCTGCTAGAAGCAATTGAATTTTATAGTTCCAATTCTAAGACGTACTAGGCGGATTTTAGAACAACTGTAATGTCTACAATCAATCTTCTCCTCGCCGAGTTAGGTATAAAGTTCGAGATCTTGTGAGCTTAATCTAAACATACCCAATACGTAGATTTTATAAATTGAATATTTAAGCACAGCTGTCGAATAAGAGATTCTGAGTTATATTTCGAAGGTGGGCATTGTTATTGAAATCTCAAATGAAGTTTGGCAGGTAACGATAGACTTTCCGTCTATTTTGTGAGCTGTATTAACCACAGCACACTGCGCAGCATAACACCACTTTACCCTTTAATAGGGAATACAGACAAGATGCTGTATATCTATAGGAAAACCCACATACAATGAAAATCGCTTTTTGTGTCTCCCTCTGCGACCGCGTTGTTCTCCTAAACTTCGCAACGGATTTTGATGCGGTTTTCATCATCATTTAGAGAATTTACTCCGGAAGATTTATGTGTACCTATTTATAATACAATAATATAAATAAAACTAGATGTTAAGGCGCTGACAACAAGCAAACGGTAAAAGGGCTTGACTTAACAAAAAAATTGCCAAATCTATACAGTTTGTGGTAGCGAAAAAAATATATGTTAATCTTGAAGATATTTTTCAAAATTGGTTGTTACAAGAAAACGTTTTGAAAAAAAAATCTCGATACAAATTAACGGTAAACACACTTTTTACCTTGAGTTCTTATTCAAAATATCTGTATTACAACGTGCGTTGGTATTTTCATTAATAAGAACGTTTTATTTGAATGCAGAACATGGTTGTTTTTTATTTTCGATATTTCAACAAATTTTTGAATAAATTGCTTCATATTTTGCGATAAATTACAAACGTTGTGTCATTGCGCTTCTCTTTCTTTTCTATGCAGTCTGACAGTGACCGCGGTTTAGCTGTTGTCAGCGTCTTAAGTCGCTAGTTTCTTATTAAAACTGGAGTAATAGCTAAATATGCCATTACTATGTTAATGTTGCTCGGCAGGTGGGATCAGGCAACGGCACGACTCTCCAGCTGTATGGCCCGTCCATCCAGCCGCGGCACTGCGTGGTCGCGCCGGCGGAAGGTGGCGGATATAACGTGACGCCACTGCACGCCGACGCACACGTCTATGTCAACGGACGCAGGATCATGCATTCTCAACGGTTACAAGTAAGTTTTTTATATTTTTTTTTGCATATTAGTGGCGCACTCACATTGTGACATTACTTTTGCCCCACCTTGTACATATTTGTTACAATCGCGAATCATATTTTGATCAACATACAACCTGATACTGACCTGAAGTCAGTAGCAGGTTGTATGTGGATCAAAATATTGCAAATGACGTAAGAAAGTTTGAATTTTGCGGGCTACCTTAGCGCATCCTCCTTAAGTATGGTTATTTGTTCCATGTCTGGGTTTTTTTACAGCCAGGGAAACGGATTGCTTAACAAATAAAACTGTAATATTCAATTCTGTTAATTCTATATTCAAATCAAACTACTAATTCTTCATCAGTCGTATGAAATGACAAGGCAAATTCACGTAATTTGTCAATCAACTAAACAATACATTTCCCTGACTGAGAGTCGTGGCTGTAAAACATTCGATACAGGGGGGGCTGTTTGTTATTTTGTTTTCTTGAATTTCAACTTAGATCCTATGATCATAAGCTTGAATTCAAGAAAACAAAATAAAACGAGCGAGCCTCACAGCAGTCGCATATGATGTGTAACACCTGACATCTCACCTCGGTAATAAGAAACATTAAGGTAATAAGCAACACTAAAGGGGCCTCGTCAAGGTCGTTTCAAATCAAATAGCGCGTGCTTCCCCGGCTTCCTGTGACACACTTCCGTCCCTTTTCACGAAATCACTCCCACAGATTTGATTATTTTGATTTTGATTACAGGAAAGCGAGAGGAAAGATGTTACACATAAAAAATTAGACGCTATGACGTCATAATTGATAATCCTATACTATTAAATGAGCAATATTTGTATATACAAGGTGGGGACGACATTAAGACAATAAATTAAACGGGTATATCTAATGTCGTTCTTCGTCAGCATACGAAAATTCAATCAAATATATCCAATAGTTTAGTCACTATAGCTAGTCAAAGATTGGCAAAGCCCAAAGTCGGCCCATCACTACTATTTAGTTTGTTTATTTGAAAAAATAACTGTTTTAATTTCGATGCTAGGATTTATTTCATGGTTCCAACATACTCTTATGCATTAGTATTGCCAGTGTTTTCATTTATTGTCGTATTGTTGTCATTTATATATTTATTTGTTATCACGTTCTCAAAAACAGCTCTAACGATTTCGATGAAAGTTGCAATATCAACATAATAAGACGGCTTTTCAATTGAAACTTCTGCTGTAGATAGATTATCCCGCATAAAATCAATGATATACTAGTCTGACATAGCATAGCCAGCTTTAGTTACCGAGTCGAGTAAATCCTTATTGCCAATTGATATAAAAGTAATCCTAGATAGAATCCGCTCAACTGAATTTCTTTTTCTACTGTGATACTGTGACGTAAATCCTGAACTTTATAACGGAAATTCAGCTTTTAACTGAAAGCATTTCTATTTTTATGGATTCGTTATTGAATTTTAATGTGCACTCAACATAAAGACGATCGTTTCCGTCGTAGGAAGACGCGCACGATTGGCGGACTGTCCCGCTAAATGTGTCATGTACTGCCAACCTCGTTTAACTGCTACAAAAATATATTCGAAATTTCGAACCCAAATGTAGCGCTCCATAATACACGAACGAACACATTGTTTGCATTGCTTAATGAAGCCAACGCTTGTGTAAATGAACACGTTCCTATAAAGCTTTTGGCTTTAATATTTATAACATCTTTACAGTATTTATATAGAAGCCTTGTAATGAGAGTATAGAATGTAACATGTCATTAAAAAAATCGTTATAGTTATCGGCTACCAATTTCAAAGCTACCGATAGTCAATCAGCAGTCAAGTAAAAAACAAACCAATTAAGAAAACATTTTCCTTAACGATTGTATAGATTTGACGTCGAGTATAGAGTATTTGTATTGGTAACCTAAATACGGCCCTGCTAAATATTCCAGGAACGCGTCGAACTTGTAGATCATGGTCAGTCACTTGCCCCTAGGTTTGCTAAATAGGTTACGGTCGAGTTTTATTTGTAATACATTCATCAGAACGCCCACGTAGTTCACAGCGATATCCACATTCACGATCTAGAATGGACATTCTTGTGTAAATCAGCCTCGCTTAACAACGTTCCGAAGCTTTCCTAGCGTTTTTATCTAGTTCAAACATACGTGTTCGTGTCCACCAACTATCATGCGGATACCATTCAAAATCAATATTGTCCGAAAAGAAGACCACTTTTAAACAACCGCAAACTCGTAGGACGCTTTAAATATTTAGAGAGGTCTTTAAGGTGTTAATTTAAAATGTATGACTGAAAGACAAATTGAATGTGGATTGCAGTGAAATTTAGAGTTGTTACAACGAGACTTGTGTCAATTAATCTAAATTGTTTTGTCGCAGCACGGTTGTCTACTCAAATTCGGTCGAGTTTCGACGTTCCGGTTCGTAGACCCGGCACAGGAGCACCTCATTAACAGGAACCTCGCGCAATCACAACACTTCGGCTCCGGCTCGATATACGACAGGTGAGAACATTGCACACACACTGTAGCTCGTTTCTTTATGTTGTGTATAGTTGGGCCCTATAGTTGAATTTAGACTGACCCAAACATTATTTGGTCAATTAGTTACGAATATCATCGCACAATTGCAACATTTTGTTATTACTTTTAATTTGTACTAATTCTATCAATGTAAGTAAACACGATCAGTCCCGTCGCTTATCTAATCACTTTCAAAGCTGTGTATTTTATGTTTTGTTCATCTGTCATTGTTTGTTTTCTTTTGCATGTTTCTGTCACTGGCTCACGAATATCCGCTTGTGTACGTTACCCTTACGTTAGATCGCCGACTTCGCCCGGCGAGAATAGCGGCGCGATGTCGCCGACGTCGATGACGTCACACCAGCCTGACACGCTCGACTCCAACGCGAACACCACCAACGACACAGAGTATCAGAGGACGATGAGTCCCGTGTCGCACGACACCTACTACAGGGACGCCAACGACACCATGCCGCCCTACAACAACAACACCTTAAAACTCGACAACGAGTCGCTCATTATGTCGCAACACCTCAACGACACCAAAGACGACTACGTGAAGGATGATCATACGAGCTCAGTGTACAACGATCAAGATCAGAGCTCCAATGTGAACCGCACGTCCAACTCTGTGCAACAGTACAAAGACAATTATGAAACTACGTTCGACTTGGACGGCAACGTCGAGACAAAGAGTATCTGCAGTGCGAAAAGCGGGAGCTCTGGACATGACAACAGGTATTTAGTTATAATTGATAAAACCACCCTAATGGATTGCTGTGGAACTGACTTTACTTTTCAGTTTATAAATTATGTACAAACTTGTTAGGACACAGTCGTTAATAATTGATTTACGTCTCCTTTGATGTTGAATAACTGAAGAATTTATGTACGTCGTTTCAGAAGTGTCAGGAATATTAAAGTTTGTGTTTAGCGTAAACGTCTGATGAATAAAGCCTGCTTAATGCTTATACATATATGTTTTATGTGAAGTTTTCGCTTGTTTACTATTAATCTGCTTGTATAAGTTGAGCATCTTCGACTGGTTTTACCATTTTCTTTGCCCATACAGTATAGTTCTAGACATCAATCTATCATCATATTATAACAAGTAATTTTTAATCATAAGTTATGAAAGAGATCGTTTTGTAACATATTAATACTGCCATAAGGTCTGGTTAATCTAAGCCGGACTCATCAATAAGTGGTAAAACAAGCCCTCTAATTGAAAAGAAGTTAAAGAAAAACGCATTTCGTCACACATCGTTCAATGTTGTATGACGATTCAGGATGAGCGCGGGCATCAGCAGTGGTCGCGGGTGTCAGGAGGCGATCCTGCCGGCAGTCCTGGAGTTCCCTGAGGCGGGGCAGGCGCAGTTCCTAGCAGCCGTGATATCACGCCTTGACCCACACGCGCCTGCTTTCAAGCTAGCGCCCGTCTACACGCTGTATCTGTGTGCCAGGTGAGATTTTTCTTCTTTATTTATAAATATAACTGCCTCGTTTTGGTCTAGTGGTCGCACAGGCTACTACTTATGGTCATCACCATGAGGTCCTGGGTTCGATTAAACAAAGTGTTATTGGCTTTTTCCATCTGGAATTTCTCAGTAGTTGCCTGGAATCTGGATTTGTGCCTGGTTGATGGCAATAGGCTGGCCCGCTATTACATGGGACTCAAACATAACTGGCGAAATGTGGGGGTACTATAGGCACCCTTCTGACCAACTCTTCGTGAAATACAGGCGTTATGTTATCTATAAATATTATATAATAAAGTCACTTTTCATGTTTGTATGTTTGACCGCGTTGTTCTTCTAAAATACGCAACGGTTTTCACCATCACAGAATTTATTCCGGAAAGTTTATATGTGTTTATACATTTATATTAACTTAAATAGAGGACAGGAATCTCGATGTTTTAACATGTCGCCCTTACCCGAAGAAGGAGCGGGTCGCTAATGAACTATGAAAAAGTAGTATATGCGTGGTTCTAAAGTAGTCAGCAAGGTGGCAGCAACCCCGCAACACCCTGCTGGTTAATATTTGACTTCTCAGGGAGCTCTGAACTGTTTTATTTGTAATTTTGTGCTCACTTTTCGTCTCACTTTTAAGTTTCAACTATTATTTTGGAAGCTACACTGGTTTTATGCACCGGGTTTTTTTTTTTGGCAACCAACAATTGTTTATACTGTTACATATTAAAATAAACATTATTATATCAAAGGCTAGTATAACAATCTCTTATAGGTTACCACCGCATGCCCCATAAAGTAAGATGTTAGTTTGAAGCAAAATTTAAATCAGTTTAAAAACAATATTGTCTAGCTTTTAAAGCCATTTAATCAACATTTCCAACTACAGCTGCGTCACAACTTGAATAAATAAACTAGACGTGTCATGGTTTTCTTAGTAATATATGCACACGTTACGACCTATATAAATCGTAACGAAACGACGCGTACGTAAAACCTCACGCCGACTTTATAACGTACTCGAATTACGCATAAAAGAAAATCAATTCCTTCACAAAGGATAAATGCCAGCGTACATGTCTTTTGTTTTCTGGAGTTAAAGTTACCCCTATTTCATTAGCACATGCAACCCAAATCCTTACGGGAATTACAGCGAGATTCCGCAATCTTTCGACGGTCGTGGTAGTCTAGTGGTCGCAAGCGCGACTTTTAAGCATTGATTCCTGGGTTCCATCCTCAGGTCAGGCAAAGTGTAATTGGGTTTTTACATTATAAATAATAGTAAGTTTTAGAGTTATGATGCGTTCCCCCGGTTGATCACAATAAGCTCGCCCCCGATTACCTGGGAGTTTAACATAGCTCTACAGTGTATAACTCTGTCTACTCGATCCGAAATTACAGACGTGAAATTTTTATGAGTAACATACTATATCTACACATGTTTGCAGACTGTCCCATTTATAACATTAGTGAGATAAATCCAATTTGTGGGGAGTGTAATTTATACTGATTACGTGTGTACAGGTACCGGGCTTCAACGCATTACCGCCCCGAGTTGACGCCGACAGAGCGCGCTCATAAACTGACGGCCTTCCTACATCATGTTGCTACGCTCATACACTCCACCGTACAGGTAATTATCACGCTTCAATATGTCTTATATTTACGGAATATATACGTTATATTTATAGATAATTATCACGCTTCAAAGTCTGGTATTTAACGAATATATGTATGTTATTTGTGGGTGAACAGATATATGTAAATATGTCGCACGACTGCTGACGAGAATGTAATATTTATTTATTTAAGAGTTTATGTACACACATATAAAGAGACAAGAAAAAGGAACAGAAAAATACGTACAAAGGTAATACTTATTTCTAAAGAAATCTCTTCCAGCATACCTGCGATAGGAAAGTGGATAAAAAGAGATGTAGACAACGTGTGTAAGAAAAGAAGAGAAAATAAAATACATAAAATAAAAACATTTAACTATTCACAAAAAAAAAAAAAAAAAAACATACAATATGAGAATATACTTACATACATACTTCCAAAACAAATATCTCTAAAATATATATACTAATAATTATAAAAAATACATATATATAAATATATATATATATATTAATATGTTTAAATAATAACTTTAGAGATACATGTTCGGGTTTATTAATGGTTTATCACGGTTTTATTTATTTTGGATTTGGAGGACTAGTTTCGAGACACAATTACGCTGCGCGACGAGCTTATGATAGAGAGCCACGTTCGAGTTCTAAACTAGTCGGGTTAACCCAACATAACCCATTTAATATATCTCCAACGCCAAGAAGTTATTGAAAACTTGTGAATTGCATAGGTCTACGACATTGTTTGGGAATCAGAAGGCCAATTCTCGTACTTAAAAAACATTCATATTGAAGTCGCATCTGTCAAACTTGTCAAAAATGTTGTTAAATATATGTTTTTTTTGATAGATTGCGAATAAGATGTGAATGCGAACATTCTTAAAAATTACGGGAATTGCCCCTCTGGCCTACCACCACCTCTTACAATACTGTTATAATAGTAATGTTATTTTTTTCTGTTTTTAGCACAATTAATAAATTGTGTCTCATCTTACCTCTTCAATTTCTAGGAGCGTTGCTCGGATTCGGCAGCCCAGGCCTTCTGGATGACGAACGCGAGTGAGCTGCTACACTTCTTGAAATACGACCGACACATATCGTCGTTTTCCACACAAGCGCAAGAAGTACTGTCGCTCACTGTGCAGAATGCTTTCAGGTATTTCAATCATTTTATTTGTTTGATGTTCTTTCCATTTCAACAACATGGAACATTTTGTTTTGTGGTTGCGAGTTCAGTGTGGATTTCTCGGAATATTGACAGCTTAGCAATTAAAGTTCTTAGGTCAAATGGAGGGCGGGCCATTTTATTGTTGATGGCTAGAGCACCAGTGACACATTCATTAGGTGTAATATGTATTTTTTTTTAAACTTTGTAAGTAATAGTTTATCGGTCAAAGTGGCGGTGCTTGGGGGAGGCCTTTGTCCAGCAGTGGACGTCTTTCGGCTGAAATGATGAAGTAACAGTTTTACAAAATTATTCTAACTTTGTTGAACCGTAATTGCTGGTTGATTACTTAATTCCTCACGGCAAATGACTACTACCAGTACCTAAGCATTTGCCCCTTTTCCCACGCTCCGGCCACCTTGCCTGGCGGCGGATGGCGAAGTCTATGGGTATTATCAAAGCTATAATTTACCCCGTTTTCCAAACTTCCTCCACCGGATGGGTAAAATAGTATAGAAAAATACTATTTATTATGTACCAGCGGCGAAGTGTCAGTCTTTATGAGAGGGAAGCCGAAGCAGAGTCGGATCCGGTCTAACTTTGCTTACTTATGAATAAAGTAAACATTGATTATTTATTTTAAAATAATTCTTTCGTTAACTGAATTTAACACCATCTATCGCCAAATGGCAGAACTAAAAATCACTACACAAACATAACTTCTTATTTCGTTTATAATTCAAGTAATAATAATTGATCTAGAGAAAAAATATCTCATATCTGGATAATAAACTATATTTTCTTACTGTCAATAATTATTTTAGACATAAAAGCCGAGGAATCTTGTTTTTTTTTCAAATAGTCTTTAAAAAAGACATGATTGTCGAATAAAAAATAAATCGAGCGAAAATTTTCCAATTACGTCTAGAGAGACCAGAAAAGACATGGTTCTGAACTGAAGAACATAGTTCTAAATGCGAGTCCATTACTGTATCATACTTGCTCAGATATAACAAAGTTTCGATATAGTTACTTTGGACTTGAATTTGGACCTTCATCGTGCCCGCGAATAGCTACTTCTTGTTTACCTAACAAAATAACGGTGTCAATAAACCGTTTCATTAAATTCCTATTTCGATCTACTTTTCTATTATGAGCTTCATGAGAATTAGCGAAAAATGATTCTATCCTACTAGTCCCAAACTCATGTAACAGCTACGAATATGTTTTTCAGTCTGAACATGTTTTTTGGTTGAATTCGTCAGATTATTAATATCTGTAAAACCCCTTTATTCCATAAACTACTAGAATCTGAGAAAAGTAAACATGGAAAACAATACATTTTATTTAATTTACAACTGCCAGTCAGCCATGGATATTTATCGTAAAGGGAAACATTAAAATGTTTGAAAAAAACCATCACGTCGTTTGTAATTTATAATCATATCTGGACGAGCACGGCCTAACTTAATGATGTGTTTCTTATTTTCAAAGCTCAACCTTGAAAAGCATAAAGATTATAGATTAAATAATCTGTCAAGCAACAATATAAAACTATTAATGCCGCCATCCTAATTCTACTGATCGTACTAATTACTTTTCAAAACTACTCTAAATAAATAATTTCAACTTATTAAACTATCTACTTACTCAAAATACCCAATTACAACGATCTTTTCTTTCACTAAACTCAAAACACATAAACACTATCTCAATCACTATTCTATACCTACAATAATAAACTAATGAATTCAATTCATACGGAGCGAACAAAATGCAAATTAACTACTTAATTTGTACAAATTATATGGTTCTAATGCGATTACATCAAAAAACAACCACACATAATGTCAATCGAATGATGAATGTATGATGTCCGAACTCCGAGCCGAACGCATTACGAAATTCAACGACAACAAACGAACAACTGAGCGAACTGACCGAACAATAGCTCATTCATTTTCGTTTCACGACGCGCGCGCATGCGTATTACATCGTAACTCGGCGCAGACCGGCTTACCCGGCTACTAAGAAACAGTGGTGTCACGTGACCGAAGTGACGTCAAGTGGACTTTATTTTCTATAGAAATTGAATTCACAATAAGCCGGACGCGCCTACGAGTTATTTTAGAGCAAAATGTTTTGTTGTTGGGACATAAAGACAAAAAAAATTGTGTAGGCGTTTTGTAATGTTTTAATTTTATGGTGTATGATTATTCAATGACGATAGAGTGGTAGTGTTCCCGAATTTCTGAAGGGAAGCCGGCAGGAATCGAGTTGTTTGGAGTCATCGCCCCTGATGTACACCATATGAATTACAAATAGAAATTTTACATAGAGTGGCACAATGGGCAGTCTTATCGCGATCTTTTAAAGACATCCTTTGGGCGGATTGGAGGCACCCGACACTAGCTATGTAGCTTACAAGTAAATAATATAGGTAACAATATTTTTTCCGCAGCAACTTAGTGTTATGTTTCCAAGAAGAGCTATCCCGCGGCCTGGGCGCGCTGGCGGGCGCGGCGCCGGGCGAGGCGCACGAGGCCGCGGCGCCCGCGCTGCAGGCGCTGGCGGCCGCCATCGTGCTGCTGCGCAGGTGTCGCGTCAACGCCGCGCTCACTATACAGCTGTTCTCGCATCTCTTCCACTATATCAATGCTGTTTGTTTTAACAAAGTAAGTTGTAGTTCTTGAGCTTTCAAAAACAGAATCTTAAATACTACTTCAACGTCTTGTATCGATCATGTCTGAAGACCTAGTTTTAATTTAAAACAGTGAGTGCGAAAAAGTGATTTATTTATTTAAATAATTTAATAAAGCACATTAACAAGTTATTTACAAATAAATATTTAGAATGAACATTTACCTGCTATGTAAATAAATCATTTAGAGGCGTGCACATTAGTGACAGAGTAGGATGAATAGACTTACCATTTTAGTAGTAGATAGATAATGATTGTAATAAGATTAAATAAAAAGTTTGATTAGGCAAATAATAATGATTATATTGTGATGGCGCTATTTGTCTTGTATAGCTTCAACTTTTTCTATTGTTCTCACATTGGTAATCAACCACACTTTCTTCACAGTTGGTAACAGAACCCGGCATGGTGAGTGCGCGATGGGGCGCTGCTTTATCGGCGCGATTAAAAGTGTTAGCGGCGTGGGCGGAAAGGCAAGGACTGGAGCTCGCCGCAGAGTGCCATTTTGCACGCATGAATCAAGCGGGTAGGTGTGACTACGGTGCTACTTTATACCAACAAATGATGAGGAATAGAAGGATTTAATACCGTAAATAGGAAACTATAAAAATAAAAAAACATGCACTGTTACAATATCCAACAACTAAGTTCGTCATTCATGTCATGCATTCTCATGCATCAATATAATGCCAACTGCATTGCGACTTATAAGGAATAAAAGACGATTGTATGGATATTTTTATTACATAGTTCCATTAGTTCACATTATCATAATTTCCAGCGCGCCTAATCCAGGGCGAGTACCATACCGCAGACGAAGCAGTAGCATCTTTAAAAGCCTGCTTCAAACTGAACTCGGTACAAACGCGAGCGCTCCTAACACCACTCGCACCGCCCGATGTGGTTGAAGCGGGCGTCGCGTACGTGCGCACGCACACGGACGAACTGTACCGGGCTGACGGGCGAGAGATACGACTGGAGGAGAGCTCGTGGCTAGGTGCCGGGTTGTTGATACCGAGTGATGGATTCAGTGCGGAGGTATGTGTGTTTCTAGTTTCTGGCAGCATAGTTAAAGTTATATCATTACCATATAAACTTTTGTCGTAGAAAACGTTAAGAAAAATGTTGACTGATCTTCAATATTTCCAACACCAATCGTTTCCCAGATGTGGTCTAGAGGCCTCGAACACGGCACGAACGCGTGACGTATTCTATACTTAACTTTTTGGTAAGGAAAATAATCGTAGTGACGGGAAGAATATGTGACTGTCGGGTTGGTGATGGATCTTTTATACTCATTATAAACAATTTCATTTGATTTCAGGTGGTATGTGGCGTGCCACCCGGTCTGGCAGAGTTCGTGGCTCCACTACAACGAGGCGGCCTCTGTCGCCTGGCACACCAGCCGCACGCGCTGGGCGTGTGGACCGTGTACATGTGCGGCCACGCGCCCGCGCCGCACGCGCAGCGCCGCGCGCCCGACCCGCGCGTGCACATCATACAGCTGCACAAGAACTCTAACGGCATGGGACTCAGCATCGTTGCTGCTAAGGTTAGTTCCTAGCACACAGCCGCACGCGCTGGGCGTGTGGACCGTGTACATGTGCGGCCACGCGCCCGCGCCGCACGCGCAGCGCCGCGCGCCCGACCCGCGCGTGCACATCATACAGCTGCACAAGAACTCTAACGGCATGGGACTCAGCATCGTTGCTGCTAAGGTTAGTTCCTAGCACACAGCCGCACGCGCTGGGCGTGTGGACCGTGTACATGTGCGGCCACGCGCCCGCGCCGCACGCGCAGCGCCGCGCGCCCGACCCGCGCGTGCACATCATACAGCTGCACAAGAACTCTAACGGCATGGGACTCAGCATCGTTGCTGCTAAGGTTAGTTCCTAGCACACAGCCGCACGCGCTGGGCGTGTGGACCGTGTACATGTGCGGCCACGCGCCCGCGCCGCACGCGCAGCGCCGCGCGCCCGACCCGCGCGTGCACATCATACAGCTGCACAAGAACTCTAACGGCATGGGACTCAGCATCGTTGCTGCTAAGGTTAGTTCCTAGCACACAGCCGCACGCGCTGGGCGTGTGGACCGTGTACATGTGCGGCCACGCGCCCGCGCCGCACGCGCAGCGCCGCGCGCCCGACCCGCGCGTGCACATCATACAGCTGCACAAGAACTCTAACGGCATGGGACTCAGCATCGTTGCTGCTAAGGTTAGTTCCTAGCACACAGCCGCACGCGCTGGGCGTGTGGACCGTGTACATGTGCGGCCACGCGCCCGCGCCGCACGCGCAGCGCCGCGCGCCCGACCCGCGCGTGCACATCATACAGCTGCACAAGAACTCTAACGGCATGGGACTCAGCATCGTTGCTGCTAAGGTTAGTTCCTAGCACACAGCCGCACGCGCTGGGCGTGTGGACCGTGTACATGTGCGGCCACGCGCCCGCGCCGCACGCGCAGCGCCGCGCGCCCGACCCGCGCGTGCACATCATACAGCTGCACAAGAACTCTAACGGCATGGGACTCAGCATCGTTGCTGCTAAGGTTAGTTCCTAGCACACAGCCGCACGCGCTGGGCGTGTGGACCGTGTACATGTGCGGCCACAGGGCCACTGTGAGACAGCTCTTTGTTCTTGGCACTATTCTGCACAATCATCCCTGTGTGGTATACAAGCCGAATCGTACTAAAAAGCGTAGATACTTCGATCTATGCGCGCGGATGTAGAACGGCCCTTGCTCAGCGTCATTATGATATTTTTTCCAACCATTTATATAATAAAATAAATAAACTATGCACCATTGCTCCCAAGTGCCTAAATGGTTGTAAGACCGATGTCACAAAGTGGCTACTGACACTGAGTTACGATAAGACTGAAGATTTACAACATGTATCAATCGCCTAACCTAATGTAGTTAATACAGTCAAATATTTATAATTATATTTATACAGACTTACATAAACACAAGTTTTCACCTTATTTATCTCTCTCTACCCCCCCACATTGGTACTTTAATAGGCCACATCATATGCATTTACTAGTAAGTAGTTATCTTTAATAATAATAAACTGTGCTCGTCCTACAACTACTGATATATGTTCAAATTATAGGCGAGGACGCTGGCACCCTAAACACAAGTTAAATCTTACTTTGGGTGCCAGAGTTCATCGAAAACACTCTTTCCCTTAGTTGTAACGCTGCATAGTGTTTAGATAAGTGTTTTGTACAAATGAACGTAATTTTTTTACTTGTGGCCTGACATTTTACAGCTGTAAATCATTACTCTAATTTAACTTTACCCAACCTGTGATAATTGCAGACCCTTAAGAGATTAAGGACAACGTTTTTTTTTGTTGTAATTAAATGGCTTAATAATATGTATTCCACCCCTTGAGACATGCTTCCGGACCCTCACGGGTCCACGGATCCCAGGTTGAGAAACTAACCAAACTTGCGTATTCTCAAAACCCCTAAACGATCAAAATAATAAATCGCATAACCACGGGTCGCCAGGATCAAACCATTACTGTCAAAAATCACGTGATGAATTCTATCGTAAAATAACAAGTCTCCAAATATTTGTCGCCTAGACACAATACCGCCAGTAATTCACTCAACGTTGCACTATCGGTCGTCCAGGGCGCGGGGCAGGCGAAGCTCGGCATCTACATAAAGTCCGTGGTGCCGGGCGGCGCGGCGGCCGCGGACGGGCGCCTGGCCGCCGGGGACCAGCTGCTGTCGGTGGACGGCCAGTCGCTCGTCGGGATTACTCAGGAGAAGGTACGTGGGCATTTGCGAAATAGATATATGATACAGGGTCTAAAAAGACCCACCTCGAAACTGTCATCTACGTACGTATTTTTCGGGTGACCACTGAAAATCAGCGCTGTGCTGTGGGTCCCTCATAGCACAGAATTATGCTGAGTAGAAGCCTTCTTGTCACAGTCATGACGTGCAGCTACCGAATATTTCTGTTGTTTATATTTTTATTATTTGTATGCACGTGTCTCTATGACAAATAAACCTTTTTTTCTTTCTTTTCTTTTTCTTTCTTTCTTTCATCTACGCTTTCTGTACATTGATGTACAGAATGATGCTTAGATAACGTATGTAACACTAAGAAACTTTGTGCAAAAATAATTGCTGGGAAAAAAACTTTTATTTTTGGTGTGAAAATTCGCTGTTTACGGTAGTGCGCAATGTAATTCACGCAAAATATGGTGCTTATGGGTGCATGCAAAGGTACAAGAATCGTTGGAGTATTTAAAGTTATAAGATTTCATATATTTTATATTCATTTTACTTTAGTACTGTCATAGATAGGTACTGACCCCACTGGTCCTACTGATCCCCTAGACCGGTGGGGAAAAAGTGGTCTAGCTAAATACTTACTTAAAAAGTACAACACATTACATGGTGGGCCACAATTGGGTCTTTTGGAGTATTCGTTATTTAGACACAACCTCCCTAATAAATAGTAGATTATTCTCTAAAGGGATAAAAGAGTGTCTTATGTCACGGGCGCCATGTTTAAACCAGCCCAATACGAAAACACCTTTATCCCCAAGGAGAATCTTCACTTTTCACATCTTCTGCAAGGTAGTAAAACGTGTTTTCGTTTTTAAAAGTTTTCATACGAATGTGTAGCTGAGATTCTAAATTCAAATCACATTATTGCTCAGCGCGTTAAATGAAATTCTGTACAATATTATTATCCGGCTATATGACTGCTTTAGGATGACATATATTTTGACATTATCGAGCAGGTTGTGTGAAAAATTGTTTCATATAAAGCTAAAGCTAATCAATATTCATAGGCGGCAGAATACCTAGTGCGCACGGGACCTACGGTGACCTTGGAGGTGGCGAAGCAAGGTGCCATGCTGCACGGCCTAGCAACACTGCTGCACCAACCCGCCTACAACCAACGACAAGGTATGTTCACTACCACATATTAAACAGGGTACTCAAATAACACTTCCTTTTTTAATACATAACACACATAACATCACGCCCCGAAGGGTTAGACCAGGAGTTCCCAAACTTTTTCAGTTCGCGGCCCACTGACAGATTTAGTATATTGTTTCGGCGCCCTAGCTATTTGAAATAACCTGCAATGATAGGCAGATTGATGATGGGTAGATAGGCACAAAAATTAAAACATCCACAATATGAAGCTGAGTTTTTATTTATTGTATAATTTTGCGTAAGTAGGTACCTTTCGGCGACTTTGAGTGAACTGTTTATTTTGTACCCGCAAATACCTGAGTTTAGTTTCCGGAGGCGCCGTGACACGCTCCTCTTTACCATTGTCGGCGCCCCACTTTACTCTCTACGCGCACCAGGGCGCCGCGGCGCACTCTTGGGGCACCCCTGGGTTGGACAGAGGTGTAGCTATAGTACCTACATCCACATTTGACCAGTTATTTTTTAAATCCCATGTAATAGGGCAGTGTCATACATTTAGCTGTGGCACGACTACCTTCGCATGGACTAAAATACAGCGTGATTTTTACAGAAATAACTAACTTGTGGAGGTATTTCTCTCTGCATTATGATTTCATTGTTGGGGAATTTTAAATATTTGTATAAGTAATTAAATTAAGATAATTTTAAATGTAATTTATTGATTGACTAAAATAGTTTTTAAGCGTTACGCACGCACAACACTAACTTATCAATGTGGAGCTAAAGTTGTCATAACAGATTTTAAAAATAATGTGAATATCAGCAAGAAAAGCGTCAATTTCCACGTTTTCTTTTTCTGATGCTTTCTCTGAAATCACAAAAATTTCCTACACTAGGTACCGGATTTTATTATAAGAAAATATTAATGATGAAATGTAATTATAGTAAACTTTCAAGATTCTTGGAGTAGATAGGATGTCTAATGTAAAGTTTATTTGAGGGATATAGCACTGTGTTGTTATGTAATGGTCCTGGTGACGTTGTTGTCGTTCTGGCGGGCAGTGGAGGAGGTGCAGTACGAGGACCGGTCGCGGCGCAACTCGGGCACGTTCACCAACCCGCACCCCGCGCTACTGCGGCCCGCCTCGCCGCGCACCGAGCTCGCCACCGCAGGCATGCCCACTTTACACCTCACCCCACCCTCCCCGCACGCCCGGTAACACGGAACCATAATGCAGCTTTTTTTTACAGACAGCTGGTGAAAATGTCTCTTTTCTTTTCTTATTTTGTTTAACGGCTTTACACTTTTGCGCTGCCAAAAGTTTTGAGTTTGCAGTCTTCAGTAACGACCTTGTCGCTGAATATCCGTTTTTTTTGCAGGTTTCGTTGCATTTATTATTTCGTTTCTTTTATTTCTCGCTTCGTTAGCAAAACATATTCAAATACCGAATTGAAGTTCATGTAAGGTGTCTATTGCAGGCTATGGTCGTCGGCCGTGTCACAATCGATGTCATTTCCTAAGAGATGAGTCTACTGAGTCTAGTACGGACGAGAGTGAGGAGTGGCAGCCTCACTATCACGGTTCAATACCTAGGTTGATAGTGACGTTAGACAGGGAGAACGAACAGTTGCAGGAAGACTTGTCCCCGGACACGCCGGGCTGTCCGCTCGAGCTGAGGAGCGACGCGCCGCCGCCGCGACCCATCCCCGTGTTCACCTTCACGTGCGAAGACTTTGACGAACAGCACCCCGGCGGCGACTCCACGTCGCAATCCGAGGCCTCCCCGCAGCCCCCGCCGCGGTACGACCCTCCCCGGCCCGAGCCTCCCCCCGAGGAGCCGCCGCCGGTACCCGAGCCTCCCGCCAACTACGATCAGTCTAGCGATAACGGAGATTCCATTTGTCTACCACCTCAGATGGAACCAATAGATACTAAGCTTACCCTCGATTTGTTCAATGCTCGCAGTAGAGAAAACGAATTCTACAGGCGCCGTTGTACCGGCATCGATGAGTGTGTGAGTGCGTGCGAGTGTTGTCGCACGCCACAACCTGAGACACAACAGATCCCTTACATCGATGAGCCGAACTCAGAACCGCTGATATTTGAAAACGAAGGCCCGCCTGACAAGGTTGCTACGCCGAAAATACGACGAATATTACCGTCTTTGTCTCTTGATCAATCAGATTCAGATAAAAAACCGGACACTGCGGACGCAGTTTGTCAAACGCCCTCTTCTCCGATGGAAGTGAAGAGCCTCATATCGACTCCTAAAAGAAAACTCGAGCTTAACCTTGATATTAAGAAAGACTATGACCAAATGGATAATATTCAATGCAGGCTCAAGAGAGCAATATTTAGCATGTCGACATCTTATTCGGGTAAATCTGAAGATACCGAAATTCCGTCCACTTATTCAACGTCTGGTTCTTTTGATGAGACGAATAATGAAATGAAATGCGATGTCGGCACCATTAAAGCTCAGACGCCTGTAGAACCTGGTGCTAAACAAATATTAGATAGTGTGGATCGAAAGTCATGGAAATCTCCTGACGAATATAGACCTTCCTTCGGCAAAGTCAAAGAATTGACAAAACATTTCAACGACATCAATCTGAAGTATTGTGTTAAGATATACAAGCGAAATTGTCAGTCGAGTCCGAACCTCAGCGTCCGCGACAAAACTACCAAAGTCATTGAAAACCTTCCCGCCAGTGCGAGTCTAGCGGATATACAATACGAGTTCAATAAAACGGATACGAGCGACACCAAGTGTAAGAAATTATCTGACGACGAAGTGAAAAGTATCATCATCCAGTTGGAAGATTGGTCTAAATATGGATCACGCGGCAGCGAGGATACGCTAGCGCATGGCAATGAGTTCGAAATACCTAACTTGCCTTCTGAGGAGCACACTGACAATACTACTAACGGATATGTATTCAACGAGATAATTGACAAAAAGCCGAGACGAATCACTTTAGATAATATTAGGCTGAAGTCAAATCAGTCAAGTATGAACTCGGACCAGGCGAAACAAAGTAAGGAGTCGCTGGTTGTGAGTGGGAGTTCTAAGGGGTCTTCAGATCGACTGCCGCGCGTGGTGGCGATGGTCCGCCTGGCTGCGCCGGCGCACGCGGCGCTCGCGGCCTCCTGCCCCGACATCAGCGCCGCGCACACCACGTGTAAGGCTCCCACACACGCATGACGATAGGTGTGTTATAGCTGGACGCACAACTTTATTTTCGTTACTCCACTAGATGTATTATTTTGGTTATACACAGATTACGTTACACAGATACTATACTTCCTATATGCACACGTATTTCACGGTCGTTAAATGAAATGCAATCAATTAAGGAGATTAACTCGGCGTCTAGGTGTAATTTCATGGAAATATTCGTTTCGTATGTTTTTCTACACAGAATTACGGAATCGAGGAAGTCTATTATTTGAACAGAATGTAATTTGTGTGAAATGCATGGATATCGTTACGTTTATTATTTTGGTCTTAAATAAATCGTTCGTTTATTTTCGTACCGTTTCTGTCACTCGCACTCGTTTTTCGTTAATATTATTGGTTGTACTTTTTAGTTCTATGTCGATGTAGATTTCTTTATTTGTATAGCTGATCGAATAAGAAGTTATATAGAGGTATTATAATAGTGTTGTGATGTTATAGCGGGCGGTGCGGTTGCGGGCGGCGCTGCGGCTGCGGGCGGCGCGGTGCGGCGCGCGTCGGAGCGCGACCTGCCGGCGCGCCTGGCGGCCGAGGCGAGCGTGAAGAGCAGTAAGAGCACGCCCGCGCTGCACCACGTGGCCGAGCCGCCGCCCACGCATCACCACACACCCGTCAGGTATGTACGACTTACAAATATCATCAAAGACTCCAGCGATGATCGAAACTACATATCACAAAGAAGTAGAAGAAATACTGTTTATTTAACAAAGAAAATGCACACAATCAATTACACGTTTAACACAAAAAATACTATTATTCTATTACATAACTGCTCCACGACGGCCAAAAAAGGTTCCTGCAGTCTAAGTATCGAACGACACTTCATTTGTATGTATACGCACTATTAAAAATATATCACACATGACTACACCTCATTTAAAACTTTCACTGTCAGAAAACTGTATGCGGACGACATTTGCGCAACTCTAAACAAACCACAGCTTCAAACATAACAGTAATTGATATAAAACATTGACAGCGTGCCCGTCAGTTCGCCGGTCGCGAGTGGCTCTCCGAGCGCTTGGCCCAGCAAGTCCCGAAGCAGCCACAACCTGTCGTCGGCGCCCTCGCAGCACGACGGCTTCTACCAGAACCTTTCCACTGTCCAGTCGCAACAACATGCTTTACAAGACAGGTACATATAACTGGTTTCTACATTTTCAGTACTTAAGTTTCAAAAGTCAAGGATGCTACGTACAGTCACGTACATAGCATACGTACTTCTTAAGAATGAATGAATTAGTTTTATTCAGCCAAATACAGAAAAATTACAAAAAGGCAAACTTAGGCTACACGGTAGCAGGTTTGAATTCCCTCTGACTCTCAAACTAGGTAAGTTCATTAGTCTCTCATTGATTACGGAAGTACGGACACAACGTATTAGGGTAGAATTAATGGTCAAAAACATTAACAGCAGTAGGACCGGGCTTCGTAGTTCAAATGTTACTGACATGCGGTTGACCGTACCATTATCATGATCCTCCTTCACTAATATTTGAAGTATAGAAACTTCATTTGGAAACGCATAATTCGCCCCGAAATTAGGGTAATGGTTTAAGTGGGCGGTGTTACCCAAATTATTTCCAAGTTACTTGTTTTGCTGTTGACTAATACATGCATAATTCTCCAGATGGTCGTCGTTGCGCAGTTCGACGGGCAGCAACCGACCGCAATCGGCGCATTTCATGGCGGGAGGACAGGCCGAGGCACCAGACTCACCTTTACATCACCAGGTAAATTATAGTATACTGCAATTATGTAGACATCCCTACAAAATCCATGTTACATTCTTACAAAATGTATGAAAATTGATTTTTTTGCGATTAAATTACGACTTTTTTAGTACTCAATTATTGGTCTTTCGATATTGCATCGAATTACATCATAAAAATAAAACGTAGCGTTGTTCTTGCCGACTGTACCACTTCTCTAAAACTTTGAAATTAGAGGTTTGGTTCTGAACCCCCCTGGGTTCAGAACCATGTACTGAATCCATGGTTTCAGTTTTCGCGTCGATCTCCCTGCCACCCTGTATAATAAGCATTCATTCAGCAGATATCCCTTAGAGTTAGTGAAAACGGTTATTAAGTATTAAATGTTTTGAGGCGCGATCTACGACTAAGAAACAAACTCCTGTTACTCACAGTCGTTTTTGTTTCATTTGTAAATTGTGTGCTGTGTGCAGGCCGCAGCCAGTGCGCGCGCGGCCAAGCTGGCGGAGATGTCGGAGGAGGTGTCGCGGCGCCAGCTGGCCTACCTCGCCGCGCAGCAACAGCACCACGCGCCGCACGCGCAGCCACAACACCACCACCTTATGGGTAAGTGTGCAGGCCGCAGCCAGTGCGCGCGCGGCCAAGCTGGCGGAGATGTCGGAGGAGGTGTCGCGGCGCCAGCTGGCCTACCTCGCCGCGCAGCAACAGCACCACGCGCCGCACGCGCAGCCACAACACCACCACCTTATGGGTAAGTGTGCAGGCCGCAGCCAGTGCGCGCGCGGCCAAGCTGGCGGAGATGTCGGAGGAGGTGTCGCGGCGCCAGCTGGCCTACCTCGCCGCGCAGCAACAGCACCACGCGCCGCACGCGCAGCCACAACACCACCACCTTATGGGTAAGTGTGCAGGCCGCAGCCAGTGCGCGCGCGGCCAAGCTGGCGGAGATGTCGGAGGAGGTGTCGCGGCGCCAGCTGGCCTACCTCGCCGCGCAGCAACAGCACCACGCGCCGCACGCGCAGCCACAACACCACCACCTTATGGGTAAGTGTGCAGGCCGCAGCCAGTGCGCGCGCGGCCAAGCTGGCGGAGATGTCGGAGGAGGTGTCGCGGCGCCAGCTGGCCTACCTCGCCGCGCAGCAACAGCACCACGCGCCGCACGCGCAGCCACAACACCACCACCTTATGGGTAAGTGTGCAGGCCGCAGCCAGTGCGCGCGCGGCCAAGCTGGCGGAGATGTCGGAGGAGGTGTCGCGGCGCCAGCTGGCCTACCTCGCCGCGCAGCAACAGCACCACGCGCCGCACGCGCAGCCACAACACCACCACCTTATGGGTAAGTGTGCAGGCCGCAGCCAGTGCGCGCGCGGCCAAGCTGGCGGAGATGTCGGAGGAGGTGTCGCGGCGCCAGCTGGCCTACCTCGCCGCGCAGCAACAGCACCACGCGCCGCACGCGCAGCCACAACACCACCACCTTATGGGTAAGTGTGCAGGCCGCAGCCAGTGCGCGCGCGGCCAAGCTGGCGGAGATGTCGGAGGAGGTGTCGCGGCGCCAGCTGGCCTACCTCGCCGCGCAGCAACAGCACCACGCGCCGCACGCGCAGCCACAACACCACCACCTTATGGGTAAGTGTGCAGGCCGCAGCCAGTGCGCGCGCGGCCAAGCTGGCGGAGATGTCGGAGGAGGTGTCGCGGCGCCAGCTGGCCTACCTCGCCGCGCAGCAACAGCACCACGCGCCGCACGCGCAGCCACAACACCACCACCTTATGGGTAAGTGTGCAGGCCGCAGCCAGTGCGCGCGCGGCCAAGCTGGCGGAGATGTCGGAGGAGGTGTCGCGGCGCCAGCTGGCCTACCTCGCCGCGCAGCAACAGCACCACGCGCCGCACGCGCAGCCACAACACCACCACCTTATGGGTAAGTGTGCAGGCCGCAGCCAGTGCGCGCGCGGCCAAGCTGGCGGAGATGTCGGAGGAGGTGTCGCGGCGCCAGCTGGCCTACCTCGCCGCGCAGCAACAGCACCACGCGCCGCACGCGCAGCCACAACACCACCACCTTATGGGTAAGTGTGCAGGCCGCAGCCAGTGCGCGCGCGGCCAAGCTGGCGGAGATGTCGGAGGAGGTGTCGCGGCGCCAGCTGGCCTACCTCGCCGCGCAGCAACAGCACCACGCGCCGCACGCGCAGCCACAACACCACCACCTTATGGGTAAGTGTGCAGGCCGCAGCCAGTGCGCGCGCGGCCAAGCTGGCGGAGATGTCGGAGGAGGTGTCGCGGCGCCAGCTGGCCTACCTCGCCGCGCAGCAACAGCACCACGCGCCGCACGCGCAGCCACAACACCACCACCTTATGGGTAAGTGTGCAGGCCGCAGCCAGTGCGCGCGCGGCCAAGCTGGCGGAGATGTCGGAGGAGGTGTCGCGGCGCCAGCTGGCCTACCTCGCCGCGCAGCAACAGCACCACGCGCCGCACGCGCAGCCACAACACCACCACCTTATGGGTAAGTGTGCAGGCCGCAGCCAGTGCGCGCGCGGCCAAGCTGGCGGAGATGTCGGAGGAGGTGTCGCGGCGCCAGCTGGCCTACCTCGCCGCGCAGCAACAGCACCACGCGCCGCACGCGCAGCCACAACACCACCACCTTATGGGTAAGTGTGCAGGCCGCAGCCAGTGCGCGCGCGGCCAAGCTGGCGGAGATGTCGGAGGAGGTGTCGCGGCGCCAGCTGGCCTACCTCGCCGCGCAGCAACAGCACCACGCGCCGCACGCGCAGCCACAACACCACCACCTTATGGGTAAGTGTGCAGGCCGCAGCCAGTGCGCGCGCGGCCAAGCTGGCGGAGATGTCGGAGGAGGTGTCGCGGCGCCAGCTGGCCTACCTCGCCGCGCAGCAACAGCACCACGCGCCGCACGCGCAGCCACAACACCACCACCTTATGGGTAAGTGTGCAGGCCGCAGCCAGTGCGCGCGCGGCCAAGCTGGCGGAGATGTCGGAGGAGGTGTCGCGGCGCCAGCTGGCCTACCTCGCCGCGCAGCAACAGCACCACGCGCCGCACGCGCAGCCACAACACCACCACCTTATGGGTAAGTGTGCAGGCCGCAGCCAGTGCGCGCGCGGCCAAGCTGGCGGAGATGTCGGAGGAGGTGTCGCGGCGCCAGCTGGCCTACCTCGCCGCGCAGCAACAGCACCACGCGCCGCACGCGCAGCCACAACACCACCACCTTATGGGTAAGTGTGCAGGCCGCAGCCAGTGCGCGCGCGGCCAAGCTGGCGGAGATGTCGGAGGAGGTGTCGCGGCGCCAGCTGGCCTACCTCGCCGCGCAGCAACAGCACCACGCGCCGCACGCGCAGCCACAACACCACCACCTTATGGGTAAGTGTGCAGGCCGCAGCCAGTGCGCGCGCGGCCAAGCTGGCGGAGATGTCGGAGGAGGTGTCGCGGCGCCAGCTGGCCTACCTCGCCGCGCAGCAACAGCACCACGCGCCGCACGCGCAGCCACAACACCACCACCTTATGGGTAAGTGTGCAGGCCGCAGCCAGTGCGCGCGCGGCCAAGCTGGCGGAGATGTCGGAGGAGGTGTCGCGGCGCCAGCTGGCCTACCTCGCCGCGCAGCAACAGCACCACGCGCCGCACGCGCAGCCACAACACCACCACCTTATGGGTAAGTGTGCAGGCCGCAGCCAGTGCGCGCGCGGCCAAGCTGGCGGAGATGTCGGAGGAGGTGTCGCGGCGCCAGCTGGCCTACCTCGCCGCGCAGCAACAGCACCACGCGCCGCACGCGCAGCCACAACACCACCACCTTATGGGTAAGTGTGCAGGCCGCAGCCAGTGCGCGCGCGGCCAAGCTGGCGGAGATGTCGGAGGAGGTGTCGCGGCGCCAGCTGGCCTACCTCGCCGCGCAGCAACAGCACCACGCGCCGCACGCGCAGCCACAACACCACCACCTTATGGGTAAGTGTGCAGGCCGCAGCCAGTGCGCGCGCGGCCAAGCTGGCGGAGATGTCGGAGGAGGTGTCGCGGCGCCAGCTGGCCTACCTCGCCGCGCAGCAACAGCACCACGCGCCGCACGCGCAGCCACAACACCACCACCTTATGGGTAAGTGTGCAGGCCGCAGCCAGTGCGCGCGCGGCCAAGCTGGCGGAGATGTCGGAGGAGGTGTCGCGGCGCCAGCTGGCCTACCTCGCCGCGCAGCAACAGCACCACGCGCCGCACGCGCAGCCACAACACCACCACCTTATGGGTAAGTGTGCAGGCCGCAGCCAGTGCGCGCGCGGCCAAGCTGGCGGAGATGTCGGAGGAGGTGTCGCGGCGCCAGCTGGCCTACCTCGCCGCGCAGCAACAGCACCACGCGCCGCACGCGCAGCCACAACACCACCACCTTATGGGTAAGTGTGCAGGCCGCAGCCAGTGCGCGCGCGGCCAAGCTGGCGGAGATGTCGGAGGAGGTGTCGCGGCGCCAGCTGGCCTACCTCGCCGCGCAGCAACAGCACCACGCGCCGCACGCGCAGCCACAACACCACCACCTTATGGGTAAGTGTGCAGGCCGCAGCCAGTGCGCGCGCGGCCAAGCTGGCGGAGATGTCGGAGGAGGTGTCGCGGCGCCAGCTGGCCTACCTCGCCGCGCAGCAACAGCACCACGCGCCGCACGCGCAGCCACAACACCACCACCTTATGGGTAAGTGTGCAGGCCGCAGCCAGTGCGCGCGCGGCCAAGCTGGCGGAGATGTCGGAGGAGGTGTCGCGGCGCCAGCTGGCCTACCTCGCCGCGCAGCAACAGCACCACGCGCCGCACGCGCAGCCACAACACCACCACCTTATGGGTAAGTGTGCAGGCCGCAGCCAGTGCGCGCGCGGCCAAGCTGGCGGAGATGTCGGAGGAGGTGTCGCGGCGCCAGCTGGCCTACCTCGCCGCGCAGCAACAGCACCACGCGCCGCACGCGCAGCCACAACACCACCACCTTATGGGTAAGTGTGCAGGCCGCAGCCAGTGCGCGCGCGGCCAAGCTGGCGGAGATGTCGGAGGAGGTGTCGCGGCGCCAGCTGGCCTACCTCGCCGCGCAGCAACAGCACCACGCGCCGCACGCGCAGCCACAACACCACCACCTTATGGGTAAGTGTGCAGGCCGCAGCCAGTGCGCGCGCGGCCAAGCTGGCGGAGATGTCGGAGGAGGTGTCGCGGCGCCAGCTGGCCTACCTCGCCGCGCAGCAACAGCACCACGCGCCGCACGCGCAGCCACAACACCACCACCTTATGGGTAAGTGTGCAGGCCGCAGCCAGTGCGCGCGCGGCCAAGCTGGCGGAGATGTCGGAGGTGTCGCGGCGCCAGCTGGCCTACCTCGCCGCGCAGCAACAGCACCACGCGCCGCACGCGCAGCCACAACACCACCACCTTATGGGTAAGTGTGCAGGCCGCAGCCAGTGCGCGCGCGGCCAAGCTGGCGGAGATGTCGGAGGAGGTGTCGCGGCGCCAGCTGGCCTACCTCGCCGCGCAGCAACAGCACCACGCGCCGCACGCGCAGCCACAACACCACCACCTTATGGGTAAGTGTGCAGGCCGCAGCCAGTGCGCGCGCGGCCAAGCTGGCGGAGATGTCGGAGGAGGTGTCGCGGCGCCAGCTGGCCTACCTCGCCGCGCAGCAACAGCACCACGCGCCGCACGCGCAGCCACAACACCACCACCTTATGGGTAAGTGTGCAGGCCGCAGCCAGTGCGCGCGCGGCCAAGCTGGCGGAGATGTCGGAGGAGGTGTCGCGGCGCCAGCTGGCCTACCTCGCCGCGCAGCAACAGCACCACGCGCCGCACGCGCAGCCACAACACCACCACCTTATGGGTAAGTGTGCAGGCCGCAGCCAGTGCGCGCGCGGCCAAGCTGGCGGAGATGTCGGAGGAGGTGTCGCGGCGCCAGCTGGCCTACCTCGCCGCGCAGCAACAGCACCACGCGCCGCACGCGCAGCCACAACACCACCACCTCAGTGGCGTGCGGCCCATAAAGACAGAAAGACACTGCCTACCCTAGTTCTGATAATAGGATAATAGATCTAATATTATTTTATCAATAAACAAAACAAGATAAAAATACCTAATTCATAAATCAGCTCCACCTATCGAGTGCCGGTGGTATCACTACTAAGACGTAATTTTGCATCATCGATTCGCGCACTAGCGCCTCGCCATTGCCACGGCAAAAGACACAAATTATTACTGTCTTAGTGACTTATATGTGTGCTGCAGTGTGCTGTCATGGTCATGCGGATTTAATGTGTGTGCGTTCCTATAGCTACGTGGGTTTTGCTGACACACAATGACAAAAATCACGCACACAACTGCATGAACAGACAGTGGCTTTTTTGTAGTACCTATTATAAAAACACGAAAAATTACGACTCGTACCGAACATTTCCGAACGAAAGTTTGCTATGCAATGCAAATATTTTAGAAAGTAACATTGTTTCATTGAATTTTATAATAGTAGATGACCATAATTTTTTGTCGTATTATTCTCTTTTTACTACTTATTTTCAAAAGTCAATAATCGCCATATTGTTTGATTTGTGTTCTGTTTGTGGTCGGTATTTAGAATTTTACTGTTGATAATAAGAGTGTAAAATGGATAATATTGTCTGTGAAACTTGTTCAGATGGTGTGTGTATTGAGAAAATAAAACTGTATCGGGTATTTAGAATTTTAATGTTGATAATAAGAGTGTAAAATGGATAATATTGTCTGTGAAACTTGTTCAGATGGTGTGTGTATTGAGAAAATAAAACAAGATGCGTTTTCAAAACTATCTTTCGGTGAAAAAAGGGTAAAAATAATCACAGGGCCGCCAAAACGAAAACGTAATGTTGTGGACGCAAAAATCAATTTTAAGCGGATTTTTATTGAAATTATAGACAATATATCCAACGAATGTCGCGACCGGTATAAAAATCTGAAAGAGTTAAAATTTTTTGGACTACTTTCATGTGAAAATTTCAATAAATATAATGACAATTTTCCGGTTGAACTAGTATCGCAATTCGTAAATGTTTATAAATTATACGACTTTAACTTAGACCGCCTTATCAATGAGCTCAAATGTGTTTATAAATCTGCCGAATTTAAAAACCTTAGTATTTACAAAATTATAGAATTTTTTTACGAAAATAACATAAATACAGTTTTTTCCGAAGTGCTGCGTTTGGCAAAATTAATTGTTACAGTTCCCGCGAGCAGTGCGTCAACCGAAAGGTCATTCTCGTCGCTAAAACGTATACACACCTACTTAAGAAATACACAAGGCCAGCAACGACTTACAGATCTTTCCATGATTTCAATAGAAAAAAACCTTCTTACGGAAATAAAACGCCTTCCCAACTTTTACGATTCCATATTGCAGACATTCTTACAGAAAGATAGGCGTGTAGATTTAATATACAAATAAAACAATCTTATATAGTATACTCACACCACCATCTTTTCACTGCTTTTATTTAAATTTTGCAAATCACATAAACATTACAAAACATCAAACAAACGCGCCGAAAGGCCACTTCGAATATCCGTAAATTGATATGTCTATAAAATCAGTCAATCTATGGATATTTGAGCTGGCATTTCGCAATTACCTACATCATCAATCGACAAGACGACGAACCAAAACTAACGTGCAGTATTTTTGGTGAGTAAAATTTTCTGCCTACCCTGTCTTAAAACTGTGTGCACGCCACTGCACCACCTTATGGGTAAGTGTGCAGGCCGCAGCCAGTGCGCGCGCGGCCAAGCTGGCGGAGATGTCGGAGGAGGTGTCGCGGCGCCAGCTGGCCTACCTCGCCGCGCAGCAACAGCACCACGCGCCGCACGCGCAGCCACAACACCACCACCTTATGGGTAAGTGTGCAGGCCGCAGCCAGTGCGCGCGCGGCCAAGCTGGCGGAGATGTCGGAGGAGGTGTCGCGGCGCCAGCTGGCCTACCTCGCCGCGCAGCAACAGCACCACGCGCCGCACGCGCAGCCACAACACCACCACCTTATGGGTAAGTGTGCAGGCCGCAGCCAGTGCGCGCGCGGCCAAGCTGGCGGAGATGTCGGAGGAGGTGTCGCGGCGCCAGCTGGCCTACCTCGCCGCGCAGCAACAGCACCACGCGCCGCACGCGCAGCCACAACACCACCACCTTATGGGTAAGTGTGCAGGCCGCAGCCAGTGCGCGCGCGGCCAAGCTGGCGGAGATGTCGGAGGAGGTGTCGCGGCGCCAGCTGGCCTACCTCGCCGCGCAGCAACAGCACCACGCGCCGCACGCGCAGCCACAACACCACCACCTTATGGGTAAGTGTGCAGGCCGCAGCCAGTGCGCGCGCGGCCAAGCTGGCGGAGATGTCGGAGGAGGTGTCGCGGCGCCAGCTGGCCTACCTCGCCGCGCAGCAACAGCACCACGCGCCGCACGCGCAGCCACAACACCACCACCTTATGGGTAAGAAGAGGTTCTCAAGTCGGCGCGTTTATAAGCTTTTTCTTGGAAAGAATAAAGTTACAAAAAAGAAAAACTATTTATCAAAAAAAAAACCGAATTCGAAGGCCGGTAACTCGACCAATGAAGAGATTCAAGTTCTGGCTATTGATACCAAATTGACTCGACCAACGTCGATCAACTTTCGATAGGTTCATGTGGTAGCTCTGGCTAATCAACGTTAACCGGTTGATACAACAATCGAACCACAATGGAACGTGTGGTAACACTTATTTTATCGTACTCCACGTGTGATTCGTCGTAAATGGTATGGCCATTCTATACCAAGAACACGCGAACAATTATGAACACGCACGAACGATCCCGACCTTCCAAATACTAAGGGAGCGCGCAGACTGAGTGCGAATTAGTCTTAAGTATAATTCAGACGTCAAAAAAAAAAAATCGTTGTAGAAAAATGTTTTAACTTTGTTTACGCACATAAATGTTTGTGGGATCAGAGTGATAGTTATCGCTTCGTGAAATTCATGAAATTCGTGAAACTTACCGAATTTATGTCTTTTTAAATATTATTTACGCATCCAATTGGTTCTACGACGACGCCGCCCCAGTGTCCCGAGTTATAAGAGAATTATTATCTTGAAGATACAGATTCATCGCGCTCCAAAGAAGACTTCACGAATACGATATCATCAGAACACTACCTATTTTACGGAGAAAAACGTATCCAGTGTGCACACTCAATAGAGATGATAACTTTTTCTTTTTGTCCGTCAGGTAGATTATAAAAAAATATTGGACACGTATTTTTTACTTTTTTACGTAATCAAAAGATAACGGCAATACATTGAGTTAAAATGTGGCATGACGTCACTCCCCGGTAGATTGTATACTGACCTGTGACGTAACGAGCCCCCCACTCCTACTCCAACTTTAATGCGTTTTATCTAATCCATTTTTTTAATTAATATAATGAAGCAAAAAATACGTGTGTAATATTTTTTTTATTATCTGACTGACGGACTAAATGGTTTTTTTTTTTCTCCTATCAACATCCCTATTCGTACGACGATTATCATATATGTTTACGTACGATACAAATTCGCGTCCAAAGTGAGCGCGGCCTTTATACAAGCATATTCTCATACCGATATGGACGTATGACATCTAATTGTGGGGCTGTATTAAACCAACCATGATCATAATAATACAAACATTCCAAAAAAGGTACTCAAAAGTATTGTTGTCGCGCCCTGGTTTATAAGAAATTAAGACTTCCATAGTGACCAATGGACCCCGTCACCAACATAATCCTGAGGCCCATGAACACCGACTTCAACGTCATGTGAACGATCTTCAAATATTGTCTTCACTCTCATCTCCAGGCCAGCCTCAGATACAGCTGCCGGGCCCGTACGGCCAGCAGTCGCCGCAGCTGCACCACTCGCAGCCCATGCTGCACGTGCACAACCAGAGCCCGCACCAGATCTACCACAACCAGCACCACCCGCCTCAGAGGTCAGTTCAATATTCTACAACTGTACAATGATCTTTTGTATATCTTTGATAGTCGTATCGGGTAGTCAGAAGCCAAAAAAGTCTGACAACCACCTTAGATAGATAGAATACTCTTTTTTGTACACAATAAAAATTACAAACATAAATTTAGAAATTTTACATAGGGTGACAAAATGGGCGGTCTTACCAAGGGGTATCGTGTTACCCAGTAACTGGGCTGTGGAGGTCAGATAGGCAGTCGCTCCATGTAAACTACTGGTATTCACTTGCATCCGGTTAAACTGGAAGTTGACCCCAACAAAGTTGGGAAAAGCCTAAGCAATTTTTTTTTTTACAAGGATCTTTTGGCGCTTGGCAAAAAAATCGGATTTAACGCCGCAATCTTGTTTTTACAATACAATTTCACACGTTTACGAACAACGCCCCCTATCAATGTCTTTCAAGCGTCAAAGGGTTTTTGTGTTTCACTGTACCTTTCACTGTTAACCCAACAGCCCAGTCAGTTTTAATATTGCCAAACAATGTATCCATGCAGCAATTAATAATATCGTTTAATTATAATATAGTCGACCACGTAGTTGCATTGAAACTTCAGTAAGGTTGAAATTGAGATTATCTTACTGTCGCATTGGTCTTAAAACAAAAACAGTCTTTGACGTTTAATGACGTGCAAGGGACATAGCAATTACGAGGCCAAATTATGAAGAAAAATATCTCTAATTTTGCAGGTACGAATGGATGCCGCCCGGTCCCCCATCACCGCAGAGGTCACAACCGCCTGTCGCCCCGAAACCTCAGGTAAAATACGCAGTACCTTATCTCATAAAGGTATTTTCACTACCAAACAAATATCAACCTTGCGCTAATTGAAATAAGTTGACAACCTAATACTGTAAATTGCAAAATACGAAAGCAAATTTGAATTTCGCGGGCTATCCTGGCGTTTTCGTCTTAAGATACGCAATGCTGATATTTGTTCAAAATTCTTTACTTACACCATAATTTGTATTTACTAACTAATGATTACCTAAATCTTTGATGTTAGGGTGCGAGGCGAACGGACATGGAAATGGAAGAGCACTCACATCCACAGTCACATCCGCAACCGCAGCAGCCTCCGTCCAGCAACGTGCAACCCGAAGACGGTATGGACATTTACTTCTTCATTTATAGACTATATTCATGTTGCACTTCTGAAAGCTCAAAAGTTTTTTTGTGAATAGAATGAATGTATGGTGAATAGTCAATTTTAAAAGCAACAGTTTTACCGCTCTAACGTTATTACACGACTGTCCAAAAAGGAGTGTAAAGGTACCATTCCGTACCCGACCACAGGAGGCAACTGCAGGCGACACGACTGGTTTCTATGAAATACCTTCCGTAGCTAGCGACACGTCGTTGCCAGCTACGGGCGAGTGACAGGCGACACGTGCAGCTCGACAGCAGACCAGTAGTGCCGCTAACGCTCGAGCAATAACACGTTTTTCTATGTTCTATCTACCGACTGGAATACGGGCTGCTGCCGCCTGCGGTCGGGTTCGGAGTCATGACTGCAGCGACATGACGCCGCGACGTGTCGCCGCGACACGTCGCGTGCAGTAGGTGCCTGCGGTCGGGTACAGCATGGTACCTTTATGCTTTCAGGGTTCATGTATTTTAAGTATGATTTTCGATATAAAATTGAGAGAGAGGGCTAGTCAAGGTGACAATTAACGATGCATGGTATAAATGGCTTGACAATTTCATATGAAGTCTAATATTGACCTAAAAGTATGGTTTGGTCATGTTGACAGGATGAATGAAAGGCTACTAATAAAAGGCTTTTAAAAAGGTAAATGTGCGTAGAAATGTCTCTTATTTGTGACGATCTTCAGAAAAGTCTGGTGCGTGTATGACCAGGTATAAGAACGTAAACGAAACAAAAGATGTTCTGTAGTTTCTGCCTACTCCCATGGGAAAAAGGCGTGAGTTTTTCTATGTGTGTATGTATAAAAAGTAATCTTCAGCTCGTTTTTGATACATAATGCCACATTTAAATTCAGCTCCTGCCGCTACTCTTCGCGCTGCTGGCAATAATTTCCTAAATACTGCCGTAGCAGGATCGAGGGAAGTATGTTTACATTCTGCCCTACCACTCACATCGCTTTCGACTTTCGGCAATGGCAGATGTCGAAATTATTGCGTCCGCGCTGCGTCTTCAATACATAATTATGTTCAACTAGCTTTTGCCCGCGGCTTCGCCCGCGTGGATATCGGAATATATCCCACGGGAACGTACTACCGGGAATACATACCTAATAGCCGAGAAAAAGGTCATTGAATCCTACCGCTGCGCCCGCGTAGCCGTCAACCTTAATTATTTTGTTACGCGTAATTTTGAATCTGTGATATGTTTTAAACTATTCATTTTAATGTATGAGGCTTATTTTAATCTAAATTAAATGCTCAATTTCAATAACATATTTTATTGGATATGGGTTAATTTAATACCTCTCAAAATTGTTTCGGAAATAACAATTAAATTTTTATCAAATTCTGAAAGATAATAATGGTTACTGTGGGTCATCCTTAGAAGATAGACATATATGCTATCGTGGACTTGTTTGGAGAAATTTTTAAAATCTTCAATCATGTAGAACATAAATTTGATTTATATTTTACGGCTTACGCGGCGCACGCCAGTAAAGCTCCTAGTCGGCATGATTTTTTCCGAAATCTTCGACAATAATCCTCATATGTCAGCCAATTTACAATACTTTAATGAATTATCCGTTCGGTAGTTTTTCAGTTTATCGCGTTCAGACAGACGGCGGGATACTTTGTATTATAATATGTAAGGATATTTAAAAAAATATCAAATTCTAAAAAAGAAAATACGTTGTCGTATTTTCTGTTCCAGGCGTTATGAACTTTATGTTTTAATTTGTGGTTTTTGTCGTTTATATCCCATATTGCCATATTCGGATTCCAGCAGTTCTAAATACTTAATAGTGTTTTCATTAGTCCCGTCGAAGCGCATTTTAGCAGATCGTAAAAAAACAAGGTGGCACGCACGTCCGATTCATCCAAGCACTCGGCGAGAAGTGAGCGACGGAGCTGAATGTAAACACGTACTGTCGCTCGCGTTACCGGTCCTTTGACTTCCGCGAGTGTGGAAGTGAGCCGAGTGTAAATGGGGTATAAGATGTTACTAGATACAGGTATATTTTGATTGTGTACAGAGCGATACGTAGCCAGCGCATTAGAACCGCCGGCAGTGTCCGTGTACCCGGCGGGCGGCGCGGGCGGCCCGGGCGGCGCGGGCGCGGGGCGCGGCGCGGCGCCGCACAACCCGTGGCAGCGCGAGGAGCGCGAGAGGCAGCACGAGGCGCGCCGCGCCGCCGCGCGCGCGCGCAGGTAACCACACGTTATAAGCATATTCCAATAGAATGCTCAGCAACAAAAATGTATTAGCACAATTTTTTTTTACTGACTCCAAAAAGGAGAAGTTTTTGCATCCGTCGATTATTTAAAAATTATTAATATAATATCTAGTTAGATTCACACAGTTATCATTCGATTCACTCCCCTAGCATTTAATTTATCAGTCGAGAGTTGGAACAGATGCAACATTAAAATACAAACGTTTTACCTAAAATAAAACGTAAATTAAATTACTTACCTAAATTTGAAGCCTAATAATACATGAGAGAGAGGCCATCGTTCTGTCCCTTTTTCGCATCCGTTTTCCCTCCTTGTTGCGTACTATCGCCTTCTCTGTCTCTCCTCCCACCACCACTGGCAGTTGCAAACGTCGGTTTGCTTTTGGATTTACCTCATTGAAGTCGTTGTAGAGCCAGGCAGAATTTAAGTTATTAGGCTTCAAATTTAGGTAAGTAATTTAATTTACGTTTTATTTTAGGTAAAACGTTTGTATTAAATAACTTGACCGTAAATTTGAAGCCTAATAATACATGAGAGACGTGTTTGTTATCGCCTGGTGGTGGTGGAGACGTCAATGTGACTGTTAGATTGAATATTTAGATAACATAACAATGAAAAGGAATGGTCCCTTAGCCATAATATCGGCGTTGTGCTATTAACGCACAGGCGGGTGAAAGAAATATACATAGCATAGCATACTTGTAACTAAAGGTATGTTGTTACAGAGGTACTAAAAATAAAAATGAGGTTTACAAAATAAAGCAGTTTTATTTTCAGAATAAAAACAAAAAGTATCCTTTATAACATAAGTAACAAATGGCCGGAAACCAAGCGACTCGCACAATTTATTTACTACATGAGTACACAAGCAAATCATAAAAACATTTGGAGTAATTATTTATTATAATTTCATACTGCATTAAACAGATTAGAAACAGAGTTTTGAGCATCTGTTTTCTTTACTTCTTTACAGTAAAATCGCCTAAATGTATTTTCTGATCTCCAATTGCCTCTGGAGAGAATTTTATCAACTGAGCAGTTCTCATTCCAACTTTTTGAAGCTACAGCAGATCTAAAACTTCCAGCTGGGGCTTCAATCCCAGCATCTTTTAATACATTCTTAACCCAGTTAGCTATAACACAACGTGAAGCAGGTCGAGCTTTACCATACGCAGTAACAAATAAATGATCACATTTAGCTTCACGTCTCCTGTTTTCTCCAACTGTAATCAACTTTAAAATCCAATGTACTGGATCTAAGCATTTATTGTCTTTGTTGATCATTAACTTCCAACCTGATTGACGATAAGTCGCGGAATTCAGTTTTTGAGCCGAACATTGGCCAAAAGATAACATAATCATTAGTAATTTCACAATTATTAGAATTTATGCTCAAGAGGGTCAGGTCATGAACCCTACGTCCAGAACATAGTAATAAGAGGCATGCTGTGTGTTTCGATACCTCATAAACTTTATCCATATCAGGATTCTGTTGACATAGCAAAGATACAACTTGGTTAACATCCCAAACTGGGGTCTTTAAAGGTTTTGGAATAGCTAGTGCTATAGACTTTAATATTCGCTTGACCAAAGGATGCCCACTTAGCCGTTCTGATTTCTCTGGACAACATAAAGTTGAAACTACAGCTTTATGGACAAGGATAGTGTTGTAAGAGAGCTCATCTTTTTGGTAAAGATCAGATAAAAATCTAGCAAGCGCCGAACCGTTTGGCTCGCTTACAGAAATATGATTAAGCTTAGCCCATTTTATCCAACGAGCCCAGGCTGGATTATATGTTCTTATAGTAGACGATCGCCAGCTTTTCATGAGAAGATGCTTTTGTTGGGTTGTCCAGTCACTCAGTTTTTCGTTCCACCCCCACATCTCCAAACCTCCAACGTCATTTCGTTGGCCCTGTGAGGGGGTTTGTTGGTTGAGGTGCCTACCAGCATTTTGCACAGGTTCCTGATCGTCCAAGGGCGGTCTGTTGCCCGATTCTTCAAGTCCGGTCTCCAAAAAACCTGGTCCCATTTGGGGGCCACTATTAGAAATATTCCTCGACATTTGTTCAGATGGATCAGCACTTTGGGAATCAAGAATGGTGGCGGAAAGATCCATGCTAATGGGTAGTCCCAGATCTGGCTGAAAGCATCTTGAAACTCGGCTTTCTGATCCCGCTGATCCAGAGTGCAGTACCGGGGGACTACATGGGCTCGCTGAGACGCGAACAAGTCTATCTCCGGGGTTCCCCATTGGGTAAATATTAGACGCGTTACTTGAGGGAGTAAGTGCCACTCTGGTAGTCTCTGCAGTCGAGATAGTCTGTCCGCTTCTACGTTGTATACGCTCGGAATGTGGTAAATGGTGAAGTGAATCTGGTAAGAATCTATGAGCTGCAAAATCTGGTAGGTCAAGTCTATAAGCGCTAGAGATTTTGTACCGCCTTCGTTCCTCAGATATGATACCGCGGTCCTGTTGTCGCACTGAATGTGTAGAATTGCTTTGTATAGGCTCTGACCACAATGTTGAATCGTTTTTAGGATCGCAAGCATCTCCTTTTGGTTGCAATGAAGAAGATTTTCTTCTGCTTTCCAAGTGCCGGACAGATAGGTGTTGTTTATGTAAGCACCCCAGGCATTGTCTGATGCATCGGTGACAATGTAGTGTGTTGGATGTGAGATATGGATAGGAGACGAAGTCTGGAGATAATTTTGCCACCATTGTAAGTCCCTCTGGGCTGCCTGGGGCAGTGAATTCTTTGTAGTTGGTTTCAGGTGTAACATGCTGATACATAGCCTTTGAAGTTGACGAAAATTTATCCTTCCACGAGGTACAACAAAGCTTGAAAAGTTCATCATTCCTATGATGCTTTGTAATTCCTTTAGGGATGCTTTTTGCTTGTTGATCAAGTGAGTGATCATGGTTTTCATTTTCAGACACTTTTTTGTTGGAAGTGATTTTATGTTCTTCCACGGATCCCATAATATGCCCAGATACTCTATTGCTTGCCTTGGTTGCAGGATAGACTTTTCGCAATTTATCATCCATCCTAAATATTTTAGGATGTCCACTGTGGTTTTGACGTGACTCACCAGTGCAGTGTATCGTAATTTTGACTGACTAGCAGGTAGTCGTCTAAATAAATTACGACACGTATGCCGTGGTCTCGAAGAGTCTGGGCAATCCAATTGCTTTGGGGAATGAGGCGTCGACTGGACTGAATTTTGTAGATTGGGCACATGAAGTGGAGGCTTTCGTACAAACGGAATTCGGTAGCCGGATATTATTTTTAAAATATAATCTGGTGCACCCATTTTCTTCCACCGGTCTTGAAAAAGTCGCAGCTGACCGGCGCGAAACGAACTCGTTGAGTCAGAATCTGCGTGAATTTCCTCTCCTATCCCGGTGGGATGAGGGAGAGGCTTTGCGTCTGGTACTTGAATCATCATTGGATCTGCGGTAATTTGACTGCTTACCGCCCCGGCCCCGAAAGGGCTTGCCGCTGTTATAGAAAGGTGTATTATTTGCTCTTGAAGAGGTATGCCCCATATGTTTATAGGACACTTTTCGATGACTCGGAAGTGATAACTTTCGCTGAGTCATGGATGTGCTTGGATCGGTCTGCGGTGAAGAAACGCGATCCTTGTCACGAGGCCAGAATACTTTATTCACGCCTCCCACTTTTTCTAACGTAGAAGTAAGTTGCTCAGCTCCAAAAAGATTGTGACAAGACGGTGGAATTTTTCTTATTATGCTCTTGTGCAGGGGATCCTTGACACCAGACAAAATAGTTTCCCTTCGCTGCTGAATCAATTCAGCGCGGTGTCCGCAAATCATTTGTAAAGTATCGCTAGAAATTCGAGTATACTCACCATTTACAAAAATATCCGTTATTTTTTCACTAATCGTGTCAGGGTTCAGATTATCTGTTTGCCTAGTCCAGCTTAAAAATGAGCGAAGCTCCGTTTGTAGCTGTTCTTTTTGCTTAATAAGTGCGAAAGACAACGACCCAAAAGCTTTTTCCATATTAATTAAAGAGCGCGAGGTGTCATAACGTTTCAACTCATCATTCGCATCAAGTTCCGTGAAACCAGGGGTATGTCTATAACTTTTTTGTACTTCAGAATACCTCACATTTGTCCAATCGGGATCGTCTAAACGTTGAATATTTTTTTATATTTCTAAATACGCACTGGGTGTCTTTAAGATATCAGGATCTTTTATTTTCGTCCCTATTGACAGTAAAATTTCTGGGCCTAATTCTGAATTATCCGGTTCATCGATAGATACATCATCGCAATACAGCTGACGGCTCACATTATCGTCTAAACAATCTTCACGATCATGTTCGTATAATGACCCGCGATCAAGTTCACTAGCACGATACACAAAATTTTTCTTAAGATCGGCTACCTCATCTATTAACTTTTCTAATTTACGGTCTCTTTGACTATGTTTGTTTCTTTTATGTGACCGACGAGAACGTTTATGCTTTGGTGAACTATCAGGGCTATTAGAACTTGAGCTAGAACTTGATGATGTTGTTGAGCTACTTGAATCATGAACACGGCGTTTTCTTTTTCGAGATTGCACGTTACTATCTTTATTTAAATCTTGAGTGTTCATATTTTGGTTCGGTAACATATTTTGATCACTCATTATTATAATTCGTACACTGCAATACAATTAAAATAGTTTTGCAAAAAAAAAGTAAAATTGAAATAAAGGAGGGTATATAACTACAAAGTAAACGAACGGTAACACCGAAGTATTCGATTTTTAAAATGATCTTGAGGATACCAAAAATTCAAATATTATAGTTAAAAGAATTTTCTTTACCTTATTGTTGAAAACTGTAAACTGTACAATAGTGTTTTTAACTCTTGTAAATTTCAATTTAGCACTTTGTTATAGGTAAATGTTGTTTACCTTGCTTTATCCGGTGTTGTCAGGACAGGAACAACGACGTCAATGAGGTAAATCCAAAAGCAAACCGACGTTTGCAACTGCCAGTGGTGGTGGGAGGAGAGACAGAGAAGGCGATAGTACGCAACAAGGAGGGAAAACGGATGCGAAAAAGGGACAGAACGATGGCCTCTCTCTCATGTATTATTAGGCTTCAAATTTACGGTCAAGTTATTTAATAATAACTTTAAGGTTGCATCTGTTCCAATCACTTAATTTTGTAAACCGAAGTGTTAACTTACTATCGTTGCTGACTTAACTTTAGAAATCCCTTAATCAAATAAAATCACAAAGACCTAATTTTGTATTATTATTTTCAGGGACGCAACAATCGCTCAGTTAATATCACTAGGAGCGACGCGTACGCCCGTACAGAACCAACAACTACGCGCGCTACAACTCGAAAGAGACTTCGAATTGCGAGCCACACAACACGATCAGGTAATTTTCTATATTATAAAGATGTAAAACTTGTGAGTTTGTATGTAGGTAGGGGGTAAATTTTGGAACTACCGATCCGATTCACCTAGCTTCTGACGTTTCATAAGTGCACTTGTAGGTTTATGGGAAATAAAATATGTTAAATATTGCATTCCAAAAATTCTTGTAAGTACTAATTAGAAGCTGCAGTATTGCCGAGTGTCATCCTACTAATATTAAAAACGCGAAAGTTTGTGATATATGGATGGATCTATGTTTGTCTCTTTCACGCAAAAACTACTGAACGAATTTAGACGAAATTTGGCACACAGATAGTTTATAAACTGGATTAACACAGGATAATTTATGGATCACTATGTCTGAAGTTTAATAATTAATTTTAAAAAATACTTAACGAGCAAAGATGTATGTACTCGCCTTGATTTATTACAAAGCTCAAGGAGGGGGGTGCGGAAACAATATTTAAATTAAAACCAGTCACGATCGGAGAGAATTATGACGTAGCGCATAGTTTATTTCTTGCCCCGAGAGGTCGCTGTCAGTCGATGATGTGCGTAAATGAAGTAGGAATTCAAAACAATACTCATGTCTGTAAATTTTCGGCAATTAATTTATTTGACTGTATTGTATAAGCTTCTCAAGATGATTATTTCAGTAAAATTGTAATACCTTCAGAATGAAATGAATGTATTTATATAAATGAGTCTCTTATTTCCATAGGAGGAAGGCAACACGGCAGAAGGATCAGAAGACACAGAAGAGCTGCTGGACGACATGCCGGGCTCCCCGCCGGCCGCGTCGCCCGCGCCGGCGCCGCTCGCGCTGCACCAGCCACACCCGCCCAAGTCCATACTCAAGACCAACACGCGCACCGAGATCACTAACGGTTATGCTACTGAACAGGTAACTTACATTTTTTTTTTGTTTTCTTTGATTGAGATTTTTTTTAGTGATTTAAACGTTTATATACTACATTTTAAAAAAAATGATGCGTAATGCGTTTTGCTACATTTAAAAAAACGACTAGTGTGTAAACTTATATAAAAAGAAATACGTTAAAATTTTTGGGGATCCAAAACCGTTAAATAGTTGTGTGTGTCAAGAATTACAATTTATATCAATCACAGTTAAGTCCATTTCCATTTTCCGTTGTTATTACCAGTGATTGGAACGTATCATGCTATGTTTTGGCTAACGGTTCGTTGTTTTCGTTTGAATGCGATTCGATAATAACGAAAATCAGGCTACAGAGCGTGTTCGTACGCGAGGTTTTTTAGTCATTTTAAAATTGCTTTCGTTTATTCATACTAAATAGACAAACATATATTTAATTCGTGCGGGAATTATTCGATAAAGCTAGTGCAAATGAGGGCGGTCCGCATTGCAATGCAATGCATTGCAAAAATCCACACACACACTTCATACACTCACTTTCACACATTTGCTATGAACTAACGCACTCTATGCGGTGCAGCACCGCATTTATTTGTATGAAGGTCGCGGCAGTATTGTGCGCGTGACTATAATACGACTAACCATAATAATGTCCACAGGTGACATACGAAGAAACACGAGTAGCCGAAGTGAGTTCAGCCGTGAGCACGCTGAGCGTGTCGTCCAGCGCGCACGTGGCGGGCGCGCCGGCGCCGCCCGCGCGCGGCTCGTCGTTCGCGGTCATGGCGGAGCGCGCGCGCACGCTGTCGCCGCCGCGCCGCGAGCCGCCCGCGCACGCCGCGGCGCCGCAGTACGTGCTCGTGATTCTTTACTATTTCTGTATTTATTATCATAATTGGTTCAGTCAGTTATAATAATAGGCCATACATACTTACTTTATATTTCAACTGCAAAATTAACCTATAGACCGCCCCAGTCTGATTACTACGACAAATGATTTCGTGCCTGTGCAGCGTCAGTCGTATTTAATACGACTGACAACCTAGTCGTTCGTCTTTTGTTTTTTATTTCATTGCACGACCCAATTTATCACAAATTGACGATTTATTGATTTATTAGCTGGTCGCTTGGGACACGCAATTGATATTAAATCAAGCAGGTCAATTGGTTAATAACTGAACTTGGAAGCTTTTGCCTAGGAGCTGCTGGGAGAGATTTGACAGTCAAAACCGAGTTTATGTATGTATTTGAAATGAATGCTATGACTTTAGCTTGGTTATGGTCGTGCTTCCATGCCAGCAAAAAATCTATGCTGAGGGAGACAACCTTTTGCATTGCGGGAACTTAGAGGGTGTAGGACTTGAAGCGAGACTTCATCCGCGATAGCGTCGGTCCTTCGGGACTCATTTGACCATGGCTCCTCCTAATAAGAGACCCCTCTCATAGAGAGGATACCCGTGTTCCAGCAGTGAGCACATTATAGACTGATTATGTAGTTATACGAGGAGAGTTTCTCACTTCAAATATGCGATTTTCGTCTTACAATCGCATTCTCATCTCTGGACAATTTTTTTTCGAGAAATTCGGCTTTAACGGCGTCAGCACCCGGCGTTTTAATTGAAAGTTCCCGTCTCCGCCAGGTCCCCGGTAGGCAGCGCGCGCGATAAGCGCGTGTCGTTCCACGAGCGCGCCGCGCCGCCCGCGCCGCCCGCGTCGTCGCCGCCGCCGCTGCACGAGCCGCCCGCGCCGCACCCGCAGCCGCCCAGAGAGGATCCTGACGTACGTACAGTCTAGTCTATATATATATCGCTCCACGAGCGCGCCGCGCCGCCCGCGCCGCCCGCGTCGTCGCCGCCGCCGCTGCACGAGCCGCCCGCGCCGCACCCGCAGCCGCCCAGAGAGGATCCTGACGTACGTACAGTCTAGTCTATATATATATCGCTCCACGAGCGCGCCGCGCCGCCCGCGCCGCCCGCGTCGTCGCCGCCGCCGCTGCACGAGCCGCCCGCGCCGCACCCGCAGCCGCCCAGAGAGGATCCTGACGTACGTACAGTCTAGTCTATATATATATCGCTCCACGAGCGCGCCGCGCCGCCCGCGCCGCCCGCGTCGTCGCCGCCGCCGCTGCACGAGCCGCCCGCGCCGCACCCGCAGCCGCCCAGAGAGGATCCTGACGTACGTACAGTCTAGTCTATATATATATCGCTCCACGAGCGCGCCGCGCCGCCCGCGCCGCCCGCGTCGTCGCCGCCGCCGCTGCACGAGCCGCCCGCGCCGCACCCGCAGCCGCCCAGAGAGGATCCTGACGTACGTACAGTCTAGTCTATATATATATCGCTCCACGAGCGCGCCGCGCCGCCCGCGCCGCCCGCGTCGTCGCCGCCGCCGCTGCACGAGCCGCCCGCGCCGCACCCGCAGCCGCCCAGAGAGGATCCTGACGTACGTACAGTCTAGTCTATATATATATCGCTCCACGAGCGCGCCGCGCCGCCCGCGCCGCCCGCGTCGTCGCCGCCGCCGCTGCACGAGCCGCCCGCGCCGCACCCGCAGCCGCCCAGAGAGGATCCTGACGTACGTACAGTCTAGTCTATATATATATCGCTCCACGAGCGCGCCGCGCCGCCCGCGCCGCCCGCGTCGTCGCCGCCGCCGCTGCACGAGCCGCCCGCGCCGCACCCGCAGCCGCCCAGAGAGGATCCTGACGTACGTACAGTCTAGTCTATATATATATCGCTCCACGAGCGCGCCGCGCCGCCCGCGCCGCCCGCGTCGTCGCCGCCGCCGCTGCACGAGCCGCCCGCGCCGCACCCGCAGCCGCCCAGAGAGGATCCTGACGTACGTACAGTCTAGTCTATATATATATCGCTCCACGAGCGCGCCGCGCCGCCCGCGCCGCCCGCGTCGTCGCCGCCGCCGCTGCACGAGCCGCCCGCGCCGCACCCGCAGCCGCCCAGAGAGGATCCTGACGTACGTACAGTCTAGTCTATATATATATCGCTCCACGAGCGCGCCGCGCCGCCCGCGCCGCCCGCGTCGTCGCCGCCGCCGCTGCACGAGCCGCCCGCGCCGCACCCGCAGCCGCCCAGAGAGGATCCTGACGTACGTACAGTCTAGTCTATATATTATATATATCTTTGTCAGTTTTTTTTCTTTTATCGAGCCAGGACACATATCTTTTAAAGCTCACTAAGGCCCGATTTTTCAATTCTCGGTTAAATCGTTGAATAGTTATCTAGCGTATAAAATTATCTGGCTGTTTATCAGGCGAATAAATATTTCAAATTTTTCAATCGTATAATTACTGAAGAATGGTTATCTGTGGTCTTTGTTAACCAACTTCACACTATCTATGTGCAAGCAAGATGCACAGATACAGTATTCAACGCGTTAGACAAGAATACAAACAAAACATGTTTGACATTCTGACGAGATTTCTAATCTTGTTTATATCCACAGATGGTCAGCAATTTATTGTGGCTACCATTTAGTTTTTTGTAGCTAAGTTGATAGAAATGGGCACGTATTTAGCTAAAAACAATTAGTTACAAATAATTTTTCTGTGTGCTAACTGTGTTTTCAACTTGGTAGATACTAAAAGTTGAGCCTAGTGGTTTAAAGTTGTTAAATAATGTCGTCCCGAAAACTTAAGAAAAGTGATATTTGAAGAAATTTAAAAAACTATCGTCAATTGCATCAAAAACATCTATGTTTTCATCAATACAAGACCATGAAAACTAAGAAGGCAGACGCAACGCAGAGGCAAAACACATTAAAATCCCAAACAAAACAAATGTCAAAACATTATTTATTCCCTAGAATAAGGTACTAACTGAGGCTTTGTTCCGCAATTATAGGCATTAATCGTCAGATACTGACTAAAAAAATATCACAATGAAGGGAAGAACCATTGACTCTCGGCTTCGTTAAGCGTTTACGTCTGTTTTAACGCGAACTATGCATTACAGCGGTTCATAGAGGAAGCGGAGAGTATGCTAGCGGGCCCCGTGTCGCCGCAGTCACCCAACGCGCCTAACCTCGCCCAGCACACGCCCGGCGTCATCGGCGCTCAGGAAGTCTACAGGTACGGTATAACTAATTTACTACCGTGTCACTTAATACGGGATTTTTTTAATCGATCCTTTAAAAACTTGAATGAAATAAATGATGAATCATCATAAAGTAATCATCTCTTTTAACATTCTGGCCTTTTCTCAAAGTTGGCCGCAGTAACTAAGCAAGGGTACCCTGACCAAATGGGTTAGGTTAGATTAGAATTGTGACCAACCGCGCGCGAGCTGAGTGAGCGCTACATCCAATTTGCTCACAGTTAATTGTCACAATTGTTTAGTATTTTAGGACAAACAAATTGGGAATTATTCGGAGTACGATTAAAACGAAGCTACCAAATTGAGCGGTCTCCGGTATTACCGTATATCACTGTTTATTGTAATCTTTATGGATGTTTTCGGTTGCGTAGGGACCCGCGCACGCGTCGCCTGGCGGAGCAGCAGGCACGTGCGTCCACGGCGCCCGTGCCCGAGCAACTGTCCTTCAAGGAGAAGATGAAGATGTTCGCGCTCGAGTCCGGAGAGGCCTCCACGCCCAAGGACAAGGTAACCACCAGACACTGACACTGTGCCGCCACGCATCATGTCTGATGAACACGTTACACGCCTCCATGTTTCTAACATTAGTCTTATTTTAACTACATAGTGTACCTCATCCGTATAGTCTTTGTGCACCTTCAAATTATGCGCTACTTTCAGCGACTACTTTGAATATGCCTTCCCTTTTCATATTGAACAAAATTACTCAGTTATTCAACTTTGCATGGGTCTAAATAGACACCCGGTTTAAACGAGTCAATGTTATTTGCAGGTCAAAATATCACGCGCGCAGCGAGACATCGATGCGGTACATTAATCTAATGATGACTATTAAATTATACTTGTAATGCGTTATGAATACATACATTTTACGTGTACATAATTTGTACGTATAGATTCTATACGTCTATACTATAGAGGAATATCATAACTCCTTTTAATAATTTTTAAAATAATATAGCAAAGTTGTAACGATACGTTACAGTTTGTGTTACAGTATTATAATAACATATTTATATTCCGTTCTAACTACTACACGGTGTAAGCGAAAATACTGTATTTTTTATAATTCGAATAAAACCCGTTTTCAGCTTTTCGGCAGCTACTTTCTACACACGTATCTTACAAACTAACATTAACGAATAATGATTACACTATTTTCGCTTTCACACATGAGATAAGTGTAGGAAAACCTTTGAAAGTAATTCCGAAAGAACCATGAGTTTTACTGTCGTGACTGAGGTCCACGAATTGCCTTGTAACGAAACGTAGCACCAATTTTGTATGTCAATCATAGGATCTAAGCGAGTTTTCGTTCTCAAATAGATATATATTTATGATTATGCAAATTTTTTATGATGTTTACAAGATGTCGCTTTAGCAGCTAGTGCAATGATATTAGACATTACAATTTATCAGACCATATCTTAATATAAGGAATAGTTGGTTATAATATTCAAATTTAAATTTATATCGTATTCCTATTTTCGGTATTTGTCGTACATATTACCAACGGGCACATCCTATGTATGAATTAAAGTCGGAACTATTGTGCCATTGTATTAGTATATTGTATAATGGGTTTTTGCCGTTTATATAATGATAAAAGTTTATTCTCTGGGAGGACCAATATAGTAATCGACATCGGAGGGTGCCTTTATTTGTGTACCTTAAAAGTACATTTACATGTCCATGATATCAGCCATAAAATAAATATGCATTTTCATCCATATACAAATATTTTTTGTAACTTCATAACATTCCAAAGAACATTATGTTTCTTTTCTATTTTATATGTATGTTATAAAAGCATTCCTATGAAACATGAATGTATTATGTGTGTACCGCTATAGCGGTTGTTATCTTTATAATATTATTTCAAAAATTGACCTGTTATTACAATTCGAATTTTAACAAAAAGCAATAAGATATTGTGAAGACTTTGTTGTAAATACAATTAATAAAGTTTATAGTATAAATAAGCACGTGTTTGTGCCAAAAAACAACTTCCACTGTGGCAAATCCGCATGGAATGGCGAAATTATTTTATTTAGTGGCAACCAATAAGCATGATTGGGTACTTGACTACTTTATTGAAATTGTTAAATAGGGTGTTACTTTACTCAAAATATATAAGAGATGTACGAATGTCGAGACAGGGAACGTGTAGTAAGCTTTATTGTTATTCCTCAATTATGGTCGTTTTCTAATTACTTCCTTTCAAAACGGGAGTATATACTATATCCATCTAGACCTTCAGTATTAACTAGGTCATGTTACTTAGTAATACCCTATGTCTGATAAGCAAAAAATTCCTTTAAAATACATAGTCAAATGCCCCATTTCTTTGGTCACAAGACGTTAGTCAGCATGCATACACAATTAGTTTTAAAGCCCTGAAATAATTAATTAGCTATCGAACACTAGGTTGCTACTCATAACATTATAATGGTTAACGTTTTATAGCACCAATTTACTGTATATAATGTAGGTAGTGGAATCCTTGTGATTATATTAAGGTTTTTGTACACCTGTTTGTATATGTAAATGTTTATTCGAGGATAGAGCGATGGCAACTGTTTGATGACGAGTCCAAGAGATGGAAGGCCTACGTGAGGGTAGACTTAGATTAGTTCCTGGGAATTCGGTTCCGGAGATTCCCAGTATTCACCCAACGATAGTCAATTAGAGAAAGATTGAGATTAATTTTAGAAAGGAGTTTTAATGATTTCAATAGCTATACTGTATATAATTACGCTTGAAAACGTCAAATCGTTATGAATATTTAAGTAACATAATTCGAATAATTATTATTATGCAAACTAATTATTATACTTGTTATTAACGGTAGCTATTGTACTTCCTTTCTTTTGAAAATAAATAAAGTAACATTATCTTGATGTTTTATTTATACACCGTCCGTTCTTGTATGTAACCTTTACGTGTACGTTACCCCAGCAGGAAAGTGTCTCCTAGAGTTATATGAGTGGAACGTTTAATTGGTGCCTTAGCTGCTGTAAATGTGCCCCCACATAAAAAATGTGTGCCCCCTGTCGTTTAGGAAAAAAACGGAAAAAACGATTCCTGCTGGGGTAACGTTTTTCTAGCAGGAAAATTCTAAACCAATGATCGGAGAGAGAAAAATTGTGCATGGCCAGAGAGCTTATATGTGTGCCAAAATGTGCCCCCAAAAATAAAATCTGTGCCCCTTAGGGTTTTCGAGATATTGCGTTTCCTGCTGGAGTAACGTTTTGCAGAATCGTATATCTCTAAAACCATTGCATGTGCCCCTGTAGAATAAACATACACGAGTAGCTCTTAATGTGGCCACTTAGTGCCCCAATTAGATTTATGAAAATATTTATAGTTTTCAAGTTATCGTGGTTTTATGAAAACCCGAAAAAACATCGCAGCGCCTAAATGAGACAAGGTATAAGTTCGCTGAAAACTGTATTCGGTCCTTCTTGACGCTAATAATAACCATACAAAGTTTCAAAACTGTTCATGCATGCGTTTTTGAATAATCTTGCTAAAAGTCAAAACGATGGTGTCATAACTTTGACGGCAAAATACAAGTAACCGGCTCAATCCCAGATGTGCAGGTGTAAACCAAAATCATGTGCCTTTAGTCAAAAATATATGGTGAAAATATTCAGCTTGGAATGTTTTGCATTAAGTAAATATTAACAAAAAACCAAAATATGTAAACAACGGCTGGTTATCCGACCAAATTCGAATGACTACTAAAAAGCGACGGATTCATACATATCGATGACCTTCTTTATTGGACGTATTATACCTAAGCTGTTGTCCGTACAGTCGCGTTCAAAAGTTTTGGGGGCTAATCAAAAAATATATTAAATGCACCTTGTGACCATATTAAATTAAACAGCTTGTTGATGTGGAAATTATAATTTTTATTCATATACAAATAAATATATAAACATGTATATATATATAGAAAGACAAATACGGGCTTTTTATTTATATACAAAAAAGAGCTACCTCTTTTTCGTAGTATAAGAGAGATATTCATCACACATTTCATGAACTGTATTTTTTTTAAACATCGGGACCAATAAAATTTTGGGTCAAAAACCTGGGAAATATCTGGATGTATTTCTTTCGTTCACACATAAATTACTGGATGTATTTTAATTAAATTTAGAATGGAGAAGATAGCTTACCTTGGAATAGCACTTAGGCTACTATTTATAATGTACTTAATCGTGTGTAAAGTCACAGAAACAGCAAGAATATAATCCAATAACAACTTTATTTTATTACTTATTACTTTTCTACTTCAGCGTACTCAGGCACAACACGTGTGAGCCGGCTAGTGAGTAAAGTAAAGAAGGTCATCGATATGTATGAATCCGTCGCTTTTTAGTAGTCATTCGAATTTGGTCGGATAACCAGCCGTTGTTTACATATTTTGGTTTTTTGTTAATATTTACTTAATGCGAATCATTCCAAGCTGAATATTTTCACCATATATTTTTGACTAAAGGCACATGATTTTGGTTTACACCTGCACATCTGGGATTGAGCCGGTTCCTTGTATTTTGCCGTCAAAATTATGACACCATCGTTTTGACTTTTAGCAAGATTATTCAAAAACGCATGCATGAACAGTTTTGAAACTTTGTATGGTTATTATTAGCGTCAAGAAGGACCGAATACAGTTTTCAGCGAACTTATACCTTGTCTCATTTAGGCGCTGCGATGTTTTTTCGGGTTTTCATAAAACCGCGATAACTTGAAAACTATAAATATTTTCTTAAATCTAATTGGGGCACTAAGGGGCACAAATTAAGAGCTACTCATGTATGTTTATTCTACAGGGGCACATGCAATGGTTTTAGAGATATACGATTCTGCAAAACGTTACTCCAGCAGGAAACGCAATATCTCGAAAACCTGAAGGGGCACAGATTTTATTTTTGGGGGCACATTTTGGCACACATATAAGCTCTCTGGCCATGCACAATTTTTCTCTCTCCGATCATTTGTTTAGAATTTTCCTGCTAGAAAAACGTTACCCCAGCAGGAATCGTTTTTTCCGTTTTTTTCCTAAACGACAGGGGGCACACATTTTTTATGTGGGGGCACATTTACAGCAGCTAAGGCACCAGTTAAACGTTCCACTCATATAACTCTAGGAGACACTTTCCTGCTGGGGTAACGTACACAACCTTTACAGCTCTCTATCGATTGTACCCAATGGGGATCCGTCCCTGGTAATGATCATTTCGTCACAATGTCCACCTCACCAAGTTTTATCGTAGAAAGTTGAAGCGGGTCCTAGAGGGGAAGCACCCTAAATATTGATGTGAGCAAGTTTTACTCAAAGAAAACAAGTAAGGAAAATAAGTAAAACTGCATTGAAATATTTTTGAAAAGTTTTTTACCTAAACCGGGAAACGAACCAACTGAAATGTGAAAAAGAATCAATCAATTGTTCAATCCTGTAAAAATCAATCAATTGTTGCGCAAGGACACCATATTTCGGTAAATCGATGCAAATAGATGCTGAATCTAATATCAATATTTAGCTTAAAAATACAGTAGTTGTAGTTTCCAGAAATTCAGCAAAATCAACAAACATACACAACTTTTACAGAGGATTTGAACACCTCAAAACAAAAATTATATAAAAAAATAATTTTTGCATCAAAAAAAAATGAAGAACAAAAAGAAATCGCCCGCTGTTACGGGGCTAACGTTGGTTGCTAAATCAAGCAAAGCAAGCTCGAAAATTTTACCACCCTCCCACAGACAAGTTGTTTTCCTTTGAGCATCCATAGAGAATAACGGAGTTACTTTGTCGACCTATGCAAAAAAATTAGCATGCCTTTTGACGCGTACTTGTAGCTTCATACCTAAAATGCGGAGTGAACCATCTGTATTCATCTGTGATTGAATCTTGTTTTTCGATTCATGGTTATGAGCCTTTTTTTTTTTTTGGGTGGGATATTATCAAATAACTTCTCCCGCTCTGAGTGGAGCGGGAGGGCGTGTCAGACTCTTACTGACTAAAACCCACCCGTGTTCCTTCCGTTGCCTGTACGTTGCCAGGGGCCACGGTATCCCTTTCGGACTTTCCCGCAACCCCGGCAGGCATCGGTCCTAACGGACCCCTTCACTTCTGCTGACATCTCTTTGAGGCGCGCGTGGAACACAACGCGCCGTCGACCCGGGCCTGGTCCTTATCGGACGGCGAGCTACCCATTGCTCACCGTCCGCAAGCCCGCGCCTACGGTGGCCGGGAATCGGCATGATTATGACCCTCAATTCTTACGCACATACTTTTTCGACGAACGAGTTGGGTGTCAATGTTTCGCTGGACTCATATTGGCATTTGACCAATGATTGTTAAGCTAGGCAACAATTGACGCGCAGCGTGACGCCCAACATGTTCGACAACATTGCACAACAGCGCGCGACGTTGCCAGCTGGCGCGCAACATGACGCGTGGCTTATTGTTTGCTTCCGTGCAACATGAGTTGATTTGCTCATTCGGGTAAAATTTGTAAAAGATCCATCAACCTGGAGATCACTGAATACATTTCCTTTTTTTGTAAGTAATTTCTAACCCACCAACGTGTTCTTTTTTCTTTTTTATGCATTTTTCGATAAAATTATAACCACCACCGCTAAAATCAACACTAGTTACTCTGGCGACATGTTCTATGTCAAGGGGGTTGGTTTCCGCACTTAGTCCGTCAGATGGACCATTGTGGGTGGGCCATAGCGGCCGTTTGGTGGTTATTCCAACCAGCCCACCTCCCTCCAGACGTTGATTAAGTCTCCTGGTCTGTTTAGAACATCTGTGTATGATCTGGGTGACCCGAGGGTCTGGCGACATGTTGTCGACGACTGATCATGCGTAGACAGACAACGTTGCTAAACAAAAGTTCCGCGCTAACATTCACCATGTTGTACTGCACACGACGCTTAAGGTGTGCCCACTAACTTGTTCGGGTGCCGACATTAATCAGCACACTAATTGCATCGGGTCGGCTTTGTTGTTCAACTAATACTGTCGACCGACCCGAAGCAAGCGTGTAGCACGCCTAATGTCTTCTGCAATTCATCTTTTCGCAACTCTACCTCCAACCGCGTATTTTGTGCTCATATTCATACTGCTAGTTTTTCTTCTGTTTTTAAGGAAACAGGCAAACTAAATAAAAAAACAATTAATAGATTAACAGTGTTTATATTTGTTTTGAGGTTAATATTACGTGTGCCATGTGGCTTTAGGTACCTTTAGGAAAAAGCACTAAAAGATTTTCTAAAACATTATCAACATCATCATCAGTTAACATGAGTTTCATATCATAACAGAAATGATACAATACTATATACAACATTTGTTTTGTTTCATCCAGACCGACCCGCACAGTGGCATCGTTACATGGATCAGACATTAGTTTGTGCACTACAATTATAATATTACGTTATATCTAGAAATATAAAACTTTACAATATATAGTGCAATTAGAAACATTCAGAATGTAAAGGCGGTTTGTACAAAACAACTAAAATTATATTGTTTAAACTAAAATAACAAAGTTTTAGTTCGTATCGGTGGATACTTATTATTTCCTTATTTTCTGTGACATAATTTTAAAATGACAGTGAACTTTGGCATAATCTTCCACCTTACTAATTTGGAAACGTGACTTAAAATTACATCCTCGCTAAAACTTGTAGTGTTCTATAATATTATTTTAATGTGGAAGATATTTATCTAAAAATAAAGGATCTCAACACTTTCGTTACAAAAGTAAGTAACAGAAAGGTTAATCTAATCATTTGGATTTAGGTCCAAACCTACGTAATAAATTGGCATTCAATGTTAAGGAAGCTGAATCTCAATTAAGTCTTAATCTATAACAAATTTACATTGTAACAATTTTTCTACGTTCTCATAATCATAATTAACGTACTTAATATTAAAGCTTGCCTTTTATTTACATACTAAATGTTAAAACTCAAAAAACTACGCAACATATAGAAAAATATATAGTTATGTTCAAAGTCAGAAAATGATAAATGCCAATAGAAACGTAAATATAGTAAAATAATAATATCACGTATTCAGTGTCTTTGCCTGGCTGCGAGGCGGAGGATTTGTACGCTGCGGCTGGACCCCGAACTCGCTAACAACTCTTGAATACAATTAATTATTAAACTCACGCTTACTATAGCAACTTTTATTGTTATTTATTTTTATCGTTACTAAGATTCGTTGACAATCCGTCACAAAATCAGTTACCCTATCTAATGAAGACAGTATATATACTCCATGCTCATCTGCGTGCAAAGATAAACCATTACTCTGCCGCGCAAAACAAACTAAACTTGTACAAATAATATTAGGCGATGGACTGGCGTATAATGTACATACCACACAATTTTAGTGATTTTCCAGGACAATAAGCATGAATTTAATAAATATTATATTTTATGCTAATTCACAGAAGGAGCTCATAGACTATATTTTATGCCACATCCTGCACTGCAGTGTTGGCACCGTAAAGCGTCTCAATCTTAAGCGACTTTATTAAATGGCTCGTCCGCACAGCCGCGCTACCTGCGAAGCGTGTGCGATGATGATGAACGTCATCATAAGCGTAGGCGCACTATGTAAATGATGTTGTGGTCAATTATTTATTTTAGACAGTTCACATAGTTCACTTGACAGTTTGTTATTGTAAAACGGTGCAGCCAATCAGAGGCGTAGCGCGCTAACAACCCCATTCCTATCGGCTTCCCTTCGGACGATCGGAAGAGTAACTTCACCTACCACCATTGAAAAATAGAACATTCAGTAGTGTCTACGATTGCAAAATAATATAGATATACTACATGTATTTACGTAATACACTATAATATTCAAACAACAAAGACGCCTATTCTTAGCTTTGAATTCCAACTACACAGACAGATAGTTCTAAATAAGCCGGCGCCACGACGTCATAATTGCGAACTAAAATTCATACAATAGCGACCCCGTCGTCACTTACGGTTACGTGACTCGGCTTGTTAAGGACGATAGTAACTCGCTATCCATCGGGTTATGGCTGAGACAGATATAGAAACATCCGTCGGCGAGAACGACATAGAGGAATTATTTTATTTTATTTTCACCTGATCATTTTATTCGATTCGATATATTCCAATAAAAATTTAAAATTTGTTAGTAATATTAGAAGTGGAGTTCATTTCTGTAAAAAAAGTTTTTTTTTTTTTTGTGTATTGATAGCGTCTCTTTGGTTCTCCTACTTGACAACAGATGGTGTTAAATTCAGTAAAGTAAAGGAATGATTTATATTTCTGCGTAAATTAATTAATTTTGACGTAATTGTATGACTATTTATAGAACTGAAAAATTTCTTTCTCGTCTTCCCTCCTGCGAAATGTCAAGCCTCGCACTGGCCAATGTATAGCCAATGTCAATAGTTGAAAAAGAAAAATATAGTAGTAACGAGTTCGAAGTTTTAACTGCAATGTTAATGAATGTTATGGCATATTCTATATGCATCTACTATATAGCTAGAGTACAAACACTGTGTATTATAATCCATATAAAAATAGTCATATCAAGACCTTATCAATCGAACTGTTACATAGTAGGTGTGAATTATTATAAATAGATCCCACACTAATTGTGACTGACCACTAATGTACAACATTTATTACTCTCTTGTTCTGCTGCTATTCGATAATAAGACAGATTGTAGTAAACTAATATAAAAATAAATTGAAATAGTAATTCATCCTAAATATTTCAATTCGTATAAAATATTTGTTAATTTTTAATTGCGGAAGTCCCATGGCCGTCGCTCGACACACGCGGTCGGTAAGCTCGGGCAGCTGTGGTCGCTAGTGCGGCGTTAAAAAATTGTAAATATAGTATCCATACGACCAATAATTACGACTATATAATAATATCACACGCACGTTCGCGCACTCACTCTCATACTAATACAATACACATAATTATATCAACAACAATGGAAGAGTTATCAGAAGCCCCGTGTCATTACAATTTTCTACGAAAAATTGGACTTAATGTAAAAATATGAATAGAACAATCATAAATCCAATCTTAACAAATAATACCTTGTATTATGTTTTTGGATTGAATGTTGTGGCACTAATCTCGTGTAGTCACCTCCTACACGGCGCGTCACCCTCACAGAGGTTCCACATTAATGGACAACACAACTCAAACGGTCCAACATTTTGAAAAACAAATTAAAAAAATAGTTTAATGCGCTCACTTGTTTTTAAATAAATTCAAACTGACATCAAATGCATAGCATAATGGAAGATTACTCGGGAATGCATCTCAAGTCGTACATCCACATATATGTCGAACTTATAAAATTGACTTAAAAAATATGTATAAAGTATATATTTTACACTCCGACTCACTTAAGACTAACAGATAGAGAACCACACCGGGCGGGACCGGCCGCTGCTCTAACGTACCTACGTCTGTCGCTAGCGACGGTGAGAGAGTACGCAGCGTGCTTGAACGACTATACATGCTGAAACGTGCTATCAAACAAGGTACTACGGTGAGGCGGCGCCGCCTCACGGCCGCGTCTGCGCCGGCGTGAAGAACTGTCATTGCGGCGTGTCGCGCGCCGCGCTCCAGCGGTCGAACTCGATGCCCGAGTCCGGCGACACGCCAGTGGGCGCGGCGCAGCCGCAGGCGCCGGCCGCGTCCTCGCCGCTCGCCTCACGCACGCCCAGCGCCTCCAGCACCTGCGGGACAGATGCACGAACGTGAGGCACTGCCTCGCCTCGCCGCGGGGTTGGGGGGCGGGGTGACGCGGTGCGGACCTTACTCAGACTGGCGCTGTGCTCGTGCAGGCCCAGGTCGCGCTCGAACGAGTGGAGCTGGCGCATGAAGTGGAAGTTGGGCGCGATGTCAGTTTTGCGCGAGCGCACTAGCTCGAAGGCGTCGCGCAGGCACAGGCGGTGGCGCTGCATGAGGTAGGCCAGCGTTACGGTCACGGAGCGTGACACGCCCGCCACGCAGTGCACCAACACGCCGCACCGCGCTGACATCGCCTCCTCTGCGAACAGATATAATCAGAATAAGGAACCGTATGGAGACAAGAATAAAAAAAGAGACGGGATGGGGCATCAACCAGAATAAAAAAACCCGGTTGGAGGCAACAATCTGAATAAAAATCGGTTGGAGGCAACAATCAGCATAAAAAGCCGGTTGGAGGCAAAAATCTGAGTAAGGAACGGGTTGGAAGCAAAAATCTGTATAAAAATCGGTTGGACGCAACAATCAGAATAAGAAACCGGTTAGAGACAACAATAGAAATTTTAAAGAAAACTGATTGGAAGCAACAATCATAATAGAAAAACCGGTCGGGGGCAACAATCAGTATAAATAGTCGGTTAAGGGCAACAACCAATATAAAAGGCCTTTTGGAAGCAACACCCAGTATAAAGGCCGTTTGGAGGCGATAATCAGTATAAAAAGCCTGTTGGAGGCAAAAATCAAGGAACTGGTTGGAAGCAACAATCAGAATAAGGAATAAGGTGGAGGCAACTATCAGAATAAGGAATTAGGTGGAGGCAACTATCAGAATAAGGACCTAGGTGGAGGCAACTATCAGAATAAGGAATTAGGTGGAGGCAACTATCAGAATAAGGAATAGGCAACTATCAGAATAAGGAATTCGGTGGAGGCAACTATCAGAATAAGGAATTAGGTGGAAGCAACTATCAGAATAAGGAATTAGGTGGAGGCAACTATCAGAATAAGGAATTAGGTGGAGGCAACTATCAGAATAAGGAATTGGGTGGAGGCAACTATCAGAATAAGGAATTGGGTGGAGGCAACTATCAGAATAAGGAATTAGGTTGAGGCAACTATCAGAATAAGGACTTAGGTGGAGGCAACTATCAGAATAAAAATTACTGGATGGAGGTTTATATGCCACTGAGTGAGAAATACTCTCTGAACGACGCTCGAGACAAGTAGAATCCTAAAGCTGTTACCGATAAATCTGATGGCCTGTGGAAAGTGTACGGAGAGGTTTTGACTCCAGTGGTCAGCGATAGGTATCTTCAAGTAGTTGATGCCGCAGCCCTCCGCTTCAAAAGTGTTGGGCAGGTCTGGGGTCACGTTCAGCACATACTGTAAACAGAAACATAGCCCTTACTGAGTGAACATAATGGTAATAAGAACACGATTTAAAATATTAAATCTATAAAGCATTGAATCTGTAACCAATCAAATCTATCATCAAACGACCCATCAAATCTATCACCTTTATACTTCTCATCCATCCCTGAAGCGTCCTAATAACGCGGGGCCGTCATGAAAATTATGTTGGCATAGCTTTTTTAGAATATCCAAGTTAAAGGATCCACTAGTTGACGGCTCGGACTCGTTGGTGGCGTGGCTAACATACATGCGATTTAGTACAGTTATTTATTTAATTATTTATTTAGTGATATAGACGATGATTTATAACGAAAACGACCGCGTAAAATTTCATGAACAGACATTGGGCGTATAAATATTATGGAAACTACTGGATGTATCTACTCAAAATAAAATTATCTATCCCTGTACGGTTTCTATTTAGCCAATTTCATACTACATAAGTTATTAATTTACGCCCAAAGATGAGTTAAAATTAGTGTTGAAATATGGAAATTTCGGTGCTCATAACCTAGAAACCATTTTTTTTTCCGAATCCGCTTCCATACAGGGCTAGATAATGACAAGACAAATTGATATAATTTGTAGTTTTGAACGTACACCGTTAAAAAAACGAGTAATGACCAAACTTCCGTTTGTATGAAAGAATGACCGACTAGCGTAACCTTAAGTGTGCACTATTTTCTCCTAATAGCAGTTCAGTGAATCGCATGAATGGACGAGACCAGAGCACCCAAACGTGTGCGTGAAAGTAAACTGGATAGTCAGAGAAGCCGAGGCTGGCCCAAGCTCAGAAGGTTAGATGACGTAGACCAAGATTTAAGAATTGTTGGAAAATTTAATTTAAAAAATAAATATAGTCGGCCAGTCTAAGGCCCACCGGCGGCTGTAAAGTCTTAGATGATGAGCGGTGGTGTTTCATTAAGGAATGAGTAGTGGGCCAGTAAGGGCATCAGTAAAATATATAGACTACCATTATTTGTGAAAAAAGATTATGTTTGATAAAGTAAGAAGTAGTACCTTTATATTATGCCTAGCGAGCGCATCACAGTCCTCACTGTTGGTGGAGTTGCCCAGGTACAGATTGGGCAGGATCTCGATGGGGAACTCCTGCGGCACGTGGCCGTGCGTGTCCTCGCATTCGGAGGACGAGCCCGAGGACAGCGCCTCATCGCAACCGGAGCCCGAGATGCGTAGCGACCTGGAACATGCACAATATTCGTATTACATAAGTATAAATATTTTATGTAAACGCATGGAACTAATCTCTTAGTAACATGCGTTTACACAAAAGAATATGAATATAAATGTTGATGGATGTAGAGGGTTAGGAAGACCAAAGATGGATGAATTGTGTGAGGAATGATATGAAAGAAAAGGGAGTGAATGACGGCGTGATGGTAGACAAGGGAGAATTGAAGAAAGCGTGTTGCGGCGACGCGAAGTCACGCGGGAAAAGGGCAGGAACATGATGACATGTTGTATAAACTTGATATCACAAAAAATCACCACTTTTTGAACGCCATAAGTTACAAAAGAGAGTCCCCAAAACGCCCAACATTCACCACTTTCTATTGTTTTTTTTTTCTGATCTATTATCATTCACATGTCACCAGTTATGTTTAAATCCCGTGTTACAAGGGCGAACCTATTGCTATTGATCGGAGACGAATCCAGACTCCGGACAGTCAGATATCTTCATAACCCGAGAATCGAACCCAGGAGCCTTCGCTCAGTAATCACGTGGCAGTATATTCTCGTTGTTGCGATAATAATGTAGTTTGTGTTGGAGACATGTTGTGCAGCCAGTTTGATTGATTGCTTGTGTGACTTGCGAGCTAATGGGATTCTATTTTGTTGGTATCAACATCGTTGTCTGCAAACTAAACAGTTGACAGAGTTCCATGCCACGATCATGAAACTCTATTTGGCAAAGGAAGAAATTACAGACATTTGAGACAAAAATCACGAAATTTGTTTTAATTTAATATTATAGATGCCGTTTCATTTGTTATCGACTTATCATATCTATTCAGTTATATAGCTTATTATATTATAGCTATTATTTTATTTTCGTAACAACGCATTCTGAATACTTGACAAGTCTTTGTCCACTTGAACTCCTTGCAATAGTAATAAAACGAACTTAGACCAACTTGCTTTTCAAACATAAGTTCATCCTTGTTTTAATAAAATTCAGATAGGTAGGTACTAGGTACTTTGTCATAGCGCTACACTTTTTTATGACGTAAATAACGTAATTGCTTAATAAGCACGTGAAAGATTAAAAATAAAGCCTAAAATTGTCGAAAACAAGGGTAGCCAGTTAGTCCTCAACCCCGTAACGTAATTATATCCTGCGCCCAATCATCTAATTATCGCTATATTAGGGAAAAAAATATTGAAGACGCTTTCCAATAAACAAAAGGTAAGATGGGTACTACACTATAATTATAGGTAGGTACCTGGTTATACTAACCTATTAAAATGATATCATCTTAAATTCGCTCTTTTAGGACTTCGGAGGAACGAGGACAGTCAGCTTTGAGGAATACCGTATCGGCGGAACTCAAGAGAATGGCGTGAGCGTGAGTGACTTTCACGAGTTTCATTAATCTTCTGCAAAACTGTTATCGACCTTCAGGAGTGCGACATAAGCATAGTGTTGTTAGAGCGTGGTGGGCTGGTGGCGCATCCAAGCGAGTGTTGGCGGCTGTAATGTGTGGGGCCCGGGCGCGGGGCGGTATCGATCGCGGGCTGCTCAATGGGGGAGGAGGCTCCGGGGGTTCACCATTCACCTGCCCCCGCGGCTCAATGGCCGCCCACGCAGCGCCGCGTCCTTACTCTCACCCCCTTTCCCGCCACCTGCCGCTCCTCACCCCACACAGCCTCGCCCGAGGCTCCAACGCGTCTCCTCCCACGCGACAATTTTCCAAATTCGCCCACTGAATCGTCTCGCCGCCATTCAGTTTGCTGTTTTGAAAGCAATCAAATTAGGTGAATGCGCGCCTTAGTCGTTGCCTCGTACAGCGTACTGTTCATAGCCTGCCTCCTACACTACAATGCCAGATTCGCGGAAAATCTGCGGTTGTATTGCCATATCAAGAAACTCTTGTCCTCCAAATCGTTGTTACACGTGCCTATTATAATATCTACGTCACATCTGAAGGTCAACATAATAATACGACCTATAATAAATAAAGCACACAGACTATATTTCGCAAAGTTATAAAGCTATGGAAAGACAATGAATGGTAGTCGATAACTCGGAACTTTGAACCCATTCATAAAGTATTCAATGAAAGCTTGGGCTACTTCTGTCCACTCATGTTACATAAAACCGACCAAATGCGTGTCGGACCACGCACAATGAAGGGTTCCGTAGTTGGGATGAATTTATCCCAAGAACAAACTTAACATTGTAGTTGAAAAAAATGTTCTCCCATGCGGAATGTATGGGAGAACATGTTGTTCATACTGCAAATTTAAGTTTCGGTCGATTATAACTCGTTAACCTGTAAAGCCTGCTTAGTTGTGATAGTGTTCCTTTTAACTTCGTTGTATACTACTGCTGTGAATTTTTTCACAAGTCCATTAACAACCATTTAGCTTGCAGGGGGGCACACATGACTCTAACAAAAATTTGCACTTTTAAGCTTAATATTTCGCAAACGGATCCCTGAATTGAAAAAACAGTTTTTCACACACAATATTTTTGAACGACCTTTCCAACTACACACCATGGGATAGACGAGAAAAAAAAACATCCCCACTTTACGTGCAGCGGAGATACCCCAAAAAATTTTTTTCTTGATTTTATGTTACCACTTTGTCAGCGTGATTTATATGTACCTATACCCATGCCAAATTACAGCTTTCTAGTACTAACAGTCTCTGAGCTAAGCCGCGGACAGACGGACAGACAGACAGACGGACATGCCGAAACTATAAGGGTTCCTTGTTTACTACGGAACCTTAAAAAATGAATACATAATATTGTAAGCATGAGCAATCCTCAATTCATGAAATCGTAATGGTCAATTTTTTTGGTCTAGTTCAAAAATAATGTTTGGCTTCCAGTCGCCAAAACAATGCTGTGTTTTTACGTTTGAACCTTGTTTGTGGAATGCGGCCCCTGCAACCTCTTTTTTACGAAATGTCAAAGCTTTGTGGTAGTTTCGTTCCCTCGACGAGAGAAGATAATTAATTAGTTTACTACTCAAATAATACTGATCACATAAATATACGAACAGTAGGCGATGGTAAAAATAAACTTGGAAAAACCTAACAAGCAAGTTTCCAAATGTAGATGAGTTTGGTTTTGTTTCTTTTTCAGGTCCATAAACCTGAAAAAGGCCTTACAATAATTTATTCGCTGTAGTGTAAACCATAACATGACAATAGACTTAACTCTATCAGTATTTAGTACGTTAGACGTACAACTTGACTGTATACCGTCTAGATAAATTTAGAAATTAAGCAGATACTTATGATGGTAGCAACTTAAAAAGAGTCGAATTAAAAAAAAAAAAAATTTTTCATTGCTTCTCCATACAAAATAGTGATCGTCAAATAATATCAACTAGGTACCTTAGTTATTTTCGTCTTTTATGTTTCAGATTTAATGAAGATAAATAATATATTATTTTGAGATTAATATTTTTTTAATGTATTTATGGAGATCTAAAGTATAGATTGTAAAAGAAAGCCTTCCCTATCCCTTCCCATAAACACTCTGAAGTTACTTATGTCACAGCTTGTCCGTTATAGTCAAAAAGAAAAGGTAAACAGTTAAACAAATCCAATATATAAAACCGAAGTGAGTCCGTTGTTAATTGAATTACTTAGTAGGAATTTGATAAAAAATATCAATGTTAATGTCTTCAATGGAGAGCGTGCGTCAAACAGGCGCTTGATCCAAATTGGATCAGTGTCGCGTGAGTGGTCATCAAGATAATTATGAACAGGCGGCAACCAGTGGACACCGTGGGCAGCATGTACTAGGCATTAGTAGGCTCATAGTAGGTAGTGCGGAGCGCGTGGGCCGCGCGTAGGCGAGCACAGCCGACACGTCCATTCAGGGGAGCTGCCTCGCCCACGCGACCGACGCCATTCCGTCCGATCCCATCATATTAACGATATACTTACACGAATTTTACCTACATGTGGGTGATGTGGGTACGAACGGAGCCCCGTCCGTTACGCAAGTGTCGATTGTGAACTCAATATTCCCGATACACCGGTGTAACAAGGCTGAGGAGAATGTCACTCCGCTAAAACAATGAATGTGAGCTGCTCATTTAAATGCACGCATAGTAGCTACTTGTAGTAGTGCATTGTGTAAGTGACGGCGACGGCGTCGTCGACTCCATGCGAATACAATTCGTATTTGAATGGCGGCGGCGTGTGCGGGGCGGACGCCGGAAGCCGTGACACGGTCGGCCGTGTTATTAATGAACGACTCCGATACGTATGGGCGGCCGGTGCCTCCGCGAGCCGGCCGAATAACGAGCGCGGCCCAACTTATAGCTGCGGGATGTAGTGGACGGGCTCCGCGAGTCGGTCGGGTAACTGTGTGCACACTGGAGAGCCGGTGCGTGTGGGCGTAGGAGTGCGTGCGGTGCGCTGGCGCACAGGAATGCGGCTCGCTCGACCCACCCGCTGCCAATGACCGCCTGCAAGGGACGGTTTTTTTAATGGCGGACTCGCTAGTTCCCATCCTGGCAGCCGTTTTAACGATACGAGTTGTCCGGACAAAGCAGGTCGCGCTTTTAACTTGTGTTATGTATGACGGGCTAAACTAAGTTATGCGTGGCCTGTTTGTATGTATGTTCATATAATATGAAGTGTGGACGTGTGTTTGTTTGGTATTGTATTTTAGCAAGTGTGTCGAGGACGCAGGCCACTCTAGCACCACACACTAGCACACTACACTACACTTAAGAGTGATGTGGAGTAAAATTAACACAACGTTATATTTTTATCCAACTTCTGAGATAGTAGGCTTTGTCATGTAACAACGGACTAGATAGCAAATTACTTCCATCATGTATCGTAAGATTAGACAGGTTTATAAGGTTTTGTACAGATGCCAGCACATCAACTTACTACAGTCTGTCAAATTTCTTAAATAGATTTTCAACTTTATCACCAAATTATTAGGTTTAAAGTTGATTGGGAAAATTTGACAGTTTCGGGTAGGTTGACCTGCTGGCGTCTGTACAACGACGCAGTCGAAAAAACATCAATATGTCGTACATAAATGTACAGCTTGATGTTTAGCCGTGTGTACAAGTACTAAAAGAAAATATTTACTTACCTAAACACCATAACAACTCTGCAGCATTTGCTCCTATAAAGAATACCGAATAGCGTAGGAAGCAGGATTATGTGCATTGAAAAAAAAAATGGTAAAATTGCCGTAACGTTGCCGCTAGTTGAGCCAGGATAACAATTAAAATAACTCCTTCCGTCTAGTGCAGGTGCTGTCCGGACACGGTTGCTTCGGATCGTACCTGCACCGAATCGGACGGGAGGAGACACCGTCGTGCCACGACTGTGGTGCGGTGGAGGACACGGCGCAGCACACCCTCGAGGTGTGCCCGTCGTGGACCGAGACGCGCCAAGGTCTTATCGCGGTGATGGGACCGGACCTCTCACTCCCCGGCGTGGTCAACGCCATGCTGGGGAATGAAAGGTCCTGGGCGGCAGTCGCCTCCTTCTGCGAACATGTCATGTCCCAGAAGGAGTCGGCAGAGCGCGCGCGGGAGGACGATCCTCACGCGGCGCCGCTCCGAAGGCGGAGGAGGGGTCGAAGAAGACGTCAATTTGATAGTCATCTCCGACTCCTCCCAGGTGGAGGCCAGCAGGCAACGGGTGCGGGGGCACCCTTGCCTGTATTGCACAGGCCTCCACCAGTGTCGGACGGGAATGGCCAGGTGTTCCCGGCCATTCCCGTAGCCCCCCAACCTGGGGGGCATGCGGGGCCCGCCAGCTAGGCGGGCATGCGCCGGGAGGGTTGTGGATGTAAAGGCTGAGCCGGTTTCCCATGGCCCTCCCATCACGGCGATGTGGGAACACCGCTGAGTTTTAGTGGGTATACTGTCATTCTGACAGGAGTCCCACATACCCCGTCTCGTCCCCCACGAGCGGCAATGCATAAAGCATTTCTCAGCGAAAAAAAAAAAAAAAAAAAAAAAAGGATAACAATTCTAACAGTTTAGGCGACTAACCAATAGAATGAATATCGTCAACGTAGAGTAGAAGCTTCTAAATGGCAGTAGATTTGATATCACAAAAAAGTAAGTTCAAAAACTAAAACCTGACTACTGAAAAATCATGCTCCAAAAAGTATGAAACAAGAAAATATTTCAGACAGAAATCAAGACATAGGTACAAAAATGGTCAAGGTAAAGCCGTGGTCGCATGCCTGTACAGCTATAAAATTATAATGGCATGCAACGACGGCTTTAGCTCGACCATATAATGTGACGTCACATAGACTATAACCAGCAGACGATCAAGACGCTTCTAAGGATACCTCATTTGTCAAATTATGATCAGTAGTTTAGAAGTTATGAGGTAACAGATGAACATACATACATACCGGTCAAAATCACAACCCTCCTTTTTGCTTCGCCGTAGTCAGGTTAAAACGGCTCTACCTGTACCGGAGAATGGCACTGGGTGCTTACTGAACATAATAATTGTAGTGCTGTTATTATATTGCAATTACTAATATGGTGTTACGGGTACGGCGAGTACCATGTTATGTTATGTTATGTTATGTGGTATTATAGCATAGTTGTATGTTATTATTATTAGTTACTAGCGACCCGCCCCTGTTTCGCATGGTCTTTACGACTTGACAAAACATCGAGATTTCTTTATTTTATGTAATTTTAATATTAATGTACTATCGAAGAACTTTATATCTAAGCAGTTTGAAAACAAAATCCCGTGAACACGATGACCACATCTGTTACCGCCCCAGTTCTATAGCGGCCGAGCGCTGCAAGCAGAAATAGTCCTTATGATGTATAGATATGAACTTCTTCGATGGTACTATACTCATAAATCTACCGGAATAAATTCTCGAAAATGATAATGAAAATCGCATCAAAATCCGTTGCGCAGTTTAGAACAACGTGGTCACACAGACAGACTCGAAAAGCGACTATAATTTATAATTAGGTATAGAGTATAGTGGGCGTCCAAGCAAAAAGGGTCCAGTAGGTGGGGTATTGAGTTAAGACTAGATTCGGTATCTAGAATAGTCAATTGATAGTAAGGATTGAAAAATTATTCAAAAACTAGCACATATTTTTTTTTATCAGACGTTTGAAGTCGAAATTCTGAAAAAATCGTATACAACGTGTAACCTTAAATGCGCAAAACCTGAAAATAGTTGATCAGAATAACGAGCAGAATCAATTAAACCACTTTTTAATATAGGTCACATTTTTCAAAAAATCTTGATTAAAAACGTTGCCGTGTCTATTTATTAATAGGTCAAGCAAACCCGCCAAAATAGGTAAACGAACACAAATTGTTGTCGACCAATTTAAATTTTCTCATACGCGGGATAATAATAGCTTTTATTTCAATGCAAATACGAATCTTCCATACAGTACCATGAATAAGACAAGAACGTCGTCGCAGACGCAAGAAACGATCAGACTTGCCAGTAAAACTAAAACGGCGCATAAAACCTTTACATTTTTTTAATGATGTACATATTTCTTTCTGAAATAGGTCAATTGAATTAAAAATCAGTTGGCTTGTCTGAGGTTTTGTGCATTTAACGTTACACGTTGTGTAGTCATTTACTATATGAAATTGTTGAGCATTTATTAATAATCAATTAACAAAATAATCACCCAACTTTACAAAACTTCTTATACTTATCTCGTAAACTAAATGCCGAGAACTGGACCCTTTTTGCTTGGACGCCCACTAATTATGTAGACGACTAAAACAGTCATGCTCAACCATTTAATAAAATAATGCGTATATTATGCCAGGCAGTTGCTGCAGTATGGTTTTATAATCGCATTTACCTAACTTTTTAGGTATATATATATACAATCACTTTGTAAAAATGTAAAACAATATTTAAATTATCTAGTAATCGCTAATAATCACACATGATAGGGATTTTCCATTTTGACGTGACAACGTCTTATAAATTGGTTTGCCGGGTGACACTTCAAGAAACTGCGTTACGCTCCGCTCACGTTATGCGCTCACAATGAGAGCGAGTGAGAGGCACGCGTCCCTTCCACTCGGGCATGGTTAGCCCGCCTAAGAGCGAGAGAGACAGACATAAAAAGTGAAAGGCACGCAAAGTCGTTGTCACGTAAAACTTTCGCCCGTATACCGACTTTACAGGCAACCAATTTTTATCTAGTAATCGCTAATAATCACACATGATAGGGATTTTCCAAATTTTCTAAATCAATTCATGATCTTTTACCAATAATTACTGATTCTTTTGTTTTACTTCATGCTCAAACTTTTGTATGAAGAAACAAAACACTTGACATTTGAGTTGACATGACCCAAGCAAATTATCAGAATCTTGAAACTCAGCCAGACTATTGTTACATAAATAAAGTTGATTGATAATACTGATATTATTTACCTATTATGTAAAATTATAATGAAAATAAATGTTTCTTTATATATATAATAGTAAATTATCTGTTCTTACTGAACAGAATTATTTAAATATGAACGTTCTTGATTAAAAATCGCAATATAAAAATACGGCCGTCACTGACCGTGACCGTGTACGGATTAATTCGTGAATGAACTCACGCAGAGCGAGGATTGCCTTGACGTCAGCAACTATGACGTCACGTCAGCGATAACCTGCCGCCTGCCGCGGTCGCGTCAACCAGGATCTACGGATGTGACCATTGAACACAGTGGACATCACAATTAATTCGAAAGTAACATTTTTCAAGACAATCTTGATTTATGGAAGCCAAGGGAACTAACTGAACGATAAAACTTTAAAATCTACTCACAATTTCTTCCAAAACCGGATATTTTGGTACAGTACGATGTACTTATTACAACATTGAAACAAGATTATCTATGGAAGAGGATTAGATATCAAATTATCAAGGGATGACGTCAGCCCTTATAAATAATAAAGCAATGTATGTGATTTACGTATTTTGTATTTGGTAACTGCATAATTATAACACAAATCATTATAATATGAAGATTTAATTAGAGAACCAAGGCATTTCTAAATATCTATTTATAAAATGTGTGTAGGCGCCGCCGGCGGGGTCGTAATCATATTTAGTCCTGTTTTTTAGAAGATCGTACAATTTTATAATGTTGTTTTTAAAATAGAACATTGTTATAAGTTAGACGAGCAGGTATATCGGCCAAGGGCTTGCTCGTGGGCCGCCTAACTAATTCGTGCGTGTTTTGTTCGTCCGGACCGGAGCCGGGAGCTGACTGCCGGTGGCTGTGGTGGGTCGTGGTGGGCCGCGCGGGCCGGAGGCGCCGGGCGTGGCGCCGCGTGAGCGTGGGAGTCGTTACATTTACACCATTAATTTGAATGTTCCTATTTATAGTTCAGTCGGGTATTATATCGTGAAAGGTAGCAGTCATGCAGCCCACGCGATCAGAAGCGGATGCTTGCAAATCACAGTCGAAGGAAAATAATTCGGGAAGCTCGAAATATGTTATACCTACATCCTCTTTTAAATGTGAATTCATGCGCTCAGATTTAGTAGGAAACTCATCTATTGCTTTGCCTACGCACTACACTTACAGAATATAAGTAGATTATCTATTTTATACTATTGCTACTACATATTTAAATATTTTAACTATGCGTACTGCATGGAATGCATCTAATAGTGAATAATAAATAGCAAGTTTTGTTGAGTGGCGTTAGCGTCGATACGGCAGTATTGTATGGTGATGTCACGTTACAAGCCGCCATTCAACATCGTCGGTTCATTAACATCATGTACCGAACACCTACAGTGATTTGCGCAGGGAAACACTAAGCAGTGAGTGAGCAGTGAACGGCGCGCTTGGAGCTCACCGCATGCGCGCTGGCTGGCATGAATGGAGCGCACTCCATTGAGCGCAAGGCTCCGTTTCACCGCTTCTAATGCAATACGCCAATTACGTGCTTAGGTAACTGCACAAAGTGTGCTGTAAGTACAGCAGCGTAGACGGTGCTCGTCACCTTTCAAAATGATGAATGAGTTTATTAACCAACTCTTTTTTTTTAGAAGCCTGCAATGCGCAAGTTTTTTGCACTGGAACGTTCAACGATCGATTTAGTAACTAACCTTTAACAAGTGAATATGAAGTTCAAATATGTTTAAAATGAGATCACTAGATTTTGAACACAATTTCAGGGTCTGTATTTCTGAACAGCTTATCAGGATCGCAGGTTCCTATAAAATTTGTCGTTTGAAATAGAGCCCATATTTCTTCAGACACAGTGCCTTGTTCTAACACAGTACTAAATGAGGACTAGAGCTAAGCCTTAGCTGCCACATGTTTATTTGATTAACATTGTAGTATTAAACGATACTATTCCAGCTGAACAAATCACTCATTCTCATGAATGGAATATTTGACATTGACGTGTGTTCGCACGTGCAGAACTCAATCAGTCATGGCTACGTGTGATAGGTACCTATTAACATTATAATCATGTACATTATCATATATTGGCCGAGTAACAAAGAGAGGTAGGAAGGAACCAGTGTTTGCACGTTATGACTAACATCCTCTGTGAACGTCACCGATACTGAGAATTCTGTTTTATGATTCGATCTGCTTGCATATGCGGCCCACGCGTTACAAAAACTTCAGGTGAAGGTGGAATAAAGTACATGAGCATTATTTAACTCCGCTAGCAGTTAAATACTCGAAAATTAATTTGATCAAAACTTTACTCAGATTTTTACGTTATCAGCATCAACGCACATATTTCATAATTTTCACATGTCCTACAATCATTAGATACAATATCAAATACCTTCATTAGATACAATATCAAATACCTACATAAAATACAATAGTACCTAACTACCTACACTCCGAAACGATTAAAACCGTGGTGTAATAAATGATATCAAGCGAAGGTACGATTACTTCTCACGGGATCAGCTCATCAACAACATCACAGTGAGAAAGTCCGTCGTATCGCAAGCAGTCTCGCCGGAATCGGTTCGGACACTTTTTCCATCGAAGTGAAAAACCTTCTCACGCGCAAATCTCGTTCCCACGCGTGAGTTTCCTCGTTCTCTCAATCGAGCGAGGCAACCAGTTCAGAATTACAATTCTAATGATTTCCTCGATATAATTGTATTACACAATCGAGTTTAATTATAACTGTGATCTTAATTACCTATGTATAGACATTAGGACATGGATTCAACGTTAGTTAAGTAATAAAAGCAACATATAACCGGAATGCGAGCGCGGAAAAGTGTAATAGGAATGATTAAAGTTTTCGTAGATTACTCCCGGTGGGGGAGGATAATTATATAAATTGTACATATACTCTCTCTCTCCTCTACTTCCAGACGTCCCTGTGAGAATAAGCCCTCTTGACTTCTCGCCGTACCTGAACATAACACGCAAACTCCATTACTGGGCCGTGTATGCCCACGAGCCACGATTGATGGGCCGAGCTTAGCCAACTGGCTGTCGCTAGATTTTCGTAAATTAAAACCTGACGTTTAGAAAATTAGACTTTTGAGGCGGAAAAAAAATTAGAGTTAAAAGGTAAGTTAGGTAGGAGACTGATGAAACGTTGGATATTTTAAAAATCTTGAAAGATTTTGTTCTGGTTGGAGACCCCAGAAGTGGTTTGTTCGTGTTTAGATATACGTGGGCCAATGAGATTCTTATTTATCAGCAAGAAATCTTAGCTTGGTAGTTTCCAGTCTCCTCCATTCGTCATTGGAGATATATCATTAGCACATGCAACCGTCACGAGAATGACAAGAGCTTTGGTTTTTTTAAATAAGTAATGGGTATAAGACCCATCACGTAGCCGTTGCGTAGCCGTAGCGTAGATACGCATTCCGTAAATCAAACTAAGTAAAATTGAGCATAATTACATTGACACATTGTGCTCATAGGTGCATGTAAGTTAAGAGGGAACAGGGCCTGCGACGAATTTGAAAAATAGGTATTTGAAGAAACTATTGCCGTCGTCTTACCTCAAGTCTGCCTCCGCAGAGTGCGATAGGGACAGCTGCAGCTCTGACCGATTATATCACAAAAAAGAATTCTAACAACGTGTTTTTGTAAGAGGTTCCATGGTATGGTCCAGGACCAGTACAAAAAAATAATCGTAGAAAGAACAAGTGACTTTTTAATGGTATTTTTATTGTACACCCTTTATATTGCACGAGAGGTGGTTAGTAATAGCGAGATTAAAGAAACAGTACTGACCGCAGTCCCATGAGTGGTAGATGCGGCACGTGCTGAGCCCCTGCCTCGCTGCACCACTCGGGGTAGGCACGCCGGAACTCGCTGAAGTCTCCTGTTGACAAACAAAACAATGTACTTAATAAAAATATTAAATTTATTCAGTGACACCCAACGCACAGCCTAAGCCGCTAGGTCTAGGAGCATGAAATTTTGCACAAGGAGTCCTTAGTGCTCATCTTCGTTGTATAACACAACGAAGATGAGCGTGTATAACACAACGAAGATGAGCACTAAGGAAGGATTTTTGAAAATTAACCCCTTAAAGTGGTTAAATAAGGGATGAAACTTTGAATTGAAGTTCTTCATTTAGGCTTTATTTAGTTTATTGGATAGTATCAGGTCATGTGGGAGTTACATTCGGAGCTTAGCAACACGCCCGGATTTCATCAGGAACGTTGCGTTAGGGTAAAATGTAAAAACACATATCTGCATTGGAACCTTCTTTATTAAGACTGAAAAATAATTATGGACTGACCATAATTATTTTTCGCCGAATGACTTTAGAACAGTGGTTCTCAAACTATGGGTTGCGACCCACTGGTGGGTCGCGAGCGAATATTGGGTGGGCTTTGAAAAATTGATTTTCAACTATGATTAATATTAAAACTAAATATCGAAATAAATTGAAGTTGATGCTAAAGCTATAATGACAAAATTCAAAGTTCTGAAACTAAAACCCAACTACGACAAAAAAGTCATGTATAAAGGTATAAACAAGACATCACCGACAGACAAATAAAAATTCCGTAGTAACAATCACAAGTTTCGTGACACTTATACCCGCGCACGGTCTCACAGACCGAAAGTTTGGAACCTAATTTAATTAAATTTTTTAATAAAAATAATGGTTAAATTATGTTGTTAGAAACTAGCGAATAACGTGAAAAAGATAAACCCAATTTATTGATAATAAACCATTCATTTACTGAGTAACAGTTCAGTCTCTGAAATAGTAAACTTAATTATTTTTATTGAAATTATTTTAAAAATTATTTGGAATGAGCTAATTAAGGCCCTTTCATTTGACACCCAACACGGTCTCATTTTTTTTTAGTTCATGTCTTTATGCCCTCTAGAGGGCACCATATTCAATTTAATGTGACTTCATAATAGCCTATAACCTGTGGACAATTAAGACGCTTCCAACTATACATCATTTGTCAAATTATAATGTTTAGTAAGTTTAGAAGTTATGAGGTAACAGATGAACATACATACATGTATATACGCCGTAGTCGGGTAAAAATAGGAAACAAATACATCCTTCATTCATATACAGACAGTCAAGAGGTGAGTCCCGAATTTGGAAGTATTTGTTAGGTGGGTCGCGGTCCAGTCAACTTTGGCAACCACTGCTTTAGAGTAATCCACATAAATAATTTAAAAAAAATTGCGAACATCTAAATCAAATACAACTTATAAGCAAGACTGTAGTGATTAAAATACTTGCCTCACTATTGACGCTACCAACCAGAAATAAGGTCTTATTACCGGAATATAAACGTAGGTATAATATGCACAATTAATTTAAAGTTATTCTAAGTTATTTAGGTACCTAATGCAGAATAGCGCCGAGCACTTAAATGTATAAATTCCCTAAGACTAAGAAGCTTCTTGCTATTTTAGAAGATAATTAATTACTTAATGTATGGTTCCTGGGATATAAAAGACCACGCGCCACTCCCTACAACTGCATCTGGGGGATAAGATGACGTGGACGACCACCTGTGGCCTACTTAGAACAAAACTATTAATTATTCGTATACTAGCATCTAAGCTAAGGGAATAAAGTACAGTAGCTAAAGTTATTCTTTTGCTGGCCTAGGTTTAGAAGGGAGTTTTGACGAATACGATTCCGAGTTTGTATAGCTTACAAAACATGTTATTTTAAGAAAAAAACTCACATTTGGCTGTCCAAATGTTGGCGTTACGTAATGAAAATACCGTCGATAGTTTTACGGGCGTCGAAAGTTCAGTTATGTGGTTATTCCCCGTCTGACTCGTCATTCAATATTAATTTTAATAAGATCCGAGTATGACTCAAGGATAAACTATGTATACTTTGAAACAGATGATGATAAGTTCATGGCATTACACCATAAAAGTAGGCAGATTCAAACAACAGAATGAATGTGGTACGGAAGAATCCCTTTCTTTCAATTTCAAATGGTTGTGCGCTCTTGTTGATGGGCATCGACCAGATAAAAGACATGATTAATCCGTTAATAATGGCTACTGGTACGCAGAAGTGTACTTTGAAGTCGCTTCATATTTACGTTGGGTTCTGTTCGTGTTCAACATTCCTCATTCCATTACTACAACAGGCAATTGTTAGCTGCAATTACTAGTTGCGCGTTAACTATTGACGCAAATCCGTGTAGGCGATAGTTAATTCAATTCCAAGTTTATTTCTTTCATTCATTGTTCTGTCCATTAATATACTTCCATTCATAATGATTCACGTCTGACATTTATTATCAATTTTATACGAGGGTAGGAGAGTAATGGGGGAGGATAATTTTAATGAGCTAACCTCAGTTGTTGAATTTCTTTATGACGTCTTTTCCGAACAATACAGACCTCTTGACTTTTAGAACATCTTTATAATAACATTTTATGGTAAAGGTCATGCTTTTATTTGACGGAGTTGAAATGTTATTCAACCCACACTTTTAATGCCCACAACCTAAGTTACACTTTTAGTGAGAATGGAGACAGCTGGGAGGAATCTAGGTATGCGGGCATGATCGCTTGATCAATCGCTAAAATAGAATACAACAGAATACTCTTAATAGGTTTTTAGATACAAGACAAAGATTGTATAGTTCCTAACACGGTGTTGCTGCTGGCGACAGGTGCGGTAAATAGACGAGCACGCAGCGTTTCCGTCGCGTTCGGCCGCTTCCTGTCGTCCGCTGCTCAGCCCACGATTGTGATGCTAATAACACTCCCATTACGTCCATCACAGACCTATAAGAGGTATATCCAATAGTCACGAGCACGACAGTCCATTATTGAAGCCCATTCAATGTCCTTAGCATAATGTATCATTTGAGACTGAACAGTTAATCGACGCCGAAGTTGATTGAAATATTGCAGGAATGGGACAAACAACAACACATTTTAAATTTTTGAAAGGTTATTAGTTTTTTTTTTGTTTTTATTACGGACGCTTTTACAAACGTGCACGTCTTTCTACATTGTTCTCACATGCATAAGTTCAACATAAACGATGTAACCAATATTTTGTCCGTGTCCGTGGAGTTTCTTGCCCGTTCTTCTCCATAGGTACCTACTACGCTTTGGAATGGGCAACTAGCTTCATATTTCTGACTGACCCGACTTCTTGACAATTCAAAAGTAAATGGGTTAATTGAAATAAATGCTTTGAGTTTGAGTTCAGCCTCTATCGAAGTTATGTGCCAATATGTTGAAGAAAACGTTGTTTTGTGCTGTTGATGATGAAGAACGTGGTGTTAGTGCAATCTTCGCTTGACTATTTCATGTGTTTATACCAAGTAAGTACTATACATATAATTATTAGTGATCAAATTGAACATAAATTCCCATGTCGGCCCTTGACTTTTTATAACGTCATTCATAATATTATCTTAGCTATACCACAGGCAAACAGAGCAACTTTCAAGATTTTGACCAACAAGGCTCACCCAAATTAAAATATGTCGACTACCGTAATGACGATGAATAATCAGATAGTAGGACAAGTGTGCCGATTTGCCACTTTCACATTAAATATGGGCCATTGGGTGAGCTGCAAGCCAGCCAGCAGGCCGGCATCACGCAGCCGCGCGGCGCAGGGGAGCGGGGTGGTGGCGGCTCGGCATCGATCCGATGACTCATCGCGGCCCATTCATCCGCCGCACTCAATGAACCCGTCGTACCCTCCTCCACGTCTCTGACACCCCTCCCCCCCCAGTTTCCACGCTCGTCCTCGGTAGCAAGGACTCCATAAAACTCGCCCCTCACCGCGCAAACCCAATCCTTCAGCCTACTACACCCACACAATATAAACGTGATCGCTTCGCACGCATTTAGCACCCACTCCTCACCGCCCACCGATAGCCATACAACAAACAGTCTACCTATAACGTCGCTTTGTTGTAAATTGAACTGGTTATAATTTTACAAGGTTTGGGACACAGCAGGCAGATTTTGGATAGGATAAAAAATGATGTAAATACGGTAATTATGAAACAAGATGTTGAAATACGCATTTACACAAGGCAGTAGGCAGGATTGTGCATGGCGGTGGTACCGGCACGCGGGGAGGCGCTGGCGTGGTGTGGCGTGGGAGGCAGGTGCGGACTGCGGGGAGGCCTTGGCCCGGCGACGGCCCGCGTCCTTCCAGCCACGTTTATCAACAACCTTGTGCGATTTTAACCATCTAATACATCATTATGCAGACCTGTGAACTAATACATATAATTGTCTTCTCGATTAAGGGATCCGCGCACTAGACGGCCACGACTTCGACCAGGTATACTATAGAAATCAATACGAATCGCGCACTTGGTCGCAACGGCCAACCTGCCAACTAGCCGTAGACCGAGCCACGAACCACGAATGGCCGGAGTCGTGGCTCGTCTAGTGCGCGAGATGCCTAAGTGTTTGAAGAACGACTGCCTTTCTGCTCTACATGTCGAACAACAATAACCGGAAAAACCTATTGCATGGCTTACAGATTGGTGGACCGGGTGTTTGTGCTTATGAACATAGGCTCTGGAAATGCATCGGGGATGTATGCTTTCAATAGAAAGGGTGAAATTTACAGTCATAGTCTCAGCTATTTAACTTTGCTTAACTATGCTTAGGGCTGAGGCCTCGCAGTTGAGAAAGGTACAGTAGTGGTAGGTTACCGGTTAATAGGTATCAGGTGCACTAGGTAGCCCACGTCTACAAATAATTTAGTAAGAGATCGGCTGGATCAACTGGTGTCTGCCAATCCTACTCTTCACATGCAATTTTAATAGAATCGCACAAACTTTGTTATCCAGCATCTGAAGTGTGGAGCTGGATATCTAATTGGGATTCGGTTACGGTAAATGCCATGCTTCTTATAATTATTACCCCCTTGTCTCATGATTGCATTGCACCAAAATGTTGTAAGTTAATAGGTTGAAGCGAAAGCATGTCATTGATAATATGTGGCTTCTTTAAATAGACTTTAATCAAGCCTGTTGGAACAATTTAAACCAATTTACTAAGGTTGGTGGGCGACTTATAAATATGATTGCACATCGGCCTCTATTGACTGTTCCAAGAGTTGGGTCAATTAAATCCATTCACAATGATCGTGACAAACAAGTCTTGTTAAATGAATGACATAAACATTTTAACCTCCTGGCATCGAATCCAACAGCCAACAAATACAGCCAGAGTCTAAATAAAAATGCAGAACTTTCTGGGAATCAAATTCTTGTTACCTGTGCCACCCCGTGCAAACAATCCTTATTAATGGTTACATTTAGAATTTTGTGTTAAGAAAACAATAGAGAAATACCACTGTAATAAATAAATAATAACGATCGGCCAGATTCTGGGAATGTAGCAGATTGACGTCACTCCTAACGATTTGATTCAGGTTCTTAGAATCGACGGAATGGGAGTTTTGGATTTCAAGGCGATATCCCGAAAATAGATATTCTGCTTGTACTTAGAAAAGTGTATCTGTACGATAAACTTCACAAAATAGCCCACGCGTTTATGAGGAGATGCCTTTGTTAGGATTTGGAAATAAATAGCAAACCAAACGTATTTGTTGGAACAATGAATCAACTGTGGAGATTTACCGCCAGTGGGTCTACAGGTCCATTGTTACAGTCAACGTTAAACTATTTGATCAGTACAATAACAAGATCGAATTCTTCCTCAAACTAGACTATGTCCACGCGCAATGACGGTCACAAAGCCGCAAGCAAAGGTTAAACTTGTAATGCCTATTTACATTATTATTTCATTATTCATGTTATATTTTAGATGATGCCTCGTCATATAATCAGAAATTATATATTTTGCGGTCAACTAAGTGTCCCTAGTTAACCATCGCAAAATGTTTAATTTCCTGTTCATTAATTAGGTAGGTGAGTTTATTTACCAGCGTATTGAATTATAAATGGTCAGAACATGTTGCACTAATTGACTGTCGGCTCGATTTCAAGCCGATAATGAGTGTGGCGCCGTCGTCGGCTGCCCGCCAGATAGCGCTCCTGATAATCGTATCAGTATTTAACAGAGTTACATCGCGCTGCACCCCGACCTCACATCACATGTTACATTATCCGCAATACAACAATGTACACTTGTACGCTGATATCTAATTTATGAACCATATTCAAATGTACACACATCAAAAAAAGTTTGCGATCTGTTTGAAAAATCGTAAATCTTTTTGTTACGGTAGACCATATTATAATTTCTCCATAATATAAAACAAATTCTTTTTTTTTCCATATAAAAATGAATTCAATCCAAGCTTACGCTCATTCAGAATTCTGACTTGTCAGTTTTAACGGATTTATAATATTTTTTCGAGGAAAGTTGTAATTGATAAAATGCCAAGAGGATTATCAGAAGTTTTACGAGCAAGAATTGTAACTTTGAGGGAAGAAGGATATTCCACGAGAGAAATAGTACGCAGTTGCTGTATTCCAATCCTGTTTCGTGGCTACGTTGCAGAGGTACCACGACATGGATAATTTAGCTGACCGATCCCCCAGTGGTCGCCCAACTGTTCTGACTGCTGCTCAGAAGCGCTATATCAGATTGCTGGCAGCCCGTGACCCAACAATCAATTGCTTACACCAGGCTAGACTACGAGCACGAAGGTCTTGGCGAGCACCTCTGAATTCATGGCAACGTCAGCGACGAAGATTGCAGTGGGCTAGGCTCCAGCAAAATGAACAAGATGAGGAGGAAAACATTTGACAAAACTGTCTCTTCGTTGACGAATCGCGAATCAGTACTCATCCAGATAGGTACAAAACAGTCGCTATTGATGGAATTGTCAGACCATTCTGAGTAAACTATGGGCACCAATTACTGGTCGATGATAATGCGCCCGCACATCGAGCTCAAGTCAATGCTGCTCTCCGACAATACGACATTACAAGGTTAGACTGGCCTGCCGGCTCGCCTGACTTAAAACCAATAGAGCACGCGTGGGATGCTCTTATGCGAGCTGTTTGGAACCGTCAGCCACCTCCCCAGACAGTGCCAGAGTGCAGGGAAGCCGCTATTCAAAAATGAAACAGGTCACCGCAAGAAATGCTGGATAACTTGATCCTCAGCACGCCCAGGAAGATCTCCGCATGTGCGCGAGCCAGGGGAGGAGTTATATTGAATCAAATAAAAACCTTCTATTAATAAATTGTTGTATACGTTTGGTTAAACGATCTTTTTCTTTCCATCAAATTTCTGTTACAATAGTTACATTAGGATTGAATTATTCATTATTTTTTTTATTTTAGACAGTGTATTTCTACTTAAAAAAAAGATATAACGTAAACACTTTTTCTTGATAAAGTTAAATTTTAAAAATATGTCAGCGTTTGCTAGTGATCACAAACTTTTTTTGATGTGTGTACACACCCGCGTTAAACAAATTGGTGACCTTTACGTGCTATTACGGCGTAACAAGTTGCCTACTTTTTTTTATTCAGAGTCACTGTAGCGGAACTAGACATAAATAAAATCAGAATACAATACGCAGCACAAAATAGTAATCCGCGGATTGGACATTACATCAGCACATAAAAACTGTCAATGCCAATGTTACGCCTTCTGATGTACTTGTTTATTATACACACTGAGCTCCATTCAAAGTTTTACTCTGTGGTTTTACGCTTTAGATTTATCAATGATATTGATTAATATTGTCTACTCGTTTAGCATGGCGGGCGTCCTTAGAGGATATGGTTTTAATATTAAATTCAGTTGCCTTGTATGGATCAAAATGTCGGGCAAAAGGGATTGAATGAAAGGCAATTGCATGCAGCAGAGATGAGAATGCTAAGAGGGATGCGTGGTGTTACGCGAATCGATAGAAAAACAAATGTATATAAGAGCAAGTCTGAAAGTGACACCGGTGACTGAAAAGTTGTGCGGAATTGGAAATAGGTTGTCATGGTATGGGCATGTGAAGCGGAGGAATGACGGAAATGTCGTCAGGAAAGTTTTGAGTACGAATGTGGAAGGCTATACGAGTAGGGGAAGACCAAAGAAACGGTGGATGGACTCTGTGAAAGATGATATGGCTAGAAAGGGAGTGACTATCGAGATAACGACTAATAGAGAAGTATGGCAGAAAAATATATGTTGCGCCGACCCCATACAAATTGGGATAAGGGCAGGGGAATGATGGTGATTCAATTCAGTTGATGAAAGAGCTCAAAGCAAAAGTAATTGTTTCCATGCGGTTGAGTTAATTCTACCGCGATCCTCGTTTATTAGATCCCGCTTCCCTTTCCCATTTGCTTTTCCTCTATGATGCCACATTATCATATATAATATTCGCGTGAGCCATCCACTCCGGCCAGATGCACACGATTTCCTCTACGATTATAAATGTTAAGCCCCGAAGAGTTTACATTCAAAGCGGAGCTCACAACATCCTGTTGTTCGCAAGCACGTGCCATTTATTTTACGATCGAGCTGCTTCGTACTCAGATACTTCAAATGGGCAATTCACTGTCCAATATAGATCAATGGAATATGTTATTTACAATTAATGCCATCGCTGAATTTAATTAATATTTAATTTGCTTCCGGTGTTTCGATGATTTCTGTTAGTTACCAAATGATGCTAGTGACTTAGTATTTTGATTAGGTATAGCGAGTATTTCAAAAAAGTTTATAGGTGCATATTGGGTAATTTGGGCATGTAGGTAACCTTATGAAGAAAATAATTATGCCCAATTTGCCACAAATGCATTTGCCATCAATTCTTCTTTTGGTAACATTAATTAAAGATGTATATAACCTGCATTCTTAAAATATTGTACATAACTGCGTACTTTCAGTTGAGCAAGCAAAGCATGTATGTTATGGTATACCTACATATACCATAAAATACAAAAATTAAAATTAAAAAAGTTAAAATTGACAGGACGTGAGTGAAACGGGAACTTATTAATAAAATTGCGGCGCTCTTCCGTCGGACGAAGACGACAGTAGCTCCACACATCCGGCCTGTTTGATCATCCAGTCTATATCAGATAAATTATTACGATCCTCTAGTTTTTTACTAATGTAGATGTTGGGACGAAGAAATATTTGATGATTGAGTCATCAAAATGAGCAGAATAGTCGTAAAAAGCTATCGCAATATTTGCCCTCAATGTGGAGTGTGGAGTCTGTGGACACATTCGTACGAATGTACGATGTATTATTATTTGTATGACATCGAGGCAGTGTTAGGGCTAAGATTAATTCCCAATATGTTTATTCAAAGATTTGGGTTTACCTATCACACTAGACTGACTAGATGATGTAAATAAATAAAGTAAATAATAGGGGCGGCTGTTATAAATTACTTAATTTTATCGCCTTCTGTTATTCAGGTATTAAACACACATTTCATTCCAGCAACTCATCGCTATTTCCATTGAACAATAAATTACACAGTAATAAATGGAACACTAAATTGTGTTCATTTACCAGTCCAGAAAATAACGTAGCGTTGGTACAAACAAGCGCATTCGAGACTGGTCATTATAATCAACGTCTCGCATTGAGGAGCACAATAAGTAGTCGACTTCCTCTCCCACGTTTGGAGGAGCGGATGCCTCGACTTGCGACCTCCGGCATGCCTCTTACGCCCCTCACACATTTTAAACTAAAACAGATTGAATCGAAGACGTTTCGTCGCATCTAATACTATACTAATAATAAATAACTACCGGTTATATGCAGTCTGTCCGAAGAGTGTTACACTAAGTTAGTACTTTTCATTTACTTTGGTGTTACAAAATAAATTGATACGATCGATCATAATTAGTGCGGAAAACTGCCGGTTTTATTCCGGTTTCCAAAATCTAGATTATACCAATGCACCTTTTTCTCTCGTTTATATTTCATTAAGCTTCACTAAGCTGCAGGCCAAGAAGTTCTCTACATTTTGGGACATCAAACAAATTATTCATCTCTTTTGCTTGATGACTGATGAGCAGGAATTTCATAATTCGCGTAGGTACGTCGCTTTCAAATTCAAAGAGATAAGTATCGAGAAGTTTTTGTCAATGAATGTTATGAAACGGTTCCTCGGCGTGGCAACCGGTATTACGTGTTACCACTAAGTTAGGTAATAATTTACTGAATGAATGCCGTCGTGAGAATAAAACATAGGTACCTAGCTACTTATTTGATATCCATTAGTATTTGAACTGTAACATACTATAACCGTATTTTATTATTTCTGTACCTAGCCTGAAATCAGAGGCTTCGTAATATCCGAAAGGCATTTAGAAAGCAGGATGTCTGTTCCAATTCTTCTGGACAAAAAAAGGATGATAACTGTCAATCTTCAGAAGTGGCAGTAAAGGCACAAGAAAAGAAAAATGAAAGAGTCAGAAATCCCCTGCATGAAACTTTTCAACATGATTTAGTCATAATAATTAGGAAACTTTGTGAAATGAATTGAAATAAAATTGAAATTGTTTTGCTGCATTCTAGCATTAGTTTAATCAGCTACAGACAGAGATAGAGTATTAAAACTCCTATCTGATTAACTGTTGCTGGCTGAATATTAATATTATAAACTGTCTTTCAGAATAAAAAAACAGAATAATATGAATAAATTAACTTTTTGCTCAAGATATAAAAAAGGCATAATTTCATTATTTCTAGGTGTTTAAACAATGCTTTAAAACTGAATTAATAGTTTATTTATGTATACTTATCTGGTAAAAACCAGGGAAACCTATTTATAATATGTGCGTTTTACCTTTTTTATCAACTTTACTTTTTTAAATACTTATTTATATTATAAATTGTAATTGTTATGAGAATAATTTATGTAAATTAATATAAGAATATTATTTACAACTTATAACAGCAGAACTTTTATTATTACTATTAGAATGTAAGTACTTTAAAGTTCATAGATTATATTATAATGTTTATTTATGTGCGTTTTATCTTTTTTAATAACTTAACTTTTTTTATATGTACTTATATAAATTATAAATTGTAATTAATATGAAAATAAATTATGTAAATTAAAAAAAAAATATTAAGTAGAATATTTCAACTGTTCTCTAAAAACAAAAAAAAAACAACTGAACTTTGAATAATTAATGTATAATAATGTACTTTGAAGTTCTTAGATGTATAATATTATTTAAATTAGCATTATTAATTCCAGATACAAAGTTGCATTCTTAGTGCTTTGAGAAGTTAAGCTAAGGGATTGGTTTATGATGTAACTTCAGAACTTTTTACAAAGATTGGTGATTTTAACATAATTTCTATATAATTATTACAAGCCCCTATTTTCACACAGCTGGGTAAAGGCTACCCTCCATTCCTCCTGGTTTCAGCGCTACGCTACTCACCATTCTGTCATGCATATAGATTTGGTAATTTCAGTGGTTAGGAATGCTGTGTTCTGCAGTAGTAAATGTGTATTGTATGATTATACACATGTACAGGTTTTATTGAAAAATATAATACTTAATGGTTAATTAAGTATTGATTCAAAATTATTTAGGAATCATATTGAGATGGCAATACATTGTAAAAACTCTTTAGGGTTCCTCGTCTGCAGTGTGACCAGCAAACTCTATTACTGAGCCTCAGTGGTCTGTAGGTCACAGGGCTGTATCCTTTTAACCATAAAGGGTAGCCATTGCAAATCATACAAAAGATGGTAAAATATAATAGTCTTGATGGTACAGAACCTTATGGGCATGAGCTCATCTTGCACTTGGCTTGTTTTTAGGTAAGATAAGGTTAGGTAAAAGTTGTTTATCAATTTGATGTGAAATCTGATATGCTTTTTTAAAATCATTATCAAGTATTATCAATTTACTCCAGTACATACTATCTTGTTATAGATTTTACACCTCACTTCTCTATTTAAAAAAATAATGTCAGTTTAAAGACTTCTTTGATTAGTTTATTGACTCCATTATTTTTAGCTGGGCAATCTTTTTTCCATAGAGCCACTACATGAGCGAATTATTTGCAAATAGACCTGAGACAACAAAATTACTCATTGTAAATAATGCCATTGTTACATTATAACGTTTTAATAAAATACCTATAATAGTTATTTTACCCATTTTGAGAGGGGAACATTGCAAATTGTTAAAAACATCCATCGCAATGGCAGATTGAATACATGAACAATTCCTACTTTTTCTCTGCCTGTTACCTAGACTTCCCGTTTAGACAGGAAGTAGGGAGATGATGGAGCATATTAGGAAACATGTATTATGGTACCCATAGAGATTTTATTTGAAATAGAGACGCCTTGCCATACCCTTTAACTCAACATGCCATTGAAAATGAAAAAAGACTACTTTCCACAATTAGTGCATTTAACAACTGAAATATACCATCATTTAGGGTCAAAAGTCAGAATAGTAAATTATCATCTTCAAATAGTGTAAACATAGTTGTTTTGGAAGCATTTTACAGTGTAAACAAGTCAAGCTCATCCAGTAAATAGTATAGTATACATGCTCATTGTCATTATGTTTTCATGGAAGTTAGTCATGGACTAATACTAAATACATGCTGGGTTATCATTGTACAGTACTCTGTAGTGCAATACAAGGCTGAAGGCTGCACCTACTATTCTACTCGACGCGCAGGGGATTCGGCCCACTAATGTAATTAGGTAATACATGGGTGCCACTCGTACCTTCAAGGCAGACGACCTGCACGCCATCTTGCTTTAGCCTCCGCAGCAGGATCCCATGCACGGAATCCGGGTCCCGTGGAACTCCGTCCCCGTACAACACGAAAATGCCTCGCGTACGGCAATGCGAGATCCTCGCTTTCAGCTCCTTACACTGCACTGTCGATACCAGCTCGATCTTGCCCGCTGCCAACCGCCGCAGCATTATACTCGGTATAGAAAAGTTCACTGCGGAACGGATGTGAGCTATCGAATACTCGTTGGAACCGCGACAGTCTATCAGCACAGTATCCCTCTCGTCGGAGCGCAACTTCGCCAACAACCACTCCTTTGACACCAGGTCGCACTCGCATTCAGAATCCGTAGGCATAATGTAATTACAACGTTCTCTTATGTTTACACGAGCCCTTTGCGACTTAAAATCGCCTGTTGCACTATTACATGTAAATCTTTTAAATTGAGTTCATAAACACCGACATTCTTATTAACACTATCTATTAGCAAATCTAAACAAACTAAATATAAAAACTGAAGAAAGCCATTTATAATAAACACAACAATAATGTAACATTCACCGCGAGCGAGCCAGGCGCCAGACGGCGAAGCAAAACGCAACAACGAACGAACGAACGATTTCATGCGACATGGGCAACGAGGAGGGTGCGAAGGGTTGAGGGGCGAGGTGGGTCGTGCGGGCACTGGGCATTGAGCAACGGCCGGGCCGAGCGTCATCATCGGCGCCAATCGGCAACAGTCGGCTCGGTCGGTCGGAAACTTGGTTATCGGATATTCGAATCTGCAGAAACAAAAACTTTATTCAAACTTTTCATATTTAGTCGACTTAGGTGGATAGATACTAAATGTATGTGACAGCGCAAATGTATTCGATTACTAATTTCATAATGGTCAAATGGTGCTTATTTTTTTACTGTTTTATCTCGATCTTGAATTGATATTTATATTATGATACGAAATAACGCGACAGAAGCGATAGTGGTGGCGAATTCAGTTGACAGTAATAATTGCTCTATCTGACACATAGTATAATAACAGCTTGGTAAAGAGTATGACGGGGTGACAAATTAAACTAAAGCCACTGACCCATTACTGTGTCGTGTTGTGTCGTGCCGCGGGATACACCAATCAAACGAATCTGTTCATGACTACGTCAAATGACAACGAGTTTTGATTGGCTAACACTGCGTGAGAAGGCGTCACGACACGACAAAATACAGTAATGTAAATCCGGGCTTAAAATGGTTTACTTAATGCAGACCTATCATGATGGCAGTAATTTGCCGACAAGTGCTAGTAGGTTTTGAGTCACCCACATGCAGCATTTTTTCTTGCATTATTTTAACCATTTGTTTACTCATTTCCCATTCGATTGTGAAAATTGGGGATGTAATTTGTCAATTTTTGCCAGTAGTATCGCTTGACTCACGGAAAATGTCATTTTTAGGTATCAAACATATAACGGCATCTGACAAAAAAATGTCGCGTTATGTTGTAATCAGTTGTAATAATAATAACAATGGAAATCATTCATTTCCTAAAGATATTAAAAAACTATGGAGCAATTATGTAAGATAGGCAGTTTTACAGCTTCCTAATAAACTCTGAAATGAACCACGTATAAACGTTGAATTGTTCGTTAACATAGCAAAAAATAGACACTTGTTAAAACTCGAGACAGTGTGATGCTATGAGTCAACCGACAAGAAACGCCACCAGTAATTTTTGCCGTCTGACAACTGGCTTGTTCGCAGTGAACGTTACATTACTGTTGAATTCATAACCATTTAATAACTATGTGTTTTCGTCTCTCAGACTTATAAATCATCCTCATTATTTGGAATTTGTCACACTGGGTGCGTTTTGCGTCCTCCGCGTACGGTCCGGTCAAATCGAACATAACATAACATAAATGTTCAAGTTGACCGGACCGCTAGATGCAGAACGTATCCAATGTGACAAATCCCTAACTCTCACTCAACAGCCTGCCACTTCCAAACTCAGCACCTCTGTTTGTGCAACGCATTATTAGCGGTTATTAGAATCGACTAAGTTTTCGTAAAACAATGAAATATAATGATAAAATATAAGAACACCACTATACTAAACCAACTAAACTGTCATTAGTGTCAATGTCAATTTTTTGTTGCATGCAATGCAAAGTGGCGTAGTGCACGCAAGCGAGTTGTAGGCTTTGTTTTATTTTTTAAGTTTCTTTTCATAAAATTACTGAAAAATAACAAATTCCAATTTGTGAAATACATCTTACTATACCGCCTTTCACAATGGAGGATATTTACGGCGATTTATGTAACTACGAAGACGTGAATGCTCTTCAGGAGGTATTGTGATTTAGCGCCAAAACGTCCTGTAATATTTTATGTCTTGAAAACATTATTTTATCACCCATTTTGACGAAATATCCAAATAGCTTATCATCACACTACCTTGTATGCTAAATATAAAAGATCACATTTTACAGAAAATGTTTTTTTGTCTTTTTTATAGCTACGTGATGAAAACAAAGAGCTGAAAGTGAAGCTTGAAGAACATTCAGCTGCCATGGAAAAGCTTCAAAAAGTAAGTTTCTATTAACTAATTAGCAAAAATATTTTAATATTTGTCAATGATGTTTAAAAATATTGAACTATCAATTTCGATTTGCACCAAAGCTATTGATATCTCGGCTTTACTGCACACATAATTACTGTATTTTGACTGCTATAACTACATGCGCTTACACCTACATGACTGTTGCACATTCAGTTTGATGTCTTCTTTTAAATTTCTAAATCAAAACATGCAATACGGCCGATGAATCATGGCCGGTCCAAACTTTGTGCAGAGGGCTACGTAATAACATTTTTAGGAACCAAATAATGTCATGAAGCGAGTGCGAGGGAGTGTGCATGCGCAAAAGGTTGGAGAGCCTATGTTCAGACTGGCCATGATTCATTGACAGTATTGTACTAATAATTGTTCATGAAGTTCCTAAGGGCTGTTATATTAGGTGTCATATAACATGGAACATGCATACTATCTAACTCACGCATTTTGCTAACTAAAGAAGAAGAACACGAATGGATAACACATTGATATTGTAGGAAATATTGCAGGATTATGATACTCTTGAGATGGAGTTCCAGAAATTGCAGAATAACTACTCTTCTCTGTTGATGACTGCCAGGGCAGAAATACAGAGGAAGACTCAAAGGATTACTCAACTTAATACAGAGTTAGTATTCATTTAATATGTTTATACCTAGATTTTTCTTCGGAAAGATGAATCTATGTATAAAAAACTAGGTTGAAGAATAAGAATATTGTAGTTGTGCTTGTTGAACAATCACTTGTCATAAACTGAAGAAATATTCACTATGCTTGCTCATTGAAGGTCTAAATAATGAATTAAAATCTATGTTTTAGAAAAGACTTCATGGTGTTGAATGCTTTAAAGAGTGGGAAGAACATTAGAAGAGATTTTAACCAGGGTGTAAAAAATCCAGGTAGGATGAACTATGATGGAGCATCAGGGAGAGGAAATAATAAAAACAAGGAAAATAAAGTTAAACATAAGAATGAGGACATTAAGCATGAAAGGTAAGAAACAAATCAGTTGATGAACTTGGATAAAGCTTAGTTTACTTTCCTATCTTTGATATTTCTTTAAAACTCAATGTCTAGTTGCTTATGTGATGCACAGCAATAGGTTTACTACTGTTCCTGCTTCGCATTCAGTTTGTAAAATGAATAAAAAAACTATTTGGAAGTCTGTGCATCATTCCTTATTTCTAGACTTAATTTTATTAATCTGCGAGGGCTGGTTTGTTATGGTGCAGGAAAAGAGTTCCTAGAAGGACTTGGGACTTTTGCCCAGCAGTGGGTCAGTAAAGTATAGGCTCTGATACTGTTATTAAGAAAAAAAAACATGAAGCTTTGTAACTAAACTAGTCTACATAAGATTTCCAATTGTACAGAATTCAAACATGTTGTATGTTATAATCAATTTTCCAGAGAATGATTTATACAAGGTCCCATTCAAATCGATGGACAAATTTTAACACAGCGTTCAGTACGTCTAACCAAAGATATCCAAGCAAAAAAAAACACTGATTAATGTGATTTTATTTTGACCTAAAATAGTAAATGGCAAATTGGGTAACCAACATTTTTAATGTATTTTCATTAGCTGATTTATATTTCTTGTAAGTATCTAATGCGTTTTTCTTATATTTTTTTACCATTGTCCTTATTTTGGTGCTCTGAATGATTTCTAAAAGTTTGTCCACCTATTTAATGGGACCTTATATGTATGTATTAAGAATGGTTGCATCATGAGGTAATTTTAAGGTTATATGCATGTCAGCACTAGTTATTTGATATTTGACTTCTGTATTGTTGAAGCAAGCTGATTTGTGGCAAATAAAGAGATTGTATTTCTGCAAGTGTTGCATTTGGCAATACTACTGCTGTTAATACTGACCACTGTTGGTCAATATAACTAATGGGAACATAACATAAGTTTAGTAATATTTTCATGTTTACATCTCTTCTATGTGAATTAAATGTATACTTATTTGTACTTTGAAACAGTATTGATGGCACTTCTTGCAACAAGAACTCACAGTGTATCTTCATTTTTATTTTGTTTATCAATCAACTTAAAATTCCCAAATTAGTTAAAAACATAAGAAAGTATGTTTTTTGCAGAACAAAGAGCAAAACTATTCATAGGCTGGATATAAATAGTATTAGACTTCTACACATAGTATGTATTTTGTCATCTTAGTGTTTCAATGACAATCTCAATTGTACCACTCTTTAACTTAGCTACAGGATTACCAACTTATTCTTAAATTACATGGAAACCTTGACAATCGGTATTGGAATTTGTTTTTGTAATTTTAGACGTGAAACGCCTATTTTGCCGCCAAAAGACGCAGATATTGATTCTGGTACTCGCAATAGAAACAAACCCAACAATCCTGGCGTAAAAGTAGAATTATCCAACAATAGGAAAAGTAGTGTTAATGGAAACATTGCACAATATAAGACTGAACTCAATGAGCCGCCCAAGACATCTGCTAGCAGCATTAAGGATAGAAGGAAATCAATGCCAGCTGTGAGGTAATAACTTTACTTGATGTTTAAACATTCCTTGAAAACTCACTGTACTCTATTAACTTAATGTTTTAACATTACAGCGTTCTCCACGACGTATTTAGTTCTGATGATGAACTAGAACGAAACTATAAAACCAAAGATACAAGAACTGATCATCTCCAAAGTGATAATGGAAGGAGAAATATAAATAAAACGCCAATTGATAGATATAGTAATAAAACTTCTGAAACATCCAGTGTGGATGACCGAGTGCACAATAACCCTGAATCTACTTCAAGAGATAACTACAAAGGTAGATCGAGCGGACACCATGACATTACCACATACAGAGGTCGGGATAAGTACGAAATTTCATTGAAATACAGAAAGCAATACAGTCCAGAGAGAGGACAGAAGAGGCAATACAGGGAACATCAAGATGACTACCACAGATATGAACGTGGAAGATATCAAGGTAGATCGCTGGAGAGTCCCCCTCCTGAATCTTACAACCGTCATCAACGCCAGAAATCAGACTTCCGACCTGATTATGACAGATATTCTCATGATCATGAAAAAAGTAGACATCACCATGACAGCAAATATTCATCCAAATATAGATCAAAAGATCATGATGAACCTCAAACTAAAAGACAGAGGATAGAGTCGTACGGTAATCCTGATGCTCACTCTAAGGAAGGCTGGAACCGTTACCGTGAGAGAGAGTCTTTAGATGCGCAGCCTGCACCAAATTTCTCCCCTCATGAATATGATATGCTTCGTTTTTCCTGCCAGTCTCCTGATTCTGTATACACCGATGCAGCTCTTGCTAATCCCATTAAAGGTAACAAAAAAGATGAATGAATTAATATTAAAAGTAGCTTAAAGCATTTAATTATGATAATCAAATTATAACTCTGTGTCTACAAACTGAAGGTAACATTTATAATCCTTATTAAACTTGTTGTTGGAATGCTTGTTTGTAAATGTTGATATTGGTGAAGTGAAAGCAGTTCAGCAAACAAAAAACCAGATTAATAAAGTCCTACAATCAACTTTTGCAGAAATTATGGCTACTGCTGCTACACCCCTAGAAGATCCGCGAGTAACAAGCAAAAGATATGTCATTTGGAAAGAAAATGGAATAGAGACATTATCTACAGCAGTAGGCAGGAATATTGATATAAGACCAGTTAACAAAGCTGTATGGGATATTAAACCTGTGGACATCCCTGTTGCTTTAGTGCGTCGACCGTCACAATGCAGTGATACACTCATAAATGATATTTATATGGACATTGATAATCCAGTGACCAATCTATCCATGGAATCAGGTGAGGTTCGTGTGACTGATGACGAAATTCATGTAATTCGTAACACACCAAAGGAAATTCAACATGACACTCAAGATTTTAAAATAAGAAAACAAGTACCAGAAGATATTTTAAAGCAAGCAACAGACATAGAAAGAGTTTCGAAACCAAATATAGCCAAGTATCGAATTCCAAAAATCGGTCAAGATAATAAAAATACTCATAGCAAGATGGATGTTCCTGTCATTGATGTAGACGAAAATGTTCCACACCATAAGAACGTTTATAGAAAAGGTGCAGCAGATGATAGTTTTTCAAAAGAATTATTAACTCACAAACAGCAATATAATGAGCGTGAGGAACGTGTCAACGTGAAAGATTTTCTTCCTAATAATAAAAATCACAGTAAAATAGAAGGTAATAAAAAATCAAGATCAATAGAGAGAGGCGACCATCAAAATCAGGCCACACTTACCAAGATAGCAATTGTTGCAGACGATTTAGAACTAAGCGATGACAATAGCGATCATAATATGGATAATAACAGAAAAGTAGTTTCAGACAAGTTAAAGAAAAAATGTGAGATGCCGCTAAACATTAATGAAGCTAGAACGGATGATTCTGTGAATGATGTAGTAAATAAAACACTTATTAGTTCACGTAACGCTAAAATCGAAAGGACAGTCGACACTGCTGAAATAAAAGATGTTGCAGAAGAGGAAAAAACGAAAGAATCAGACAGTATCAAGAAACAAAAAACCAAAAAGAAAAAATCGAAATCAAAGGTTACATCTAAAGATTCCGTAGAAACTACAGCTGATGCCATCCATGTTCCTGAAAAGAAGCCAAAATTAAAAAAAGAAAAGGATAGTAAACCTAAAGAAACAAAGGAGAAGTTCAGTGATCTCTTCGGCGACAGTAATAGTTTAATGACTCCAGAGGATTTAGGAATACCTTCATATTTACCCATTTCTGAAGACGCGCAAGACGCCGTTGACATGAAAATCAACCAAATAATTGATGCTGCCCCGCTCATTGATAAAGATGAAATTCCTAGTGATACACAGACACAAAACAGAGTTGAAGTTAAAATACAAGAAACAAAAGCACATGACATCCCTAAAGTTGTTTTACAAATATCGAATACAGATAAACAAGATGAAGAAGTCGTTAATGAAATTAAAAAGAAGAAATCTTTCAAAACTAATGAAGAAATAATAGACCCTAACGAACTTCCATCCCCTATCATTTGTGAAATGTTGAACCCTGGTACTGACTTAAATGATCCTAATGTTGTCAAAACAGTAATAATTTCAACAGGAGTACAGCCTGAAATCAAGCATGAAAATAAAATAGAAGTAACGAATCATGCGACAAACGACGAAGTTAGTGCAATACAGAAAACTAAAGATATTCATCTCGTTCCGGCTACAACGGAATTTAAAAGGGATATCTTGAAAGCTTTAGCTACCTCTACACCGCAAAAAGAATTTTCAGCCGTGATTCCACTACAAGCAGATGCTGCAAAATCTGATGTAATTTGTGATCCATGTGTAAGCAAAGCGGTTGCAACAATCACTAATGCAGACCAAGTAGTCAACCAAACTGAGAAAAATACTTTAGAATTTAATGACGCACCCGATGTGAGAATATTTGTGAAGAGGCGCAGAAAAGTCGTAAAACGACCACCAATGACTTAGTAGTTATAGGAATTAGATTTAGGAACAAAGTATGGAATGCGGAGTAGATGTCATAGAGTACTGCAATGCAATCTTGTGTGTAAGTAGCGATGATCAGGGTTTGGGAATTACGTCGAAGTATTTCGATATTATACAGTTACCACAGTTTTTTTTTTGATAAGATCATTAGGTGATCATGTATTTATATATGAATCAATACAAAATAATGATTTATTTATTTATCAATGTAAATAGTTTTAGTTTGACTATTTTACTCCTAATGGTCTCGATGCAGGCATTGTCACAGAAGTCGGTGCAGCCTGCACGCGCGCGGTTTGTATATATCCGGGCCGCGAAGTCAATGAGGATAACCACTATGGAGTAAAGACTTTGACTGTGACATATATTTCAACTTCTCTAAATATGTTTTCAGACTTAGCGCCTTGTGCTTAATTGTTAAGTAAATAAAAATACTTGGTATATTCCCATAACAGTCTTTATTTTCCTTATAAATTACTGTAAATTATATTTACATTTTTAATAGTCTCTCTATATGATACATTGGAAAGAACGATTAACACCTAAGCTTATAGGAATTTGTACATAATTATAACTAATTTAATTAAAGATATATTTAATTTCCTTAGCAACTTAAAAAATATTTACATTAACCAGAAAGTCTTTTTTAAATAATATTGCTTGTATTCATTTACTGCTTAACTTTGTTGTGACGTCATAAAATGGAGCCTCAACAATTTAGGACAAATTCAGACGTAGATGTTATTCTTAAGCTACAATGTTGGAAAATTATTTTTCCTTATTTAGAAATTCGTAACAAATAATATTTTTCATATTATTTGGATTTGTTATCTGATAACTCATAATCAGTTGGTCTTGATGATAATCGATTATAACAGATGAGCTGACAGTTTAGCGATCGACCGTGACTTTGTGACGCAGAATTTTGATATCATTTTTAGATAATAGCGCGTTGAACTTATCGACGGCTCCTAAGTATACTGAGTCAACTATACTTCTAATAACTTTACAGGAAGGCGATAAGAAGATCGAAATGGTTATATTTAAATTGTTAATACAACCAAGAAAAAATAACTAATTATAGTGAATTAAACATAATAAAGCCTCTCATCTGTAAACAATAAATTTCATATTATTTTATTAATTTATGAGATAATGTAGATAGACTAGTGTACGACGATTATTTGTTTCTTAAAAATGGATCAAGTACCACTTATATTTTTATACGTCGCATTATTGAATCTACGTTATGGAGAAAAATTACTTTACAAGTGTGGCAAAAAATATTTTTATGTACTTATTGGATTTTTTATATATTATTATTATTTATCATGGATTTATATTTTGTTAAAATATAATAAGTTGACTGCAAGTTGACTGATCCGCACACCGCGCTGTTTCGCCGTATACTGAGCCAGTTTGAAATTGCACCAAAATGAGCGCATTCGCGTCCCGCGTATATTGGTAGCAAACACTTGACTCAGTATTACGAGTGCAAAATAAATAAATTACTATACTTGATCCAGTATACGCTATTTTTTTTTAGTTATTTATAAAGATATATTTTTTTTTCTTTTACAGCTAAATAGAAAATGATTTAATTATTGTTAATATACAAAAAAGTGCAATTCTTAAAATTTGTTAGTTGACTCAGTATACTTAGGAGCCGTCGTTATGTAAAAAGTATTTTAAAATTGTAAATTTATTATTTTAAAATCGGCAGGATCTAAATAAACTTCCATTCTCAGGTTACGCTTTGTAGTATGGAATGGAATTGGAACCGGACGTCATTGAGATTACGGCTAGTATACGTTCCTTGCGAGCTGAGCTAAACGCGCGAACGAGTTAGAGAAATAATCACCGTTGACGATGATTGGTTATGTTCACTACATGTAATCGCTGGGCGTTCTGGGATTGGATAGGGTTCCTATGATGTTGTTGGCAGTGGGTATGTCATCGTTTCTAGACATGGTTGAGCCGGAGGAAGTCCCGGAAACTGAGGATCCGGACGCCGAAGGTCGTTTGCCGAGTTTTTTGATGACGGTGGGTATTTGTTCGGCGAGGTCGCAGTGTGGCGCCACGTGCTGGTAGCACACGGCCGACGCGTGTCCGGAGCGCACCGACGTGAGCGGTGTGCCGCTGCTCCACGTGTTGCTGGCCGGGTCGTACACCTCCACTATGTCTAGGAACGACGTGCCGTCGTAGCCACCTGGAAGAACAATTATGTATTATATAAAGGCTGTCTATGCGAAAGCTGTCAAATTGTCATAAGAAATTATGTAAGTACACGATGTCTTCTCTTTCGGGCATACTGCGGGCTATAATGGCCGTAGCTAGAGTCCGACCGAAAATGGTTTTATTTTTTCGACCGACAACGAAAATGAAAAATGAGGAAATATTTTTTTTGTTTATTGGTCGGTTTTTCTTCTGTATAAGAGAAGAAATGCAGTTTTCAAGCTTTTAAACTTAAATCATACGAAACTACCTCTACTTTTCTCAAAGACATAAATAATCAAACAATTTATTGCACGTTATATGCAAGAAAAAACACTTTTTCTACATTTGCATGTTATTTTGCTTTAAGTTGTTGCAACTATCGATTTTCGCTGAATAAATGAATTGAAACTATTTATTTGCCGGTAACTATGTATATGTATATTTCGGTCACCGCTGACCTTTTTTTTGCGTGCGTAGTCGCAAAGGAAAAATGCCGAATTTCTTCATTTCAGTTTAGCAGATATTTAGTGTATGAACTGTGTATGGTTATTACAAATTTGTGCATCCAACCATTGGGCAGCTAATCAACAAAAACTGTTGCCGATGGAACTACGTCATCCCAGCGGATTTTTTTTTTCTATGGACGTGCAAGTAAAAAAATACATTCAATAATTAGTGTAAATTATTGAATGTATTTTTTATCTGTAAATGTGTATGTTTAAATGAAATTTGTGTCATAAAACTGCGAAGATAAATAATCAAGTCTCCGCTGCGCTGACGTGTAACAAATATTTGATGAAATCATATAAAACGGTTTAGTGCAGTTGTAATTTTTTACGCACGTTGCTTTAAATTTGTGTGTAATGTTTGTGAAAACAGAATCTGAAAAAAACATACCGTTCGAAGATAAACACGTAAAATGTAAAATAAGGATATTAGGTTCAAGTACTTAAAATAGGAACTCTAGAGCCTAACTTATAACATTTATTTGTATCTTGTAAGGGTCTACATTGTCCTGCCAAGTTTCATTTATGTGCTCTTAGTAATTAATGAGCAATGGCATAATTTACTACGACTGGACCACTATATTGTATTACATCCGATTGTAGGATTGTTTAATGGAAAAGCAAAATAAAATAAAATTCCGATATTTAGTGTATTAATGCAACTATTCACATGTAATATTTCAGCTCATTACACTAAATATTTAAAGAGATATAATAAAATACCAGAACAATCGCAATGCATGGATAAACCGACCAAGTTTGAATGGCTACAAAAAAGCGGTCGTGCAGTATAAAGAGCTATCGTTCTAAAATTTCCAGTATGGTATCGTTATTGTGTTTAATAGTTTCGTACAGGTGCGTACACAATAGTTTAGCTAGTTTAGTGTATTCTTTTTCTTGTATGTTCATATGAAAAAAAAAAGTGCCGTTGGGATGACGTAGTTTCTGCAGAAACAGTTTTTGTTGAATAGCACCCTAATGGTTGGATGCACAAATATGTACTTACCATACACAATTACACGACGTCATACACTAAATATCTGCTAAACTGAAGAAATTCAAAATTTTTCTGCTGCGAATACGCACACCATTTTTTTATCGGTTGAATACGGATATTTCGGAAACTTGCTGAAAACCGAAAACGATATTCAGTCGGACTGTAGCCGTAGCACACGAACAACTCAACACGAACCTAAAGTAAAGCATTGAAACCTGAACTTTATATCCTGTGGTTCTCTCATCAGTCGTCAACTGCTGGCTGTTACATTCGAAATTGTGGCTCATCTTTCAAAGGTTTTAAGTTGAGTTGGTATTGAGTTGCTTAAGTTTAATATGTTCATAAAGTCGTTTTTTTTTTGTACGAAAAATCCACATAAAGTAAACTTAGTTTAAATACTAACCAAGCGCATATAGTTTATTATCGAGCACAGTGAGCGAGAGTGCCGAGCGCGCGATGTGAACGGGCGCGACCAACTCCCACGTGTCTCGTTCTGTGTCGTATCTCTCCACGGACGCTAGTTGCTGTGACCCATCGTAACCACCCACCACGTAGATGTACTGGCTCATTGCTGCTACACCTAAAAATATAGAAAATATTCATTAATACATAAACAAATATTTCTTAATCTGAAACTTTTTATTTATATCCCGTGCGAGAAACAATCGCCCGGCGTGGATTCACTGTGCGGACCAGGGACAGAAACCGGTATGATAAATACGGGTATTTTTTCGTTTACAACATTTATATATTTGTTTACAAGTATTTTTAAAGGTTCCCTTTTGAATACAAACAGTATTGATACCGATTACCTAAATCCAAATTACCTCTAGCTTACACGTGCCGTCGGCATTGGTCAAAGGGCGCGCATCGCCTATATGTGTAACCGGTATTAAAACGGTAACCTAAATGAGGTCACATGTTTCTTCATCTTGGTTACCGAGATAGCGGTAACCAAAATTCTTCGATACCTGTACCGTAATTTATAAAGGTTCCTGGTCCACTTACAAATGCAGATGGATGATCCAACCTGCCTCCAAAGTGCAGTACTCTTATATAGCTAGAGAAAAGTGTCACGACCTAGACTCTACATGTTGTCAACAGAGAATTCGAATATACTTTGCATAGCTTTTGGGATGGTGTTTTATAAAATGAAAACCATGTTGTAGTAACTATGGTCATTAGCATGTGGCGATCCAAAAGTCGCTCTTATCGATGGTTTGATTTTCGATGCTCCAAATCATCGAAATCCGGCTCGAAGGACCAAATAAGAGTGCCAGACACACACAGCAGAAGGCAAGAGTTATTAGAAAGCACCGTCGTAACACGGTATTAAAGAATACACATGTTTACGTACCAGCCCCACTCCTTGCTATATGCATCGGCGCGACTTCATTCCAGCAGTTGTTTTCGGGATGGTAGCACTCGACGGAGGCAATGCGTCGCGCGCCGTCGAAGCCTCCGACTGCGTACAACAGTCGGTTGACGACGACTACACCCACGCCCAGGCGGGCGCAACCCATTGAGGCTACTGATGTCCATGTGTCACGTTCGGGGTCGAAGCTGTAAAGAAAGTATAGTGTTAACATACAAGTCAAGGTCTTTTACAAAGCTACAAGGTTATTGTGGCGGATGACCAAAATCGGAACTAACGTTGCCATCTTATTATTTATTTAATACTTCAAGCACAGAAATGTACAGAGGCGGACTTAATGCCATAGGCATTTTTCTCTTGTTTTCTCAATACAATTTCTGTGACACAATTTCACAAATGTTTACCAACAATAAAATTCAGGCGCCAATATATCCTTTTATCACTAATTCTTTAATAGTGAAGTAGAATCATGTGCAGTACTGGAGGCTTAGGGCGAATTTCACCAATGAAACTGAACGCGATCAGCACATGTAAGGGTGGTCGCACATCTGACGGAAGATGCGTCGGGCGTAACTTTGTTAGTATGCTCGACGCACTAACGTATTATCGGTTAAGTGTGTAAGGTTGAATGTTCTATTATCTACTTGTCCATTTTGAGCGCTACGCGATCGACGATACGCGACGCATCTTCCGTCAGACGTGCGACCACAATTAACCGCGTTCAAGAGCTGTCAGTGACATCATTATTGTAGAATATTGACAGCTTTTAAACGCGGTTTAGATATGCTCTATTTGTTAAAAAGTTTGTCTAAATAAATACATAGGTAATGTTTATTTTGACTTTGGACTGCTTAGCTTATCATTCCTATTTAATTGACAATACTGTATGTATACTGAAACTGATTTACGTGACTATTTTGTGTACAACAAAGCATATTCTACCTACGTATAAAGTTAAACTATAGGAGCTTTTTTAAGGTTCCGTAGTAAACAAGGAACCCTTATAGTTTTGCCATGTCTGTCTGTCCGCGGCTTAGCTCAAAGACGGTTAGTACTAGAAAGCTGTAATTTGGCATGGGTATAAATATTAATCACGCCGACAGTGGTAAAATAAAACTAAGAAAACGAGTGGGGGAAGTACCCTCAAAACATTTTTTTGAGGGTACCTCCCCTACTCGTAAAGTGGGGATGTTTATTTTTTCTCGTCTATCGAACGGTGTGGGGTGTCGTTGGAAAGGTCGAAAGAAAAAATTATACTATACGAAGGAGCAGAGTTGTATAATAAATTACCCAATGATATTAAAGAGATACAGTCCTTTACTTTATATAAAAAAACCATAAAAAACCACATCCTACAAGATTTCTCTAGGTTTTAAATTTAACCCACCACACCTCATTTAATTTGCATCTGTATCAATTGTTATAACATAATTTACTAATTTGCTAAGTACAAAGATAACTAGAATACCTGCTCTGTATTTCCGAAACATTACAGTACGAGTACATATAAATAGTTCAATGTATAATTGCTATCGACTTGCCTTCAAGAATTGATATGTAATAGTACACTCACTTTTTTCCTTTTACCCACAATACTGTAAAACTGTTTGTCTACTAAATAACTTATTTATTTACGAGTACCTACCTTCTTCATAAGTAATTCTTATATTTAGTTTTAAGATCACCTTGTATTTCTCATATTAAGTGAATTGTATTCTTTTTGAGAAATAAATGTCTTAAACCTTAAGGTCGTTCAAAAATATTGTGGGTATGTGATAACCATTTTTCAATTCAGGGATCCGTTTGCGAAATATTAAGCTTTAAAGTGCTAGTTTTTGTTAGAGTCAAGTGCCCCTCCCCCTTGCCAGCTAAATGGTTATACTTGGATTTGTGAAAAAAATCACAACAGTAGTATATATAACGAAGTTAAAAGGAATACTATCACAGCTAAGTAGGCTTTACAGGTTAACGAGTAATAATGAACCAATTTAAATTTGCAGTTTGAAAAACATGTTCTCCCATACATTCCGTATGGGAGAACATGTTTTTCAACTACAATGTTAAGTTTGTGTGTGGGATAAATTCATCATAACTATGGAACACTTCAATGCATGATCCGACACGCACTTGGCCGGTTTTTATATATTATCGCAGGTAACGTTCACGTTGCAAAAAATGTAAAACTTAGTGACTGGTCGCATTGAACCAAATATCCATAATTATCATGCTTACTAGTTTTTCATATATTCAATCCTTTGTTCGTAGATAGCAGTTTACAAAGTTAATTTCATTGTTCGGTATTTTATAAAAGTGGGAAATCCCGAACAATATCTTTTTCGATTATTATTTATTAGAATGTGTTTACAATTTTTTGTAAACTCATTCCTTATCTATATTTAGTATGCTACAATACCAAGAAAGTGAAAAATATTATCAATTTGAAGTTAGAAATTGTATGTTTAAAATATCGCTGATTGATTGCTGATCAAGATCAGTTATTCGTCATTACATAATTGGTGGACTCTTTACTGAAATCATCGTGTTATAAGTTCTCGTAAAGTCGTAATAAAAGCCACGCCCAAAGCTATCAATCAAAGAACTTCAACCTATCGCAGCCCACTGTTGGACATAGGCCTCTTCCAGTTCTCAACGCCCGGTTCTTCGCCTTCCGCTTCCAGTCGCCGTTATTTAAAGCCATGAATTAACCGGAGGACAATAATGCCCCGCGACACGTGTATCCAGAGACATCGTGCGAAGTCACGTGACGTCGCCCGAATTTGCAAGAAAAATCTGACTGACGCAATCGAAGATGACGTCACGTGATGTATCCTGTAGCAGATGACTGGTCGTTTGTCTATAACTGGAGGAAGCCGCATAATATGCTAAATTTACGTGCGTGTGTGCAGTAAATAGATGTGTAATGCTTACCATTCTACTGATTTGTGATATTCGGAGCCCGCCGAACCGCCGACTGCATATAGTAGTCCGTCCATTACTGCTACTCCTACCTGTTAATAAAGACAATTAATTATTATAATGTCGGACTTCTGACAAATACATAATTTACGACATTTTATTTCGACGAATCTATATAAGTTTTACGTATTTTAATCTCTATATATTCAAACTTTGTTACTACATCTTCTTTTAAACTGCAACGTAGTCTTATCACATCATTCCTCAGTGTATCAAACATAGCTGCTCCAGGACTTGACCATGGTTGATAACGTACCCTGTGCCTCGGTGTCGACATAGGACTACAAGGTCTCCAATGTTCCGTGGCGGGGTTGTAAACGTCCACCCAGTCGCTGTCGTACGACGAGCCCGGCGACGTGTTGCGACCTCCCACTGCGTAGAATAGACCCTGCGCAAACAGAAACATTTATAAATTAATTATACAGAATATATTCTGTAGAGACCATAGGGTCTCTATGGTCAGCAGTAGCGCTTGGAAGCATGAGGTCCTGGGTTAGCTTCCCGGGTCGGGCTAAATATTATTGGGTTTTCCATTAGGAGTTTCTCAGTAACAGCCCGGAGTCTGGATTTGTGCCCGGTTGATGGCAATAGGCTCGCATCGTTTATGTACTATGAGTCACCTCTGCCTAGCCATTCGGGGAAAATAGACGTGGTGTTAAGTTACACGTAGAAAATATGAGCGAATTCAAAGAGATTATTATTTATTTAATAGTTTATGTATAAACAGACAAGAACAAAGAAACAGAAAAATACGCACAAAGGTGATGCTTATTTCTAAAGAAATCTCTTCCAGCATACCTGCGTAGTTAAAGAGATGAAGACGTGTGTAAGAGTAGAAGAGAAAATAAAAACACTTAACTATTCACTAATTTAAATATAAAAGCACAATAAGAGAATATACTTTAACGTAAGTACATACTTCTAAAATAAATATAAGTAAAATATATATATACTTAATTATAATATAGTATAAAACAATAAATACAAAATATGCAACGATGACGAAGTAGAAAGAAAGTGTTCTTTCACTTTTCTTTTACAAACTGCAACAGTTTGGCAGTCCTTAATGTCAGGCTGATCATCGAAAGAAAAAGTAATAAAAACAAGGCTTATTCTATTCTTTACTCCATATTCGCATAGTTAGATAGCTGCGCTTGCGAATATTCGCATATTCGCCCAGCATCCCCACCCTTTTACCAGAGCAACCAAACTGACACAGTGGCACGATCGCGTAGTCTACTCGCTCTACTCGTTGGCTACTCAAACTGAAAAGGTTTGTAGGCTTTTTGTGTAGAGCTATCAAGACCTTTCGGCTCTTGAATGACATTGACAGGCTGCGTTGTTGATTGGTGAACATTTTGAAATATTTTTAAAGGCATAAACAGGCTCAAATAAGTAATTTCTAATTATCTGCGAGCCTGTAATATTGAAACACCATTATATTATTATAACAAAATGATATGCCGTACGCGACTGATAAATATGGACATTAAGTATTGTTAAACGATGACGTTTAAAATGTTAGATTTAGTCGGCGTCATCCTGACTCTGTAACATTTAGGCTTTGGTATTGCGCAGTGCGAATGATCGCCATGTACCTACGTGCCTTACGTTGATTTTTATTGTTAAATATTATTTTAGACTCAAGGGCGTCGTTAGCCGATGGCCTGGGTGGGGGCAAGTTGATTTGTAGGTTATGATCTGTATATTTATAGATATACAGTTTCTATATGTTAAAATGCCTTGTATTTGACTAATATTTTTTATCTCTGGGGGGGAGGGGGGCAGGTGCCCCCTTCACTTATATTTTTCGTAGAAAATGAAACTACTTTGTCACTATAGTTTTTTGGTATTTCTTTTTCTTCTTATGGAAATACAGATTGACGAAATGTTCAGGCAACACGTTACCTGAAAAAATATTTTTCAGTTTTTACACTACACACATTTAAACCCCGGGAGAGGTAGACGGCGGCGGCGGTTCACCCATCTTTTAGGTAGTTATGTTTTAATCCCATGTAATAAAGGGCGAGCCTATTATCATTAACCGGTCACAAATCCTGGTAGCCTTGGCAGAGTCGACCAACGATTATCGTGCAAGTTGAAGGTTTTAAACAAGTCTTTCGAGTGCCTGACGGATATGATACGTTATCATACGTGGCTCACCTTAAGAAACGCGGCTCCTAACCCTGACCGTGGCACTGTCAGCCTGGGTAGCGTCGCCCAACAGTTGTCGTCCAAGTTGAAGGCTTCAAACAAGTCGATAGAATGTCGGAAGTAGCCGCCCGCGACGTAGATGATGCGCGGTGTGTTCGGTCGCCTTTCCTTCACCACGGGCTTCTTGTGTAGAGTGAGATCCTGTAACAAGATGAAGATATTAATATTTGTAAGAGTATTCGAATATTTACTGTTATTTCTTAGGATATTGAAAGATCCTAAAGGTTTTCGAAGTGAAATCCTCTTTAGACGTACTGCGCTCTTTCTGAATACTGAACAAAACCGTCACGTTCGTGTCGGTGATTCTGAATCGGGTATATTCGGTTCTAGTCGGTCGGCTCATATAAATTTAATCTTCTATCGTGTGAGTGTGGTCATAAGCATACACCCTGTTTTTGCAGCTTTTACTTTTAACAGGAAACGAAATCTGAGAGCATGAAATATGCAGCACAATAATAAGGAATCCTAAATCAACTAAATGTGATATTATTTTAAAAAATCAGAGCAAAGTCGAGCCGGGCTTAACATGCGTGCGTTTACCTTTTGTCTTTACATTAGCGCGTGCCTAACATATATTATTTATGTTTCTTTTCGGCGCGAACTTTTAAAAAGCTTACCTTAAATATTTTAGCGAGGTACTCCCGACACGCGGGCACTTTCTTGAGCACGGTGCACGTGCTCATCTGCTCCTTGAGGAAGCTGGGCGTTAGGTACTGACACCTCACCGCCTGCAAGATGTGCTCCATGCGGGGGTGCCTCCTGTCCTCGTCGTATTTCACCTGTAGACAACATAATTGTTGTTAATAAAATCCTTAAATTCATTCATTCATTCATTGATAGACAATGCACAGCCAAAACTGCTGGGTCTATTAGCATGAAATTTTGCACAAGAGTTCCTTATATAGCGAAAGTGAGCACTAAGGATGGATTTTTGAAAATTCAGCCGCTAATGGAAGTTTGTATGGAAATTCGTCATTTTTACCGATAGGATATCACACCGGGCACACGGCTTGTGTAAATCATTAAGCTTATCTTCTATTATAGTTTGACCAAAACCTCTGTACCGCGCCTTAGGTATGTGCGCGGCGAAACGGGGGGGGGGGGGGGGGGGCAGTGCAGGCCGTTCATTCGTCAACGCACACGGCGGCCCGGCGCTCATTCGTCAACCCTGTCCCCCGCCTCGCTGCGCATTCCTAAGGCGCGGTACGGCGTTCTCGGTCAAACTATACCACTGGTATTCAGGTGCATCCTGTTAATCAGGAAGCCGACCCCAACATAGACGAGTCTATTAAGAGGCGCAGGTCCAAAAAAAACCCAACTACGCTTTACCCGACCTGGGAATCGAACCCAAGTTTATTTTATTTTAATTATTCGGAAGAACAAACAATTACACATTATATATTACAAATAAATAAAACATAAGGAGTTATACAAATGTGCAACCAACAATGTTCTCCACAGATACACAAAAAGACAAAGACAATGTTGATAAAGTTAAGGTAGGACAGAATAGATATGTACCTACACAAAATAAGATAGTACATCAATTACAGATACCAAGGAACACTAAAGGTTCAAATTATGAACAACAAACATTATTAAATGGATCATGCAAGACGAAACCAACGTCTATATCAAATTAATCAACACCATGATGACCATTAGTCAAATAATAATAAGGTAAGCTATGTTAAGATAGGTCGTGTACTAGTGTAGCTTGGTATGACTGATTGCAGAGAGATAAAAAATTAAAGCAACAAAAACTATTAATCAGCCTACTAAGTTGAACTTGCGTTTACCGACGGACAAAAAAGTAATGGAGATAAAAACTTAAAAGGATATTTGCGCAACCGAATCTGATTGGTGCTTCATATCCGCATTAGGTAGAAATGTTTCCGTCAAGAAGATAACGAATGTGTTTTTTTAAGTCAGTTTATCCAACGTAAACAATACTTATCTATTATTTCCGCGTGCGGCTAGTACGTAGCTACAATAAGTCGGCCCTAGCCCTTTAGGGTAGGGCGAGATTGTCTCTCGGCGCCCTTTGATCGACGCTTTCATTTCACGTAAATTCTACTTCGGTTTCATGTTAAATTAATAATGATTCCCAAATTGTGTTGCAAATATCACGACTTATTGAATTCAAATTAAATTAAGTAGCTCTAATTAGTATACTCATGCTTCTTTAACATTATGAAAGCTTACGAATTAACCCTACGGATTTAAAAAAATCTGATCTGGCAACTCCTCTCCAATCATTTATTGATTTAATCATAGCTCATTTTATTGATATTACATAACATAACATCACGCCTGTAATCCTCGAAGGGTTAGGCAGGTGTACCTATACAGTGTACACCCACATTCCGCCAGTTATGTTTAGGTCCCATGTAATAGTGGGTGAGTTTATTGCTATCAACCGGGTACAAATCCAGACTCCAGGCTGCTACTGAGTAATTCCTGAGGGAAAAACCCAAAAACACTGTCCGACCTGGGAATCGAACCCAGGACTTTATGTTCAGCAGTAGCGCTTGCGACCACTAGACCAACAAAGCAGTCAACAAAGCATTATAAATACAGTCATGTGAATGTCACCATAACAGTACAATGAGAGCATGAGTTTCATTTATTGTTTATTTACTTATTTACATTATATAGTAACAATGCGGTATGCTAGTCATAGTATGAAAGAAAGAAAATACGTTTATTTGCGGTAAATATGACGCAAAGAAAAAACAAAACTCGAGAATAACAAATTGGGGGAAGATGTGCGTCACATCCACGCAAAACGGCCATCGCTCAGCATAATGCTGCGACCCTATGTGCTCTTTGAAAGCAGACTTATTTGTGCAGCAAATTAGCTAGTTTTATGATGATGATGATTATGTTACATCCTTTATCACATACAACGTGTTAATAATACATTATGTATGATACAAGTGTGCTACGTTGGTCATAACACTCGAGGCGGTATTAGGGAGACGAGTGCACATCCATTCATCAACTAGAAAAGAGCTGATAATTTTCAAACGGCTGAACTGATTTTGATAAAACAAGTCTCGCTAGAAAACCTGCTTTCAAATATAAAAAAACCGCATTCAAATCGGTTCACCCGTTTTAAGAGCTACGGTGCCACAGACAGACACACACACTAGCGGTCAAACTTATAACACCCCACTTATTGCGCTGTGAGTAAAAAAAAAATAAGCATAAAATATAAAATCGTAGCAGGACGCGTTCTGTAGTTTCTACCTACCCCCATGGGCAGAAGGCATGTGTCTATGTATGTATTAAATAATTAATTACTAATTGCTCGGAGACCAATAATATCGTTATGGAATTTCACAATGACGTATTTATTTCTTTTCCGATAAAGTGATTATTTGATTACGCTACAAAATTCATGCCCACGTCATTCAATGATAAACATATCGGGGCAGACGATAAGTGATTTACGCTGTTTACCTCAAAGCAAGATCGATCATCGTGTACTGGGCCTTTTTTATGGCGTGAGACTACGTGTTTAGGGTTCTGTACCTGAAGGGTGCCAAACGGAAACAACTAAGCCTCCGCGGTCCATCAGTCTGTCTGCGGGTTGGGTTGTATCTCATGAACCGTAATAGGTAGACAATTGAAAGTTTTCACAGATTGTGTACTTCAACTGATAATAAAAATAAATAATAATAATAATAAAGGGGGTCCCCATACAAGAAACGTGTTTTTTTTATCTAAAGTATTAAAAAATAATGTAGTGTTAAATATTGTACGGTGGTACGGAACCCTTCGTGTACGAGTCCGACTCGCACTTGGCCGGTTTAATAGTAACCCTGCGGAATTATTTGTTCAAGGTATTAGGTATATCAACGATATTATTGTGATCGATTAGTTTAAGAATTTCTGTGGTTTCACGTGTCATTTTCGATTTATATTTCCCCCAGTTAGCCACTTAACTTCTGTTTGAATTTTTATAACAGCCATTAGTAAAAATCCAGTTCTATTAGTTAAAACCTTAATCGAATGGCCATAATTATGGGCAGAATTTAAAAACTGCTTTAATATATGCAAAGTAATTTATTGCCAAAGCGTTGTTTTCAGTGATAACGAAACTGAGAGTCATGGCTTTACTTAAAATATCGCTCGAATAAGAGTTCAACGATATCTGGTGAGATAAGATAGCAGTGAAGAATGGTAACATTTGCGATTGGGGTAGGTACATTTAGCATTCGGGCGGTCGTTGTTCTACAATCTGAAGGCCTGTACACACGAACGAACAAAACATAATGAACACGAACATCGAACACAGAACATTTGATTCGTATTGTGTGGACGTAAATTAACAAAGCGAACACGAACATAGTTCGACTTGTGTTCGCGTTCGAGCACCCTGCTCTCTTTAGTAGCCATGGATTCGTCATGAATTTTTTTGACGAACAGTGTTTGATGTTCGTTAGTGGTACGCACATGCGAACAATGTGTTCGATGTTCGCGTTCACCATGTTCTTGTTCGTTCTTGCGTACACGCCTTTAACATACAACCAATGATAAACGGATTTACAAAACTTGATAATTGTTATTATTTGCTCTTGACGTCTCTTATTGGTGAAGACAATTTGCCACTGTGATGGTGACGCAATGACCTCGGGTTATTGGCACAAAATCGCTGCTTCTGAGTAGCTGATGTTAAATATTCTCCGAACCATTACCACAGATTCTATTACTTTGTTTGAACACGCGATAACAGAACTGAATTGTCAATTTATTTTGCGATATTAACGGATGTGACGGGATTTACCTACTTATTATGATAGCATTATGTAGAAGGTACCTTCGTACCTTCGTTATTACTGAGCTACGGAATGGGACGAAATATTTTGAGACCTATGTATTTTGGTAGGTATATAAATTATTGTCTGCCTTATTCCCGGTGTCTTTATAAACCCTGATAAAGTGTCTAAACATCCTGTATTGAGATCAGTTTACAATTAACCAATAAAATCAATCAAAATATTTGATTTCACATAAACCTACATGAGAACTTATGTAACGTCAGAAGCTAGGTGCACGGTTCCTATTGGTCGTTTCCTACGGAGAAGAGCCGGCAAGAAAACTCCACGGTTACTCTTTTAAAAATAAAAGAGTTACAAAGTTTTCAAATTACATTGTTAATAGGTATAAGATAGTGTAGGCCGTCAGCAAGTACAAGTACTTAAAACATTGAAAATGGTCTACAAATCTACAGTCTATTAAGAGTAAAACATTCTCACATTCACAATATAAATTACAAAACCAGAGGATTGCTAATGTGATGTGAATGATCTCATGATTGTTAACTTAATTGGTTGAACTGAAAAACGACAGCCGATCAAATCTTGACATAAAAAGAAAAGAAAGAAAATACGTAAACATGACGCATAAAAAAAAAGAACACAAAATTAAAAAGAAACAAGTTTAGGGAAAATATGCGTCACATCCACGCAAAACGGCCATCGCTCAGCATAATGCTGCGACCCTATGCAAGACAGAGCACCAGCGCATGCGGTTTAAATTTGGCAACAGATCATAATATTGAACAAGCGTGTTGAAACTCGGGTTCAGTATTGAATAGTCCTCCAGACCGTACGGCGGCCAATCTCAACGGAGACTAGCCTTCGGCGCGGGAGATATTATAGTGCACAAGTGTGTGCGCAGACACAGGTGCACTCTCTCTTCCCTCACTCTCATAGTCCGATGGGACGGCAATCCGACACGACCGGAGAGAGATCAGACGTAGGAACAACAGCTTAACGTGCTTTCCGAGGCACGGGGGAATCACACCGCCAACTTTCAAACTTCGGGCTGTTACTAAGAAATTCCTCATGGAAAAACCCAATAACACTGCCCGACCCGGGAATCAAGCCCAGGACCCCACGCTCAGCAGTCGCGCTTGCGGCCACGAGACCAACGGAGCATGTTGTATTGAATAATACTGCAGTGACATACATTTTGTCATAATATTCATACGTTCATTGAAAATTAGCACAAAATGTTTTATGTATAAGACATTCCTAATGTGTTGAGTAACGAATTGTTTTTAATTTTAATTATACATAAAACAAGGTCAAGCTTTATCACTGTTACTTAGTCTTGCAGTTGCCATTGCTGGGGTGGGGCCTCCTCGCTGTGAGAGAGAATAGGCGGTAATATACCACGTGGGCTTAGTACCAGGAATGTGGTGTGTTATCTACATACTATTTAATAATAATAAACTTACCCAGCTCAACACTGCATTGTAGACCTCCCTTTCTTCCCTTACGTTTAGTTCGTCTTTGCGAATCATACATATTAATTCTTGAGGCGTTAATTGTAGGAACTCTTCTTCTTGACACACCTGTAAAAAGAATATGAGATTTAATTAATTTGCTTTTATGCTAAGTTCCTTTAAATTAATCTAGTAAAGGGGTTTTGATGTTTTATAATAATTATTTAATATGCAGCCTATTAGGGATAGGTATAAACACCATCTTTGCATCATCATTCTGCCATACTCAAAGTGTGCTCCGCGGAGCCCCTGGGCTCCATAAAAACTCCTCGAAAATACTGGTCACAATTAAATAAAATACTAAAGGCTTAAATAGATAGATTGATACAAGAGAGTTGAAGTCGCATGTCAGTTTCGGCAAAATTCGAAATATTTTTATTTTATATAAACGTAGAAGCTAGGTGCACGGTTCCAATTGGTTGTTTCCTATGGGAAGAGCCGGCAAGAACCTCCACGGTTACTCTTTTAAAAATAATGGGCTTTTACAATATTTTCAAATAACTGTGTTATTAGGTATGGGAGGACAGTGTAGGTCTTTCAACAAGTACCATCCAGTCTATTGCGGTATTTTTTTATTTTTTTATAGCTGCATTGGTTGCAAAAGCAAATGCCAAATCTAAAATTAGTTCTTGACGATGCAATCCCTATTGTTTCTAATATTGTGTGAAGATTATGGCAGCAAACATACATAGTGAGATGGTTATCTCAGGGTGAAACTTTAACAAGGCTATTTGAACTTAGATCGGAGTTAAAACTTATGTACAGTTGTCTGAAGTTAGGTTGCGCATGCGCGCTGGCATGCGCGCTACTGTTTTATAAGAAATATTGACTACTGCGCAGTCATTTGTAGTATACTTCAGAGCGGCAAAGTTATTTGACGCGAATTGTATGCGGCTAGAAAACAAAACCATCGCAATAGACTGGATGCCGAACCTGACATGCGACTTTAACTTTGAAGATAGATGAAGTCTGACATCAAACAATTGATGAGAAGTAAAACCCCCTTTTCTTTTTCTTTTTTTGGGTGGGAAATTATCAAATAACTTCTCCCGCTCCGGGTGGAGCGGGAGAGGCGTGTCAGACTCTTACTGACTAAAACCCACCCGTGTTCCTTCCGTTGCCTATACGTTGCCAGGGGCCACGGTATCCCTTTCGGACTTTCCCGCAACCCCGGCAGGCATCGGTTCTATCGGACCCCTTCAGTTGCTGACATAACCCCCTTTTTTTTTTTTTTTTTTTTTTGTGTGGGAAATTATCAAGTAACTTCTCCCGCTCTGGGTGGAGCGGGAGGGCGTGTCAGACTCTTACTGACTAAAACCCACCCGTGTTCCTTCCGTTGCCTTTACGTTGCCAGGGGCCACGGTATCCCTTTCGGACTTTCCTGCAACCCCGGCAGGCATCGGTCCTAACGGACCCCTTCCGTTGTGCTGACATCTCTTTGAGGCGCGCGTGGAACACAACGCGCCGTCGACCCGGGCCTGGTCCTTATCGGACGGCGAGCTACCCATTGCTCACCGTCCGCAAGCCCGCGCCTACGGTGGCCGGGAATCGGCCTGCGATTCCCGACGCCCAGGGCGTCTCCTGCGGCGGCTAGGGGCGTAAGGGTGCGAGATTTGCCTCTCCCTCACGCGTTCTGCCTTACATCCCCCCCCTTAGATGCAAATGTTAATGTCAAGTATTATGATTATTAATGAAGAATACACATAAAACCAGGCTTTGATATATTTAAGGGCCCCGTCAAATATTTCGTTTTCCAAAAGGGTACCGTCGCCAAAAAACTTTGAGAACCGCTGATCTAGAGGATAATATCTACATGGAGATAAGTGGAAAGCGTGCAAAGCCTGCCATGATGTAATAGCCCTAAGTCATTATTTTCACTTGGAACATCTAGATAAGCACAAACTACTAAAAATCTAATACATTTCCTGTGATAACGATCAGCATTAGACCGCCAAGACGTCAGGCGACGTTAATTCACGATGTCCCTTATCTATAGTAGCGAATTCGCGATATGATAGTTACAAAACCGCGCGTCACGTCGGTACGTAATTCCCCACGTCGCGGCGTGACAACGCTCTATATCCCGGGATACAGTAACGAGTCACGTCGCACGTTGTCCCTCACGTTGTACTGTTTACTTGGATTATCATCACTGCAGCTGTGACTTATGACTTGCATTAACACGTGAGCACTATTTTATGAGATTTTTTTGCTAAAGCGAAATATTTTTCGTTATTATTTTATGTGTAGGTAATAAATTGTGTATGTGTTGGCCAAAAATCTACTATCATCTTCTTCTGTCAGTAAATAGAGTCGAAGTCCGCGATAATGTAACAAGAAACCTGCTATAGTGCGTACAAGTATTTTATATTTGATAATTGGATTGGATTATAGATTACTTTAATGTAGCTATTGATAAAGTACCTAGGTAATTGGTTTTGATGGGGCTCGCTAGGCATGGCGGGCTGATACAAGTTGGGGTGCGGCCAATGTACAAGTATCTATGTTATGGGGTTTGGTTTCCGCACTCAGTCCGTCAGGTGGACCATTGTGCGTGGGCCATAGCGGCCATGTACAAGTATCTCCCGGACCCCTAACTCATGGTTGTGGAAGGAATGGAACCGATATAACCCTACGTACCCTCGGTTCTCCCCAGACGGAATCGATGAATCCTAACCTTCCGTCTGGGGAGAACGGAGGGTAATCATGAGGACTTCCTGACAAAAAAAAGTCATTGTTTTTCTTAACGTTCCCGTACCTGAGTAAAATGCCTCTCAATGAAGTGATGGGCTTTTTTCTTGAGCTCGACGCAGCCGTGTTGCTCACCGAAGTTGGCGATGCCGATGGCGTTGGACGGGTCCAGCTGCCTCTCCAGGAAAGCGCAGCAAGCGTCGATCACGTTCGAGATCTGTCGGCACACAGCTAAAATAAGTGTAGATTGCTAAAGTTTACACGTTTATACGTAACTGCACTTTTTAGAGAGATTTTAAGAAAGGAATCACGTCTGAAGGAAAGTAAATGAAACGCAAAGCGACCATAATGAATTTGTATGAAAGTTTTTTTTTTAATGCTGGTCATTGGTATTCGCAGAGCCATTAATCAATCACAAGTGACACTGTCCCAGGCATATCTTAGAAAATAAAAGCTACACTAATATTAAAAGATTTGTATTTTTTTTAGTAATTAATAAACTCAAAAACTACTAAACCGATTAAAAAAATAAATCTTTCACCAGTAGAATGCTATACTAACACCGGGTAACATAGGCTATAATTTATAAAGATATCACGCGGGCGCTAGTCTAAATTACAGTGATTTAGACTAGCGCCCGCGTGATATCAGTGTTATTTTTTTGCTTGGATACCTTTTGTTAGACGTAGGTACTGAACGCTGTGTTAAAATTTGTCCATCTATTTTAATGGGACCTTGTATAAAAATCAATTGCCGTGCATTAGTCTCGCAAAAATCTCGAAAACGGCTCGACTGATTTGACTAATTTGTTTTTGTTTTGTTCGCCTGATTCCTGGGGTGGTTTAGGAAAAAAGAAAATAAGAAAATATCCAAAGGAACAGCCGAAAAATCGAAATCAAAATTTTGACAGAACAACGTATGACGGCAAGTTCAGTTCCACAATATCAAAGTGTAAGCACCATTAGGGGCATTTATGGCAATGATTGAGTAGTCACTGATCAAGAGACTGAGGATGGATGGAATTGGCCAAGGATCGAGCTTAATGGCTTGTAAATAGAAAGGCCACTTGTCCAGCAGTGGACTGCGATATAGGCTGATGATGATGAGGCAGATAAAATTAAACTCCTATTATAATAATAATAATACCAGCCTACTATTGTCCCACTTCAGGGCAAAGGCCTCTTCTCATCCAGAGAAGGCGAGAGCATTGATCACCACGCTTGCTCAAGACGGGTTGGCGATTTTAGACTAAAATTAACTGTAAGTACAGGTTTCCTCACGATGTTTTTCCTTCACCAAACTCTTAGGTTTTTTTTTCATAGCCAGTTTCTACTTAGTCAAAAATTGACCATTAACACGAAGAATACAATACAATGGTGCCGATTCTCTTGTCACAAATGCCTCTAAACTAGACTAAAAATCACCAAAATTTAGTTTATTCCTGTCAAACGATGATTTCCCATTCTGAAATAGACTAAAGTGACACAACTTAACTATATTTTAGTTTGACAGCACTAAGATGGCTCTGAGATTTTAATTTAGTGAAAATGAAAATTTTGCTATTCTGAATTTGAGGTTTTTCACCTAAAATTTTAATTGTCTAACTAAATCTGACCATTTTTAATCGCGGTTAAAAATGGTGTCGATTAAAAATGGTGTATTAAATGTGGAATACTATTAGTTGTCATGAATTAAAATTCACACAAACACCGACTTCGGGTGCAAAAACCGTACTGTATATATATTTTTTTATTTTCTTTTGATTATATCTCGAAAATGGTGTCCTATCGCAAAAATAATGAAAATTTCGACCCCCTTTATGAAATCCTTATACCTAATAATCAACACGTAGGTAATAATTTTTCTTATTTTCCATGAAAAACGTGAAAAATTCCATATAAACACGTCGAGGCTATACTACGTGCGCGCCTCCGGCTCTAAAAAAAATCACGGTGTAGGGCAAACAAGTATGTAGGTACCACGTGGAGTCCCGATTGTCAAATTCGATTTAGTTGTGTCAAAATAATTTTTAAATTTAGAGACCATTTATTTCAGAATAGCGTTAAGATTCTCATAGTCAAAAGTAAGGAATTTTAGTGATAGTTTAGTTCGGTGTACAAGAGAATCGGCACCATTATCAGTCTAAATTATGCGTATCATTTGAATTCTTTTGAAACAAAGAAAGGAAAGGCGATGTAAACAAGCTTTGCATAAGTTAAGCTTTGTACAGACTAGCGCGACAAACACCGTTTATTGTAATACCGTGAAGTTTTCTAAGAAATTGTATTGTACGAGTCGCGTCGTGCTGGTCTGCACCAGCCTTTACTGAGAACCGTAGAGAATGTATGTGAATGTTAATCAATATGATGGTATAACCCGATTGTTTTATTGTAAGTAGGTTTAAATAATATCAACAACAACTTAATACAGAACTGTGGAGCCGACACGAGTTGTATAGACCGTATTATGAGTTGTCGGGGCACCGAGAAGGGACCGACTTTGACAGCTCCGCACAGTTAGAACAATCGAGATATAAGTTAATTATACGCTGATCTAAAAGATGAACAGCTCTATTATAAATATCAACTAAAGAAAGGGTAGAAAAGGCAATAACAATATGAATTATTCAATGAAGTTTTAAAATTGAAGATTCAAAATCACTGAAATCTTACAACTTATTTTGACGTACATAGTTAAAAAGAGCAGAGCAAAGGTTATTTAAATTGTGTAACTGTTTGATAAAAAAAAAAAAAATTCTTGAAAAATTCATTGAATTTTGCTGTTTATACGGAAGAAACCCCGAGTTTGTCTGGGTTTGTCATTAATGTCAGTTTTTTTTAACGCATCTAATAATCTGATTAGTACCCTAATTGCGTAACATAAGATCAATCATAATGTGAATCATTTTGAAGGATATTGCTAATCTTTTGCTTCTTAAGTTCGAAAAATTTGTCTGCTCAGCAACGTACCTAAATAACGCAATGAATGTTGTTGAACTGTCAAAATGAAACAGATTGTGATTGGTCGTGTGTTACGCAATTGCTGCGCAGTTTTACCATGACTATCATGATATTGTTTGTTCCTTAGAGAAAACAGAATAAAAATACGCGTTTCTCTGGTTGCTGACTAATGTGGGGTTTGCCTGTGTACTTATTTCTTTCCTCCTTCCTTTTACACACACAACAGATTTAGACATAATTATTATTTTGAATGTTAGGAAGTATATTTTAGTATTGTTTTGTTTGTTTATTTCAAAATAACAACATGTTTCCTGATTGGTTAGGTTAGTGGTATAGTACCCCGAAATTTCGCCGGACATATCATAAATAAGGCTCATGTAATAAGGGAAATATTGGATTAAATAAATAATTAAGGCCTCGCCTCTTATGCACGATTTGTGGGTTCAAATCCGGGCAAGTGCTCATGTGACTTTTTTAATTCATATGTACCATCGAATAAGTTCATATCTATACACCGTGAGGACTATTTTTTAGTCCGAAAACAAAACATCGTGAGAAAATCTGGACTTATAATTTTTTAAGGCGACGATAACCGACTTTTAATGAAAAATACACGTCTAAACGAGTAGTGCTAGTGATTTGGAAAAAATATATGTTAAATTCGAAAATATTGGGTTTTTTTGTCACCCATCATGGAGCGCTATCCCACGCTCCATGATGGGCGAGTCCTATTACTGGCTAATCGGACGACACGTTGCGTGAGCTCAGTACAGAACACGCAAGCTAACCACTCAAGGTCACTGGCATATATCTGCGTCTTAATATGATTCTGAAATCGCCAATCCGCCTTGAGGAAGCGTGGTGATTAATGCTCGTGCCTTCTTTGTATGAGAAGAGACATTTGCTCTCTAGTAGGACAGTAAAAGGCTGGTATTATTTATGTTTTATCGTAACATAACGTGTAACTCACTTGGAACATGGTGGCGGCAGGCAGCAGCTGGCAGACGGTGATCTCAGTGATGCGAATCTTGCCGGTGTACAGGAAGTATACAAGCCACGCGATGGCCGACGGACACACGCCTTGCAGACGTACTCGAGACATCTCGCACTCTTTCAGTCCACTTGTGAACATAGCCTGTGGAAAACAAGGAAAGTTATAATCGCTTCAACCTTTTTTTTTTCATCCGTTGTTTTAGCCTATTTAATAAATCCGACAGGGGACAAGTGACAGACGACTATCAGACATTCCGAAAATTTTACAAGTTTCTTTATAGATTTACTGTTTTATTAAAAAGCACCCGTCGTGAAAATGTGACAATTTTGTAGTTTTATACTTCCTCTGAACTTAACTTACTGCTTTGCAGAGCTCAAACAACATTCAAAGGCTTGACTTTATAGTAACCCTCTATAACTTCCCCTTAAGGATTTGCTTTGCCCTACTAGTCCTGTTCTATTTCCAATTCAACATTATGATTACGAATCATAGGTTTATCATCAATCTCTGATTTTACTTATAAATCTAAATCTTTCAAACGGGAAGTGACTCACTTCGTTATTGAGTCACGAATAACAATTGTGAATTTTGACGCATCATAACAGAATACTGGTTCCATCTAGATCGGAATTTTTTAATCAGACCGTTATGTCTGTCCCCACAGTGCCTCTATACGGATACAGTTACAAATAATGATGCTTTAGCCCAGGCCCAGGGATTTCTTAACATGACGATTTTTTTCGCGCGCTCATTTTCCTCTCCTGGTGTTAAGCCGAGCATTGAGAATCCACCAGAGTGCATTCCAGCACGTCAAAAAAACATTGTTGCATTTTCAACCCTCAGCGCTAAACAGAGCGTTGAAAATCCAATGAGGGCTTAGCAGATACTGTTGAAATCATAAACTATACCTAAATAGCAAGTGATAGACAAAACATTTCTATCTACCCATCACGGGGATTAACAGTGTTTACAAATTCGCGTTGACATGAATATATTCAAGTCATCGTGCACGTTTTAAATATACTTCAGAAAATTGTAGTTCCTAACAATATTTGTTGAGCTTAGAGGCTCACCTATGTTAAGGAGTCATTGTTTATCGAACTACTTCACAAGTAGATACCGAGTCATTGAACGTATATGAATGAATGAATGAGTAACAGCGCTGTCTGCTGTCCGCTGTGGAGCTCGTGGCTAAGTAATAACTGCCGCTCGGGTCGATCCATCAGGTTAAGCTACGCTTGCCGGGGTTGGTCTGTGGATGGGTGACCATACTCCTGAGACTCCTCCGTGCCTCGGAAAGCACGTTAAACCGTTGGTCCCGGCTGTAATTCTTGGATCTTTGACAGTCGTTACGGGTCGTCAGAAGCCCGAAAGTCTGACAACCAGTCTTACCAAGGGGTATTAACCAGTTACTGGAGTGGGTTGTGTAGGTCAGATAGGCAGCTGCATCCGGTTGGACTGGAAGCCGACCCCAATATACTTGGGAAAAGGCTAGGCAGATTGATTGAGTAACAGCGCTGTCTATAGGCACATAGGTACCCGATTGTTACTTAGGATTATAATGGTAGTATGTATAGAAACTGCCTGCCTCGTTGGTCTAGTGGTCGCAAGTACTATTGCTGAGCACGAGGTCGGGCAGTGTTATTTGGTTTATCCATCTGGAATTTCACAGAAGCATCCCGGAGTCTGGATTTGTGCCCGGTTGATGGCAATAACCTCGCCCCCTGTTACTTGGGACTTAAACATTATACTGGCGAAATGTGACGAGGGTTAGGTAGAGGTGTAGGTATTATAGTTACACCTCTGTCTAACCCTTCAGTGATTCCTGGCGTAATGTTATATTATGCATACAAACTAAATAGACCAATTCAACGGAAGATCGTGATGAGTTGTTATTTAATCACCATGTTTATCGAACGGATGGGAGAAGCAACGCAATACTGTAGCGAAGAACAGCAGTTCCTAAACTTTTAAGGGTATGGAACACTCGACAACTCCCTTTCATTTTAAGGAACCCTACAAAGGAAATACACCGCAATCCTAACTTAATATTATAAATGCGAAAGTGAGTTTTTTTGTTTGTATTTATTTTTGATTTTGTTATTTCACTATCATGCTGCACCGGTTGACGTCATCACGTCAACGCCGGCTGTCGCTGAAAACCAGCGCTAAGGGCTCTGTCTCGCATAGGGTCGCAGCATTATGCTGAGCGATGGCCGTTTTGCGTGGATGTGACGCATATTTTCCCCCAATTTGTTGTTCTCGAGTTTTTTTTCTTTGCGTCATATTTACCGCAAATAAACGTATTTTCTTTCTTTACACTTTCACGCTATGAATGAAATTTGGCACATGGGTAGACCATGACCTAGGTTAGGACATAGAATACTTTTTATCCTGATATTCCCACGGGATTAAGACTTATGCGGGTAAAACCGCGGGGCGCAGCTAGTTTAAAATAAGAGTAAAAAACCAGTTAATGTGAAGAATGAAAATGTTTCACAGTTTTATTATCAATTTTAAAGTTCGTTATTATGTCCGATAGTAACTTGTATTCGCTAATTTGGAGCCAAATTCTGAACGACAATAGTGGGATACTCCTAATTAATTAATTGGAATTACCTATTTGACAGCCAACCAAAATAATTTGATAGATGTAACTGATTCGCGGCAACCTTGTGGCTTATCCACGGAACCCACTTTAGGAATCGCAGGCGTAGAATATAGATTTATAAATTATGATACGTCAATCTGCCTCGCCTTTTCCCAACAACGCTGGGTTCGAATCCAGACTAACCGGACGCAGCTAAATACCAGTATTTTACACATAGCGACTGCCTATCTGACCTCAATAACACAGTTACTGGGCAACACGATACCCTTTGGTAAGACTGGTTTTCAGTGTTTTGGACTTCTGACACCTTTCTGAGGCACGGAGGCCTAAACATTTGACAAGTCTAGTATTTACACCGAGTTTCTGAAAGGCTACGTATGTAAGCACAAAACGTAGCTAATTAGACTGTCAAACTCATATCCAGTGATTTGATTTGCTATTGATGTTATTTCAGTCACTCAATTATAGCTAAAACATGAGTTTGTTTGTTATCAAATTTTTGAGTTGATTATCTTTTTTGAAACTGGGTGGACTGCCATAAATTAAGCAAGAGACATACAAATATTATTTGTGTAGGTTGCCTTCAAAGGATATGTTTAGAATAATAAACCAATTAGTATGTAATGAAAATAAATGTACCGTGTATAACATATTACATTCATAATATTTTATTTGTGCAGAATGACTTGCAAGTATTTAATTACGCGCGTGTGAGGAACATTACATATAATAATTATTATGATTACTAGTTACTACGTGACATCTCGACTTTATCATAATTATACGCTTCTATAAGCTTAGGCAAAAGAAACTTATCAAATGCTAATGATTCTTTGACAGTCTAACAGGACAGGTTTGTCCAATGTAGCTAGGTATAGGTATGTGTCGAAATTACATGTGATTGATGAACTAAGTTTTTCCACACATCAGCATTATAGAAGAAATTCTAACATCATCTGGAGTTGGTTCTGATTCTTGTAAACGTAAGATACCTACCCCGATAATGGCTTCTCTTTTCAAATGCCCACGTGATGTATCGTACTATTCTAATAATCTATCATGTATATGTCAATAATCCGATAGCAATCCGACTTCTATAAAGTAGTTTCAAGCCTACCTACATTAGCTCAAATTTTGACACTTACGTCTTGTAGACTCATCAAAAATGTACAAAAACACTCACTTTGAAGTACGGGCTCCCCGCAGCTAGGACGACTTTGTGAACATGGAACAGCTCATTGCCGACTTCCAACACCACGTCAGTCAACATGTGGTGTGACCGCATCGTGAACATCATCTGTAAACACCACTCATTGTTATAAGCTACAAAATATTTGAACACACCGAATCAATGTTCGACATAGCGCTGTCAACAGTGACGTGAGGCCGGTTTCGTAAACAAGTGAGCACTTAGTGAGGTGTAGTTTGAGTGTAATTGTTGTAAATATGTGCGTGTGGGCGTGTATGCACAGAGCGGAGGTGTAGTTTTGCATGCTTCACTGTATTGTTCGCAGCGCTATGTCTTTTATTTGATCTGAGCCCGTGAACTAAGAAATAATCAAGTAGAAAAACAACAGATTTCGCTTATCGATGCACAGGGATAACTTGGAGTTGGAAAATGGTAAGAATTTCGTTTAATTTAACTATTACTTGCACAGCAAAATATTAAATAACAAAATCAACTTTAGCGTTTTCATTAACACTAGGCGGCACATAAATGAATGCCTAAATAAAAGGGCGCTGTTGAATTTTCAACTTTTGGCGCTGAGCCGATTGTTGAAAATCCAACAGCGTTTTTTTGGCGACACCTGGGGGCTTACTCTTCAAACTAATTCCAATTCCAATCTAAAGCCAATACGATTCCAATGTGAATTTTGCAGTCACGTGATTCGGTACTCTTGAAAACAATATTGTCAACATTAGATTGTAATTGGGATTGCCTCGCAATTATTTTGTTACACATGAAGTTAGCTATGTTACGCCCCGCAATAGTGTTGATCAACTCATTACGATAAACTTGAAATAGCACTTTAAAATGCTTTATCCTTTAAATAGCAAGACTAATAAATAAATATGATATAAATAGTTGTTGAATTGATTAATTGTAACGTATTAAATTCATTTGGACGTAAGAACATGATTAAAATCATAAAAGTAACCATGACTTTGGCTGTATGCGGTATGGTCTTTGTCATACTACAAAAAAAAGGGATGTCAACTGGTTTTAGAAATAAGAAGTGAATTCGTTATGCAAGTTTGTTTAGATCATTAAATTATTGTCCGCGTGGTTTCTCTTTAGTAACAATAATTTGATTGTCCTTAAGTTACCTAACTAATATTAAAGTTGTATGCAAGTGGTAAGGAAATATACAATCATACTATACTTACTTTATAATTTAAAGTACCTAATGTTTTACTTGATTAAATTTGATTAATTGCATTCTGTGCATAACATCCAAATATCCCCTATTCCTGGCACGTCACACAATGACGCAATACCAGTATCATCCACAAGTAAGTCGTTATTCGAATTTGCTTAGGAATGTTTAAATATTTTGAGTAAGCAGTCCATCAGTTACACAACCCAACATAAGTGTGTAACATTGAAGTGTTTTGGGACTAATCACATTTGGCTAGCAAAAAAACTGACCTTGAGCGTGTCGGACCCGTACCATAAAGGGTTTCGTAGTTGGGATGGATGGAAACAAACATACCTAACTTTGTTGTTGAAAAACATGTTCTCCCAAATATACATCGAAATACGTCATTCTCCAACTGCATACTGCAGTTGGAGAATTGACCAAGTGAATAATAGAAAGAGTTGGTAAAAGCAAAAAAAAAAAAAATATATAATTTGCTTTAAATTAGTCTTCATTCATAGAAAACGCTTTGTTCGTATATCGCATCATCCGACGCTCATCTCGTCTTTTTTTTAATTGTATTTATGGGAATTATCTAAAACACTGTACATTACTACTAATTGTGTCATATTACACACATAATACTTATTGAAAACCATATAAAACGCAATACAATTTCTAAAAAGTTACACTTTTGCTATTGGAATAATCACAATCAACAAACAATCCCAACGCAATACCGGCGCAATATACAGCTGTCAAATAAAGTCGAGAGTAGCGCGCGAAGCCCGATCCCGATTCCAGTTAGTTCCCCAAAATGGACACCCAATTTAAACACAATGTGGCGCTAGCGTCGAACTCAAGAGTACGAAATATCATAATTCCAATGTCGATAGATCGGAATTGAAATCAAGAGTAAGCCTGCTGGCATAAATCGTTCATTAGCATTACCATACCTTAGCGCTTGGAAATCAACCTAGACTATCAGGATCAAACTCACTGTTTTACTAAGGTCATAAGGAAACAATTGACCTGCTTCACTTATCACTGATATTTAAATTTTTATTACTTACATATTTATAATTAAATTAGGTAAGTACATATAATCATGCTCTTATTTGATAACGCTTCTATATTTTATTACATCAGTAGACGAACAAAAACGTTCCTATAGCCAAGGTTTATAGTTAACTTCATAAGACACGTATAAATATCGCCCAGTCATAGTTAAAATATTCCGCTTAGATTATCATCTAATTTATGGTCACCATTACTGCTCGGTCCAAGGTCTCTCTGTTATCATATCATACCTATCATAGACAGAAGACAACACACCTATTTCAAAACAATTTAAGCAATTATCATGAACAATATAAAAAAAAAAACAAAGAAAAAACTGATTTCCATTTCAAACTACGATAGCAGACAGAATTTACGAGCGTGACTCAGCTTAAATAGTACATCAACTTATGTAAGCATTTCGAAATAAATCCGTTTCATAAAAATACAGTAATTTCCATACATATTAGACACTTATGTAAACATAGCTCGACAAAAATGAAGTACTAGCTAGCTATAAAGGTGGCTGATAAAAATGTGCTTTGTCACGGTGGAGCGTGGTGCGAACCTGCGATAAGTATACAAGTAACAATGTTTATTTATTGGCTTTACGCTATATATTCATAGCTGTATATAGGCATTCCGTTCACCGCGTTCTTACGTTCCTGTTTGCTCATATTGTCCTAGTCTCAAACTCTAGTTATTTGCGAGACCGCATTGTCTAACTATTGTCTCCACCTCTCCACCATTCACTTAGCTTCAACGTTAATGAGGACAAGCGGAACAACATGGGTATTTCTAGTTAAGTTTTTAATGTCTGAATTATAGTTATTTTAATTAGTTCGATTTTCGATACTGTAATGAATTGGTTTCTTACCATCAGAAAAGTAATGGATATATTGTTGGCATAATATATAGGTACAAATCCGTGAAGGCGAAACGTACGAAACACGTCGAGGGTCATAAAATATCACAGATATTTGTAGCTTTGACATGTCATTGCAACTGGCTAAAGCAAAGACTATTCGGTATTTATTAGTACAAGTACTACAGGCAAGTTATTACATTTTAAAATTTTGTGTCATTATAAAACAGGCGTGTCATGTCATTAGAAATGCCATAAAATAACAAAAGTTTACCATAACATTAAAAGAAAAGGTATAATAATTAACATAATATTGACAAAATACCTCAACCTACAAATTTAGGTATGCTGCGACCTTCAAATATTGATAGTAGGTAGGTACAATAACTAATTTATAAATTCGAGGTGCAAAGCCTCAAGCCACGTGGTCGAAGTCGTGAGCAATTACTTGTAAGAACTTACTTACCATATTCATTGGTACTATTACAGTCAAAAGCATTTTCCTAATAAAACAGGTTCTTTAGGGTAACTTCTGACGCGAGTTTAACGCCGATTGTAGAACAGCTACGGTTCGCTATAGGAGATTCTATAAATAATATTGATTATTGTAATAATAAATGTAGTGCAAATCGTGTAAGTGGAATTCTCCGGTTCAATAATAACCAATTACAACGAGGTGGTACCGATATACAACGGTAGACCAACTTTAACAAGACATTACTAATGAAAGTAAGGTGACTCCCCGTTATATAGTAGTAAAACGTCACGACAACGTGAGCCACGGATTTTTCCTCACACAATGATGGTCTTTGACGTCTTTCATGAGCACGACTCACGCACGAGTGCACGACACGACTAGTGGAATTGAAAAGTTCGAGTGTATAAAATATTGAAACTTGACCGCACCCTCACTGGGCACGCTTGACGTCTGTTTTGCTACGGCTGATTCTGCGGTACATATTAGTTAGTATGGTCGAGTTTTGCAGTGGTGTGCTAGATAGATAAATTAAATATCTAATGCGAAGTAGGTATCGAGAACTAAGGTTTTCACATGATTTGAGAAATAAGACGTCACCATGACAAAGCATTTTTAGTCACGTATACCAAAACTGAGCGCCATAAATAAGTCCGAGACCAGAATAATTAACAGTACTATTAGGTACCAACGACCATTCGACCCGAACATTTAAAGTAACATCTTCTCACCACTTAATTTGTTTAAGGTCTCGCTGAAATAACAATGACCCGCTATATCCGGCCGATCTTTCCAGGATAGTCGTCCATTCACTTTAAGTCAAGTACACTCGTCCGGGATATTGCCAATTTCAATTGTAAAATAAATAAAAGAGGCAGATGACACCGCAACGGACAATGCATTATATCTTTCTTTATCATAAAAAAGTGACAAGTAAAAAGAAAGAAAAACAAGAGATGGCCAAGTAGCGTGGAGGTGTCTCAAAATTTTTAAATTGGTTTATTTAAACGACACTAGTTTATTTTTCCGTCACTTTCTTCTTTTGGCTTTTGCAGAGAAACGTCGATTCTGCAGCGAGTCCAATAAGTTTGTAATATGTACTGCCAAAAGTTTTATGGTGGGTTTCTGAAGTCAACAACTTCTAGTGAGTTTGTTTTTAGAGATAAGTTTATGAGGGTCGGCAAGTCGCGTATTTGAGACGCTTGTAAATTATTTCAAAGGTATGATATGCTCTTGTCTTGTCTAGCTACTCGAGAGTAAGTAGGTATAAAGACGGTACAAGAAGACGTCATGTATTGCAGATTATTTATCTAAAACAGCAATGATGGTTTAGAATATGCATATATTTAAATGTTTGGCGGCCAATATATTTAAATGTTTGTTAACGCGATTACAACAAACATCAGTGACAATAATAAGTATTATGCTGACAATGATGCACGAAAATCATATTATTTTTATAGTATGTTTTGAAGACAAGATAAAAGGCTTACAATCACATATACAACCAAAATATAAATCTTGTATTAATCTGTTACTAGAAAACTGCTTCCCAACCGGATTTTATTGCGAAAAATAAGAGGCAAATTTTCAGTGTTGACTTGTGAGTAGTTGTTAGCTTCAAAGAACACAAGTTGAGTAAACACATAACAGGGATGCATTTAACGCACAAACACATCTCGTATAAAATATATACTTAAATTAGTTTTAGTATTAGGAGTAATTATTACTATCTTCAATCGCTCGGGTAGATCGACGCAGTCTACTATTTTATAAGCACCTCGTCTTAAGCTGAATCACTGTCTCTCAAGATACAGGTTTCCTAGTTTGAGAGGCAGGGTTTTCCATATTGTGTACAGATTTTAGTTCTTAGATTTGTATTGCGTTGTGTTACTACCAAAGCTCATTTAAAACTGTCTTTATATACTTAAGCATTTTAAATCTGTATTTTCTATGAAATAAAGTCTATTTATTTATTTTATTTAGTCAAAAAGTGTTTTACATGGCTCGAATGCTGCCAGTCATGTTGGGGATTGCGAAGCGGTTTCGAGAAATGACGGCGCGACTACACGAGTTCACGGCCGTTGGACAATCACTGTGTCACTAATTAACACAGCTATGTGCTTTTCCCGATTCTTAATGAATTACTGATTTCCTTTGGTTAAACTTCCGCTAGTATCGAATCCTATGTTTCATAGCTTTGCGTAGAAGACCCTTTGATTCAGTAGAAGCATTAACTATTACTTTTGTCTCCAATATTTTTCCAAAGAACTTGTTAATAACGCAGAGAACTTGTGACCTGTGTTACTTTTACCGACATCGCGCCGGCGCATCCGAGTATTCGGCTTATTAGCATAAATGACTTGAAAAAAGAAAGGTGACTGCATTATGAGGGAAAAAGTTCAGATCAAACCTTTTTGCCTAAACTGCCAGTGGAAAACGGTAAATAATTATTTTGATTGGGGTTTAGATAGTCTTGAATTTGAATGTTGTTTTCAGTGGCCCTGACCCTATAACTCCGCTAAATATTCTTTCCGTCCTTGAGCTAAACCCTACCAAAGAAGCCTAACTCAATATCAGAGATAGTGGAAGCTAGACGCAACTTATGCATTTTATAAATTGACATGACTGTGATGCAAAGAAATAATAATAAATGGTAATATTTTTTATTTATATTTGGAATTTTCGAGACACGGCGTGTCAAGGTACGTTTGGAAACTGCTGTAATAAAATCGGCTATTAGAAAAGTGATGACGGGTAATGGCTAAAGAGATATTAAGACAGCACGGAACCCAGATACACTAGGATAAAAGCAGGAGGATGATGCTTTCGGCAGGTACGCAACTGGCTAACGATAGAAGGGGATGACGTATTTACAGTGTTGTTATAGAAACTTGTGCTAGAAACGTTATCGGCTATTAGAAAAGTGATGACGGGTAATGGCTAAAGAGATATTAAGACAGCACGGAACCCAGATACAATAGGATTAAAGCAGGAGGATGATGCTTTCGGCAGGTACGCAACTGGCTAACGATAGAAGGGGATGACGTATTTACAGTGTTGTTAGAGAAATTTGTGCTACAAACGTTAACTGTTACCGGAAATATCGCTGACGTGACTGAAGTTTCTGATAGATTGCGTTTCATAAAATAGTTCCTATGCCGTAATGCTGGCTCCACTGTCAAACTTCAACAACATACCAATTGGTTGTGCCGTAGCGTATTCCTGTTCGCCCTACAACAGTGGCGGCGTTATCTAATTGCTCTGTTGTTAAAGTTTAACAATGGAGCCAACATTACGGCAAAGGAACTATTTGATGAAACGTACTATAGTGTCCTAATTACTAGTTTGTAAGGTTAATTTTGCCCTCTCTATAACAACTAAGGAAAAAGAATTGGACTTTAACATCTTGTGAGATGATAAAAGCATATAAATAATTTGGAACATGTACAAAGTCTACATGTACGAAGTCCAGGCTGCGATATTATCATTAACATTTTGTAGATAATGTGTTCAATCATATTAAACTAAATAACTCACCTATACACATTTTTAAGTTAATGTGCTCCTAATGTTCCATAGAACTGTCATTTAGCAACCGTAGATTCACAGAGAGGTTTTCTCCCTGTCCTCATGCGGTTTCATAACATCGGCAACCGCATTCACTGCAAAATTCCTACTGGCGCTTGGTTCTCTCTAACAGTACCATGAAAAATAGAAGAAAGATACACCCCCTTTCTGAAAGAATCTAAATTTCAGTACGGGCAACACATTTAGTCGCAAGACACTTGTTTTACTATGAAAAACACTAGTCCAAATGATCAGCACAAACGCGAGTTGCCAGTCGTCTGTCCTACTATATTACATTATTTATTTCGGCCAGACTACGCGTCGCATCAAAATTATTATCATTATCGTTCATACATAATGAATACAGTGCAATCATATGTGATTGATACTGATATTGAATCGAATATTAAATATATTTAAAAAAACATTCGATTAGGGGACATAACATTACCTATTTTCAGTTTTACGAATGTAGAGTAGACCATAAATTTTCATAATTGGATGTAAATGTATGTGCAGATTTAACAATAGATTCAATGCCGAATTTGGTATATGATAAGGTTGATGGTCTTCGGAACATCTGTGACCAATTGACCATAGATATCCCACGTCATGTTTAGTGGAGTGTGGAGGTGGGATGCTTAGTGCAAAAATCCGACAATGCTTTGAAATTAGACAGGAAGTCGACCATCGACCATGTGTTGGATCATTTAGCTCCTTTCAAAATTGTTGAGCTGAATGGTGCTGATCCATGCGTCATGTTCGTGAACGGGCGCCGTCAGTTGGGACTGGTCATCTCTTAGCTGCCATTGCTTATTTTAATTTATTATACATTTTTGAATGGTTTTTTCTTTTTATTACGGACGCTTTTACGAACGTGCACGTCTTTCTACATTGTTCTCACATGCATAATTTCAACATGAATGATGTAACCAATATTTTGTATCAATTTTTTTTTTTTTAAAGAGTGTCCGTGGAGTTTCTTGCCCGTTCTTCTCTATAGGTACTACTACGCTTTGGTATGGGCAACTAGCTTCATATTTCTGACTGACCGACTTGTTGACAATTCCAAAGTGCCTGTAAATGGTTTAATTGAAATAAATGCTTTGAGTTTGAGTTTGAGTCATCATGATGATGTAGCTATTCTGTCTGCAAGTCGGGCTCCCAAAAATACTGCTACGTCCATTGACCTATCAAATCCTGACGCAAGGTCACTGAACTATATAAAAGCTTAGGGATGTCGCTCTGAGTATTGGACCTAAAAATTTTGGCGCCTGTTAAATTATAGGTACTTAAAATATTATGTACCTACGATCTCTTTTCTTCGCTTCCGGCACTTGCTGAATTAAGATTAATAAATAGATTTGTTAAAGACGAGGTATAGACGGCCGCAGGCAACCTACCCGAAACTGTCAAATTTTCCCAATCAACTTTGAACCTTCTGCTTTAGTGATAAAGTTAAAAATCTATGGCGTCTGTACTTAAGGATAAGAACAGCTTTATTTCAATTTTAACATCTGCTGGCTGGCGTGGAACAATGGCAAGTTCACTGGATTCAGAGTTATATTACATAACTTAATACCTGTATTCCCCGAAGCGTTAGGCAAAGGTGCACTTATAGCACACCTACATTTCGCCAGTTATGTTTACTGTTTATATCTAGAACAGTATTTGCAACACTATTACAACAGCTACAACCACAGGGCTACATCGTCCATCTACTGTACATGACTTAAAAGTCTCGTGTCCTCTACAAACCTATATAAATGGATTGGCCGAGCTATCTTGGATGCGAATTTGGCCCAAGACAACTTTGGTATAAAAAAATGTGCTCACCTTCATGAAGTCGCTGATATAGTTTCCCATGCAGAACGTCAGGTCACCGATTTCATTTGAACCGGTGCCCATTTCGCCTTCCAGCACGTCGCAGCTGATGGGTGGCATGTTATCCAACATGTTGCCTCGGCCCACATCTTCATCCGTCTCCATGCCTGATTGACAAATAAATCTATGTACTGGGGTTCTATGAGTTGCTGAAGATGTGTACGGTAGTTCGCATGTGCGAGAACACTGGCTGTATTCTCCAATCGCTTGTTAATGGCGGTTATAAAGGGATGTCCATTATAAACGTAAGCACCTATACTATCGTTTTTCAGAAAGGCTGAGAAGTGGAAGATCCAGGAAAATTGTTTATCGTATTGGTTAGTGTGTCACACCAGCACCATTTTAGTCAAAAGGCGTCCACTTCTAGACATAGCAAGTGACTGTTACCCACTGCTGTTACCCACTACACGCCCGTAGCCCCTACTGAAAAGAGAGTTCAATGCTCAAGTTTATGTGCCAGACAGTAATTTTTTAATAGTAATTTCTAGTCTGTATTGAATTTAGATCTGTCACTAGCAGAGCTAGTCAGGCATTATTGAAAGCTTCGTGCGAGCTATATGTACAACATCTCCGGGCATTAGTCATTATTTTTTATCGACTACAAGAGGGGATTTTCGCAGTTCGACTTTTTTTTACGTGGATTTATTCTCAGGCATTTACCATTCGATTCAAGTCGTCAGTCTAGTGAGTTCTTCGAGATATGAAATGGAACTCTACAATTGGAGACAGCAAAGCAAATCATCTGCAATAGCTACAAAAGCCAGTTTGTGTATTTTGTAAGCCACGATGAGGCAAAAATTAAGTACAATTTGAAAAAAAAATAGCTTAATTCTACTTTGAATGTACAGACGCCAGCAGGTCAACCTACCCGAAATTGTCAAATTTTCTCCATCAACTTTGAACCTTATGCTATAGTGATAAAGTTGAAAATCTATTAAAGAAATTTGACAGATTGTAGTAGGTTGATGTGCTGGCGTCTGTACTAATAAGTATATTCCTTTTGTATTTGGCTACTTTTTGATAATTTATTACAATGCGGTTTCTTTTGTGTAGGTGTGTTTTTAACATGTTTTTTGGGTATTTATTGGAGCAAGAGAGCTGATTAACTCCAAAATATTTCCTTTTCACAGACACACACTTAATACTGAACTAGGATTCTGATTTATGAATTTATAAAATACCCATAGTAACAAATTTATTTTCAATGGCATTAACATTAATGGCAAAATAATCACTGTTGAAAAAAACAATGTTTTACCTACGTCAGACGGGTTGCATTGTGATCCGAAAACATTTGTGTCTAGTTTCATATCTATCACTTATGGAAAAAAAAAGTATAAATAATTAACTATCACTATAAGAGGATGCACAGCACACACTTCACTATTCCACAATGCACTTTGTTTACTTAAATCTTAACGCACTTTTGGGCCTACACTATACACTCATGTCTTGTATTAAATCCGAGAGTGTTGTATTAGCCGCAAGAGTCGCGCGCTTACTGACTGTGTAGGAGAATATTATACAACTTGTTCACTGAAAGTTTGGTTGTTTGAACCAAATGAGGCAAACGTTCCGAGTCATGGTGACTCGGCATAAAACACTACTATACTTATCGCATTTTCAATAACCCCGAAATGATAAAAATTCAAAGTCATTGCGTACATGTTTTTGGATTGGTTACCAAAACCACCTGCCATAATTTATTTATCTTGTTTGTTTTAATACTAGCTGATCAGCCGCAGCTTCGCACCGGTGTCTTAGTCTAGGGACTAGGAACACATCTATGGAAAAAAATGCAACTGAAAGTTGTGTATTTATTATATTTATACCCGCAATGCTTTTTAAATTACGCGACACTACTACGGATGTTAGGCTCGTTACCAAGTTATCGGGCCCGGGCCGCGATGTTTATCTCGACAGCCACGTCGCCGGCCTCTTGGGGCCTTCAGCATCGACACCTCGCAACAATAAATTGACCTTGTTAACCCTTTATGCAACACAACCTAATTTTTAGACACTTGGTTATTTTTTGTTTCCATGTAGGTAATTGACTCATTCATTGTTTGATATCTACGCGACTTGCAAGTCTTGCAAGCCTGTAACAGGCCATAACTAAACCATAACGTCGCGAAACTTTTAAACGGCGTGCAGACAGCGCGACGCGACTAACAAAACAATTTCTAAGAAAACTTCACGATAGAACAATTACCGGTGTCGCGTCGCAAGACAAGTCGCGCTAGTCTAGTCTGCACGAGCCGTCCACCGCCAGCTAAACTAACTTAATATAGTTTATTAGCTGGCGGTGGACGGCTCGCTCACGCCCACAGTAAAGTGAGCCGTCCACCGCCGAGACGTATTTGGTCAAGTATTTTTTCGTAGGTGTGTCGCTACATCCCAATTGTATTTTTTTAATTATAATTAAGTTATCTCTCCACGCTATTCATTCGTGGTGTTAATTTCATTATCAATTTCATTCTTCCGACCCAACGCTGCGTCCCTTTTTTATTTATCAAAGTAGCGAGCAATATCCGTAGGTACTGTGTGTATGTCCAGCGGTGTAGCGTATACATCGCGTAGACGTGACTGAGTCCAAAACTACGTAGCGTCAACACAGCGTCTACGCGGCGTATTCGTTCGACATAAGTTGTATCCTTACACTGGACCAATGCAAGATGCAAAGGCAATAAAGGCACCCTATAGGGTAGATTGAGGTGGGGTTTCGATTATTTAGAAGATAAAAAAGCTTGGGATTGAGCTGCTCGCTCTGCTAAGGCTTGTGATAAAATCACAAAATCGATACCAGTATTATATAAACATTACATATAAAATGACATTATTACTTTGTAAAGTACTTATTATATTTTTTTAAATTTTGTGAATGTGAGGTCTGTGTTTTTTTTTTCTTTTCTTTTTTTTTCTTTCTGATTTAGTTTTAATGATGGTCTGGCAGTTTGAGTAATTTATGCGGCCTACCCAAATGTCCTTTCTTTGGTATTGTTCGTCGAGTTGAGCTCCTTAAGTTCTGAGTTGAGCTCCACGATTACTGACAAATGCTTGCACTGACAGGACAGTTCCACTCAAATCTGTGTGGTTCTATTCTCAAAAGACCATTTCAGACACTAATCTACATGGTCCTCATATGGCCTGACCAAGATTATGTCTGGACTTTAAAAGAGACTGTGACCTCCGAGTTTATTTCAGCCTTTCTTCTCAAAGTAGTCAGATAGGAAACGCCGAACTCATATAGCTAATTTTTAATAAAAAAAAATATGATGACGTGTAAAAGTGATTCCAATATCCTATTTACAGAATAAACAATTTCATTTCATATGTAAGTTGTCGTAAAATTATTTGGCAGATAGTTACTTACAAACTCTGTTCGAATTTTGATTAAATATGCGGGTTTAACAGTGTTATTATCACACTTTTTTAATAAAGAGCTTTTTTTTCAGGTTCTCTGCGTAGACTCTACGCAGAAAACTGAAAAAAAGCTCTTTTTATAATTATCTAGAGAAAAGTGATATTTAGTTACGAATTCTGGGTAATGTTCAAAAATACATCAAAATTGGGTTCTCAAATCCCATCAATTTTTGACTAGGGTTTATGGGGTGCTTAATTGTTAGAAATGGGTCACACTATCACGTCCTGGAAGGAATACGTCAAATTACAAGTCACCCTGTAGATGAATTTCAAGAAAAATATTTGCCTTTGACGTAATCACCTTTTGTTTTATGTCAAGGTTGAACGGAAATAAATTACATATTGTTATAATTTTAGTATTTATTTACCTATCTGAAATAATATTTTCACTGCAGATACAAAAATAGTATTTTGAGCAATGATGATGGTAAGATTTTTTTAAATATGTTTACATATTATTATGTACTTAATATTAATAGGTAAGTGTGCCCGACTAGTTTCGAACCAAAACGGAGCTCACCCTTCTATGTTCTATGTTATGGGGTTTGGTTTCCGCACTCAGTCCGTCAGGTGGACCATTCACGACCGTCCACCTGACGGAATAACCACCCAACGGCCGCTATCGGCCGTTGGGTGGTTATTCTAACCAGCCCACCTCCCTCCAGAAGATAATTAAATCTCCTGGAGGATCTGGGTGACCCGAGGGTTTCTGTTCTAATCCGGGTGATGCGCGTACATTCAAAGAGCACGGGCGCAACCGTCTCCTCAGCCTACATGCACGCCCTGCAGAGTGTGACCGTTTTGCCTATTGTGTGGAAGTGTTTGTTTAGAGAGCAGTGTCCCGTGATGGCCCCCGTCACTCCTTGCCCAGGCGTAATAAACGCCTGGTTAGCCTGCTATCCAAGAATAGCTTCCTTGGACTGCCTGCAGCCCGGTGTGGAAGTCCACCAGTACTCCGCTTTTGTGTGGGTGAGCTCCTGTAACCACCTACGTATTTGGTTGAAGGGGGTGGCTACGATAGGCTCGGGTCCACAGACTGCCGTGTTGGATCCTCGTCTAGCAAGTTCGTCAGCTGCGTCGGTACCTGCGATCCGCTGTGTCCTTTTATCCATTGCAGTGTCAACGTGTTGCGGCTAGATACCATTATTTGTTCTAATACATTGTGATATTCTAGTGTTAGCTTTGAGGTAACATATTTTTTCTGTAAGTATTGGAGAACTGAGGCGCTCTAGTATAAGTATTTGGGTGTCCGTAACCGCTTGTATAATGCCCACACACTCCGCCTGATAGACGGTGTTGAACATTTTTTAGAGATCTCTTTGGACTGTGCTCAGGTCTGTCCTGGGCCACCAGACCAATGAGCCGTATGTGATAATTTGTCGGATGACTGTGGTGTATAACCAGTGGGTGACCTTGGGGCTGGTCCAATTTCTGCCAAGCAGTGGCGTGCACTGCCACAGGGATATGCTGGCTTTTGTAACAATATAGTTCGTGTGTTTTGCCCAGTTCAGTTGTTTGTCCAAATAGATGCGCAGCAGGCCTAACATGACGCACGCGACAATTACTCGCTCTCGCGCGAGTAATTTTTGTCTATTTTGTCACTTTCTCGTTTTCTGCCAGCGCTTCCATACAAAATAGTCGACTCCTTCTGTCAAACTTTATGTTTTTTTTCGACAAACCCTAACATGGCACCTTAGTTATCTCGATTTTTGACAATTCAACACGAGATAATCTCCGATTCTTCTGTCATTAAGTCGTATTTACCTACTCGTACTCGATTTTGACGACGAGAACGACGAGAAGAGTAGACAAAATTATGATACAAAAAAAAACTCCAAAATAACATGGCAGTTTCATAATTATAATTATTTTAGTTATCATTTTATTTTACAATATATTAATAATGAAAATACTTAGTTTTAAACTAATATTTATATTGCGACGTGTTTTATATGAATTTTTTCGTTTTTTTTATGGAAAATATAAAATTTTATTACCTACATGTTGGGTAATAGGGGTTTATGGGTTTCATAAAGGGGGTTGAAATTTTCATTATTTTTGCGCCATTTTCGAGAAATAAGCAAAAGAAAAGAAAAAAAATTCGAGGTGTTGGTGTGAATTTTAGTACATGAAAATTTATTTCCACACCTTTTGTTTAATCGCGATTAATACTTACAATCAGAATTTTAGATGAAAAACGTAAAATTCAGAATAGCACAATTGTCATTTTCACTATTAGTCTAGTTTAGAGGTATTTGTGACAAGGAAATCGGCACCATTGAATGAATGAAATGGAATCTCAAGCAGATGTTGCTATCATAAAAATCATTTGTTTTTAATAACTTGCAACATCGGTCTCTCATGGCGAGTTAAAGAAGTGTCAAAATGCCTTTTTCGAGTTTACTCGTCGTTTACGGTCATGTTAGGGATTAGAACGACGTCAGAATCGTAGACAAATTTCGACAAAACGAGAAAATGAGCGTTCTCGCGCTTGTTATGTTAGCCCTGCAGGTATTTGGTTTCAGTTGAGAGGCTTAGGTTTGTTCCAAAGAATCGTGGTAATTGCAGTGTCATCAGTTTTCTCTTTTTTGTGAAGAGAATCAGTTCGGTTTTTGTAGGGTTCACTGAGAGTTGGTGCTTGTTGCATCATTCCTCTACTATTTTCAGGGCCTTGAGGCATGAGGTTGCATAGGGTGTTTTCGTTGGTCCCGTTAATTATTATGTTTATGTCATCGGCGTAGCATACGGTGAAATATCCTTTGTCATTGAGTGTTTTGATGAGGCTGTCTGGGAATAGACAAGACTTTGACGATGTAAACAGTGCACTCTCAATGGTTACGGATTGGTTTTCGTCAAATAACCTAGTTCTCAATAGCAAGAAAACCAAATGTGTAAAGTTCGCCCTTCCAAATGTTAGAAATCTAGGATCCAACATCGTCTTAGATAAAGAGTCACTTGAAACTGTAAACACGGCAGTTTTTCTGGGCATAACAGTAGATGCCAAACTTCAGTGGGGCCAACATATATCGAGCCTAGCGGGAAGGCTCAGTTCGGCCGCCTACGCCGTCAGGAAAGTAAGACAATACACTGAAGTTGATACAGCTCGGTTAGTCTATTTTAGTTATTTTCATAGCGTTATGTCCTACGGTATTCTGCTGTGGGGCAAAGCTGCTGATATTCAAAATATATTTGTCCTTCAAAAACGAGCTGTTCGAGCAATTTACCAGCTCGGTGCCAGAGTTTCTCTGAGAGATTTTTTCAAAGATATCGGTATCCTCACAGTGGCATCACAATTCATTTTCGCCAACATATTATATATTAGGCAAAATATACACTTATATACTAAAAACAGTGATATTCACAATGTTAACACTAGAAATAAGGACAAACTACGTACTCCCTTTCACCGGCTTCATAAGGTTCATAACTCATTTGTTGGGCTTGGTATAACCTTTTATAACAAGCTACCTTCTTCTTTGCTAGATTTGCCTTTTAATGCGTTCAAAACTAAAGTAAAATCCAACCTCTGTTCAAAGGCATACTATTCTATCAACGACTACTTAAATGATAAGAATAGTTGGTCGCTGTGATTAACTCAAGACAATGTTTAAATGTTCTTTCTCCAGAATTAGCTTACTTACTGACAGGTTATATGAGTTTATATAATTGTTTATAATTTTACTTTATTTATTGTTGACATAATCTAATCATTACAATGTTTTTTTTTATGAGTTGTATTGCAATATGTGGTTAGCTAGCGACCTCGATAATTTTTTACTTTACCTCAATGGTCCTAGTTTATAAATTATAACTTCTAGTTACAGCTATATGTAAGCGGGCACGCCCTTTATGTCTGGAGGCTTTTATTTAGATATTGTTTTCGTTAAGTTATTTTTATTTCTGCTTGAGTATAGTTCTCGATGTTTTTGGTTGGTATATTGGCGTGTGCTAGCTGTCATATGGCTATTAATTTTATAATTTAAATTATGTTTTGTGTTGCGTAATGTAAATATCATTTTGCATACTATTATATAGAATCTTTTTTACTGAACAGACAGCTGTGCTGCTGGGGAGTTTGTTGCGCCACTTCTTCTTCCCAGCTAAAGCACTAGGAAGTGGTGAAGGGTGGGCGTTTTGGGGGACTGTCTTATGTAATTTTGACGTTCGAAAAGTGCTGATTCTCAGCCTAGTTTGAATAAATGACTTTTGAATTTTGAATTTGAATTTAATTTTGCTACCAGGTTCCATAAAAGCGGCGAGAGGACGCAGCGGGCAGCCCTTCGCAACGATGGCTCTCATAGTGTCATTTACTGTGACTTGTACAGCCCTCAGTTTGAGCATGATGGTGATCCAGCCACTCAGGGTCGAGTCTATGCTGTGTCTGTCGAGGGCCATGTTCATACTGTTGACCATGGTTTTGTCAAAGGCGCCCTCGATGTCAATGAAGGCAGCCAGTGCTGACCATTTGTAGTCCAGTGCACATTCAATTTTAGAAACCACGCTGTGCAGCGCTGATTCTGTTGATTTGCCTGTGGAGTACGCATGTTGTTGTTTGTGAAGTGGTTTTACCCGGAGAGGTCCGTTTCGGATGTAACGGAGCCCTTATTTTTGGAACGAATTATCGCACTTTGCACACTTGGCGAATAATAGCTAGACTGAAATAAAAGCTTGTAAAAAGTGTAACATTTTGACCGTCACGACACTCACGACACTTGATATAGTATACACGTGTGTTTACAAGAGTATGTATAGGTATAGTACTGAAGTACAGACGTGCGGGATGCGCGTCAGCTGTCCTTTTTTTTCACTTTGTACTCTCAAACTATAAAGAGAAAGTAACTTCGTTAGAACCGACTTTTCTTATTTTCAAAGCGAACAGGGATGATGATTAAAAAAAATTTTTTTGTCCGTCTTTTAGATTAGAAAAAAAATTACGCACACGTATTTTTTTCTTTTTTTACGTTATCAAAAGATTACGGCGATAAATTGAGTTAAAATGTGCCATGACGTCACTAGTATGTTGATTTTATACTTACTTGTGACGTATCAACCCCCACTCCCCAACTTTAATGCGTTTTTATCTAAGTCATTTTTTATTAATATGATAAAGCAAAAAATACGGGTTTAATATTTTTTTATTATATAACTGACTAAATAGAATTTCTTTTTTTTGACCCAGGCATCATCCCTATTAGGTACTTTTCAAGTTAGCTTTTGTTAGTAAGTTATTACTTATCAATAACGCCTAAGCACTTGCTACTTGGATTCTCGGCGGTCTCGGCTTTAGACTTTACTCGAGGTAAGCACAGCAATGTCCGTTTTCACTAGGCGACACCTTTAAGAATAAAAAAAAAAATAATAAAAAGAAATAAAAGCGCGCTGTTGGATTTTCTAGTTTCAACTTTGAGCCGAGCATTGGTAATCCAACAGACGTAAGCGTTTTATACGAAAATTAAACTTATTCCAGTCATATTCAAGTGATATATTGAGCTTATAGAGACTATGCACATTTAACTTCATACAAATACGGTTCATATTCGTATACAACGCTTACTGTATGTAGCTTGAGTAAAGCCTAAGAACGCTTTGCATCTTAGCCTAAGTAGGTATTTACTACTAAAAGATAATTCGTGCTGCCAATGGTAAAGGGCACGGCTACGGGAGAGGCAACTGCAAACGACGTGCGTTGACGGCGGCCGTGGACGCGTGTGGACGGTTGCCTCTGCCGTTGACGCGTGCCGCTCCTTTTTTTTTTTTTTCTATGGAGGTATCGTCTACCAGATTCGACAACGAATTTATAAAGTTTACATATATATCATCCGTGGCGCTAGGGGTATGTAAGTAGCACAAACAATTAGGTACTTATTTACAACAGAACTATAAGAGGGAATTTTTATTATTTTATGTTCTGGTAAAATTAATGGGGGTGATAGAGTGAGACTAGTTGGTTTAAGTTCTTTGGAGACTGCTATCAGCACACCTCCGCCATCTTTTTTATTAGAAGCAGCTCTATCACGATCGTGTCTGAAAACTATATAACGGGAATCAATAAATTCGCTGTCGGAAATCTCTGGAGTTAACCAGGTTTCTGTTAAAATGATGATGTCGTAAGCATGCGATAATATATTCATAAATAATGAATTCAGTTTGGTCCTGATCCCTCGACAATTTTGATAATAAATTGACAAATTATTATCTAACATCGCAATATATATTATGTTAAAAATTCTAGTATTAGTTTTGAGTGGTATAATGGAGTCTTTATTACATAAATGAGTAAAAATTAAGGTTGACTGTTTCCAACAAGTATGCTCGATCAAAACTACAGAGATTGTTAGTAAAGAGATCAGACAGTACGTTAAATTGAGAACAAATAGACACCACAGACTACTTGATACCATGAGTAGAATTAAAGTTAAACAGAGTAAAATAATGAGATAAAACCTGGAAAAGTATTTATAAACATATAAAGAAAAACCATACAATTAACAAAAGGCCGGGCATGCATCAGTGAATTATGGCTTGAAAGCGGGTTTAATCTTATTAGTGTCATCTTCCGTACGTATGGCAAAGGTAGAGGAGTCTTCAGATTCCTTAACCAGGATGGTCGCATTCCTGATCCAAACGAACTTAAACTTGTTAGATTTGGCAGCTGCACGACATTTACGAAACAAATCCTTATTGCGCAGCGTCAAGTGCTCGTTCATGTAAATGCGACATGGTGTACCAGAGAGTCCTATGCGGTCCGAAGCCAATCCTTTAGATAACCGGAATGTACTCAAAACATTGTCACGCGTTAGTTTAGATGTAAATTTGACAATGACATTTTTAGGCTGGGCATTTTGCGAATGTGCGTGCGGAACGCGGAATAGCAGAATGTCGAACCATTGATGAAATGGTACAGAGTGTATAACTTGTCAAGTTAGTAGAATCATCCCCCAGGGGCCCCTACTGTATGTAGCACTAAGATGAAATAGTTGAATGTCAACGTCAACACATTTGTTAAAACAGAACAGAACTGAACAGACAGCTGTGCTGCTGGGGAGTTTGTTGCGCCACTTCTTCTTCCCAGCTAAAGCACTAGGAAGTGTTGAAGGGTGGGCATTTTGGGGGACTGTCTTATGTAATTTTGACGTTCGAAAAGTGCTGATTCTCAGCCTAGTTTGAATAAATGACTTTTGAATTTGAATTTGAAAAAAGATTGTCATTGTAGAATTGTACAATAATGTCAACAATAATAAATGTCCTGTCCTAATGTGGTGTCTATTTGTTCTCAATTTAACGTACTGTCTGATCTCTTTACTAACAATCTTTGTAGTTTTGATCGAGCATACTTGTTGGAAACAGTCAACCTTAATTTTTACTCATTTATGTAATAAAGACTCCATTATACCACTCAAAACTAATACTAGAATTTTTAACATATATTGCGATGTTAGATAATAATTTGTCAATTTATTATCAAAATTGTCGAGGGATCAGGACCAAACTGAATTCATTATTTATGAATATATTATCGCATGCTTACGACATCATCATTTTAACAGAAACCTGGTTAACTCCAGAGATTTCCGACAGCGAATTTATTGATTCCCGTTATATAGTTTTCAGACACGATCGTGATAGAGCTGCTTCTAATAAAAAAGATGGCGGAGGTGTGCTGATAGCAGTCTCCAAAGAACTTAAACCAACTAGTCTCACTCTATCACCCCCATTAATTTTACCAGAACATAAAATAATAAAAATTCCCTCTTATAGTTGTAAATAAGTACCTAATTGTTTGTGCTACTTACATACCCCTAGCGCCACGGATGATATATATGTAAACTTTATAAATTCGTTGTCGAATCTGGTAGACGATCCCTCCATAGAAAACATTATTTTTACCGGTGACTTTAACCTACCTGCGCTAAACTGGATTAGTACAAATTCGTACATGACTTGTGCCTCTGAAGGAAAATATTCAAATACAAGTCAACATCTATTAAACTTTTGCTCACAATTAGACTTAAATCAATTTAACACACTCACTAACTGTAACGGGCGGATTTTAGATCTTTTCTTCTGTAACACACATGTTGTTGCTTATAATCCTAACATCTCACTCTTGCCAATAGATATTCACCATCTTTCCTTTTACGTACAAATACCTTTTAGAAAACCAACACACATACCTAACATAAAAATCTTAACAAACTATATTATTACAAATCGAATTATTTTAATATCAATACCGACATTCAAACTGTAGATTGGAACAATTTACTTGAAGATCTGCCCCCTGATCAAGCAGTTGTAACTGTTTATGGAAAAATCTATAAAATCATTAAATTACAAGCCTAAGAGTCTGAAATTCCCATGTTGGTTCACTAATACTCTTTTGAACTTATTCAAAAATAAATCTCGCGTATGGGTTAAGTGGAAAAAATATGGAAACACTAAAGACTACGAACTATTTTCTATTTATAGAACAAAATTCAAAAAAGAGGCGGACGAGTGTTATAAAAAATATATGAATGGTGTAGAGCAGTCTTTCCCAACGTGGGCGATAACGCCCCCTTGTGGGCGCTGCAGGCCTAAAGGGGGGTGGTAAGAGACCCAGAAAAAAAAGGGGGCATTGTGTAGGGCAGTGATGTCAAACCCCCGTCCCATGGGGCCCTTAGGGCCCCACGTGAGATATTTCTTGGCCCCACTTATCAGTTAAGAATCCCCACTTTTTTGTGTAAAAGGCCCCACCAGTCGTTTGAAATTCCCTCTTTTTTGTGTAAAGGGGGGCGTTAAAAAATAATTTATTCTTAAAGTGGGCAGTAGACAAAAAAAGGTTGGGAACCCCTGGTGTAGAGGATAGTGTGGTCAAAAATATTAAGGCATTTTGGTCATATGTTTCTAGTCGTAACTCCACTAATAGTATTCCAGCTACAGTTCACTATCTCCAACAGTCCTCAGATGACCCTGTTACCACTTGTAATCTGTTCTCTATTTTTTTCCAATCAGTATATGAACCATCTTCTTTTGATCATACTTCATGGGTGCCACCACACGCCAATCCTGATAGTGATATAAATATTTGTAATCTGCATTTTTCATTACAAAAAATACGAAAAGAACTACAATCACTGGATGCTTCCAAAGGACCAGGACCAGATGGTATTCCATCAATATTTTTTAAAAACACAAGTGACACACTGAGCTACCCTCTCTTCATACTATTTAATAAATGTCTTTACTATGGGGTTTTCCCTGATGTATGGAAACAAGCGAACATCGTTCCAGTTCATAAATGTGGCTCTAAGAGTGACGTCTCCACATATCGTCCAATCTCTTTGTTGTCAGGGCTATCCAAACTTTTTGAAAAACTGGTCCACGATCTACCCAATTCTTCATAGCATCTTAATAAAAGAGCAACACGGGTTCGTTAAAGATAGGTCCTGTGTGAGTAACCTCCTGGTTTTTACAAAACATCTATTTGAAGGCATTGACAGTAGACAGCAAATTGATGTGGTCTATACCGACTTCCAAAAGGCCTTCGATAAAGTCGATCACAGACTACTTCTTGACAAAATTGCATTCAATGGTATTAGAGGTAACTTATTGCGTTGGTTTGTATCATATGTCACCAATAGGACCCAGAAAGTGGTTGTCAATGGTTATGAGTCTCGCATGGTTAAAGTCACTTCTGAAGTGCCTCAAGGCTCAATTTTAGGTCCCCTCTTGTTCATTCTATGGAACTTAGAATTTTTAAAGCAGTCTTTTACGTCGTTAATAACGTAAAAGACTGCTTTAAAAATTCTAAGTTCCTCTTGCAGACGCAGACGATTTGAAGATTTATAAAAATATCAGCCATCTATCCGACTGTTTAGAATTTCAGAATGACCTTGACCGTTTCTTGGACTCTCTCTCTCTGTTTACAAAGTCTACCTTAGTATATCTAAATGCCACAGCATTATGTTTACAAAGAAGAAAAACGTGACAAAATTCAATTATTCTTTCGGAGATACTCCACTGAATAAAGTTAATTCTCTTCGTGATCTAGGCGTACAGTTAGACTCAAAGCTTCACCTTGATATCCATATAGACAATATAGTCAATAAGGCATTTAAAATGTTTGGTTTTGTAATGAGAGCATCAAGAGAATTCCATCGTCCCTCTACCTACTTATATCTATATAAGTCAATAATACGACCGCAATTGGAGTACGCAGTACCAATTTGGAACCCTTACTATAAAAAGTATATTGACAATATTGAATTGGTACAACGCAAATTCCTACGTGCAATGCACTATAGATGCTTTAAAAAGAAAATCTCTTATCAATTATTACTGCAAAAATATGACCTTATTACTTTAAAATCCAGACGTACCCTACTTGAGATGATGACCCTATTTAGTATATGTCGTAATAAAGTCGACTGTACTGATCTAGTGAACAGTTTGTGCTACGTGATCCCTCGTACCGTACATGGTCGTGAGGTTCGCTCAAGACACTTGTTTGCAACTACTTTTTGTAGAACCAACTCAGGCGTACGCTCACCGCTGCATCGATTAGTTGACACCTACAATAGGTAGTTTAGCTCTGATATTATGTTTCTCAGCAAAACTTTATTTAAAAATGAAATTGTTGCTACCTTAAGTAATCAAAACCCTAATAATTAAGTAATGTTTAATTTTTATACCATTCTTTCTAACAACTAGTAGATCTGTTTAATAATATGTGGATAACGTTGTGAGTAGTGTATTTGTTACCTCTATTATTAAGTTCTAACCTATGTTTACTTATTATTACACTACTGTTTGTTGTCCCTAAATAAATAAATAAATAAATCATCCGTCACCCGCTACCAACCCACTTACAACTCAGAAAAATTGGTTCAACTAGAATATGAAGATAAAAAACATTGATGCAATCATCTAAAATAAAATTATTTTCATTTTTTTTACCTGAACGTGGTTTGCACAAAACGGAAAAAACAAAGCAAATAAATAAAATATTTCATTGCAGTTGGGACCTGTATGACTAGGTATTTGTTATGTGGAAACAGGGTCCCAAATGTAAATACTGGGGAACTACAGGTATTATATGAAGTAGTCAGTTATGATGCAAGTGAAACTGCACGCAATAAATCAGAAATTAAAATATAGTTTTTCTCTAGATTTGGTAATAACGTAATAACCTACTAGTGTGACTTTACTCATAAATTTTGCAAACACAGGAAAGTTTTATAATAAATCTTATCTAAATAATGGATCACTTTTACACTTTGATTTGAGTAACATATTCGTGATGAATCAGATGATAATTTGGGTAATTTTCTTTTGTAATTCATAGGTACATTTAGTATTTACCCTCTGTAAGTTGTGATCATTTTTAGTTGAGGAAGACGAACGAGGTGATGTCATATTGTGATGATATCTATCTTTTTATGAAAGCCTTAAGATGTTTATCTTAAGATACTCTGGCTTTAAAATCAGTTGTTAAGTCATCACATTGCTATCATAAATTAAGGAGAAAATTATCAAATGCAAGTGAAGCAGTATTATAAAAGTAGATTGTAGTAGGTATAAATTTAAAACATTTAAGTATGGAAAATTAAATGACTTGCATTTTAACACTGTCATGATAAACTTTTTTTATTATTTTAAGATAATAATTTTAGTCACACACATTACAAATTAATGTAGGTACCTGTTAAGATTGATATCTATTTTATAAATTCTAACCCACTGACCCTAACTTATGTTATAAACAATGGGAATGAGTTAATCAAAAGTAATTATCATTCTAATGGACAGTTGAATAATGTAATGCTGTCTGTTGAACAATAATGCAAAAAATAAAAACCTACATGATAATATTCTTCTAAACATCATGTTAGGATTGAATTCAGAGTTCGGTAATTAGAAAAACAAACTAGACTTTCCTTCAATTTTGAATTGGTTAACTTACAATATTAATTTGAGAATATAGATAAGTTTTAAAACTGGTTTCAACACAATACATTTTGCAATGCTTACCTGCAATGTTTATATTTTATGTGATGTGATGTCAATAGTAAATGCACTTGTTGAGGGCCTCAATGCATGCAGTTTATAGAAATATATTCCAAGTAATCCAATTCATAATAAAAATCGTAAATTCACTACTAAAATACTTTGTCACAATACTTAAATAACACACGTCACAAATTCACTGAACTGTCTATCCTGTTTCTGGAATGTCTTGATTATTTCTGTTTATTATTCTTTTATTTTGAAATAATAATTACTTTTCGTGCATTAAAAAAAACATTTTGCAATTTGATTCCCGATTGACAAATGACATTGACAACTTTTGAGGGGTTGCCACTACAAACTTTATCAGTTATTAAATTTCCCATGCAAAGTTTGAGGTCTTCAGAAAGCGGCAAATTTTCGTTGCTGATTATTGAAAAGGTCGTCCAAAATGTTCTTCAGTTACTTTTTTTAAAGAAACCAAAGTGTTTTGCGTGTCTAAGCTGGGTTTCCACTTTTTTCACAATCTATCCCTATAGACACATCTGCTACTGCTCTAAGGCGGGTATAACACCTCCACCGCGAAACCACAGCAGTGAAACTCCAATTGATCCGGCCTGACTTATCCGTTGTACGACAAGCAAAACAGAAGCCAAACTGCCAACTTCTAACGATTTGATTATGATTCTATCTCTTGCGTGATTTCACCGATGCAATGGAAGCCGGTTATACCCCGCAATCCGCACGCCATTCTATTATGGTGCATGCCACGTTCATTTCGCACGTATCTGTGGCAGCCGAGGAGATTATAAAGCGAAATGTTTTTTTTGTCCTAAAATGGGTGTTGATTTTATGGAAAAAACTAATCCAAGAGGTCCGAAGTAGACTGATATTGTAATTACTAACTCAAAAGTTACGACATTTTGGTCCGATATGTACAATTAAACTGACTCGCATGATCTTCCGCTACTTGAATCACGACATAATGTAATAATAATGTTTCTTAGCGGAATTTATTTAGCGGTGTGCTAAGGCCCATAGGGAGTGTAGAGACGATACGCCGATACACGCGCTCGACGGTAATATTAATTTCCCTATAATCTAGTATAATTTATAGACTGGCAATTCTTATATTTTTATAGAGGTGACCCAGTGTCGATAATAATAATTCGGGTGCACCACTATTAATCTGTCAAGGCGTCAATCGAATCATTTTAATTTATCGCCATCTGTTGATTATATAATTTAGGGCATTCTGTAAAATACAATATTTTCGTATTTAAAATAATAGGAAATGAATTAACAAAATTAAAAAAAAAACGTTACTAAAGCTAAGTCACTAGCATACACGTCCTTGTCACTTTATGTCCAGTTAAAAAAAAAAACCTATAAATTCGACAATGGCAGACGCAAAGCAAGGTAAGATTTTGCATTTTTTGTAAATTTCTCTGCTTTGTGTTGTTTATTTCAAGTGTTATGTGTAAATTTCACTCAAGTTCTTCAGTCCACATACTTGATCAAGTATTTAAAACGGATAAACGGGTTCGTTTCACTTTGTACATGCTGCATCATCAACGAGATTCTTTTTTACTAATTTACACTTATTTCGCTGTTCCTTCACGATAGATGAAGATATTGAGCGTTATTCATATGTGCTTGCGCTTGTAATTTGCAGTTTTACCTGGTGTTTTAAGAATGAGAAATGTATAAAACTACTTTGATGTTGTTACATTCACCATACTGCTCCTTTTGTATGATGTATGAAGTTTCTACAAGTTTTTTTTTTGCAGACCTTAATTGCATCTGTACATTCTACTATGTTATTGTTGTGTTAGTCCAAGCTTAAGAAGATGGGATTATTATTTGGCAAACATAGTCATTTATAGATGTCACAGTCAATAGTGTTACCTATTGACTGTACACCATGTTTTTTTTTGTCCATATTATGTTATTGACTGGATTGATGTAAAATAAGAAATGTTTACAAGTCTTTGTACATTATTTGATAGTATTATGTACTGCACAAGTCATTGCATACTATTTTCTGAAGTTTCAATTTTTTTTATAGGCAAGTCACCAATTGAAGATTTCTATAATGGGTCATCCCAATCAAGAGTGGTTCTGGCAAAACCTAGACTTGGTGGCTTTGGCACCTCCAGTTTTGCATCAAGTTCAAATAAAGGGTGTAATCCATTTGGTAAGGTGGCAACTTAAGTTTTCTTAATCCTTTGTTCAACAGTCATAAACATTTCTCATGTAAAGTCCTCTACTAATACCTACTGCCTTTTATATTTAGGTTCCATTCTGCGACCTTCTCAGCTAAAACCTGGAAATAATCCATTTCTGAAAAGTGCTGAAACAACTACCGAACAAGCTTCTGAAGCAACAAAGGAGAAAGAAGAAGAAATTCCAACTGAAGACAGACTACAGGAAACTAAAGCTGAACCAGAAGCTCCTAAGTTTGTACCTCTAGGAGCTGCTAATGTCACTCCACGGCCCAACAACACTGTACCCCCTGCGGGACAGCCTGCCCCGGGCTCCTCGGGATTTGTGTTTGGTCAAAATTTAAGTGAGAGAGTTGTAATAAAGGAAACTGTTAATAATGGGGAAGCATCATCTGCAGACCACAGCTCATCTAATGGAAACACAGAGTTATTATTCACCAGCGCCGCTGCAACTGTCAAGGATAATCAGGTCAGTTCATTAATTAAGTGGTTTACAGCTTTAACTAATTAGTAAGGCAATTATTACATACTTAACACAATATTTTATTAGTAAAACATGCTCATGTTCTTACATAGCTATACTCCATAGGTTTAGGTAGGTAGTTAAAAAAAGGTAAACAAATCATAAAAAGGGTTTTTATAGACCAAGAGGAACTATTGTAAATTTGTAAAATAAATTTAGTTTGGTTTATTGTATTTTTAAACAAGAAAGTGTGATGACACTTTCATTAATGTATGTTAAACTTTATCATTTATTCATAAACTACTCTTCGTAGATGTAACTGCTTGAGCACAATTTTTTAGTTAGATTAATTATAATAATATAATATTTTGTAATCTGTCTATTGTAAAGTACTCAAACCCTAAATGTTAACAAATTATAATGTTGCTAAATTGAAGAGTATAACTGTTACATAGCATGACTACTGAAGTGACAGGTATTACATTTAATAGGTTACTGGACAGCTGTCTCGTCACATGGTTTTTTTGTATAACTTTATTTAACTACCAAACATATGGAGTATAGAGTGTACTTTCTATTTCACCATTATATTCTTTGTATACTCTGTTTATGAACTTGTTTCTAATCAATGTAAATAATACAAAACTGACCTCTGATGTTGTTTTAAAAGTTACAGCTTGATAAGACAAATTCCATTAGTGATTAAATTCATTTTGATTAATTTGTATTGTTGTCATGTTTGTTTACATTTATTCTAGTGTATTAGTTATCCAGTGATGATTATGGAGGCTCAAGCAGGCAGCAGGCCTATGATTTACAACTGAAAATAACCACTAACCATGTTATTCCATAACATTTGATAAATTCTTGAAGGTCCATTGCCTTATCATAAAGCAAATTAACCAGTTTCAAGCCCAAGTTTTAGGTATCATTTAATTTTAAAAGAATAATTTTAATGTAAATTCTATATGGCATTGTGTTTGTAGGAGGACAGTAATCCAGGCGAGTCTTCAAATGGTGGCGACGGGTTAGCGGCCGCGGCGGCCGAGTACGAGCGCTCGCACGCGCGGCCGCCGCCGCCTGCCGCGCACGTCAACACGATCACTGGCGAGGAGGGCGAGATCAATGTTCTGCAGGTAATATTATACTTACTGACTTTTGATTCAGATCTTTAGACCCTGCACCACGCAAGATACCTTCCCTGTAAGTCTAAAGGTTTCTGGTTTAGGTCCCTTCAACTGTCCACCACAAAACAAGTTAGTGTATGAAGTAAATGTATGTATCACTATAAAGTCAAGAATGAGTTCTGCTGCTGCTTAAAGTTTTTGGTGTATTTTAAAATGTATGTTCATCTTTCCTTTGCCGATTTGTCAATCAGCTATATCAAAATAAAAATAAAGTCATTTATTCAAACAATTCTGAGAATCAGCACTTTTTGATACTCAAAATTACATAAGACCGTTCCCCAAAATGCCAGCTCTTCACTACTTCCTAATGCTTTAGCTGGGAAGAAGAAGTAGCGTAACAAACTCCCCAGCAGCACAGCTGTCTGTTAAGTTAGAAGAGCTTGATTGTATACTAGTATGCAAAGTAATTATCATTACAAAACATCAAATAACAACATTACAAAACATCATAACTATACAAAACATAACAGTTATGAATAAATCAATCTCAAGAAATGGTGATTCTACTATAACTTTGCAAATGTTTTCAAATCTGATTGATTGACAATTCAATCAGATCTACAATTACAGTTATCCATAAGTGGTTTGCAATCATAGGAAAAATTAATGCCACTACAACAAAAATAAATTGCATGTTAATTATCTCATCTGCTCAACGTCTATATGTCACTGATCCAACAGAAAAACAGCATCAGGTATATTTGCCTGACACATGCTTAGTTGGGACTCCCATTTGGTGCAACCTTGAGACGCACACCGCACTTTGTATGTTTCATTACAATGTGTCATTACAGTGTTTCATTACAGTGTGTCATCACAATGTCTTGGTTTTCTTCTCCTTTTTTAGGGTTCCGTAGTCAATAAGGAACCCTTATAGTTTTGCCATGTTCGTCTGTCTGTCTGCCTGTCCGCGGCTTAGCTCAGGGACTCTTAGTACTAGAAAGCTGTAATTTGGCATGGGTATACATATTAATCACGCCGACAAAGTAGTAAAATAAAATCTTTAAAAAAAGTGCCAGTTAAATGTTTGGTTCTGGATATGTCTAAAAATTCACGGCAATAGTATAGAAAAACTATCACAGCTACTAAGTAGGCTCTACAAGTTAACAAGTAATAATATATTTTTATAAGAACAAACTTACATTTGAATTTGCAAAAACATGGTCTCCCATACATTCCGTATGGGAGAACATGTTTTTCAACCACTATGTTAAGTTTGTTCTTGGGATAGATTCATCCCAAGTACGGAACCATTCATTGTGCGTGGTCCGACACGCACTTGGCCGGTTTTTTTTTTGTATATTGCCTATATTATTTAATCGTGCTTTTATATGTTGTGCTGTTTTTTGTGTGCACAAAATAAACGATCTGTCTATCTTATCTACAATTTTAATAACCTTGTTGTATTCTTTTTCACAGGTATCGTGTCGCCTGTTCGCGTGGGAAGCGGGCAGCTGGCGCGAGCGGGGGCGCGGCATGTTGCGCCTCAACGACGCGCCGGCGGGCAGTGGCGGCGCCGCGCGGCTCGTGGCCAGGGTCTCCGGCTCCCTCAGAGTCGTGCTCAACACCAAACTGTGGCCCGACATGGTCGTCGAGCGAGCCGGCACCAAGTCACTCAGAATCACCGCTGTCGATTCCCAGCAGCAGATTAAATTGTTCCTCATAATGGTTAGTATAGTGTTGTATGGAGTAACAAAGCTGAGCTTACTTTTCCTGACAAACAACATTTTTCTTTATTAATAAAAACATAGCCAACAAATACTTGTTCCTGAGGTGGTTCAAGAGATAACTTGAACGACTAGACATTTGAAGCGTACTATAGATAGTGCCATCCACGGAGATGCGCCCCATTCTTCTTCCTAAACGCGATTACTGTACTGTAAGCGAGGGGGGTGTAAGAGTGGGGCACGTCTTCGTGAATGGCACTATCTATAGCTAGCTACGTGAAAGGCTCGTAAGTGTAATAAGATAACATATAAATCTTTTTAAAGACAGTCATGAAGGTTAACAATGTCAAAAATATGTCAAATACATTATCTTCAAGGTTGTATATACCTAATTTGCACAGGCAGAACATGCAAAGTATTTGTCCTCAGAATTCTTGCTGCACACAGGTGTTGAAAGTAAGTTCAGTATTTTTGTAAAAACTTAGACTTTTATTAAGTTTTGTTCTAATTATTTCACAGGGCGCCCCAGGAGATGTAGTTCAACTGTACAGGGCTCTGACAGCTCGCATTTCTGTAAGCAAACTTTCAGCGTCTTCAAACTTTGGCTCACAGAATGCCACTTCTCAAAAGGCAGCTGAAAGGCTAGAAGCGGCCGCGGATGCGGAAGAATATCTCGAGAAAGTTGATGACGACGAACAAGACGATGCCGCAGACAACATCGCACTCGATGACGACGTCCCAAATAACGAATTAGCCAGCAACGAAAGGCTAGAATCTGACCATGAACAAAAGACTGAGGAACACGAGTCCAATGTAGATGGCATGAAGGTGGACAAGGACAGCAAGTCACTGAAGCGGAAAGAACCGGCGGATGACGAGACATCCCCTAAGAGACAGTGCCCCGAGATATTAATAGAGTGATAACTTAAACTTATGTTCATGACGACGCGTTGTATAAACTTTATGATGTAAATGTGGACATGGTTCATTTGTTCGACATTCGCTGAAAGCTCTGGGTTCAAATAGAAATCTTTATGTAAATGTAACTAATAGATAATGTGTAGAAATATTTATGATTAAATTAATATAGCATTTTACAACATTGTTGATTATTACTAATGGAGGTTCCATTTCTAATAATTATAGCGACCGCACACGCATTTGAGTAATAATTTGAGTACAAAGTAAAGTGGCCGCAGTATTAAATTATGTGCTATGTAACGTTTCAAAAAATTCTGTTCTCACATTCCAATCGTTGCATGCGAACGCAAATGGTTTAGCATGTTCGGCCAGAGCTGATACCAAATACAATAACTGATGTGGTTTATTTTCTGATAGATTTTTAAATAAACTATTTCACAATAGAACACACATTGTTATTAAAACACCTGTTTCCTAATCCTTGTGTGTCCTCTATTTCGTTCCAAATATGTGACCTCATTCGGACATAAACATGTGTCGATCATGACATCTCTTGAAAAAACAATCATTATCAACTGCATATAAAGCGAGGGCGCCCGCAGACTGCCAACCGTTCCACCAAATAAACCTACAATCTGTTACGATTATGGCTTTTTTTTATATTTTTTTTTTTGGGTGGGAAATTATCAAATAACTTCTCCCGCTCTGGGTGGAGCGGGAGGGCGTGTCAGACTCTTACTGACTAAAACCCACCCGTGTTCCTTCCGTTGCCTTTACGTTGCTAGGGGCCACGGTATCCCTTTCGGACTTTCCCGCAACCCCGGCAGGCATCGGTCCTATCGGACCCCTTCCGTTCTGCTGACATCTCTTTGAGGCGCGCGTGGAACTCAACGCGCCGTCGACCCGGGCCTGGTCCTTATCGGACGGCGAGCTACCCATTGCTCACCATCCGCAAGCCCGCGCCTACGGTGGCCGGGAATCGGCCTGCGATTCCCGACGCCCAGGGCGTCTCCTGCGGCGGCTAGGGGCGTGAGGGCGCGAAATTTGCCTCTCCCTCACGCGTTCTGCCTCCTCCTTCGCGAGCATTACTGCTTCGCAGAAGGAGGTGACGGCCTCCCATGCCCTCTCGCTCCGTACCATGGCCTGGACTAGGGCCGGACGCGAGAGATCCCCGCCGCCGATCGCCTCCACGAGGACACGGCGATGCTCTGCCCAAGCCGGACAGACCTCCACCGTATGCTCAACCGTGTCCTCCGGGCGATCCACGCAGTGATGACACCCGGGCGTTTCCTCCCGCCTGATACGAAACAGGAACCTCCCGAAACAACCATGTCCGGTGAGGACCTGCGTCAGGCGGAAGGTGAGGACGCCGTGGCGCCTCTCTAGCCACTCCTCAAAGAGGGGACTTATCGCCGCAATAGTGGCGTGCCCAGCACTGGGTTGCAACAATCGCACTCTCCATGACGCCATGAGATCTCGCCGGAGCTCTGTCCGCTGTGCCGCGATTTCTCGCGGCAGCGGAGTTACGCCCCGGTTACGATTATGGCTGACAATCAAAATAATTTGAACCAATTGTCGAAACTACGACCACCAACTTATTGTTGCACTAACCGTACCAGTCGCACACGTTTGCGTCTCACCGACTAAACTATTGTATTTGTGAAGAATAGCAGAACTTCAAACCCGAGGAATATTTTTGAAGTGAAAACTTTTTTAGCGACGTTGTGCACTTTTTGTGATGGGTAAAAAATGTTAAACTAGCCACCAGGACACGTGACCTGATCGAAAATTCGTAAGACAGGGAGAGTAGTACCAAAATATCAAAAATGCACAACGTTAATATTCAAGTTTTTACTTCTGCTGGCACTCCCGGAGCGCAAACCGTTGTTTTTTTAAGTAATAAAGACGCCAAGATCGGGAACAGATTGTGACGCGGAAGAATGATGGCCGATGCGTAGATATACAACTTAGTCTGAGTATAATCGAACAAACCTAGGTAAGTATGTTAGGCATTTTTCACTTTTTAGGGTTCCGTACCCGAAGGTACCAAACGGTGCCAAACGGAACCCCGTTAAAATTACTAAGCCTCCGCTGTCCGTTCGTCCGTCCGCGTCCGTCCGTCTGTCTGTCAGCGGGCTGTATATCATGAACCGTAATAGGTAGACAGTTAAAAATTTCACAGATTGTGTACCTATTTCTATTGAAGCTATAACAACAACAAATAAGTAATAAAAATAAAATTAAGTTAAAAATCAACGGGAGTCCCATACAAGGAACGTGTTTTAGTGTTTAAAAAAAAATGTAGTGTTTAATATTGTACGGTGGTGCGGAACCCTTCGTGAGCGAGTCCGACTCGCATTTGTACGGTTTTTGTATGCTATTCCCCTCGCCCTAAATCATACATCTCTACCTATCCGCATTTAATTAGTGCCATGATACTCATTTCGACTAAACGAGGCATAAGTAGCATTTATATAAATCACCTTGTACTTAAATATTTTATGAAGATCCAATTTTCGTGAAATCAGTTTGTTTACAGTGCTTATTAGCCAAACTACTTAATTGATCACTTGATATTTTCTACATCATTAACTTGATAGGAAGTGTCGCAAAATGCACACCTTCACGGTTTGCTGGGGCAACAGGGTGATACAGGCTTTGCAGTGCTTTTTCCAGTGTTTCATGTTACTCAACCCAAACTTGAATAATTTGGGTTATCGAACTCGAGATGTTATGCATCTCGAGTTCGATTCTCAGGTCATGCATCGCGCTCATTTATTTTTAATTACGATTTTCTGTTAGGCAGTTTTTTGTAACAGATTATGGTCTTGAGTCCCTAATTTTGATTAAATTTCTTGAAATTGCTTCGAGCATGTAAACGATACCCCGAAGACCAATACGGGTCTCAAAAGATTTTTAACTCTTGCTTGATTGAAGTAGGACGCCTACCTATCTTCCTACACAAGATGTTATGATGACTCATTAGGTTAGAGGCCAAGAAAGATTCCGAACAAACGAAACATTCTAAAACTGAAACATGCTGTAGCTTCCTTGTTAATTATGAACACTTGGATATGTAGATATTCGAAATTGACACCACATAGAGATAATTAACAAAAGTCTCTTATCCTTATCCACTTCAGAAAACAGCCTCAAGTAGTCAACACCTAAGTTAGTCTAATATTTTCAATCTAAGTATTGCCAAAATGGCGGATAGTGTAACTTACTCCACGTTCCAAGGATTTAGACCACATTTTAATGCGTTAGCCAGAGTCGGCTATTTCAAAATAGTTTTAAAGCCTTTGTCTTCTACCAAACGATTCTTACATAATACGTATCGTTTCATATCTTGGGGTTTTATTTTAACGTACAATTTGCAACACGTCATACGGGTTATTCAGGTAAGAACAATGAAAGTAGGTTGGCAATAAGGTTTATCGAGTGGGTTTAACTAAGAACCACCGCTTTTCCTCGAGGGACGCGGCTAAGCGATAAACTAATTATACCTACCTATGCAGATATTTAAGTATCTAACATCGTTAAAGAATGGCTGGTCTGACTAAAAATAAATTTGAAAATGGATGGCTTTATTAGATGAAAAGGGCGGTATCATCGCCGTTCAAAATAAATGTATCGACAATTTTAATTAAATGTTGGCATACAAAATATTTTATGCTTGCATTTTAAAATCATGGATTCTTTCATATGCATCAGGTCCGACAGAGCACTAATTTAATAGTGGACACGCTGTTCATCTTGCTAACCACTCTGAACTCGCTGGGGAAGCAAGCTGCCTTCAATCTAAGGACGCGCCGCATTGATAATCTCATCGCCATAATTAACGGTTTGTTTTTTTTTGCACTATACCACAAATTATAATTTGTTCCATGTGCGAATCAGAATAGATCCATTTGACCCCTGAAAAATGTAATGATCAAAGCCAATTTTTTTCCAAATTATGAAGGTGACATTCTGTGGTATGGACCGTAGTCGTAGGCATAGGTAGCTACGAGATATCTGAGGTGTAAGTCCCGAGTCTGAGAGTGAAGAAAATATTTGGGCTGCTATTCAGAATTTTCTAAGTTAAGATTTGCAGATAAATCGCACGTTTTACACTTCCCGCAGGCCCTATCTTCGCAGCAAGCAAGGCTTACCACGTGGAAGTATTGAAAGCAAACGCATTGGTCATGTCTCGACTCCTTACTTTGTACCACGGTGCCATTTTCACCTGTGGTACGATGTGGACTGTGTTCCCAATCGTTAATAGACTTCTCGGCACTGAAGTTCAGTTCACTGGATACTTTCCTTTCGAAACTACGAGCACGCTAGCGTAAGTGGAATTTTCGAAATTCAGCATAATGATCATTACGCATAAATGTTTTGCCATAATGTTTATTGACATAAATACTGTTGGTATAATAATAATGAAGCATAATTTTGTAAAGCATAATGTTATAAACGCATAATGAATTAATGTTCTTTGGAATAAAAACAATAAACCCTAATATGTATAACTCATAAAAAAACAAACATGTCAGGGCCCACCCGCGCCGCAAGTTATCCTAATCCAATAGAGTAATTCCCAAATTATAATAAATAATGTTTAAGTAAGTATATTTCATGATTAATAGACGAATAAATATTATGTCTTAAAAACAAATGAGACTAAATGACAGTTATACTAACCTTTGCATTATGCCACAGTATTATTAAGCTAATAAAAGTTGTACGAACACGTTAGGTATGCCAAACAATATTATGCCTTAAATGTTTATACCAACAGGGGGATTCCCATTTGTTTTACCTGGCAGCAGAAGTCAAGATGTGCGAATCGATTAGGTATTCTAAACAAAGTAGAAACATCTTTGATTTACTCCCAAAATGTTAAGTAGGTAGGTACTTACCTATCTGCTACGAGTATCTGCCCTTCCAAAAATTTAACAAAATAATAAAATACTAAACTTAATTTTTAGATTCTCGCTGGCATTGGCCTACATGATTTTTCTGATAACTTTTCAAGCCTATGGCAATGTAACAATGGACTGCACGATCGTGGCGTTCTACGCGCAAGCCAAAATACAAATACAAATGCTTCGGTACAATCTAGAGCAACTTGTGGAATTCGGTGACACTGAAAAAATCAGTAGGTTAATTAAGAGACCAATTCAATACACTTTTTACAAAGACGAAGAACAGGAGAAAACTGAGTTACAGAAGAGACTCAAGAAATGCGTGTTGCATTATGATCAAATCCTACGGTAAATTACATCGCTTCATACATTAGTTATAAAAATCTAGCTAGGTATCCAGCGCTGGTGTCTGGTATAACTGATCAGTAAGTCTTGATCCCGCTACAATTGAATAAATCAGTTACCTTATCAGAGCCAGCGGAAGAATTGCAGTGAAATTCTGGGCTGCAACCAGTCTGTAAAATGAATTGGCTGTTAAGGACGCGTACCTATAACACTTTACTCATGCACTTAACACTACTTACATTCTTCTGTTTTACCAGGTTTGCTAAAGAAGTAGAATCGATATTTGGCGAAGCAATGGTCATCCAGTTTTTTGTGATGGCCTGGGTCATATGCATGACAATGTACAAAATTGTGGGGGTATGTTCCTATTTTAACCTATGAAATGTTTGCAATGGAATAATTTAGGATCCACGGAACTTATTCTATGTTATTTTGTTCTTCCAGTTAAGCATAGTTTCAGCGGAGTTTGTGTCCATGGCCGTGTATTTGGGTTGCATGCTAGCCCAGCTGTTTATTTACTGCTATTTCGGGACACAACTCAAAGTTGAGGTAACTGATTGAGACATTAAGGGCACGTGGTACCAGTAGACGCCACTTCATTCGGTATAAATTGGCTACTGAACATCGGTAACAGCTTCGTAAGAACATGAAACAAAGCGTAGTAAAAGTAATTCATCTAAATTTGGCAGGGCCTTGTGTATATTGGGAGTGTGTGTTCTCAGAGCGAGTTGGTGAATCAATCAATATACTGCTGTGACTGGTTGTGCTTGTCGCCGCCGTTCCGGAGACAACTCCTCGTGATGATGCAGTGTTGTGGTCGGCCACTGGCTCCTCGCACCGCATATGTCATCCCTATGTCTTTGGAAACCTACATAAACGTAATGACGAATATTTACCAAGGGATCTCTGTTGGAGTACGGTGCTGATGTTCTAATGATAATGACACATTATTTGCAGGTGCTGAGGTCTTCGTACACTCTGTTTACGTTCTTAAATCGTTAAAAGTGGCAGAACGTACCTAGAACGATATCATGTAGAATAAAGTTTATCGCTTACGCCAGATAGAGCACTTGCCAAAACAGAACCTTAGCTTTAACAGTAGGTATCAAAAATTGAAATTATGGGGACGGAACTAATGTATTCGCTCTGTTAATTAATACTGCTGTCACGCCGTAACGGAGTACACACAGAGAGAAGTGCATTGTATCTGACAGGCAGAGAAGACAAGGAATAAAAAGAGGATGGATCTATCTTGAATAAACTTTTGCTTTTTATTCAGAAAACGTCAGACTACTGAGATCTTCAGTTTTGTTTTAGTGATCCCCGCGCACAACAGTATCAGAGGCCGCTCGTAAAATTGACCACCGTTTGATTCATTGCGCCTATTTACTGCCGTTTTATGGCTCAGCGCCGCCAGAAAACTGTAGTTGATCCCGAAACCTGCATTGTTCTCCAGTTGTTTCTTATATCGGTTGAGTATATAGGTAAATACCATTCCCTAGCTACCAGCGTTTGCAAACTAGTTATTATTTTATTGTGGCTCGGCACAAAGGCGTCGCCAGCCTATGGCCCAGGGGGGGCAAGTTGATATATGGAAGATGGGAAAAGGATGATTTGTAGGTACAGTCAAGAGCACATGAAGCTTTACACTTGTAGTGTGAGTCTTACCTCTACGGCGCACAATGGGGCCAATATCGACGCTGGATGACATTTGATTTTTGAAAAATCAGTTTCAACTCGGTAGTCTCGATAGGAATTGGGAAAATAAATAATTTCCATTTTCAATTTCAATATATGGATTAGAGACGGACCTTTCGGGTCGTTTTTTCCAAAACTATTCAGAACTGTAGAGCTGAAACCTAATAGATATTATGACTGGGCCTACCACCAACACATAGATTCGAACATTATCTACGTTCCCGGACTCCGGGTTAGACCCCGTTTAGGAGATAACTTTAAAAAACAAATAAAATTCGTCCAAATAAACAAAATTGGCTTTATAGTTATACAGTTTCTTTACATTAATTAAAATTCTTTCTATTTGACCAAATACAATTGAATCTCTAGGGGGGGCAGTAGCCCCCTTTGCCCCCCTTGGCGACGCCCTTGGCTTGGCATAATAAACTCAGCCTCGGGCTTACGTAGACACGAAGTTATTTAGGCGACGCGACGCAAAAGAAAGCACCATTGTTTTTGTATTCTGTCTGTGTCACTGAAAAATAAACATTAGAGGCAACTATAAATAAATAGTGGTGTTTTATTTATTCTGCAGCGTTTTCACAAGCCCGTATTATAATTATTTTAAGCACTGTTTCTTGAGTAAATTGCTTAACTTCTGTCGTAAGATGCGTGCGGTGTGACTCACGCGGGCTCCGCCAGACAATCCAGAAGCCCGAATCGGCGAAACCCGCCTCTTCAGTGCTCCGTACGACGTAAGTGCTGAAAGTCGTGTAAAAAGTTGTATCCGGCCGCGAATAGCGCGTGTGGAATTCCGTTTATAAATACGCGAGTGCGGGCGCGGCGGGAGATCTCTGTTCACGGCGGGCGCGGCGGCCGAGGGAGCGTGCTGCGCAGGGCTGAGGCGACGCACGGCGGGTCACGCTCGCGGCCCACAGGCGTCCGGCGGCTCGCGCTCGCGACCCGCAGGCACACGCAGGCATGCGCGCGCGCCGATGATATTCACGGGCGGGGGGGCGCGTCGCCGCACCTCGCCCGCGCCACGCGCGCGCGGCCCCGCCCGCCCGCACCAGTACCAGCGACTCCATGCCGACTATGTGAGTCTGAGCGTCCATTAGCTATTTACTAATAACGCTACCTAATATACTAATCAATAACGCTGCAATCGATTGCTCCTTGATCGCTAACGTTTGCAACTACGAATGAGAATCCAACTTTTTGCATCGTGAAGTTATTCTCTGCTTCTACGACAACATATTCAGATTAAGTATTGGTTTACTAGTCTGCAGAACTTCTGCCTGACCATCACAGTATTCTGAAGCTACACAAAAGTTTTTGTGAACAGTTGTCATACAAGTTGGTACCAAAACCAACGGTTTAATATGTTAGCACTAAAGCAGCTATTCGAGGATGTCGGGCATTAAACAACCCGAGAGATATAAATTCTATTCAGCAATTAAACAGACATAAAGGATGTAACTAATGCAATAAACAGAGAATGATAACTATCAATTTAAATACGTCATGCGTTCCGAGTCTAATTGCATTTTTTCCTGAAGTAAGTAGTCAGTGTTGTTTTAGAAGCTCTTGTGTAGGACAGCTCGTCTGATGAAGTACTTCTTGGCGGCAGAAGCAGCGGTAAGCATTGTCGCTGTGTTCCGCTTTGAAGGGTGCCGCATGGGACATTTCGTTTTGTCTCTGGGATGGCACCGCACCACTTCCGTCAGTTTATGGGCCAGCCAGATGATAGTGGGTACAGCCCACTTGCAAGCCCGCGCTGGGCTTAATAACATAAACATTTTTTTTTATTTACCTGTTCATCACAGCCTGGCAATTATTCTTTTGGTGCCCAGTTTTGAACAGGCAATTATAATCTCCGCAGTTAAATATTTCTCACTAACTATCTGCAGATAAATCTGTAAATAGACATTCCAACAATCGTAAAATCGGTATTTTAAAATGTTCACAATGTATAGTATTGTTTCTTAACGTGCCCAGACTAAAATAAATGTTGATACGGCGAAGGATGTCAGCAAACATCGCTTTATAGTTTTAATAAATCATATTTTTATCATCAATCATAGTTAATCTATATAATTGATTTAGAATCAATTTAGACGCTTCAGTAGACAAATGCTAGGTAGGGGGTTAAGTTTCCGGCGAAAATCAAAGTTTCTCTCTAAATCATGATTGTGGTTAAGAATTCTATGATCAAATCATAAATAAATGGTTCTTCAAATAAATGTATGGTAAAGCTATAATATATCCCATATATTCCTATACTATTAAATGAGCAATATTTGATGTATTTGTAATCACGTTTTCGAAAACGGCTTTGACGATTTCGATGAAAGTTGCAATATAGGGGTTTACGGGGCGAAAATTCTGTCTAGCTAGGTCTCATATCTGGGAAAATTCGTTTTCTCTATTTTCACCCGCAGAGCTCGGTCGCCCAGGTACTGGAAATAAAGCTTGGTGGTTACACTTATTTTAGGTAGCCAATAACTGAATATGGGATACTAATAATCAGCATCATTGCGAAAGACATCGAATTTGTTTCTTGTTCACTGACTAACGGTGAGGAAAAACGTCAAAAGAAAATCTGAACTTAAAGTGCTTATAGTCTGAAATCTGCAACCCACAGTAGGCAAGATAATTAGGTAGATCTAGGTACTGACTCGTTACTTCGTATTATGAGGTCCCGCTTTGCGATTTATCGTTATTGTTGATAGCATTTTCTTTATAAGAAAAAGGTAGTCAAGACTTGACATGGTTTAGTCAAGCAAAAATAATTTTCAAAGTGGGCAAAAGTAGATTAGCAGCTCAGATGGAAGATGGTTTGTTTTTCTTCAAATATAAAAAAATAATCTACGACCAATCTCCATGTAAATATTTAAGTGTTGTTGGTACAAGCTGTTGTTACTACCTACTCGTTCGATACCCAATTCCCGATGTTTATGTATCTACGAGTATAGAACTTTATTATGATATCTATTGTTAGAAATCAATTTACAACTCACATCGCTTCATTGAAATCTGAAATCGAACAGGAGAAACATGTTTGGGTTTGGATAAAAAAACTCTGCGTAGGAATTCGATTTAGTTTGACAGAGAGCATTTCTGTTTGCCTAGTCAAAATACCAATTTACCCGACAACTAATAATCATAGTGATCCAAGTAAAATTGACATCTGTGGTCACCATTCAAGTTTCATGAACTATCCACGTTTCCAGAATATTCCACTACTGAAGCAATATCTCTGTCCTTTGGTATTTTCATGGAATGGGACTTTCGCCGAACCACCGTATCAGACTTGGTACATTCTCGCCACGTTAAAACGTATTTTACCAGGTGTTTACCAGCAAAAGTTAATGGGACGAAACTAATCACGACACTACGTCACTGGCCGTTTTCGCACGTGCTTAAAAGTTAAGATGTCGTTATCCTGTTATGATAGTGAGCGAGTGATACCTGAATGGGCGCTGACGCACTGCTCATACAACGGTGGAGTAGTACCATCGAGCGAACCGTTGGGTTCCGTCTATTTTTACTCGTGCATTTACCGCGCAAGCACTCAGCCTTGATGCTCCTCGCTCGATTCTCCAAGCCACGTTCAAGTTTACTTCACTGAAAAATGTTTCGTTTATCGACAAATATTTAAGTGCTTATTAGCTTTTATCTGTTACCTGCTGTCTAATCCGAGAAAAAAACATGATGTTTTGATATAAAAATGCACCTAGATCCAAGAATCCTGTATTCGATTCTTCTCCTTATTGTCTTGGCCTTATTGTTCATGAGAATTGCGATGATTTGTAGCAAAGGCAACGATGCAGTCTAACAAATCTTATAACATAGTGACGGCGTTTCTCAACTACTCCGAGCATACGCACATATTGTCTGAGTAGTGAGGAAGCGCATCTATACAATGGATCGGAACGATATTGATAGACTATCAGAGGACATACATACACACATAAACTCACGCGTTATTCCCACGGGGGTAGGCGGAAACTACAGAACGCCACCTGCTACGATCCTTAAATCGCATCGAGGAGTTGCATCAAAATAGTGGAGAAAAGAAACGCCTTCAACCAGCAGCCATTGCATTGCCTACCTAGGTAGGTAGGTACTTAATGTTATAAAAATCAAGAATTTATTACTTGTTGTTGAATTTGTGTAATAGACCGTTTCACCATTTCCATTGAAGCAGTACCTACCTTTAAAGATAATAATATACCTAAAAACTTTAGAGCATTCAGATTAAAAGAGAGTGTTGGTAACACTTTTATGCACTGCGAACTGCGGTGCACAAGTTGATCTAATACGTCTTGACATTTCAGGAATATTTCTAAGCACTTATTTAATAAGTTCTGAAGGCAGAACTGTATCCTGTAATCTAGGACCTTGTAGGACTACAAAAATTGTTGCCACGTCGAACAGTTCTTGTGCGATGACAGAGCCATATTACCTAAGGATTTGACGTGGTGCGTCATGCAGCAGTACCTACCTACTTATACCTGTATTAATAAATGAGCAATATTTGTGTATATATATCGAAGACATTAAATTATTTACTCTTTGATATATATATATATTTGTAGGTAATCATGTTCGAAATCGTTAGAACCGTTTTCATATAATATATACATATATCAAAGAGTAAATAATTTAATGTCTTCTATTATATATACACAAATATTGATCATTTGCAATATACGGGATTACGGGAGCGAAAAATCGATCTAGCTAGGGTTCATATCTAGGATAATTCATTTTCCCCGTATTTTCATCCGAGCTGAGCTCGTTCGAAGAAAGCTTGGAAACAAGATGGCTATCTTAGAATAATGACTGGGCAGCATGCAATTAGTATGTACAATCATGGAGTTAGTATGAACTATCCTATACCATTAGGTCTATTTTCACTAGAGCAGAGCTCGGTCGCCCAGGTACCTACTAAAATAATAATATACCTAATAAGAATAATAAAGTTCCATAAGAATTCAGGAAAATAAAGTTTATTTTTAAAGTGCGCAAAATTTACTTGTTTATTTATGTGCAGGTGTCAAAATAAATACACCATTAAAGTGATGCACTCATTTGAGAACAACGAACCTCTTGAAGGTTAAATATCTGCCTAGGTAGGCATGATACGGCAAAAAATCGTCGAATCCTTTTTTATACTATTAATTATCATAAGATCATCTAAGTCACTATCATGATGGCTTTGCATTTCGTTTACATCTTTTTAACATGTATTGTACCTAAGTATAATTCAACCATTCAAAAAGTATTGATAACTATCTAACTGCGTCACATTTTTGAATTACCTACTATCTATGTAAATTACATTATAAACCGGTAAGTATACCTACAATTCTTTAAGCATATGACAATCATAGCATTGTACAACATAAGGTTTTTTTTTTGAACTTTGCCCCGTACTAGGAATTTCTCCTGTATCATGGGTGCGTTTACAAACATTTAAACTCACATACACAAACAGCCAGACCCGGAACAACTACTTGCAGGTCATACAAATATTTGTTCCGTGCGGGAATCGAATCCGCGACACGCAGTGTGCAGCAGTCAATCGCTTAACCATTGCGCCAACCGTGCCGTCAAATTAATTTGTACGATATTTATAGGAATTCATGGTTTTCAGTAAGGCTTTCGACTTCCTTCGAACGCCGTCACCAGGTCTACGTACTGGTTTTGAAAGTGGCTCATAATTGGCATTTTTAAATAACTTAGTAGAATCTTAATTTTGCTGTCTGTTTGTATAAGAGCTTCTACTGCTGCTTCACCCATACTCTGTATGTCATTTATGGTTTCACCAGTTCATTTGATTAAGATTGCCGCAAGGCTTTATCTTAGGGCCACCCAGACCATTTATGGATTTCGTCCTTAGTTAATGATGAATGCTCAGAGCATTGGGCTTCATCTACTTGTCGGGCAAAGTGCTATTGATTTTCTTAATGGGTTTCTCAGTAGTAGCCCAGAGACAATTTATGTCCGGTTACTAGCAATAGCGCTCCTTGTAGTTTGTTTTACCGGAATGCCGAAAATTCTGTAGGATCGATTATACTGTCGACAAGTTATACCTTAAGGACGTCAGTGCCTTGTACGCTTTGAGAAGACAAAAGAGAGTGTTGGTAACACTCTTCTGCACTGTGCACTGCAGTGTCACAAGTTGATCTGATACGTCTTGACATTTCAGGAATGATTCTAAGCACGGTGGAACTATATCCTGTAACGTGGAACAAAATGATGCTAAATCGAACAGTTCTTGACGTGGAAAAGGCACACAACTGCATGGCGCACCACCTCAAATCCTTAGATATTTTTATCTAAGGATTTGACATGGTGCGTCGAGCAGCTTTTGCAGCTGTTGCGCCTTTTCCACTAAAAATTGCAGTTATTGAGTGTAAAATAAACAAACAGATAAACAGTATTAAACGGTTTGCGACGCCGACACCACTTGTTTTCTACGAGCGTTAATTAAAGTTGAATCAGAGCGATGAGATTATAATCTGCCAATCTAATTTCCTTTGATGTAGTAACGTTTGAAAGGAAAAGCAATTTGAAATAACATCTGTCTCGAGCAACCGTCCAATGCCACGCTGTGTTAACGCCTATGCATAAGACTCCAAATCGAACGTATCACGTAGTGCAATCGGTCACGTGATCGCGCTGCATCTCAACATTATGACAAACGAATTCTCAATTTTGCCCATTTGACACTAGCCGTGTATTTCATCTGTAGCCACCCGAATCCATGCCAGGGAATTTGCAGGCCTTGAGTGGCGATGTTTTCTATACAAATACCGGCGCATCTAGTTCTGTCCCTTCGGCTGTAAGGGCACTACATTGGTATCACAGAATCCGATGTTTATTGGCCAGTGGCTGTGACGTCTGAGTTGGCGATGTGTCCACACACCGACATCAGTTGCGTGCGATGTCATCTTGGTTTCGGGTATGTCCAATTTCTCGTTTCGCATCACGGCATCCTAATTCTTGGCTTTCAAAGAGCTTTACGTTGATATCGCTGAATAAGAAACTCGTAATGTGAATAACCGCGGGCTTTGTAGCGAGCGGCGCGACTCGCGGAGCGGTGCGAGTGCGCACTACTTATAAATTAACACATGCCAATTATATCATATCAAGGGCTCATACGATCGATTGAATCTGTTCCTAATCTAGCATTTGCTGCGATATTCAAAAGTTTGTATTTCGTTAAACTGTTACATGGGCGTGGGTTTAATAAAAGTAGTTAGAACTAAAATAATTTACTCAATGCAAATTCCATTTTCCAGCTCTATGTTTATTTTTGCGCAGTATCTTCTTTAATCTTGATGCGCTATGAGCAGATTTAGATAAATGCTTAGGGGGTTCAAAGAAAACGTGGAGAAGTTATTTTGGCTTTTCAGTATTTACAGATTTTATATCTTTTGTAACACTGAAAATAAACTGATTTATAGCTGTTTCTGTGGCAACAAAGGCCTCACGTGATTTTGCGACCAAGCAAAAAGTTTTTGTTTTTGTTATACTTATTAATAAGCGTTGTATGCATAATGATGTGTTCATTTTCCATAATAAGTGTTGAGGCTGCATAACGTATGGGCGTCGCTGTTTTATGTCCAATGTGGCAGCACATTGTTGGCAGTCGATCAAGTCACCGTAATTAGCGCTGAGTGACATAATGCTCGAGCGCCTAAACAACAAACAGTTAATCGTTACTACTAATGTTTACAATCTGTTGTAATGTCGCCGTTTAGAAAACAATGAGGATCGTTGCTTGGTTGGAAGGAATCCATAAGTATGTAGAACGTGCTACAATTTCAAAATACGTTATACTATGCGGTTATTTGATAGCTCCATTTGAACGTCATATTATGGCTTATTCCAAATAGTTCACCTATGGTTAGGTTACCTAATAATTTGGATAAGTATTTTAATTAAAAAAACTAAGTATCTGTTTTTCCGTTAGGTATCATTTTGGATTGCCGGAATAATCATATCATGGATATTTTTTGGCAAATGACATACCTACCAAATTCCTATGTGAGTTTAATAGATTTAATAGCTTGTTATATGAGGAAAAAAATGCGCAGTTTGCTAAAGCCAAACACGCGGAAGCGCCACTACGCACCGCCCTACGAACGATGGCGATGCGACTTCGACGACATACCTACCGGTACCTAGGTACTTACTTCACCGATGAGTAGCACGGTGCACAACCGCTTGTGTTTACATACCGATGCGGTGTAGGTAAACAATGCTGCATCTGCATCTTGATTCCTGGTGCAAATCGTGCTACAATTAGTTGCGAGTAAACAGTGAAAAATCATAATTATGTGAAACATATTAAAATAAGGGGGTGATTAGAGAGATTAGACGACTATTATTACGATTATAAAACTTTTATTTACAATTAATAATCTATCATTTAATTTCTTTATCTTATTTATTAAGATAGGTAGTATAACAGTATTTACACAAATGGAAATGTTTATACGGCTGTTAAATTGCAAGAAATTAAGGGCTTTTTTATTTTATTTATTTATTTATTAAATAGTGGAACATAATAATCGGAAAATGGTTGACATCCTTTCGCAGGTTTATCAGAAATAGAAATAGAAATAATTTATTTGCTTATTATGCAGGTAGGTACCTACATAAAATAGCTTATTGGCGGGGTTCAATTCTCTCAATCGTTTGGACTTAAAAACTGAATTTCGACAAACCGTAATTCGACAAGATTTTATTTCGACAATACTTTAATTCGAATACCTTAACTCCGACACTACTGTACTCCGACATAGCGTTTTTTACAAATTGAATGAAATATAGTTATGTAAATACATATTTGTTATGGTCGCGAATCATATTTTGATCAATATAGGTACAACCTGACACTGACCAGCAAACGAGAGACAGAACACTGGATTTACTCGTATAATTAATGATAGTGTTGAGCACTATGCTGAGTGGAAGCCTTCTTGTCACAGTCATGACGTGCAGCCGCCGACTATTTCTGTTATGTTTATATTAATATTTATATTATGGATCTATTTTGTTTTCTACTTACCTACTCTTGTGTTTTTGTATGTGTCGTGACCAGATCTTAGAATTGACCATTTCATGAAATGGCCAGCCAACATTGGCATTTATTTAAACGTCAACGTTTAATGATATGCCAGTCGACGTTTGGCCATATCGTTAATGTAGGGTATCCATGGTGTAAGGTGAAGTAAAAATAGTCAAGTAACTGCGACAGTCGCGTCGTGTGCAAGTCTGACTCGCACTTGGCCGGTTTTATTTGTTTTTACTCTGCTCCTAAGTCATAGCGTAAATAGCGATGTTAAATAGCCTACAACCTTCCTGAGGAATTAGTCTATCAAACGCAAACATATTTTTTCAAATCCGACTAGTAGTTCCAGAGATTAGCGTGTTCAAACAAACAAACTCTTTACCTTTATGTATAGTACAGTAGATGTAGTAGGTAACACTTATGTTACGCGGATGACACCCTAGTGTTGGCCGACGGGGACAACTTCGAACAGACCATCCAGCTTGCGGAGCTTGGAGTGGCAAAAGTCGTGGCGACAATCCGCGGGCTGGGCTTAGAGATAGCGCCTCATAAAACTGAGGCGCTTTGGTTTCACAAACTACCTAGGAGCAGAGAACCACCCAGCTCGTTGGTTAGAGTTGGAAATGCGCAAGTCCAGGTGGGTCGATACATTAAGTATCTTGGCCTTACCCAAGACGGTCGGTGGGGCTTCGAAGAGCACTTCGAGCGCCTGGTTCCCCGCGTCGGGAAGGCAGTGGGTGCTTTGCACAGACTGTTGCCCAATCTCGGTGGACCTCGAGAAGAAGTTCGTCGCCTCTACGCGGGAGTCGTGCGATCGATGGTCCATTATGGGGCACCTGTTTGGTCAAATAGGCTGTCAGGTGTCCGACGCTGCAGGACTAAAATCAACAACCGGCAGCGGAAAATGCCTATTCGTATCGCACGCGGATACCGAACTGTATCCTTTGAGGCGGCAACTCTCTTGGCACGCTTTCCGCCTCAGGACATCTTGGCGGATATGGACGCGAGGGTCTATAAACGAATCCGTGTCATCCGCCAAAGTGGCAATGGCGTGCCAGGAATCGCTGTTGCACGGCTGAGGCGGCAGGAACGGCGACACGCGCTCCTGCAGTGCACAGTGGCGTGAGCGGCTGTAACAGCCGCAATATTCGCGTAAGCGTGTTGTCGAAGCTGTTCTATCGCACTTCGAAGCCTGGCTGAAAAGAGGGGAGCGCATCTGTTACAGGCTAACTCAGGTGCTGACCGGGCATGGTTGCTTCGGTGAGTATCTGAACAAGATTGGGCGAGAGGCCACGGCAAATTGCCATCATTGCGGAGACGACTTGGATTCTGCACAGTACACACTCGAGGAGTGCACTGCATGGGTTGCTGAAAGACGGGTCCAGCAGTGCTATTCTGTAACCATCTCACCGTGAAAGCTTAGGTGAAGTGAGCTCGGAGTGAGCTGTCAGTCCCTAGCAGCACGTGGAATGACATCTCACTTCAAGCTCACTTCACCTAAGTTTTCACCGTGAGATTTTACAGAATAGACAGACTGGTCGCTAGGATCGGGCGAGATTTGTCTCTTCCAGCAGTAGTTGGGTCTATGCTGGCGGTGTCGGAGAACTGGAGAGAAGTGGCCTCCTTCTGTGAGACCGTGATGGTTCAGAAGGAGGCTACCGAGCGGGATCGTGAGAGGGCTCATCCCGCTCGTAGGAGAAGGCGTCGGAGAGGGAACCGCCTCGACGCCTAACACGCCGAAACCCCGCCTACAACCTTTAAGGCAGGCGGGAATTAGGGATCATCGGCGCTCAGAGTGGGAACTCTGTCCGCCCACTGAGTGATCTCAGGGAAGACGGCGCACAGTGGTCACGTGCTGCTTTGCACATTTGCACAGTTAGGTTTCGGGGAGATCCCTTTACAGTCTCCCCAGAGATGTGCCCTGACAGGCGCTGCACAGAGAGGGTTCCGGATTGGTCTTTTAAGAGGTAACGGTGCTCCATGTGCAGATGGTGACCACCAGGGTGGTTTTAGTGAGGTAGGACACACTCCCCGCTTTATCCCCAAAGGCCTTTGGAAGTTTCCCCCCGAAAAAAATAAAATAAAGGTAACACTTATGTAGGTGGCTCCACTTCTGCACTAAGTAGAGAGGAAAACCTTCTTTGATTTTTATTTTTCTTTTGGATTTGTCACCATTGTATTTAGTATTAGTAAATTACTTAAGTAGACATGTTTAAACAAAGTTTATGGTGTCTCTGGTTTAAACAATAAAGATATCAACCACAGAGTACTTTTTAATATAGGTAATCAACAAAATTCATAAATGTTCCAACAAATTCTTTTGTGGGTATAAAATTCCAGTTTTTGGCTTGTCGGCTTGTTTTTCTTGTACTATTATTAGATTCCGAAAAGGAAAAGAACAGAGTTGTGGACGGTTTTATTTACATATGTAAACAAAATGTGTGACGATGTTTATTACTGGCTTACTGGCATTGCATTGAAAAGTGCAACAAAAAATGTGACTTATGGCTTAAATATTCAACTATGGAGCACTATGTGGCTACCTAAAACAATTTGAAAACATTCCCATATGCCAAACCTGAACTGGTGCAGGTGCGAAAACTACTTACACAACGACTTCCAACATAAGGCTCAAACAGCCTTTATAGAAGAAATTTCTTACATTATGTAAGTACCTACATTAAAATATACCTACATCTTTTGTTACAATTAATGTGGAGTTGTTTAGTTGACTTGACCGAGATTTTTTCACCTTTTTTGTGTTGTTTTTTTTTGTTATATTTAAATTAGATATTCATTAATCTGCTCAGTGTATTACAGTTCTGGTATCGTAACCAGACAAACCGTGTTAAATGGTCTAATGTGCTCTCGGAATCATATGGATTGGAGTGCGGAGTGAGGCAGGGTGGTTTGTCGTCTCCTCGGCTCTTCAATCTATATGTTAATGACCTCATTGCCGAGCTCAGCAGCATGCGTGTCGGATGCAGGATAAATGGTGTCAGTTGCAACAACATCAGTTATGCGGATGGCATGGTGTCTGGAGCTGTTAAATGTGTGTGGGACCTACGCTGCTGCACATGGTCTGATCTATAATGCAAAAAAATGTGAATACATGGTCTTTGGGGTCGCCGGTAACTGCCGGGAGAGTACACTCGAACTTGCCATAAACGGCACGCCAATACGCAGAGTGACTTAGTTCAAATATCTTGGGCATTTTCTTACCGACGACCTCAGTGACCATAGTGACATTGAGAGGGAGCGTAGGGCTCTGGCGGTCAGGAGGGGTAATATGTTGGCACGAAGATTTGCTCGGTGTACTGACCAAGTAAAGATTACGCTTTTTAAAGCTTATTGCCAGAGCTTTTACACCGGGAATCTTTGGGTCAACTACTCGAAAAGGTGGATGTTCTACGCGTCCAATAGAACAATGTTTTTAGGATGTTATTGCGTCTGCCTCGTTGTTGCAGTGCCTCGGAAATGTTCGCGGTAAACCATACTGATGGATTTCATGCCATCATCTACAGTAAAACGGCCTCAATTCTGAGCAGAATAAGGGACAGTCGCAATAGCATCCTGAAGGCTGTGGCGGCAGATACCTCCTCGGCCATAATAAGGCAGTTTGTGAGAAGACTTATACCCTAGTGTCCATTTCACGTTGTCTAGTGGTTGGCTGGTTTTCTCATTAATTCCTCTTTAGTTTAAGTTACTAACAATAGTGTTTTAAGTGCAAATCTGTTACTAACAATTTATGGATCTCTAAGTTGTCCGAATTAAAATGTTTTATTTTTATTTATTTATTAATATGTATAAGCATTAAAAATATGTTCTAATAAAAAACAATGTTTAAAAAAAAAACAAGTTATTATTTATTCCATAAACATATATCTGATGAGGACTAGGTATTAGAGAAGCATGGAGGAAAAGACATGTTGCGCCCACCCCAAATAGATTGGTTACATACATTTCCAGTTTATACTGATCTCGCATTGTATAGTTTTTGGAACTATAATATAAGCTGACCTCGTGGTCAGCTTATAATGGAAATGTATAGCTTGATGTGTAGCCGTGTGTACATAAAGGCAGGAGAAAAATGTTGATACCTACCTAATAATTTCGAAGTAGCATCGTGTCTCAGATGTATTACATCGATTAAAGATATTGTAGAAGTACAGCACCGGAATAGCTAGAGTACGTCGATATTGACATTTACCGGACTAATTAGTTATCTCAATAAAAATAATATTGTATCTTCCTCACAATATGGATTCAGGAGGGGTCTATCTACACAGGACGCTGTTAAGGCATTAACCAGTGATATAGTCTATCATGTAGATAAAGGACTGAAATGCCTTACAGTGTTCCTCGACCTAAAAAAAGCATTTGACACTGTCTCTGTCCCCATCCTTCTACACAGACTTGAAACAATCGGCATAAGAGACATGGCTCTCTCTTTTTAGTAGTTACCTTTCTAATCGAAAACAGCAGGTTAGGGTTGGGAACATTACTAGTGATGAAAAAACGGTATGTTTCGGAGTGCCTCAGGGAAGTGTGCTCGCCCCGACGCTGTTTCTGATTTATATAAATGTAATATCGGGAACAGTGGCGGGCGAGTATTTTCATATGCAGATGACACAGCAGTAGTATTTTCTGGGGACTCTTGGTCTACCGTACGATCTACAGCTGAACGAGGATTAGCGATAATAGCAAGTTGGTTAGATGCTAATCTTTTAACCCTCAACATATCTAAAACAAACTTCATCTGTTTCACTCCAAACATGAGCACACAGCCAGCTGCTGATTTTGGGATCGTGATCCATGAGTGTTCACTCCAATTATCCTTGCAATTGTCAAGGCATACAGCAAGTTAGATTCACCAAATATCTTGGTATAACAGTAGACCAGAGATTGTCCTGGCACAATCATATCGAAAATACCATGGCCAGGGTCAGAAAATTTATATGGATCTTTAAAACGCTGCGGCATGTGATGCCACCGTCGCTAATTAATAAAATCTATACTGCTCTGGCACAATCAATCATCACATACTGTATACCGATCTGGGGAGGGGCTACCAAGACAAAATTTTTAGATCTAGAAAGGGCTCAAAGGTCTCTCATCAAAGTCATGTATTTTAAACCCTTTCGGTATCCTACTGACACCCTTTACAAAATTAGCAAGCTGCTATCTGTTAGGAAATTATATATACTGAACACAACTTTAAATATGCACAAGACCCTCTCTTTTGATCCATCAAAACTTGACAAAAGACGTAAAGATATTGTGGCTCTTTCCACTCGAGTCCGTACTGTTTTCGCCAGGCGTCAGTATAACACACAATCTTCTTATATTTATAATAAATTAAACCTCAAATTGAATATTTATCCCATGCTATGGTACAAATGTAAGATTACTCTAACGGAATGGTTAATGTCACAAACGTACGACGATATTGAACTGATATTAACCAGAATATGCTAATCAATAACCTGAACCCAATCTTAACTCACACACACACGCACACACACGCACACACACACACACATACACACACACACACACATACCTGAATATGCAAAAAAAAAAAAAAATATGTAGCTTATTAAACTAACGGTTTCTTTTTCTTTTAATCAGTCTCAACATTGTTTATCACAAGTATCCTCATAACTTACCGGGGCTGCCTCAATTTTGTGCTGTAGAACAATTGTATGAGAAACAATAAAAACTTTTTACTTTTTTTTTTACTTTACTGGACTAGGATTGTTATCGAAGAAGTATGTTATCAAAGTCGCATCGTTTCCTAGTTTACTCATGTCGAAGAAACGCTTTGTCGGAGTACAGCAGGGTCGGACTTAATGTATTGTCGAAATGAAGTGGTATCGGAGTTTCATATTGTGGAAATAAAATCTTGCTGTACCTATTACGGTTTGTCGAAGTCCGGCTAAGTGCGTGTCGGACCACGCACAGTGAAGGGTTACGTAGTTGGGAAGAATATTTGCGCATTCACAGTATCGATTTTATCGACCGCAAAAATAAGTTTGTATTTCATATTATTCCTCTAAAAATTGAAAAACAAATTACTGCGGTTGTAACCGAAAAGATGCTATTATCAAAAATTTTACTTAAATAAAAAAGTTGCTCAGAAACATCACTATCTTTTAAATTAAAGGATCCAACGATACTCTACATGCTTATGTGCAATATTTTTTTTTATCCCTCGGTTACATGTATGGGGAGAGCTACACCTACCTAATTGTTTTTTTTTCGTAATTTCACTATAATTATCATTGTTTAGCTATGCACAAACTACACCAGGACGGACGGACATGACGTAATTATAAGGATCCAAATGTGTCCATACTATGTTCCTAAGATGCACGCGAACCGTACCCGCCTTAAGATTTCACAGGGGGGATTTTACAGAATAGTTGGTACTAAGACCAAAAACCGCTTCAAATTATTGAACTTCGAATTTTTAGTTCATTAATTAAAACTGTTTTTTTTTAGATAACTGTATTTATTTAAAATAACTTTACGACATTCCAGTGGTTGCCGGGCGGGGTTTGCGGCGAGGCTGGCGAGGGCGCCATTCGCCGATCCCGCGGCAAGCGCATCACGCAGAGACGTGGTGCCATCAAACACCATAAGTAAGTATAGTATGTACAGTCAAGTCTTTTATATCTTCGTTTGTTTTCAAATTCTAACCTTTAATTCAGTACCCTAATTACGTAATTCACGATCAATCGGAATTTGAATAGTTTTGAAACAGATTGCTAATCCATTGCTTCATAAGTTCGAAAAAAAAAATTCTCAACAATGTAAATGACGCAATGAATGTTGTTGAACTGTCAAAATGAAACAAATTTGTCGTAATCGTTTACGAAAATGTTTGAAGCTATGGCACTGAGCAGACGATTAATTACAAAACTACCTATACCTATTTAATTACTTAATGAAAAAGATCACAATCACCTTTGACCAATGTCGAGCTGACATCATCCTAAACCCTTTTTAATGACTTTATGAAACATTAATTTTCAAAGTTTATCAGTGTCAATTTTTAATTAGGTCTGACATGTAATGAAGATTTCCGAATGTCATTCTGCGGTATTGACATTACAACGCATTATTAATGGATGATTAGATAAAGCAGATTGTCCAATGTGCAGACAAAAATAGCCCTTAAGGTGACGAACATATTTTGGCTATGACTGTACCAACCTGTGACTTACCCGGGCGATATGATAATGGCAAAATTTTAACGAGTTTCATTCAGAGACAAGAAACGTTTAAGAGATTGTAACACAGGTAAGTGTGAGTGGCAGACACAACGCGCTACACAGCCGAACTTTTCCTAAAACTTCGGTAGCGCCCTTTTATTGATGACGATGATTATTTTCGGGTTTAATCAGACAAGTAAGCCTTCAAGTAACATTTATGGTACAGACGACAGCACATCAACCTACTACAAGCTGTCAAATTTCTTTAATAGATTTTCAAGTTTATCACTTAAGTATAAGGTTTATAGTTGATTGGGAAAATTTGACAGTTTCGGGTAGGTTGACCTGCTGGCGTCTGTACACACGGCTACACATCAAGCTATACATTTCCAGTATCAGCTGACCTCGCATTGTACGGAAATCCTATACAATGCGAGGTCAGCATAAACTGGAAACGTATAGCTTGGTGTGTGTACGTTCCAAAAGTATCTGAGGAAAATGTAAACAAATGGATCATAAAAGATAAAATTATACGTCCAATTTATAATGCAACTTATAAATTGAGAGCTATGAATTGATTATTTGAATATTTAAACCTTCTAAATACAGATGAATGTTTAACTATTTCCCTTTAATGAGTGATTGCGTAAGAATTTAACCTCAACCTGGTTTAATTACACTTTTATCAGATACTTCTGGACGATAGCTATATTAGGTACTTGTACCTATAAAATAAAAAAAATCTCGCATATCATTCATAAAATCACGCACGTACCTATAGATGACGCAGGCGCTGGCAATGCTAATTGAACAGTTACAACGAAAATAATATATTCTTTTACCGCCTACACTATTAACAGCGATTAGCAACAATGACACAGCATTGTTATAATCTTTGCTAACACTTCGTTGCTAAAACTCTTTCTTTATGCCTAAGACACGTTAACTGCAAACATTGCGCTGTCGCTATTAGTAAAATCGTCACACTCATCAGGTACTGCACATATTTCTTTCATTCAGGCAATAGCATACCTACTCAGAGAGCCTACAATGACCTGCGCATACAATATAATAATGGATTTAGGATTTAGATGGGGCTTCCGCGCTTCTGCAGCGCTTCGCAGATGTTCGCGAAAGCCCGTGTTGACGATTTTCATGTCAACAGCGTCAATAATGTGTAGGTTGCGCGGAAGCTCCAACAGCATCCTAAAAACATTATCAGACAAAGTAGTAAGTAGGAGGCACGTGCCAACGTGTGTTGAGCCACGTCAATTTTAGTTGTTTAGTTTGTAAAAGTTTACTTACATAGTTTTTAAGTCATTGTTACTAACACTATATGGATTGTATGTACTTGCATGTGTAGTCCGAAATAAAGAATATAATTATTATTATTATTAATAACCCAGGACATTTAAAAGACATATCTTCAGGAAAACATTCGGTGTAAAGCACATGTATCCGCAGCGATATATCACGCCTCCTCTTGCTAATTTCGCGCATCTTCGCGTTTATGATTTTTGGCGCCAGAGTGTTAGCATGAGCCCATCAGTTGGTGCCGCCTACGTACCATGTTGTTTACAATTTCGGCACAATATATGGCACCACTTATATAATTTGTAGAAATGGGCTGAAACGCCCGTTCCGGTATTTAATTGCTCGAGTTCTCTTATTTATGTGAGCATTATAGGGTATGAGAGAACGTGACTGACAAGTCAGTAGGACCTACTCCTTGGAACATTCATAATATTATTACTATTATCCTGGATGTGAACTAAATTATTGGCTGTTTACTCATAGCGTGCACAGCTACATACACAGCCCTTTTAGTTAGCGATAACCGTGTATAGTGCTGTTAGTTATGCATATAGTCCTATGACCCATTTTATATGTGTTGTACTAGTTCTATTTATTTATAACATCTAATTATATAAGACAACTTTGTAAACCGTGTACAAACTACTTATTGAATAAAAAAAAATTATAAAAAAAAAAAATATTATTATATATTCCTTGGCTTCTAGACACAATTTTTGCAAAGGAGTATATATATTTGTATTGTAGGACGATCACGTTTTACCAAAAGGATGAATTTTCGCGGGAGGCGGGGTTAAGCAGTCGCCACATACGTGCTTACACAGCTAAATTAGAATTCGGCGTCTTTTAAAATAACAACATGATACATCTGAGCCATTTTAGGGCTACTAGATTGGCTCAAATACTTTAGTGAAGACTATTGAAGAGCAGACCCTTGAATATAAACTTTGGCAATACCTAAAAACAAAAATTATCCTTGTTTCCAGGGTCCATGACGTAAACGGTCACCGTTTCGTTGCGAAGTTCTTCCGGCAGCCGACGTTCTGCGCGTTCTGCAAGGAGTTCCTGTGGGGCTTTGGCAAGCAGGGCTACCGGTGCGCCGTGTGCCAGACGGCTGTCCACAAGAGATGTCACAACAAGCTGCTCGGAAAATGTACCGGCTCCTCCGCACAGTCGGAAGCCACTGTGGTGAGGAAAACTTTTTTTTACTTTCAATAAACCAAAGCTGTGATGAAACAAAACATACTTACCTGAAATGATTTTGATCCTATGACATGCATGTAGTTTTCATCATTTATTTTGCGGTTGACCCAAACGTCGCGTCGGTGTCACCTCAACCAAAGCGTGTTTGAGAAATCGTTAGGTGTAAGTACTTGGATACCTATACTTACCGACATTAAAAAATAAACCTACGTTGTACAAAATTAAAATGTTTATTATTGACATTTCTACTTTCAAACATTACCATCATATATTTATGCTGCCTGGGGATGTTAATTTTATTTTTGCAACATGAGCGTCATTCATGGCGGTATAGAAGAAAACTCGAAACAATTACCTGTATGGTTTTTATGCTGCCAAAGTAATGTCAGATGTTTTTGATCACAACAAAATTTCACATTCTTCTAAATTTTACTATTATAATAACGCAAGACATGTACATTATTTAATTCTAAAAGGTGACATATCTCTTTGAAGCCGATGCAAGATCCTATATTTTGACGGCGCTTGTCTCGCCAGATAGTTTTGGTGTTCCTTCGATATCACATATTTGTGCTGCCACTTGTTTATGCCTTCCAGAAATGATCACATATATTTTTCATCATCTTGACAACAGATTTAATGAATGTATCTTAAAATCACATATTATTGCAGAGCTGTCCATAGTTAGTCCATATTTATGCTCGTACATGCATGAATATTTTCTCAAAAACGACCATCAAAAAAAAAAAAACTCGTTCCGTACACGGCTGGTGCAGGCAGCTTATCAATACGCAACCTGTAGTGCAGAGTGCTAACCTACTGCCAATAAAAACTCTTTTCTCAATTGTAAATAACATTGTTTATAAACTTTATTTCCAGTACCTACGCGAGAGGTTCAAGGTGGACGTCCCGCACCGGTTCCGACCGCACCAGTTCATGTCCCCTACGTTCTGCGACCACTGCGGGGCCATGCTCTACGGCTTCTTCAAGCAGGAGCTCAAGTGTGAAGGTATTCTCGACTTTATGCTGCTGAATATAAGGTTCAGCTACAGATGGGAGTGCACGCACTTGAGCTACTTTGTTTAGTGATATTAGTTTGGTTGGTGATGCCCAACGCTGCCATATTTATGTATTTTAAAGGCCGCTTCCAACAAATCACTAAATAGGTACGTCTGGCGTTAAACGAATTTAAAACATACCTAGTTCTGTTTCTGTCAATCGTTAAAAGATGACAGAGACAGAAAGATGTTATAAATATGTTTAGCGCTAAACGCATACTAATTTGTGGGGCATGTGGGCCTAAATCAGATGGTAGGAAAGAACGAGACAGCAGTTGCTTCTCCTTAGAGATCACTTTCTGCTTTAGACCACATTGCCTTTTTGTACTTTCTCGGACAGCTACCTACAGGTACCTACAGGTACCTGTCCGTAGTTTTTTGAAGGAATAAATACCAGTTGGTATATCCGTGTATGTCATGGTACACAATTACTTACATGATGAAATATCACGCGATAAGAGAATGCTTTGAGTGCATGCTGTCCCTGAAGTCCTTAACTTAGCACGGCATCATTCTAAATGATGAGATTGTTGACTTTTACACATGCAATGAAATCTTGAAGAAATGATGCAATCGCTAACTGCAAAAGCATCTTTGAAAATATCCATTTCCAATGAACACCAATTTTCTCAGGAACAAAACAATAGCATCACGTTGAGTGATACGTATAAGTAATTATATCAAGTATTTATAATTGGAAAAAGAAATCTAATTTTAAAGAAGAAGCCAGCACTCATGATCGAGGATCAAGGCCGTGCTAATATTAGCTCAATTCAATAATAAATTATTGTTATCATATCTGTCGTATTCTCATACACGAGAACCAATCGGTACACACGATGGATTGCCCTTACTTGCGTGGGTAAGAATCAGACACTCTGTGGTATTCTGTCATCGATTGGCAGGAAATCTAATTCTAATGTATCCAAAGTATGTCTATTATTTATGTGTACCTGTGTTTTATTGGTGTACACCTGTGTTTTATTTTTAATTGTGCATGTTTTGAATGGATGCATGGTGCAAGAATAGCCTTGTTGTAATTTTTCAAAGGTGAACGTAGACTTTTATATCAGCGCCATATGCAATCATTTTTATAGTTACGTGGTACCTACTTATAATGCAAGGTTTCTTTGTTGTTTCTTACTTTGGACTTTATAAGTTTGGAAACCAAGACATTTAAGTGTCGTAGTTCGTATGGTGTTGAAAATTGGGCGATGACATGACGGCGGCTTTTGCCTTTGATAAATTGTGCCTGTTATGCCTGCGTTGTTTGTGAGCGCCGGAAACTGAAAATCCAACAGTTCGCTTTTATCTAGGAATTAATTTAGGTGTCGCTTAGTGTTAGTAAAAACGGTAATTACTGTGTTTACTCAATAAATATGCAAGCTGTACATGGATAAGGGATCTCGCGAACTAGACGGCCACGACTCCGGCCAGACGTGGCCGTCTCGTGGTATTGTATGGTGTGCGGCTAGTTGGCCGTTGCGACCAAGTGCGCGATTCGTATCGGTTTCTATAGTTGACTCGCTGCGAGCACTGGTCTTGGTCGTGGCCGTCTAGTTCGCGAGATTCCTAAAGCTACACCATATATGGTCCGCCAAGTATCCTTCTTTTATGCATGCTTATGTCATCGTTTACTATCATTTGTATTATTAAACCATGACCACCGAAGAGAACCTATTATAATGATCACCTGAGCATTAATTGGGTGACTAAAAACGTCTAACTGATAAGGAAGGTTCTAACACTCACGAAAACTGTAAGCGCCAATTGTATATTATTTACCTTTATTGATTATAGAGACTGTAAGCTTTCTGAAGAATAAATAAAATATTTTCGAGAGAGAAGAGAATGTTTTCCACAGTTTTTGGTTTTCTTTCGGGTTCCGAATCTAATCCAACAACATTTTAAAGTTTTATTTGCCTGCGGTTTCACCCGCATAAGTCTCGATCCCGTAGGAATATCGGGATAAAAATCCTGTGAAAATATTCAAATGTAAATCCTATGTCCTTCTCCAGGTCATGGTCTATCCATGTACCAAATTTCATCTAAATCCGTTCAGCCGTTTTAGCGTGAAAGCGTAACAAATAAACACACAAACTCACTTTCGCATTTATAATATTAGTTAGGATTCACAGTGACATTGCTCTGGAAACTAAAAACCTAAGAGCATGAAATCAAAATTGATAATTTTGATCTCATGCTCTTAGGTTTTTATTTTGCAGTTTCAGCCTATAACAATAGTAATTTTAGGTATTCTATACAAAATGAATTACAATTTTTGGTACTGTATAGGAAGTACATAAAACACATATTATTTCTAATTGAGCACCTAATCTTTATAGAAATACACACCTACAACATATACTACATGCTATTTGACTATTTTTCACAAATATTTACTTCGCGAATTTCAACGCCCCAGAATGACTTCACTTTAGGTGTACTAAAATTTTGTAGGTAATGCTAGAAGTTAAAATCTTTCGCTGTGATAAGGATTCAAATAAATTACATTATTAACTTCCGTCTTTGAAGTCAATACAACTGTTACGCCGCGGTACGGTCTACACTACAGGAAGCAAATACGAATCAGGAGGTCAACTTTATTTCCAAAGACTGTTGACGGACATACATTTCACAATGATTATGAAGATGCCAAATGAACACGTGCTACGTCTGCTACGCAGGATCTACGAATTGGCAGATGAGGTCAAATAAAGTTGTGATATGACTAAGATTTGATTGGGAAGAATGAGAGACATTACATTTTATTGGAGGTACCATTTCAGTATTAAACAACCGTTCTTGAAGTGAAAACTGGTGCTACGTCCTGCTACGAAGGGTCTACGTCCTTGTACGAAGAATCTATGAACTATTACGAAGGGTCTACGTCTTACTACGACGGGTCTACGAACTGCTACGAAGGGTCTACGTCCTCCTACGAGGGATCTACTTCTTGCCAGGGTCTACTTCCTCCTACGAGGGGTCTAGGAACTGTTAAGAAGGGTCTACGTCCTTCTACGAAGAATCTATGAACTATTACGAAGGGTCTAATTCCTCCTACGAGGGGTCTAGGAACTGCTACGTAGGGTCTACGTCCTACTACGAGGGGTCTACGAACTGCTACGAAGATTCTAGGAAGTGCTATGATGGGCCAACGTCCTACTACGAGGGGCTTACGTCTTGCTACGAAGGGTCTACTTCCTGCTGCGAAGGATTTATGTCCAGTTACGAAGGAGCTACGTCTTGCTACGAAGGATCTACGTCCTGTTACGAAGGGGCTACATCTTGCTACGAAGGATCTACGTCCTGTTACGAAGGGGCTACATCTTGCTACGAAGGATCTACGTCCTGTTACGAAGGGGCTACATCTTGCTACGAAGGATCTACGTCCTGTTACGAAGGGGCTACGTCTTGCTACTAAGGGTCTACGTTGTGCTACAAAGGGCATACGTCTTGCTACGAAGGGTCCACGTTCTGCTACGATGGGTTTACGTTTTGCTACGAAGGGTGTGCGTTCTCTTACGTAGGGTCTACGTTTTGCGACGAGGGGTCTACGTCCTACTACGAAGGGCTTACGTCTAGCTAAGATCTACGGCCTGATACGAAAAGCCTTCGTCTTGCTACGAAGAGCCGTCTAGCTGCGAACGGTCCACAACGTCTTAATACGAAGGGTCTACGAACGGCTACGAAGAGTCTATTCTGCTACGAAGGGTCTACGTCCTGCTTCGAAGGGTCTACGAACGGTTAAGAAGAGTCTACGTCTTGCTACATAGGGTCTATGTCTTGCCACGAAGGGCCTACGTCTTGCCACGAAGGGTCTCGATGCTGTAGCTACGAATCAGAAAATTTGAGGTCACCAAATAATGTTTTGTTAAATCTATGTCTATACATATTATAAATTAAAGTCGCATTTTATGTCTGTCTGTGTGAACACGTTGTTCTTCTAAACTATTCATCGGATTTCGATGCCGTTTTCACCATCATTTACAGAATTTATTCGTGTTTTAGTTTTACGTGTATGATAAAATAATATTAAAGGTACATTTATAGATCTCTATTATTTGTCAAGACGTAAAAAGCGTGAATAGCTGGGGCGGGTCACTAGTTATAGTAGTTATCAAATTATGTATAATTAGCTGTTGCCCCCGACTTCGTCTGCGATCCAGGATGAAAAGTAGTCTTATGTACTTCTCCAGGTCAAATTTCATCCAAATCCGTTCGGTCCACTTTAGCGTGAAAGAGTAACAAACAAACAAACAAACAGTTTCGAAAAAATACAGTCAGTCACTCAGTTTTTTAAATGCTAGACCGTGCCGGCCGCGAGCCGTGCCACGTGCAAGGTGCGGTCGAGGCGCGTATCCAAAACTTCACAAACTTTTACTTTTATATGGAACAGTTTGTTAGATCGTACAACAGCCGCTTCCCGGACGGCCGGGCGCCGCACGGTTTAGCATAAATCATCCCTAAAGAGTCAATACCCCTTTTTTTTTTTTTTTTGGTGGGAAATTATCAAATAACTTCTCCCGCTCTGGGTGGAGCGGGAGGGTGTGTCAGACTCTTACTGACTAAAACCCACCCGTGTTACTTCCGTTGCCTGTACGTTGCCAGGGGCCACGGTATCCCTTTCGGACTTTCCCGCAACCCCGGCAGGCATCGGTCCTAACGGACCCCTTCACTTCTGCTGACATCTCTTTGAGGCGCGCGTGGAACACAACGCGCCGTCGACCCGGCCCTGGTCCTTATCGGACGGCGAGCTACTAATTCTAATACGTTGAAAGCTAACAAATATCATTATATCGTTATTATATTATTATTTAATATCAATATCTCTAATTTTTTTGGGATGAGAGATATTTATATTAAATAATAATATAATGATAATGATATAATTATTAGCTTTCAACGTATTAGAATTACCACAACATAACATTACAGTACGCCTGTTTTTTCCCTGAAGGGTTAGGCCGAAGTGTGAATAAATTTCGCCAGTTATTTTTAAGTCCAATGTGTTAGGGGCCATCAGCCGGGCACAAGAACTTTTAACCTGGGAATCGAACTCAGGACCTCAGCAGAGCCTCAGCAGAAGTGCTTGCGATTACTAAAAGGAAGACTTACGTAAGAAGATATAGTATCTACTTCAATTTAAATAACAGCTATTATCTGTAGGACTCGACCTCCGACGCACTTGGATGCAGCTAAATATTAGTCAGTACGAATAAACACGAGCATTTAGCGACTTGCTGTGCCCAACTGACTGAAATGATTATCATTTCATGGTCAAAGTTCCCAAGTTGGTACAGGGAAATGTTACCATGCCGTTTATGCCTACCGTGTGTTTGTGATTTAATTATTCGTAACATGGGTACCAAAGGGTAAAAAAAAAGTCTTTACATCTATAACCATACGATAACATAATATTATGTATCTTATGTTCAAAACGCGTGTTTAAAAGAAATAGAAATCAAACAACAGTCATTTTTATTTCCTTCAAGAGAAATAACGTCATCTCTAATTCTATGAAATCTACGAGTATCTAACTAATTCTTTTTTTGCAGCAGTCGTTATAAAGTTATTATTTATCGTGAACAAGAAGGAAATCATAAACTATATCTCTGGTCCATAAATCCCGTTATATTTGTTTTAAAGCACTCTTATTTAATAGTTTTTTAACCGACTTTTACGATTTCTCACCACCACCATCAGTCCGATCTCTGAAGCCCTAGCCGCAAAAAGCAGCTGGTATCAAGACCATGCGAGTTTCTTTAGAAAAACTTGCAAAAACATCATGCTGTTATCTGAAACGTAACGACCTTGCCTTGCGGCTAAGCAATCAGAGGTGGCAGAAGAGACCAAATATCGAAAAAAGTGATCTCCAGCTTAAATAACCAGCCGCTGGAGCAACAATACAATTTAAGGCCGACATGATTCACAAAAACTGGAAAACGATTAAAACAACGCAGCCTCATACATTAAAGTGCCATAGAATATTAATGGTTTCGTTCATATACGCAATGTCAGTGCCAAGCCGTGTTTTTACTGCGGCTACATAAGTGGGTTTTTATAGGAGTACTCTACTGGAGCTGGAGCCAAAAATACAAAGCGTTGCTATACATTAAAGATTTCAGATGTATGACTATAAACCTCAATTTAAGTAATATTATGTATCTACTATGAATTATTAATACTTCCCATTCATTTAATATCTTATTTTGATTTTATGTCCTATATTTTATTTTGCTCTCAGATAAATTTAATAAACACGTCCTATATAAGTGGACTCTCCAGCATCGTAAGTTCTCAACCTGAAACCACATAATATTTACTGGCACAATTTATTTAAAATATTCCACTTTTTAACGTTAAGATAAACTGTTTAGGTGACAACTTGGCTTACTCTACATATACGAATTCATTTTTATTTTCGTTGACCCTATTTTTTCGTCTTTCAGCTCCAGTAGTTTCGATTGGGAGTTGTGAAAGTTTTAGAGTACCTACTCCAAAACGACCTGTTATTCAGAGCCTGCTGAAGCCGGTTAGAAGTTTGGCTCCATATAAATTATAGTGTAATGATATTATAAACTTTTCATTTTCATTCCTATACCATATAAAAGTTTGTAAAAACTTGTTCAAAATATTATTATTTATCTTGTAGAAACAGTCAGTAAAAATGTTTAAAAACCAGTACCAAAAATCAAGAGACTTAACCGTATATCCTGAAAATCAAACAAATATTTTCTGAAACTAGTACGATGATATTATTTGTAGACAGCAGTGCATCGTCCCGGTATAACTAAAACCCATTTTCCTAAACTGACTCACGACTTCCGTGACATAGTAAACAGCTGATAGGTATTCCGTGATCACAAAAAAAATTGTACCTCGTCAATAAACAAGTCCAGCTGGGAATAGTTCTCGTAAGTAGGTAGACAATGCTAGCTTATCTATTAATACGACTAGGCATGTCGCAAGAATCTTTATTTTTGGATCCTTTATTATTAGAACGGTAATAAATGACACGCAAATCGCTTTCAAACTTAATCTGTAACGGAACATTTATGTTGTAACAATGCGTTCGGCATTTAACTTAAGTAATTGATTAAATCGGCACAAGTTGGTATTCAAAATATGAATCATAGGGAAAACTTTCGTTCAGTCATGTAGAAACTTCCTTCCGAGATTGTGACAAAAGTCATACGTGTCTATTATTATCTACTTTACATCATCAATCAATCACCTGGGCGGGCGGCGCGAGCGGGCGGGCGCGGGGCGCAGGGGCGGGGTGCGGTGGGCGGCGCGTACCTGCACGCGCTGGCCACCCCGCGCGCCGCCTGCGCCAGTCTGCGCGCGCGCTCCGATGTGTGACCCCGGTTGTCGCACGATCGTGATTTAACGCGCTATTATGCCACTGTTTTCCGAACACATCGCGAACATGTATTACGGGTCATCATCCCCGTACACTGGATCACCTTACAGCTACAGCAGTTCAACTTCGCCTCTGGGATCATCTTACAGTGCTTCGTATCTGAACCCTGGAAGCAGTTACAGCAACCACTCGTCTCTCAGTAGCTACGGTCGTGCACCATTGTCGTCAAGATGGATTACCAGTGCTGGAAGAAACTACTCTCCTCACCTCACTACCATAACTGAAAGAGGATCTGCGAGTCCTGTTAGAATACATAGCCCGAGAAGGATACCAATTTCGTCTAGAACTTACGGTACTCCCAACTATACGCCACGTCCTGTAAATATAAACACGGCTGATATCGATGTTTCCAGAGATAGATACAGGCAAAAGGTAGAGCCTCCAACACCTACTAGACGTCCCACGCCACCCGCACCCGCCAAGCCCGAACCACCACCACCAAAACAGGATACCAACAATGTCAGTGAAAGTGGTCCTTTCATGCCCAGGGTCGACGGCAAACCCGAAACCGGGATTGATTCTTCACCAGGTGTCGAAAAGAGTACATTAAAACGCGGAAGAACAGTTGTTAGACTTTATACTATTAAAAGAAATTCTCCTCGTAAGCCAAATGAAGAGGCAGAAGGTTCGGAAGATACACAAGACCAAATTGAACACGGAGTTAATGAAGAAAACAAAACAAATGAGAAAGAATTCATGAAATGGAGGGAAAAGCTTTCTGATGATTTGACTTACAAGGATAAGAAAGAAAAGAAAACCATGGGTGCCAAGCTTGTCGAAAAGTTCCACGTCAAGAATGAAAAAGACTGGGAAACGCCAAGTAAGGTACAGAAGCAGGAAGCAGAAGACTCGCAAAGTTTACCAGCTCCAACTCCAGAGCCAAAAACCGTTCCGGTTGAAAATATATGTTTAGACCGAAGATGTTCAATGGAACTTTTGGCAGAACAGGCTAATTTATTAGATTCATTAATTAGAAGCGAAAATCTCAGTACTGCAACTTTGGATTTGAGCAAAGTTGGTATTGCTGCTGAAATTAAAAATAATTTAGAGGCGTTTGAGTCTAATAAACGAAGAATACAGGATTTACAAAACCCGCTCAAAACTACAAAATCGGATCATTCATTACACGATAGTCTAAAATCTTATAAGGACGTTAGAGATCCAAGAAACTTTTCAAAAAGGCGAAGTATTAAGAAATCCTCCTCGGGAAGTAGTATCCGCAGATTAGATTCTATAACCGAATTTCCTAAAGAACAAGCAAATGTGGACTTGCCTGCCATAGAAGAAAGCAGATTATCTGTGAAACAAGATAATATGAAACAAAAACCCAAGCCTAAGTTAAAAACTAAAATTACATCGTCGGTTGAAGTAACAGAGTCCCCAATGAGTCCGCTGAAATTCAGGGTTGAAAATGTTACTGTAGAAGAAAAGCTACATGTACCAAAAAAAGAAATTACTTACACTAGTGAAGTAGAAATGCTGTCTCAACTATCAGGAAATGTACCTGATGTAAGTAAGGAAACAAATTACATTAAGGCAACAAAGAATGATCTTGAATCGCCTGAGCCTGAAGATGGTAATTTTTGGAACAAAATAGGAAAAAGAGAAACTGTTTACTTAGTAAAAAGAAAGAAAAACTTAGAAGAAGTCAAAGAAAAACAAATGCGTTCTTTGGCCTGGTTTCCAGAAGAAGAGGTCGATAACAGTGAAAAAATCATATCCAATAATATTTGCAATTTAAATCAAAATTCAGATAATGCCACGTCTTCAACTGATTTTAATAAACAAATTGAAACTGAGGAAGACGTACCGAAAGTACCAATACATTCACTTAACATAAGTGACGAAGGCATTAAAGATAAGTTAGATTCGGGACTCAAAGAAGAATTTCCTAATCAACCAAAAGATGAGCAAAAAGGAGTAAAACATTCAGATATCAGAAAAGAATCTGAAATTTTACATCAGTCTGACTTTATGGATGAAACTGTAATCAAAGTAATACCTGAGCCAACTACAGTAGTAACAAAAGAAATAGAAAAATATAGTTCAACATTAATTGAAGAATGTAAAGTGAAGGACAATGAAACAACAACGGTCAATGTGTCATCTGCTTCTAATGAATGTAAAAATATAGGAAAAAGTGCCTCTCTGGATGCTTTAGATGAAAATAAGGCGAAAAAACCTAGCCAGAAGAAAACAAAATCAGAAAAATCAAAGAAGTTACTAAAAAAGGATGTTAAAACAGAATTAAAATCTCTCCAGGCCGCATTACCAAAAACCACTGCAAATACCGAAGTATTAAAAACGTTGAAAAACTTAGAAGATACAAGTGCTAACAGTAAAACGAAAACTTTAGTAGAAAGCGTACATAAAATTGCTACACCGAACCCAGTCGACGAACTTAAAAAAGAAGATGAAAAACCTTTCGAGTTGCCTGAAAACCAATATTCTGAACAAAAAACAATAGAATTAAATACTTTGGAAACAAAAAATACCACCGCAGTGCTTTCAAAGAATCTGTCTGAAGTAGGACTAGAACAAAATAAAGTAACCAAATCCAAAGAGCAAGGGACAAATGATAAGGAGTTAAAAACAATTACGAACATGGAGATACAATCATCGGTATCAGTAACTTCAAGTAACACAACATCTAAAATTGCTGAATCAGTAGTTACGACTGAACTTCGCGAAACGAAAGCTTCAGATGCAAGTAAAACCATTAACACAATTGTGAAAAGCTCACCTAAGTCTAAATCAGCTGAAAATATAGCAACTACTCAAAATACAAGTCAATTGTCAGAAGTTGATAACATAGACAAAGTATTGAATGGCGTCTTACTTGAAAATAAGGGACCATCAACAGACAATCCAACTTGCACATGCACATGTTCGAATAATGTTGTGCAAAAATCTGTCACCGCGAAAGTTCCTAATTCAAATAAAAACTTCAGAGCACCCGCAAAGAGTTCTCCAGAAGCCAAGTCAAAAGCTAGCCCACCAGCAAATAAAGTTGTGACTAAGAGTGATAAGACTGATGATAAACTATTGAAGGCAACTATTACACCGTCAACAAATGAAGAAACATCGACCTTATCAAGCAATGATATAACTTCTAAACCGGCTTTTATAACGGCAAATGTTCCTGCTACGCCAGTAGTGTTACAGTCACAAGACATTCCAAAAGAAGAAATTGAAGTAAGAGTACAAATTGAACAAAAGACAGGAGAGGAAAATAAGGCTGAAAATATTATTAAAAAAGACGAACAACCAGAACCATCAACCCAAGCTGTGGTCACTGCACCGGTTATACAAAAGAAACCAGTGAAGGAAGAAAGAGCGGTGAAACCTTTAATAGCGACCCCACGCCCTTTGCAAAAGAAAGCTCCTCAAGTAATTCATTCAGACACATCAGAATCTTCCTCAGAAGAGGAATCCTCAGATGAGGATGACGAAGATGAATCAGACGAAAGTGAAGCTTCTGCAGAATTTTACGAGTGTGAAAATAACCCAGATGGAAGGACTTCTACCGGTTCAAATGATTCTGGCTTCGATTCATCAGCACCTGCGTCACCTGCAACATTTTCGCAAATTAAGAAAGGTAATTAAATAGACCACAAAACAACTTAGGGACGCACACATTTATATTAACGAAACTCATTTGTATATTGTATCCACATAACTAATTTTCCACTAAACCGATAGGAAACTTTGCATGTCTGCTTTTGCACGGCTTTCAGCATATTCGATGTAGCATGTCTGCACAGTTGTACAAAAAACCTTTACAAGCCTAGAGCCATGCGACAATTCGTAATCTGTTTTAGACTGCGATGTTAACTGCCACCGAAAGTGTGAAAAATTGACTGCGAATTTGTGCGGCGTGAACCAGCGTCTGTTGGTGGAAGCCTTGGCATCAAGAACTGCATCTAGAAAAGGTGGGTAGACACTCAAAATAGGAACCTAGTATGTCTGAGGTGATATCAGCGATTTTTATGTTATCAGCGAATGAAACATACCAACGCGAACGTCATTGCGACGTCAGTCGTTCGGCCCAAAATAAAGCAATTTTATTGGCTAGCTATCTAACGTTTGTTACTGTTTCTGTTTATATTAGATAGGCATTTACTGACAAGACTACGATTTACAAGTCTTAACAAAAATAAAATCAGGTTAACTATGATCAAAAACCTAAATTGTCATCATTGCCAAATAAACTAAAAGAAACTATCTAAGATTTTCGATTTTCAAGTCAAATCAATATATCGTCTCAATAAAGTCAATTTCTAGTGAATGTGTATTTATAAAATTGTAAACGTATTGTGCGTATTTGTTTATGTTCAGAAGTATATTGTGGTGTGGGTGTGAGATGTGGCTGTCTGGACAAAAGCCAATCATTTGCTCACCTGTACAAAATTAATAGGACCAATTGCAGCCACAATTAACATAACATAAAGAGTTGACATCAAGTAAATTTGAAAAGAAAATTTATTTAGCCTCACGTACAAATTTCTTTGTACACCTTTTAATTTTCTACAAGGTTGGCATTTCCTTGGTTCGGAATGAGAACATTATGGACATCGATGATTCTGCCGTCAATGATGCTCAAAAATCTAGTATGACTCTTACAAATACTTCAAGAGTCTTGGGTTGTACACACGGCTACACAATCATCAAGCTATACATTTCCAGTTTAAGCTGACCTCGCATTGTACGAAAATCCTATACAATGCGAGATCAACATAAACTGGAAATGTATAGCTTGATATGTACCCGTGTGTACAAAGACCCAAGACTTTTGAAGTATTTTTACCCCAAAAACATTTCACGCGAATGTAGTGGAAGCGATAATGAAGAGCCACTGAACGACATAAAAATTTGATCAGTCATCGACGTAGTGGCGTATGATGATCAACGCTAGCGCGTGTCTATGCTGTCGTGACTAGCGGATCGATGGGTTTCTTCGATCATCGATTAATTGGCTAACCACTCCTCAAACGTCACTGCATGTATTTTTATTTACAAGCTGACAGCCTGTGGACTTTTGTCAAGATTTTTATGATAAACAGTGTCGTAAAAGCAAAGAATATTTTAAAAACTATTTTGCGTTATTTTCAAACGTCAGAAATATTTTAGGATTAGGAGTAACAGCAATTCAGCACTGATTTTGTTTTTATCTTTTGCATGTCAGTAAAAAGAAGATTAATAATTTATATTATTATGCTTCACGAACAAAGTGTTTGTATCTTGTGCCGTCTCTATTTTCTTGTTTTCATCGCACAAAATCTATCAGTCAATCAATTTTCAAAATCATATTTGTCTATCTATTGGTCAATCATAATCTACAACTTTATTATTTCAAAATGTTATGTGTGTATATGTATTTTCATTAAGATTCAAATACCTTACTAAAAAACAAAAACTTTATATATAAATATCCAACAAATAGGTCACACATATTTGGTCCACTTTGGATTTTTCCTCCAACGATCTGTAGCTACCGAATTAAATAAAACGAAAAATTTCCTTAATTTTTTTTATGTAATTCTTTGAGTGATTTAATAATTTTCTTAGTAATTCAGTACCTATGAGGTTCTGTTGTGTATAATCCAGAGCAATTTGATTGTTATTCCCCCGCACAGGTGGTGAGACTCCCGGGACATCGTCGGGCGCTGCGCCGGCGCAGGCAAATAACACCGACCTCTTAGAACAGGAGCTTGGTGAGACATGTTGTACTGTAATGCTTGTGTATGTTCTTTGTAAATACGTTTCTTTTAGATAAGGAGTAGATGATATTATTCACTGTTTTATTTATATTGTTTCTAGTCTCAACTAAATATTGCTTGCAGCTACTAACACAGTTTCCATAGTTGTCATAATATATTTCATTTCAACTTTTTTCAAAAATAATTTTACCGAAATCACGTCGCCGAAAACTTCTTAAGAAAGATAAGAAGAGGATTTATTGGCTCTCCATTAGAGAAATACATTAGACATATGTTTATGTTATGTTCAGTCAAAAAATCATCAAAGGTGTGGGTCAGAACGGAACCATTCCCGGGAGCTCGAAAATAAACGCTCCAGTCAATAAATTATATTTTGTTTGATTATAAACACGGACGCTGGCACGATAGGCAAAAAAACATATTGTATTCTGATCACATCTATAAATATCTGCACTGAAGCTGCAGGACTTTCGCTGAAAACAGAGTGCAGGCCCACGCCCCAGTTCGAGATGGGTTCCGCATACCATCCGCGCGAGTGTCGACTTATCACTGTATAAATTATGTAATACGTACACTATATTATATCACTTCCAGATTGAATTAATTAATGAACCGCTGCTGGATCCGTGCAGCAGCTTTATTTAAACGGCAGCTGTCCACAAGACTAATGTCTATACCTATATAAAACTCAAACTTTCAAACATTTACACCCGACGTTATTTTAAACTTAGTTTTAAAAATGATAAGCATAAACAATGGTTTCAGTATAACGGCTTTACCTCGGAGAAGAACAACGTAAAATACACAAAATTTTCTGTGAAGCTGCGTGACTAAACAGGAAAATTAGAAACTCTGAGAACTTGGAGATGGACGAATGATTTATTTCCAATCAAGTGAGACTTGCCAAGTTTTGTCACCACAAAAGGAACATTAATTTTACAAATTATGGACTCGAATTCCGAAAATAAGACTAAGACTGAGGTAATATTCGAATCATTTAATTATCGACACGCAATCAACTACAATTCGGTCTTGATTTAGGTACTTACCAACATTACCTACTACTTCCAGTAAGTCGATCCAATCCGGTTTGGATGGGATCGACTTTCTGAGAAATCCACCGAACTTTCAACAAGTCCGCTTGATAAAATAATAATTTACAAAATATAAATATTTAAGAAAAATATCCAAGTATTCTAAATAAACATTACATAAAGATATGATCCCAAAGACATCCGTGCCAAATGAAATAATTGTAACCATTATTTATACGAGTGCTAATTAAAAGTAATTTAAAATTACAAATTAAAGGAGATTAACATATAAATAGAACATAAACAGAGATTGTGTGCCTCTTGAATTATAGGTAATGGGGCTAGCATGTAATTTATGAGTTATTTTATAACAAGCATCATAATAATATATTGGACTCTGATCGCTGCTTCATTTTATCGGTTGTATCGCATTCAACACATAATTTGTACATAAAATATTAGGTAATTAATAGGATTGAGTAATGACTGTAATAAACCTAAAACAAAAGATGTCACAAGATTAGACCACGCGGATTCCAGGTTCGTCACTTTTTTACCATAAAATGAATTTGAAAATAGCCGCAAGAAATTGGCACACTTTCTCGTGAATATAATCGGCCCTCTAAAACAGTCTTGAAAAATGTTTGTTATCTATATTATATCCAATTGTTAATAACCAAATAGTCATTTTCTAAATCTTGTTAAGTACTTAAATATTTTCATCAACCGCGATTGCGTGTGACAACATTGGGTAGGGACCTATTCATGAGAAGTACCTTATAGGTATCTTGTGATGATCCTTCTTCAAGACCCTGATTAACTGATAGAGTTCATATAATAATGATGAACTCAATCAGTTTATCAGTTACTCTATCAGTCATAAAAATGGACTTATAAAAAAAAAACAACTACGCGGAAGAACAACCAACAACTCTTTCATTTCACTTTAGTTTTTCCAGTTTCCATCGAAAATACAAAACTGAATATGGAAAGCTCAACTTTTTTCCTCACCGAGATCGCGTGATCACCCCCGAATTAACCGCGGCGACCTTGATATTGCCGTCTGAGCACATATTTTTAGCGACGCTCACGATCTCATCCGAGGTGAAAGAGAATTAATATATCGCACATGCTGTACCAATTATGTCATACTACTATAACGCTACGTAAACATCCATGAACTTGAATCATGTTGTAAATCAACGACCCCACCGTTTACGAAAAAACGTATAAAACGTGTTGAAAGACATGAGGCATGTATTTCGAAAGGATTCATAAAGGTGTAGGGACTAAAAGAATAGGACGATAGGAGTTTTCAGCTAACCCTACCTAGTGTGTCGATGGCAATCTAGATACAGTCAGCTTAGAATTTAGGTACGATTCTGGCACCTTCAGTAGCGTCCATCAGTTCCTTCAACGTGCAGGCAACAGGACACACTGGACACGATAAAGTTAACCCAAATAAATGTTACATTTTAGTATTTTTACACAAGTTAATCATCTAGGAACCTAAGGGTTTTTGACAACAAAAAGATATTGTGATAAACTATTTGGCAATAATAACTTTGTTACAATAACCTCTCTAAAATTCCAGAAAAGCATAAATAAAGTTTTAACGAGCAAAACTGTCGAGAGCATTTTGTAGTCTCAGCCAAACGGATTATTAATTTAATGAGAAAATAAATATGGCTTATTTCATATTTTTATTAATATTGCGACCTAAACAAATTAGTAAAGTGACCGTGTCGGTTGTCGCACTTGAAAATGTCACCCGATAAGGATCAGTTGGTACCTAATGGCTTCAGCAAAGGATGTTTACAGATGTGTATCGCCAACCGCCACAGGGTGGCAAATGCCAACGAACTCGTGCCAATAATTTAAATCACTAGAAATCACAAACGAGTAGATAGGCGAAAAAGTTAAAAAAGATGAACCCACAACACAATTAATAACACAAAAAGGGGAGAAATGTACAATACAGTTTAACTTTGAGTATTTGGTATCATAAATAAAAAAGGAAACCAAGCCGGATAAAACTGAACTTTTACAACCAATTCTTGTAACTTGTTTCAGTTTCAGTAACAAAGGTTCTAGACCAAATTGTAGGTCGGTATACATCTTAACCAACGAAATAAGGAGAAACAAGGGAATCAACATTAATTCTGTCTTTTCGGGTCATTATTAGGTATGTATCGGATCCTTGGGATCTATATATGCATCACAAATCATGTGAACGACCCACACCAAATTCAAAACTAGTTTCAATGATCACAAAATTGTTTTTATGTTTGTTATTACAATCTTTTGTGACGTCATCATTTCACAAATGTCCTTGATAAGTATATGACATTAGTTATTAAACTTTCCAGACATTTTAAAGTTTTGTAGTTCAAGCATATGGCACAGTCCACTCTTAACATCGGCGTTCGGTTTCGTCACTGTGCTAAAATAGCCAGTGCTTGAGACTCTTTCTAATGCTTTTGTTAAATTTTAGGAACAACAAATCATATTTGATTATCTAACTGTCTTCTGTCAAATATGTGCTCTTAAACAAATTCTGGACGAAACTTTTATCTTCCTCAGAACAATCCATTGCCTACGACATCTTCAGGAAGACTGGTCGGTTCACTCCTCCTGCGCGGTCTATCCCTCGCTTCCGGAAGTATACCGTCGAAGACTTCCAGTTTATCAAGGTGCTGGGCAAAGGAAGCTTTGGAAAAGTAAGTTCACTAACTTCTTTGTCATCGTAAATCTTTCAGCAATCGATCTTTCAAGAGCTTCCGCGTCACCAGGACATTAATATTAGTCAGGCTGTCTGTTCTCAATGATTATTATTTTTTCTCGTTGACCTGAATCTGGCTCGGAGGCGGCAAGTGCCAGACTTCTGACGTGAAGCTCCGCTTCGAGGTTTAAAAATGGATCAATATATCAGAACAATCAAAGAGATGATCTTATTCTACTTTCAGATAGTTTCAAAGTAGTATTCTTCAAACGTGCCTTTGATTCAGTAAGAAATTTCATTTTATCTAAATCTGTATAAAAATCATGTAGATTTATTAAAATCCAAAAAACTTTGCTAATGCTCTTGTCTGCAGTTGCACATCGCAGATATAAAACATTATTCTTCCTAATTGCTACCAAGAAAAAGTGATTTTATTTTGTACAAATCCAAGGTGTGTACGTATTCTCCGTCCCAAAATAAACGAAACAAGGGATTTTGCCAAGAGAAAAAACAGCTCTCGCATACATAGATAACCCGTTGTGTACACGTAATGATTTGCAACGGACAACACTGAACACAGTGTAGGTATTTAGTTGCTGAAAGACGCGTCTAAAATAATACAAAAATATGACAAACTCGACACATTCCAACACTACAAAAATAATACGCCCATTAATTTACAAAAGTGTTAAAATGTTTAAAATCTAAAGTGATTTGTTCAATTTAACGATTAGTCCCTGAGACGTGTTTTCAATTGGCTTTTTTACTCAATCACTTCTTCCGGATTGTAAAAACTAATGGTATTTTCTTTAGGATTTGCGTAATGCGGAAAGTTTCGTTTAATCCAGTTATAGAATTATTATATCATTCTTATATAACTTTGGCACGTTTTATCAACGCCACATTTTTTTGCGCACTTTTCCGATTATATTTACTCTATATTTTCCTAGCAGAGATTTACAGAGTTTCTTCGTTCCAAAATGTCTGTGTTGTTCACAGTCGTGGTGCCTATTCCTCTGGGTTTAATAGATCTGACACATTTCCATTGTCATATCTTGGATCACTTGTGGGAACAAGAATACAGGTCTTAGGTGAAAAGCTATTGTTGTGTGAATAATAGCTTTCCACCTAAGACCTGTATTCCTGTATCAGGTTGTCGCCCATAGGTAACAGTGCCACGGCCAGTAACGGTATATTTCGATTAACAAAAACATATGCTAAGTATTGCTGAAATGCTGTAAGAATTTATATTATTGTTATTTTAGTCTTCACAGCAGGTATTTAATTGCTACGAACGCAGCAACTCAACAAATAATATTCTAGTGTCATAACACCTCAGTTATTGCACTTTAAAACTGTGTCAAAGTGTGAGGAAATCATGTGAAAATAGAATTAACTACCTGTGAATTCAAGAATAGATGGAACTAGGCCACCAAAGAGTAGCTACTTCATGTTCATGTTGACTCATGACAATATGAACGCAGAACATCATAACATTTTTAATAACTGACGATGGAAGAGAGTTGGATGCACGCAACTATGCACCTACTTAATATACATAGAAAGGAAAATACTGCGTGGATAACGTTTTTATTATGTCTCAACGTGCCAGTGCCATGATCATGATTAGTGACGTCGGTAGATGCGTCCGATTCCCAACAGGTAGACAGGGTAGACTAAATACGTCATAGCAAGTGGAGCCATCTAATATATTAAGTGTCTAGTTGATTTTGACAAGTGACGATGTAATGCTATTAACTTCTGGCATTCGAGACGCAGCGGCGAGCACCCAGCTAATAGTGACGCACAACACATCAAACAGTTAGAAAATGTCAAATAATATTATTTTATTTTGCACGTAGAGGGCGATGAACTCGTAAAGTTTAGCACCATATATGCGTCCGTTTAAAGAAATATAAAATGCAACTTTGAATGACCTGTACCCTAATTACGTAATATACGATCAATCGGAATTTGAATCGTTTTGAAACAAATTGCTAATCCATTGCTTCATAAGTTCGAAAAAAAAAATCTGCTCAACAACGTAAAAACGCAATGAATGTTGTTGAACTGTCAAAATGAAACAAACTTGTCGTAATCGTTTACGAAAATGTGTTGCGTAATAAGATAGCTGAATTTGAAATGAGTCGCAGTTAATTACTCATGAATACGTTTTATTACTGAGGAAATGCATAATTTCAACGTAAAAGTTCCGAAGTAGGAGGCTTCGTTTTGAGATGCAAGAGCTTTTTATGATCTAAATTTCTGGTGAAAGAGGATACCTGAGTTATATAGGTGTTACAGCTTATTTTAAACTTCAGTGTTCGCACAATAAATAAAGGGAACATAAAATCAAAGCTCCCATTAAGCTGTCAGTCGCCAGCTATAAAGTTTACTCGTACGTCGCCAGTAGCCTTTCCTCTCAACTGAGGATAAAATTAACTACCGATATTGTGCAACAAACTGTTTCAGCTTTAATATTATTGAACCCTGAAGTTTAAATATAATTGTGACATACCTGAATCAAAAGATAACTTCAACAAACCTAATCAAAAAAGAATTGCTTGGACTAGGTCTACTTTCAACAAGCTTTTCGAAAAGTACGGCGAGAAAAAAATAAAGTGGTTCGAGGTGGCCCAAGAAAAGAATAGATACGTGGAAGATTTGGGATTCGGGGGGTGGGGTTAACCCACCAGGCAGTGGAACACTGTTTGCAAAATTTATATAGAAAAAGGTGACAGATATCTATGGACCCGTTTCTCTAAACCCACTTGTAACTATTAACTGTCTCAGATATCATAGTGCTTTGACTTTTCAGGCTGTTAGCCAGACTAGCGTGAAAATAGAAATCAGGACAAATGAGCAGGTCTCAACAGTGACTAGTGCAATAAATTATTTTAATAATCACCGTTGCTCAGAATCTCTTTGAAAGAAAATATTATCGAAATATTGTGACAGGCAAATTAGCACAACAAGACAACAATGCTCGTCGGAATTACGTTGACTTTTGTTTATCCGGCATGACATTAATTTTTGGATAGGATAATTTTGAGATAGCAATGAAAACATAAATTATTTCACAAATTCGCAGGAATCACTACCTCAGAAAAATAATATTGTAGACGGAAATAAATACATGTTCTAATTTTAAGACATAGATGTCTTTGACATATCTGACGATGATCCATTTATAATTTTGGTGTAAATGCAGTGGTGACCGTAACCTCGGCGATGATGCGTGATGGCAGCTTGCCACCTGCAGCTTGGTGGTTCGCCGTAGTTTACCTGCCGTACTATCGTACTGTAACATCAGATTTATTCGCTCTATTTCGGGTGTCTGCATCACTGGCCACCTTTCGAACGTCAGAGAGCACGTGTCATCGTCCTCCCTCCGCTCGACGTACCGTCACCTATTAACCATTGTCTATCGTGGGTTAATAGTCTACCAACTACAATTATTATCTAGCTATAGAATGATATGTGTTATAGCCAAAACAACACAAATCTTTCAACGCATGTAGAGGCGCGCTATTTTTCTACAACGTATTTTTATTCTCTTAACGGATACGTCACGTGAATGTGTTTTCATCGATTCCTTTAGCAGTGATGCCGGTACCTAGCTATTCTTCATACAGATCTTCTCTTCATAGCTACAATTTGGCTCACACACCTGTTCAACCTGGAGCACTTAATTTTGGATAAGATTATCCTCAAAATAAATGAGCAAATGTGTAACGTTAAAATTGATTTACGGCTATACCAAATACACGTTTATTAGCAAGAGTGATCCGCGCGTTAGGTGAGCCAGAACGCAACGTCTTCCTGGTTTCACAGAGCTTGGCCCAAATGCCTTTGAGAGTGGGCCAAGAATACGGAGAAAGCATGATATATATTAATTATAAAATTAAAACTTCTGTCGTACGGGTGTCACGTTCGCTTCCTGCGACATATATCAGCACATAATTTTACTTTGTTTTTATCAGTTCGGGATTTGCAAAGACATTAATAAAATAAGGGACACTTCTTAAAATATTTCATGTGAGACGCAACGCCTTGTTATATAATAACAAACAAGATGATGAAGTGAGTGACTCTATCATTTGTATCGGCGTCTGCCTCACCATTTGTATGACTTCCGAAAGACAAATCTTTCACACAGTCCGTTTTTGTGGCATCCGCTAACGATTTGAGTCTCTTTAAATAGAACCGGTATCAATATCTGTTTGTCTCTGTACTAACGTCTATTTATGCGTGCCTACGCACTGCGAACCTGGAGAACTATATGTAGATGAACACTGTTTTAAAAGTTTAAATTTAGTTGGGTAAGATCTAGCCGAGGTGTCTGTGTGATAACAATACGCGTCAAATTGAGAAACTCCTAAATCCTAGGTTTAGAGTTTTCGACGGTCCAAAATTGTTTTAATGATCGTCCGAAGCTTAGATTTTCTGAGGAAAGATACAACTTATTTCACTGCACTACAATGGATTATTTATTTTCCAGGTATTATTGGCGGAACTTCGCGACACAGAATACTACTACGCCGTGAAATGTTTGAAAAAAGATGTGGTTTTGGAAGACGACGACGTGGAGTGCACTTTGATCGAGAGGAAAGTTCTCGCACTTGGCACAAACCACCCCTACCTGTGCCATTTGTTCGCAACTTTCCAGACGGACGTAAGTACACTAAACTCAAAATATATTATAATATTTCACGCTTCATGATGACATTTGAAATCGCTTCATTCCTCCGATTTTTTGCGGAATACATTAATGGTTACGCTTTCATATTTACATCGAATAAATTGTGAGAAATATTTCTACAAATCTTCATTACAGTTTGTAAATAGAGGATAGTGAGCAAATAGTATTTATAGTAATATTTGGCGCACTGGTTCTCTAATAGCTATAGGACAGCGATTATGATTTCCTGTGGAATCTAAGGTTATGCAAAGCGATTATGAGTGGGCCATGTAATACGTAGGCCCGGCCTTTGGCATACAAAGTTTCGGGCTGGTCGACAGTTAGTCTAGTAAAGTGAAGTTTTGGGCGGTTCCCAATCTAATACAGAATTAAGGGGCGAAAAACCATTTAGGTATGAGGTGCAATGGTCTATGTGGTGATCGGTTTCCAACTAATACGAAGAACTTCAGTTGGTATGTTATAATAAGTATGTTTTGATATCCATTTTAGTCTCACCTGTTCTTCGTGATGGAGTATCTAAATGGCGGTGACCTGATGTTCCACATTCAGCAAAGTGGGCGGTTCCCGGAGGCACGCGCGCGGTTTTACGCAGCGGAAATTGTATCAGGACTCAAATTCTTGCACAAGCGAGGCATTGTTTACAGGTAATTTATTCATTTCAAAAGCCTATATTCTGGCTAGTTAAGTATGAACGCGACAATGCAGATTAGGTTTATTATGATTGAAAAGCACAGAAACCTCTGCACTCTATTGCAAAATCTGATCTAGAACCTTATAGTCAGCTGTATCGCATCGCTCTTGATGACGTACCTGCTGCAATTACCAATTATACGTTTGCCAAAATGATGACAATAAATAATAATCCTTCAAGGTCTTTCATGGATGAAAGACCTTTTTAACGGATGTAATTAATTGTTATTTTAAAATTATAATACTCATCTCACCAGGACATGCTTTTACGGCGGACTACTTAAGAGTGTAAACTAATCTCTTGTAGAAAACTTTATTATTACCTAGTACCTTTTTGGCGCCTTTTTCGGCATCCGCCATTTTTATGAGAGCTGTCAAAATGATAGTCTTCAATCAATGGTTTACGGATTATTGCTGCTGGCTGAGGGGAACATAAAAATACTGATAAACTCAACGAATAGGTGTTATGTTCGATGAATAAATAACAATAAAATAACAGATGAGCTTACCTTGTAATAGATTACGACCGATTAAGATTTTACTGCTCCCTTTCCAGGGACTTAAAACTGGACAACATCCTCTTGGACTTCGAAGGTCACGTCCGCATCGCCGACTTCGGCATGTGCAAGCTACAGATATACTTGGACAAGACGGCAGACACTTTCTGCGGCACACCAGACTATATGGCGCCAGAGGTCAGTATCTAGTAGTCTGTAGTAGTAGTGTTTTGTGTTTCTTTCTGTAAAAGGACGACATTGGATCATCATCATCGTCAATTCAGCCGAAAGACGTCCTCTGCTGGACATAGGCCTCTCTGAAACACCGCCACTTCGACCGGTTCTGTGCTTCCCGCATCCAGCGGATTCCTGCGGCCTTCACAAGGTCATCGGTCCACCTTGTGGGAGGCCTTCCAACGCTACGTCTTCCGGTACGCGGTCGCCAATCTAGAACCTTTCGGCCCCATTCAACCGTCTGTTCTGCGATCAATGTGCCCTGTCCACTTAAGTTTAGCAATTCTTCGGGCTATGTCGGTTACGTTGGTTCTCCTGCGGATCTCTTCATTTCTGATTCGATCACGTAGGGAAACTCCAAGCAAATTTTTGACGTTCAAAAGTGCCTTATACGGGCCTACTTGAAATAAATGATTTGACTTTGACTTTGACTTTGACATTGCCCTCTCCATTACCCTTTGGGTGAATTTTAGCCTTCTAATAAGCCCCATTGTGAGCGACCACGGCGACGACATTGGATATAACATAGGCACATGATGTTATATTAATATTACAAGCGTATGCATTTTACAAGCGCCCGTTGTAATTTCAATTAATAGGTAATAATTAATTAATCGCAATTTAAACCGTAAATGACATGAAAGTCACCCAGAAAGAAGGTTCTTCAACTGATTTGTATGGAATGTAATTTAAATTTCAACTATAGCGATAATATAAAATGTTATATTGCAAAACATTCTTTTAAAATTATATACCCATCTATGTACTTATATAAAATGGAAGATCATCATTTCAGGATCTGTGTCCATTACAATTTACAATAATGAATGGTTATTGAATCATCCATACTCCTGCCAATCCCGTGGTTGGCAATTTGGCAGTCGCGTTAATGGTCTTATACTTAATCGTGTTGCCGATCGGTCACAGGTTGATGCCTTTTCTCTCATAAAAACTCCCTGGTATTAACTTAACTTTGTTGATTCTGGCCATACCTAAAATTGACGACACAGACTAACGAAGGCGGCCTACTCTCCAAGTCCGTTAACGAAAATACGGGCCCGTCCGAAACATCGGATGACTCCTACGCCCGAATAATTAACATTTTTGATTGGGCAACACATCGAGAATAAAATGATAAATCGTGGTGTCATTCATTCTTAGGTCGGGCCTCGAACTAATCTTATGTCCAAAGGTAACAGGTACAGAGTAGGAATCGCCCGTAACTGTTCTACGGATTCCGTGCTTAGGGAGTAACCTCCAGGAGGGTAAGAAACTGAGGAGACATTCAAAGTCTGCGACAAAGACAACAAAATACCTACTATGTAGTCAAGTTTGCCCTAGACCACGCTTTTCATTTGTCTTATAGTCAACTGAGATAGTTATAATATAGGAAGATACCTACTTACGTTATTGTACACCAAAATTATAATACAGCTATTATACAATATTGCTAATTTTGTGGGTATAGTGGCGGTCTTATCGCTAATAGCGATATCTAAAAGACAATCTTTGGAACTTTTCGAACAGAAAATTATGTGTTGTTGATTCGAAACTACTAAAGCCAGATATTCACGTTACTCACAAGTGTGCATGGATGGAACCAAAAACTCGTGATTTTCGTATCGTATTTGTTTACTAAATAAGACACGTAGGAAAAACTATCAGTCTCGCCGTACCTACTGCATATCTATGATATGACATATCTTGACTATGGATGATTTGTAATGTGCAGCCAAATGTCTGTCAACACTATGCACAACAACAACAGGCTAGCGTCTGAGTCAGTCCTCTAAAACGCAACTCGTTGAGGAGGTCACGCGACAGACCTAAGTCAGTGTCATCTTAGTAGTTCTGATTTAGAGTCGTCCATAAATCACGCGACTTTTTTCTCTAATCCACCATATAGACGTTCAGCGTGAACCAATATTCTGTATTTTTTTAATGGCTAATAGAAAGATGCTGCCTACTTAATCCATCCCCTTTTCATTTCATATAGATATCATCCCACCATCCATTCCCTCAACAGCTTTACGCACGTCAGCACGTATGTCGTCACACGTGGTATTTATATCCACGATCGCGACCGCGCCCTTCATTCGATGTCGTCGGCTTCTATGATGCATAAACAAAGGGATCAAATAATTTTCCTTCTTCCAGATAATAAAAGGCTTGAAATACAACCAGACAGTGGATTGGTGGTCTTTCGGCGTGCTGCTCTACGAGATGCTGATTGGTCAGAGTCCGTTCAGCGGCTGTGACGAGGATGAGCTGTTCTGGTCCATCTGTAACGAGATGCCTTCCTATCCGCGTTTCCTTTCGCAGGAGGCGCTCACCATATTGACCAGGGTATGTTTAATTGTTTATACTTAGCTGGGATAATTATGTTTAAGAGAAAGAGGAACCAAGAAGATTTTTTTCCTTTAGAAGATTTTTCATGTCCTAGACTCAATAGGTAGATGCGAGTGAGTAGACAACAGACGAGACTATCTCGCGCATGCAGCTCAAAACCTTTATCGGTTCACCAATAACATCATTCATGTCAATATTAATATGTTTGATGTCGTAGCTATTGGACAAGGACGCGCGGACCAGACTGGGCGGCACCGAGTGCATGCACGGAGACATCAGGGAGCAGGACTTCTTCCACGCCATCCACTGGGACCGGCTCGAAAGGCGCGAACTGGAGACTCCCTTTAGACCGCGAGTGGTAAGTGCGACTTTACAAACCAGCTAGTTTGCAAACTTTTCAGAGTTATTGGAAACTGTTTTTCGGTCCTGCAACCAACGCCCTTTTTTAAAAAGACAGGAGCTGTAAGGGTAATGTGTCCTATGATTTCTTCTTTTTTAATAAATGTTCTGTTTATGTTTTGGGAAACCATGCATCGTTTTTGCTACCTGTAGACAAATCAGTTCAATCCATTATTACTTTTGACAGAGACATCCGATGGACACACAATACTTCGACAAAGCGTTCACCGGCGAGCGGCCTCGCCTCACCGCAGTGGAACCACACATCTTGCGCTCCATGGACCAGGAGCCTTTCAGAGGCTTCTCCTACACCAACCCCAACACGACGGACCGCTAAACTCAACTCTAGCACATAGAGTGATGGTTGAAACTCCCTTGTTACATTTAGCAGGCGCGGGCGCAGCAGCGTTTTCGAGAACGTTCGGTGCGTGATCGTCGGTGTTATTATTGGTGATTGTAAGTCCCGCTGGACGGTAGTCTCTGGCAGTCAAGTTTTTATAGTCGTAACGAATAAATACTTTAGTACCCATGAGTAGAAAATAGAACATTCGGAATCGTAGATGCGTAAAATCTACTTTTTTACGAGAATGGGTCGAGTTGAAAAGCTGCCTTATTAGTGTTGTATTCTAAAACGAATCGATACCTACATGTCGAGGGTATCATTAAATCAATTGAAATGCATATCAATTACAACGTATGTTATTGTGTCTGGTACACGAATTGTATTGTTATATAGAATAGGTGTTAGGTAAGGGCTGTAACACACACGCTGCACATTGATATTTAAGTACCTACCCACACTTTAAATGAATTCAACAAGCAGCTTCTAATTAGCGTTTATATTTTCAGCCTGTGTGTTACATGGCTATTTAAATAATTAAAAAATATTTTATACATTCACTTTATTTATGTTAATCATTTAAATTGTACAGTCAAACTATAAAATGATTTTATAATTCTAAACATTGATACAAAATGCAAAAAGAGTTCTTCTTAAATAACTTAATGTATGTACCTAAAATTTTTATCCGTGGTACCTAAGTCGATACCTTCTTAAGTTTGTGAATAAGTTCACTTAATTCACCCAGATTTTCGAAATTTAATTATTCAACTTATATTAAGAAACGGTTATTTGCGCAATATTACGGTTATATACAGACTTACAAAAAATCTTTCTGTGAACTAGTGTTATGATTATTTATATTAATTATAATCAAATTATTTTAATATCGTTCTGGCATATATAAGGAATAAATTATACCAAAGATGTTTGTTCGGATTGTACATTGTTTGTTGGATAATAAATTTACAAATTACAATGGCGTTTCATTATTTAATATTAATTAAATTTACAGCCAGGTCTAATAATATATAAGTCCGTAAGGTCTAATAATATATAAGTCCGTACTTACTTATTACTTATAAAATTACAGGATATAGGGTTATGCAGAGTTATTTATAGACGCACCATGTCGCGTCGTATCTTGGCCATTGACAAATGTGGATGGATCTTTGAACAATATTTACACGATTGAGCTTCATAAATAATATTCTATCTGATTATAAAACAAGTTCTAAACTTTTGTTCAAGCTTAAACCTATTGCACCGCCAGATATTGTATTTTGAACTTTATTCCGACTGAAGTAAAGTTCTTAATTTAAAAAAAAAACTACTTAGACTTTGTTCTAAAGACAGTTTTGGTATTCAGAACTTTACGCACTCGGAATAAAGTTCAAAATACAATAACTAGCTTGAAGATTGTTCTGGGAGTTTTAAAGTTTAAAGTTTTAAAGTAATTTTGTAATGAGACCGATTGAGCTCGCATCGCTCGAGTTTTTATATTTTACCGGCCATCGACAACGACTAAGCAGTTTATCGGACAGCATGAACGACTCTATAGCCGTCAATGGGCGGCATTAAGCGAGCCGTCCACCGCCAGTTAAACTAAGTTAGTTTAGTTTAGCTCTAACTTAGCTTTAAACTAACTTAGTCAAGCTGGCGGTGGACGGCTCGCTATAGACAGAGCAATCCTCACAGAATTAAGAAAAGGTTGCCAAATCAACAGACACTTAAATAATTATCGTTATCTTCCTGCACTTGTCTCATGTTACTTGTTGTCGGCGCAACACGTTTCCTCTTTCCCCTCTCCCCTGTCAACCGCGACGCTATCATTCACTCCCTTCTCATTCATAATTCATTCCTCACACGATCGATCCATATTTTCTTACGCGTCATGCTCGTGAAAGGGCGCCGTCGGCTGAGACTGGTCATCTCTTATCTGCCATTGGTTATTTTTAATAGTTTTTGATTATTATTTTATTTTACATTGTTCTCACATATAGATGCAACAAAAGTAATGTACCCAGGATTTTGTAATTTCTATATTTAAAAGAGTGTCCTTGGAGTTTCTTGCCCGTTCTTCTCCATAGAGATCTACGTTTTGGAATGGGCAACTAGCTTCAACTTTTTGACTAACTGACCGACTCTTTGACAATTCAAAAGTGCCTGTAAATGGTTTAATTGAAATAAATGCTTTGAGTTTGAGTTTGGCCTCCCTCTCCCTCTCCATCCATCATTTATATTCATCACTCTTTAGTGACATTCACATACGTTTTTTCCTCATCACATGCCCATACCAAGTACTTACGGTACTTGTTGGTAGGCCTACACTTGTCTCTCATACCTATTAGCACTGTAATTTGAAAACATTGTAAATACCATTTACTTTTAAAAAGAGTAACCGTGGAGTTTCTTGCCGGCTCTTCTCCATAGGAAACTACCAATTGGAACCGTGCACCTAGCTTCTGACGTTTCATAAGTGTGCTTGTAGGTTTATGTGAAATAAAATATTTTGAATTTTGTTTTTTTTTAACTCAAGCCAAACGATTTCCTTTTATTTTTTCTGTCACTGGCACCACTTTCAAATTTAAGTAATTATAATTATTTAAATTAATCAAAGTAAGACCTAATATGATCAGGATAAGTGATTAACAGTTGAAGCACTTTGTGTTGGGTGGCTACAAGCAGGTAGTGCGACAGTTTGTCCTCAAATACTTCCACCCCCAATATGGAGGGGTCTTCAATACCGTTGTCAAACTCTTGCACGTTAAACATTCGGTCCAGTTGACCGTGTGTAGGTGTCATAGTACGTGGAGTACATATAGCGACCTGAAACAATATTTTTATACAGTTTAGTGAATGGCAAGATGCCAAATATCTTATGGCTTGCTTCTGCCCACGATTTCCGTCCGCGGGGAAGCCAATCACACCATCAAACAATTTTTTTTTTTTTTAATTTTTGTTTTCATGTAGTTTTGTTTTTTTTTATTTCTTTATTTATTTATTAATAGGAGAACCAACAGCAATAACAAATGGATAACAGTTGATTTCGAAACATAAAGCCAATTACAGGTTCTCACGGGTAAAAACAGAAAAAATTTAATAGTATCTTAGAATCACTAACAAGCACGATAAAAAAGATTAAGAATATATATATATAAAGTAGGTACAACAAGTATTATGCACTTTCAAAAAAGTCAGCGTTAGTCTATATGTACTCTATATAATAATTTAAAACTTGAAATATCTAAGTGCTGTGCACACCTTTAAGTGACAAATTCACTCTAGATTTTAAGTTTAAATGTTACAGTACCCCAAAAAATGTATTGATGAATAAGTCGTTGGAATGTCAAAATTAAATAAATAAATATACTATGGCTCTCGGATATAGTGTAGCTTTCTGTCAGTGAAAAAAAAATTCTAGACAGGTCAGTACTCCCAGAGATTGTCTCTTACAAACTAATAAACCATTTTACCTCTTTATAATATGATTAGACATAACATCACGCCTGTATTCCCCCATGGGTTAGGCAGAAGTGTACCTATAGTACACCCACATTGCGCCAGTTATGTTTTTAGGCGCGTTATGGCGCTCTGTTTATTTGAATGAAACACGATCCAGTTGTAATTAAAATGTATTTGTATCACACATCACATTATCCAAGCGACAGCGGAAGATTACACGTAAGAACGAACTCAGAGTAATTACACGTTATGGGGAGTCCAGTAAAATTAAGATAATACTTATTTACATTGAGATTCAAATTCCTCTTTCTTTTATGAACCACAGACTAACTGCTCTAGACCAACTAGTGTTTTTTTTTTTTTTTTTTCTTTTTGGCGTTGCACTATTCGTGCTTATTGCCACTGACATTGTTTTATTTGATAACAAAACGTAAGAATCAAGTACTCGCGAAATGATTAAATATTATAACGGGAAATTTGGAAATGGAAGGAGATTAGTTGTTATTAAATAAAAATAATAAATTATAACAAATTAACTTTAACAGAAAACTAACGTTTTAACGCCACCATGTGGCCCAGCAAAAAAGGCCGACTCGGTGCGTAAACTAAGAGCTACATGGTACATAAAAGAGGTTCATAAATGATGTTTAAATAGATATATTATTATTTACAAGAAAAAGAGCTATGGTTTTATAGATATCTACATTAAAATTAAATAAAATACATGCAATAGAAGTGGGAAAAGGGACTCGGAGGGAAACAAGACTTTGGAAAAGTGAGGAGTGGTCATAAAGGGGGCAGGAAAAAATAAGGTGGTTCAGATCTCCCACTTCAGCGCCACATTCACACGCAGGGTTCTGCACAATGCCAAGCCTGGCAAGATGAGCAGGAGTGCACACATGACCTAATCGCATACGTATGAATATTGTTGTAATCTTTTTGCTTAGTTTGTATTTGCTAAACCAAGGTTTAACAAAAATGGATGGCTGAATATTACGATAAAATTTCCCTTTCACTGATTGCCCGGACCAAAGCTGACCCCAGGATTCCTGTAGATAAACCTTGGGCAGAGCTGCCAGATCTTGGGTGTTATTTTTGTTCGGAAAAACGTCTCCACACAATACGGCATCATTAGCTATCTGGTCAGCTCTCTCATTACCTAAAATGCCACAATGCGAGGGTATCCACGCAAAATGCACTGAATACCCCTTAATAGAACACCTATAAAGGAGTTCACGTGTTTCAAATATAATATAAGGATTATGAGAATAGAAAGGGAATCTGGCCAAAGATTGTAAGGCACTCCTTGCATCAGTCAAAATGAGTGAATTCCGTAAGCCCATTATAAGTATATATTCGACAGCTTTGAATAGACCGTAACATTCTCCCGTAAATACAGATGTTTCGGGCGGGAGTTTTACTTTTTGGACGATATTATATTGGGAGTGGTATACACCTACTCCCACACATGAGTCTCTTCCATGTTTCGAAGCATCTGTGAACAAGAGCTGACAGTCCTTCCAGTCTCTATCCATAGTGAAGTTAAAGATATGGTTGTGACATACGTCATCTCGGTAAATGTTAAGGTTATATTGTATATTTGGTGACATAATTAATGAACTGTAATTACAGTGAAATATAGGAAGAAATTGAGATTGGTGACAGGGAGCTTCAATTAAATTGAATTTTCTAAAGCTTTTAACTAAACACGGAGTAGCTTTGTGCTTCCAGTAAGTGGATGAAATTACTTCTTCAGAGAGAATGAAAAGTTTATTTCGCAAAGGATGATATGTAAATTGCAGACACCGAGCCATAAATCTATCAGCTAAAAATTGACGTCGTAAATGAAGTGGAGGGTCTCCACATTCCACCTGAAGACAATTAATAGGACTGCTTTTCATTGCACCTGAAACCACTCTAAGTGCCTTTGACTGAACACTGTCAAGTTTCTTAAGACCAGCAACATTAGCAGGTTCCAGCAAAAACGTCCCATAGTCCAATACGCTTCTAATCAAGGTGTTGTACATCAGTTTTAATGAAAAGGGATGTGCTCCCCACCAAACACCAGCAAGACATCTAATTATGTTGATATTTCGTTCACATTTAGCAGCTATATAATCACAGTGTGGTAAACCAGTAAGATGTGTATCCAAAATAAGGCCTAAAAATTTTACCTGGTTTTTAACAGGCATAGGGATATTATTATACCTTACTATAACTATAGGGGGCTTACGCATTCTAGTAAACAAGACAATGTTGCTTTTATCAATTGACAGGTGTAGACCATTGGTTTCTAGCCAAGTCTTCAGTAAGCATAAAGAAGAGGTTAAGGAAGTACAAATATTCTCAACAGAATGACCAGATGAATAAAGAAGTAAATCATCGGCATATTGAAGAACTTGTACTGACTCATTTAGAGAGGATTCCAAATCAAAAGTGTAAATATTGTAGAGAATTGGACTAATTACAGAACCTTGAGGGAGACCTTTCCATACTAAACGGGTAAATGTATACCCTTCAATATGAAGATTTAAAGATCTCTCTGAAAGCATGTTAATTATGAACTTAGACAGCATTAATGGAACTTGTAATGAATTCAGCTTTTGTTCTAGGATTGATACCTGGACATTATCGTAAGCTGAGCTAATATCCAGGAAAGCAGCAATTACAGAGTTATTAGAAGAGAAGGCTAAGCGAATATCAGTTGTGAATACACTAAGGCTGTCCATCGTACTTTTACCCTTCCGAAAACCAAACTGTGATGTAGCTAGCAAGTTTTTGCTTTCCAAAAACCACTCCAAACGATTCTTAATGAGATGTTCAACAATTTTAGCAAGAACTGTAGAAAGTGCAATTGGTCGATAAGATGTAACATTAGAGGAATGTTTGTTTGGTTTCAGAATGGGAATAATTATTTGAGACTTCCAACTTGATGGTATGTTGCCAGATATCAAAGCCTCTTTTCTTTTTTTAATGGCCTGAGTGCACTCAGCATCCCACCAAGGTGGTGAAGGAATTTTGCCTGTAGCACCATTCTTAATAGGGAAAGTATTATCTGCCACCTCTATTAAAATTCTTGTTATTTGATTAGATAATAACTGAGGATCGTGTAGTTGTAAGGAATTAGATAAACCAAGAATTCTTTCATCTACATCATTTTTGTATGTATGCCAATCTGCATTTTGAAGTCTATACTTTAATCGTGGTGTTGGATTGCTAGCAACTGGTTTTTTATGTGGAAAAGAAATTATTAAAGGGTAATGATCACTACCATAAGAAGACGGTAAAGGAGACCAGGATAATGTTGATGCTAACTCAGGTGTGCAGATTGAGAGGTCAGGGGCACTTATTCCCTCATCTGGATTTGTTTGGCGTGTTGGGAGACATGTGTTTAAAATACACAAATTATTAAAGTCTAGAATTTCTAGTAACTTTTCCCCATAGCAATTGGAACTAGAACTACCCCAGGACTGATGTTGTACATTAAAATCTCCCATTACCAAAAATGGTTTAGGTAAAACAGAAAGAAGATTACTTATTTCAGAAAGAATATCTATAGTGGGACGAGAATAATATATACATACTAAACAGATTTTATTTACAATAGCAGCGACAGCAGATATTTCGTCACTGAGACTTGGAAGAGGAAAAGATTGAAAAGACAAGTTATTTTTAATAAGTATGGCGACACCGCCATACCCATCGCTTCTGTCTGTTCTTAGACACGCATAGCCAGGAATTCTAAAAGAAAACCCTGGTTTAAGCCATGTCTCACAGAGAGCGACTGCAAAGGGATCGTATTTGTTCAATATGTAGGACAGATCAGATTTCTTATTCACAATGCTGCGACTGTTCCACTGGACAATCTTGGGTAGATTTGGATCCATTATGATTAAGGTTGAATAAGTTAGACAGAGTATCAATTAAAGTGGCAACGTTGGACGGTTCAATATTATTATTTTTAGATAAAGTATTAATAAGCATAATTATTAAATTAAAAATTTGGCTCTCATTATTATTTGTAGTTTTATTTTGGAATGCAACACCATTCCCTGACACAGAAACATCGTTAGTGGTTAATGCTTGATGAGCTGCCCGGTCATACCCCTTAGTTGTTTTTGGGGGATCCCGAGGTTTAAGAAATACGGTTTTTCTTTGTGAGGAGACAATTGGTGTGTTACGTGATTGGGGCGAAGGTTGTGAAGAGAAAGAATTTTTAGTGGTATGTGATGGGGCAGATGTTACCACATCTGCATACAATTTTGAGATTGGTGGATGTAGTTGTGACGCTTCCGCATATGATACGCAGCTATGGGCCATATAATACTTAATTGCTTTTTGCCTCTCAAATTCTGGGCATTTTTTATTAATGGCGTAATGAATGCCACCGCAATGACAGCATTTACTACTACTCTCATCTTCAATACTGCAAGTGTCAGTAGAATGTTTCTCCCCACACTTGAAGCACTGAGGGTTCGACCTGCATTGTACCTTTGTATGGCCAAAACGACAACAATTAAAACATTGAATTGTTGGGAATGTATACAATTCAACTGGCATAGAATTGTAACAACAAAACACACGTTTTGGTAAAATTTGCCCGTCGAAGGTGAGCACGACTGTTTGCGATGGTTTCCACACAGGGGTCGGTTCGTGCACTTTATAATTGAGACGCCTTGCTTTGATAACTTTCCCGCATCCAGCGGGGACAGATATATTTTCCAGTATTTCCTCCGGAGACCATTCGGTAGGTACGCCTTTTACAATTCCAATGCGACACACATTAATTGATGGAACAAATGCCCTCAATTTTTCTTTGGCCAAACTTGGGTCATTTATGAAAGAGTTAGCATCTACGTAACGAGAGAAACTTAGTGATATTCTATTACGACCAATGCGTTTTAATGAACCGTTAATGATGTTGTTGAACATGCGTTTTTTAAGAAAATGCCCTAAAGTTATTGGGTGTAATGTTTGAGTAGAGTTTTGTGTATCAAAATTTTTTTGGATGTGTACAACGTATGGCGACAGGTCTGTGGCCTCATACAAAGCCCTAGCAACTTGTGGCGCCTTCCGGGGAAGATCTGACTTTATTAGGTTTTCAGTCTGGGGAACATCCACAGAACGTGGAGAGGTTTCTTGATGAACTAAAATTGAATGTACCGGTACGTCTGTATGTATTTTTGAAGTTAATGTGACTAAGTCATTGTCGCAATGACACTGTGCTTCCTTATTTATTTCTGTTGTAGTGTGAGAGTGACTATTTCGCCTTCTTTTATTGCAATTTTTGCACACTTTACGTGGAGCTCTAGTCCTTTTCCGCTCCGATCTGGTTATGGATGTATCGGTATCCATACTGGATTCATAAATAGTTATATTATGCCCGACCGAGGGGACTGTGCCCCCCGGATCAGGCGGTTCATTGTCCATTGTGGACAGAAAAAAATAAAATACAAAAAACTTACCCTAAATATGAAGTACAATATACACAAACAATAAAATTAACTAATCTAATGAATATCTACATATATTTACACAACTTATCTCAAATCTTAAGTGTTTTTTAATTTAAAAATGAAAACGAAAGAAAAATCACGCCCGCCAAATTCGATGATTCCCGCGCTTTTTTTCAACTAGTGTTGTCAGGTTATATCTAACAGTGGGAACCACAGATAATTAGTTGGTTCGCCACACCACCCCCCTACGGAGAGATACAAGGTATACACAGAAAAAAAAAAAAATAACAACAATACAAGTAAAAAAACTATAAATCTAGAATGCCTAAATTTAACCCGTCTGCCAGCTCTGGTGGTGACAGTACCTGAAGGGGATGGAGTAGTTGTTGGCGTGGAGGGAGTTGGGTGTATGGAAGGAGAAACTGGAACGGAAACAGGTGGTGAAGAAACCAGTTCAGAGTCCAGGTATGCTGGCTTAACACGGTCTACGCTGACCGTAGCCTCTCTTCCTTTCATCTCCAAGGTAAGGGTTTTGTCCCTTCTCCTCAGGATGCGGTATGGCCCAGTGTAAGGAGGTTGCAGAGGCCGTCGAACAGTGTCGTCGCGGAGTAAAACGTGGGTCGACGTCGCCAAATCTTTAAACACGAAGGTTGACGGTCGAGCGTGTCGTGAGGCTGGTATTGGACGTAAAATTTCCATCCGGCTCCTCAATGCCGTGACGAAGTCTGTGATGTCGTTTGAGCTCCTGGGTTCTTCCGCTGGCATGATTAGTTCTCCAGGGAGTCGGAGAGGTTCTCCATAGACCAGCTCAGCGGACGAGGTATTCAGGTCCTCTTTGAGGGCAGTCCTCATGCCAAGGAGTACCAGTGGAAGTGCCTTGCTCCACGTTTGGGGATGGCACATTAAAGAAGCTTTTAGTTGGCGGTGCATGCGTTCTACCATGCCATTTGCGCACGGATGGTAACTGGTTGTGCGAATCCGCTTTGTTGCGCATACGTTCATAAGGCGCTGAAACAAGGCGGATTCAAACTGACGACCCTGGTCGGTCGTCACGGTGCTTGGCACCCCGTAACGGGATATCCAACCAGTCACCAACGTGTCTGCCACTTCTTCCGCCGTGATAGATGTCATAGGCCACGCTTCGGGCCAACGCGTAAATCTGTCAACCGCGGTCAGACAATATGTGAAATTATCTGAAGTCGGCAGTGGTCCTATGATATCAATGTGGACATGACAGAATCTAGCGATCGGAAAAGACATCAGCGGTGCAGATGTATGCCTGGTTACCTTGCTGCGTTGGCACTTTAGGCACGACTTTGCCCATTTTCGGCAGTCGGTGTTAATATGTGGCCATACGTATCGCTCAGCCACCAATCATAAGGTTGCTCTCACGCCTGGGTGACTGAGACCATGTAGTCGATCGAAAGCTGCTCGACGAAAAGGTAAGGTGAGGTATGGGCGAGGTCTACCTGTCGACGTGTCGCAGAGTATGGAAGTGTTGGTTCCAGGAACTAAAATTTTTGACAATTTCAAAGAAGTAGATGAGCCCGCGTCTTTGAGTTCCTCGTCTCTCTCTTGCGAGTCTGCAAGGGCTTGGTAGTCCTCTTCCAATGAAATGGATTCAACCCGCGACTAGGGGTCGCAAACCGGGATCCCGGATACCGAAAATACCGGGATACCGGACCGAAAAGAAGCCTTCACAATACCGGTATTGAATTTTTGAATACCGGGTTTTACGATATTTTCGGTATTCATCACAGAACGCTACAAATCGCAAATCCTCCCATGCGAGTAGTGACACCGCCGCCTCTTTTCCTGTACGAGCTCTAACGCGTCACTATTACTTTTATATATTACTAGCTGCCCGCCCCGGCTTCGCACGGGAGCACTAAGTACTTATCTATGGCGCACCTACCTATCTACTTACCTACCCTACTAACCTACCCGACCTACCTACCCTACCTACCCACCCTACCTACTACCCTACCTACATACTTACATTCCTACCTTACCTACTTACCTACCTACCTACTTACATACCTACCTACCCTACCTACCTACTTTCTAACGGGGGATATCATAAATGCAAAATGGATGAAAACATGATTTTTCTTCTTATCTAGGCCGAGACGAATGAAAAAAAAACTTCGAAATCAGTCAATCCGTTCTCGAGATGTCATCAAAAAACCCGTTCCATACAAAATGAATTAAGTAGTGTTTAATGATGCAATACTATCGTGTTCATGCAAGCCTAGTACTTTTTGATAGTATTTATGGTATGTATACCGGGACATCATAAGTGCAAAATTTATAAAAACATGATTTTTCTTCATATCTTTTTTTCTCGTGAATGTTTCAAATGTTTTAGTAGTTATTCTGCTATTCGGGGTGGAGACAAATCCAACGAATCAAAAACCATGAAAATTGATCCAGCAGATCTCGAGTTATAAGTGTTGTAAGTGTAACAAACCCGTCTTTCTTTTATATATATAGATATATATTTACACTATTACTTTTATGTGAGTTGTAACCAACCGTTGCAATGTTACAATTTTGATAGGAAGGAGATACTCGTTTTCTTTGATTAAAATGCTCTTTTATTGTTTGACACAACTTATACTTAAACTTATAATACCTTTTAAATTAGAGATTTCACTATACTATAATGATTAATGACTTTAACGGAAAGAAAAACTAATAAAATAAATATAATTTCTCTAAATGTCGAAAATACCGGAAATACCGGGATCCCGGTATTTTGCTAGACTCAATACCGAAAATACCGGTTTCGGAGAGAGGGACCGGTATTGCGACCCCTACCCGCGACATAGCATCTGCGACTACGTTGTCGGTGCCCTTAATATATCGTATGTCGGTGGTAAATTGGCTGATAAAAGTTAGTTGGTTGAGTTGCGTTGGTGGGAGCTTGTCGCGACGCTGGGTGAACGCATACACCAGGGGCTTATGGTCAGTAAAAACTGCTGCGTTTTGTACTTCTAGTATGTGCCGAAAGTGTTGAACGCTCTCGTACACAGCTAGAAGTTCTCTATAATAAGCAGGCCACTGAGATTGTTTCTCGGTTAGCTTTTTGCTGAAATATGCTAGGGGTTGCCAGTTATCGTGGACTTTTTGCTGTAAACATGCACCTATGTGCATGCTGGACGCATCGGTAAAAAGACCTAAAGGGGCCTCGCAATTTGGGTGCGATAGAGTGGTAACATTAGCTAGGTTCTTCTTGCAATCATCAAAGCATCGTTCGAGCTCGGGCGTCCATGGAAATGGTTTTGCGCCTTTGCTATTAGTTGCCGCGACTGCGTCGATTAAGGGGGCCTGATACTTGGCGGCGTCGGGCAAAAATCTGCGGTAATAGTTAACCATGCCCAAGAACCTACGCACGCCTTGCACGGTCTTAGGGGGGAGGGAAATCCACTAAAGCTCGGATACGGTCTTCGGGAGGGAAAGTGCCTGTAGCATTAATACGGTAACCCAAAAACGTTACCTCGGCTGCCCCAAGTACACACTTCGCCGGGTTGATGACCACTCCATACTCGTGCAGTCGGTTAAACAAGAGCTTTAGGTGATCTGCATGTTGCTGGGGGTCTCTCGAGTACACGAGGATATCATCGACGTACGCGAAACAGAAATTAAGTCCCCGCACAACTTCGTCTATGAACCTTTGAAATGTCTGTCCGGCGTTTCTAAGGCCAAAGGTCATATAAGGGAATTCAAAAAGTCCAAAGGGTGTGATTATGGCTGTTTTACAAATATCATCTGAATTTACTGGAATTTGCTGATATGCTTTAACTAAATCTAAGGTACTGAAAACTGAGCACCCGGACAAGTTGTGGCCGAAATCCCCTATATGGCGGACAGGGTAGCAGTCCGGAATTGTGCGGGCGTTCAGTGCGCGGTAGTCGCCGCACGGGCGATAAGTCTCGTCTTTTTTAAGCGCGAGATGTAGCGGGGAGGACCATGAGCTGCTAGAAGGTCGAGCGGTGCCTACGCGAATCATCTCCTCGAATTCTTTCTGAGCAGCTCGAAGCTTAGGTGGGGCAAGGCGACGTGGTCGCGCTGTAACGGGTGGGCCATCGGTGGTTTTGATAAAGTGCACCGTAGCGTGTTTTACCTCTATGGGCGCGCCAGGAGGGCGTAAAATGCTCGGGAAATCATTCAAAATGTGCGAGTATGGTGAGTCAGGTGATTGAATGAGTTTAACGCTGGGTTGGGTGACTGAGGAGAATTCAGTTTGAGCTGACAACCCTGTTTTACCGTCTCGCAACCTTCCATGGGCACAGTCTGGCAAAAGGTGGTAATAAGCCAAAAAGTCTGAACCAATTATTGGAGTTCCTACTTCAGCGACTATGAATTTCCATACAAAATCGCGTCTTAAACCTAAGTTTAATTTGAGTTCGACCAAACCAAACGTATTTATTTTAGTGCCATTGGCTGCTAAAAGTTCGTACGGAAGTGATTGGTTTTTACCCTGGGAGTAACGTCTGGGTAAGCAAGAAAGATCGGATCCGGTGTCGATTAAAAATCGTCGGCCCGAATATCGATCGGTAACAAATAGACGGCGACTTGCTAGGGAGCAGTCAGTGGTCGCCACTACTGACTGCTGCTTGAGTTTCCCTGTGGTACGGGAACAGACCACGCCGCACGGTTGTATACACCTGGAAGCTTTTGCAGCGAATCGCCTGTGGTACCAGCATTGGCCGTTAGGAATGGGTGGGCGTGAGCTTGAACGACTGCGGTTGCTCCTGTTATTACTTGTGGTGAGGCCAGTCACAAGCCGTGTCAGATCCGCCACTTGTTGTTGGAGTAACTTAAGTTGCTCCTTCGTGTCATCACTAGATGATGCTGAAGATGGTGCTCTACTTGCTGCGTGGACATTCATTGGTTGCGGACTGATTTCTTGCAGCTTATCAGCCAGTTCGCCCAAGTCGGCGAGGGATGAATTCTTTTGGGCAACTAAAATGCCTTGCATGCAATGAGGCAACCTATTAACCCACATAGTTTGGAGGAGCTGCTCTGGGAAAGATGACCCAGCAAGAGTCCTGAGGTGACGCAGGAATGACGAGGGCTTCCTATCACCAATCTCCTCTTTCTCGAGAAGCCTTCTAGTTTTTTCTTCATAAGACACAGAGAAACGAGAAATGAGAGCCATTTTTAAACAAGTGTAAGGTTGATCCTTAGGTGGCTGAATGATTATGTCCTCAACTTCAGTTGCAGATTTTGTGTCGAGTTGGCTTACAGCATAATAATATTTAGTTAACTCCTGTGTGATGCCACTGATATGAAATTGTGCTTCTAGACTAACGAACCAGAGACCGGGCTGGTCAGGCCAGAAAGGAGGAATGCGGATAGATACTCTATTGATTAATATAGGTTGAGATCTAGTTGTGGTAGGGTCAACGGGCTGTTCACCACCAGTTCCAGGTTCAGGATCAAGGAAAATCTTCTGTCCCTCAGTAGCCATTGTGTTACAATGCGAATTATGTTTATCACACAAACAAAAATGCAAAACCCTAAGAAGAGGAATATAGCATGAATTGTACAATAGAAGCAGGGCAGTAAAATCAAAGAGTTAAATAATCATCATGAGAAAAACACATTCCTAATAAAGAGTACACAATAAAAAAATTATACATGCAACACACGGGCAGATAAAATGTTAAGGGTGCAAACAGTAAAAAATAACAGCATAAAACCATTAGTATTGCAATCATGCCCTGCCATGCAATGTGCACCGGAATATAACGATTAAAACGGAATATTTACTGAAATCTTAACATGTAGGATGCAGAAAACATAAAGAAAAGAAGTTAAATATGTTGTTATTGTTGAGACATCCAGTTTAAAATTAAGCACTTATTGTTCTTAAAGACACACCATAGAATTTGAGGTAAGTTGTAGAGATGTCCATCCATGCAAAAAGTTTATAAAAATTAAAAGGACTTACAGGCTTTGCTGTCACACTATTGATTATGGAACACGCTTTTACGTTTCAATTATCTCTGGAACGCGGCCGGTTTACATTTGACGTTTGCAGACTGTGATGACAGGGGACATGTGTCAAGCTCTGTCAAACTTCGCGCGTTATTCTTTGAAGCACAGCTTTGAAGGTTCCATAGGAAAACCGCACAGGAAAAAAAGGCGCTGCTATCGCGGAAAACGATGATTTTTCTTCTTTCAGGTCGATAAAGTTCGAATACGGTGTAATTAGCCACAATAGCCACCAAAGGTATACAAGGCACAGAACACTTTAACGTTGGTCGATGTGCTAATGTTCGACGAAAGATGATTCCACGATTTTCGTAAGTAAACTCGCGTAATGGCGACGAGTAGGTACCGGCTTGGACTTGTTCACGAAGAAAAACCGCTGCCCGGGATGAGTGTGAGCTCGTTTCGTTTCACAATACTGGATTCCAGTTCTTCTGTTTGCGTTGATATGTTCTTTTATCGTCGGGGTCACCAATTTAGGCGCGTTATGGCGCTCTGTTTATTTGAATGAAACACGATCCAGTTGTAATTAAAATGTATTTGTATCACACATCACATTATCCAAGCGACAGCGGAAGATTACACGTAAGAACGAACTCAGAGTAATTACACGTTATGGGGAGTCCAGTAAAATTAAGATAATACTTATTTACATTGAGATTCAAATTCCTCTTTCTTTTATGAACCACAGACTAACTGCTCTAGACCAACTAGTGTTGTCAGGTTATATCTAACAGTGGGAACCACAGATAATTAGTTGGTTCGCCACATGTTTAAGTCCCATGTAATAGGGGGCGAGCCTATTGCCATCAATCGGGCATAAATCCATACTCCGGGCTTCTATTGAGAAATTCCAGATGGAAGACCCAATAACACTTTGCCCGACCACTCGACCAACGAGGCAGTCAAATATGATTAGAAGTTTAGGTTATTTCGGTATGGTTTGACCCCTTATGCATATATATATTTGAGGCTTACTTGTACTGAAGGGGTCCGTTAGGACCGATGCCTGCCGGGGTTGCGGGAAAGTCCGAAAGGGATACCGTGGCCCCTGGCAACGTACAGGCAATGGAAGGAACACGGGTGGGTTTTAGTCAGTAAGAGTCTGACACGCCCTTCCACTCCACCCAGAGCGGGAGAAGTTATTTGATAATTTCCCACCCAAAAAAAAAAGGCTTACTTGTACAAGTAATAAATAAAAGATTTAAACATTAGGTACTGACCGTTCCATCCTTATAGCCAATGAACAAAACTTCTCCATGTTCTGTTGCGCATGTCATGTCTGCACATTCTAACCAGACGACATTCGTACCCTGTTCTTGGCAAACGCTAACCCGCTGATCGCTATTACTCACTGAAAAAAAAAACGATGAAATTGATGTACTACAGACGCCAGCACATCAACCTACTACAATCTGTCAAATATCTATAGATTTTCAACTTTATAACTAAAGTACAAGGTTCAAAGTTGATTGGAAAAAATTGACAGTTTCGGGTAGGTTGACCTGCTGGCGTCTGTACACACTTCGTAGATACGGACGCGAAACTCCCATAGCCAACCACCCTCCCCACCAGCCAAATACCATTGCCAATTTCAGGGTGTACGAGTATGATACGCCATGTGTTCTTTAACACTTTCGACTCCACCTACTTTTCATAGAACTCATACGCCCCATGCCGCCATAGGGAGGGTTGCCGGCATTACGTTTGCGCTAAAGTTAACCATCGCGGACGGTCAACAGCATTAGATTTAAAACCTTGTTATAAAACACTGTAAAACTAAGTAAAATAGTGTTTTCAGGGGCTCTTGTCGCTATACGTAGTTTTAATTTTTTTGTGAATATTTGTAACCGTGAACATAAAATATAAAAAAATACTGCTTGGATTTTAAAACCAACGCATATACTAATACTTAAGGGGCCGGCGGAGCATGCGTAGTTCATAAAAACGTAATACCAAAATAATTTGTAAATTAAACATATTCTTAAGGTAGTGTGTATTTATTCCGATTGGATTACAGAATATCTAGGCTCCTAGATATATATTTTGAATGGACACTGATTTAAGACGAGTTATGAGAAAAATAGGTTTTCTATAGAAATTTGAAATTCCTCATATCTCGTCTTTATATCAGTGTCCATTCAAAATGGTAAATGGCGTACCTGAGATCGCAACTCCTTTTTGACTAAACAATACCAACACAGTTGAATCCTGAATACGAGGCACAAGGTTGTAACTGTTTTGTTTCTGATACGACTTTGTTTGCAGATCTTCACACAATATAAATCCAAGCTTAGTTACCAAGCAAACTATTCCATTATACAGTTGTATACCACATGGTATGTCTACTGCATTACCGTAGTAGCGACCTCTAGGCATGAGGTCCCATCTTTTTAAATCCCATGTAAGAGCCCATATTATGTGCTGTTTGGTGACTATGTAGCAAACATTGGCTTCCAGTCTGCAACAAAGTATAGTGTGACACAACAAAAAACGTCAAACATGGTCATGCTTATAAAATTTCAAAAGACAAGGAAATATAACGAGCTTTTGCAGACAAATTATAGAAAATTGTACCCTAATTGCGTAATACACGATCAATCGGAATCTGAATCGTTTTGAAACAAATTGCTAATCCATTGCACTATAAACTCGAAAAAACAAATCTGCTGAACATCGTAAATAACGCAATGAATGTTGTTGAACTGTCAAAATGAAACAAATTGGTCGTAATCGTTTACGAAAATGTGTTGCGCAATTAGATAGCTGGTTCCAAGATTTGACTTGAACGACACATGTTCGATCAACATTTGTGTCGTTCAAGTCAAGTCATCGGAAATAAAGTATCGGATCCCAGGAAACGGGTCGTTCCCGCTCGTTAACAAAAAGGTAGAATATATATTCTACCTTTTTGTTAACGAGCGGGAACGACTTTTTGCAAACGGCTGTAAAGTGTTTTGTATCGTATTAAATATATATTTAATACGATACAAAACACTTTACAGCCGTTTGCGAAACAAGGATGGAAGCATTTATCTTTTCGTTGTTCATTTTGTGCATTCAAAAGTAGGTACCTAATTAAAACACTTTTATTTAAACCTATCTGACTCTTGAATTAGACGGGGTATTAAACGAGCGGGAACGACCCCAGAAAACTTACGTATACACGAGAATGTCGATGTTGAAATCGATTAACCTTTCATTACTATTGATTGGATCATTTGGGTTTTCTTTGCCATATGCATATAACACGTGTAACTCAACACTAACACGCATATATTCATTCTCACGCACATCTATTTTTTTAGCTAAAATGACAGAAAAATCTAAATTAAGCTCTATAAACACAGTTCCAGGTCAGGTTTCAGTGTCTACAGCGCAAAGCTGCTTAGGTACGGGTGACTCGGAACCCTTAAGGCCCTGCGAATACACTCTTCGGGTGTAAAAAAAACGCTAATTAAGAGGGAACCGGGCCTGCGAGGAATTAAAAGAATAGGTATTTGAAGAAACTATTGCCGTCGTCTTACCTTAAGTCTGGCCCCGTAGATTGCGATAGGGACAGCTGCAGCTCAGACCGATTATATCACAAAAAAAAATTACGAGTTCGACGTTTCGTATTCCCCTTTTTCTCCTCGAAAACTGAGCCGATTCAATTACTTTTTACATTAAAATTTTAAGAAAAAGCATGTCTAGGTTCCTATCATTTTCTTTTATGTTAAAAGTTTAAAAAAATTGAGTGGTAGTCCTCTAATCACGGCGGTAAAAACAGGCATTTTTGTAATTTTTGGAGGGTCATATTTTCTTTACCGATAACTTGTTGAAAAAAAGGAAATAACAGGGACGTGTCTACAGCAGACCTTGATTTTATGAAAAAATATGATTGCTCTAGAGGCATTATTCAGGAAGAAAAAATGGGGAATACATTTGTATGGAGAATCGCAGGCCCTGTTCCCTCTTAACGAAGCCGAGAGTCACAAGCTTTTTCCATAATTGCGTATTTTTTTATTCTGGATCATTCTGCTAGTCTGTGCCGAGAACACGGGTTACACGAAGCTAATTTTTGAAGCTAGGATAGCAAGATAGTGCTAGTAAGCTAGCAAGCTAGTCACTGGACTCGTGATACAGAACTGTCCTATTTTTTAGGATAGTAAGCTAGTGACAAAGGCAATAAGCTAATGAGATAGTTTAAATAGGATGGGGTTCTATTTTTAACCTAGTAGCTCCACTGATATTTACTATCCTGGCTTGTGGCCGACGAAGTTAGTACCCCATCGAATCATTTTACTCCACGCAGTCAGTCACCGCTAGGGTTGCCAACCATACTGTTAAAAACAGTATTATACAGTTTTTCACTCTAAAATACTGTTTACAAAAATACAGTACCAATATGAATATACTGTTTTCACTCATATTCAGAGCTATACCTACCTAAATAAAAAGTTTCATCCACTACATAGAACATAGTGCATGCACCTGCATGGGCACGGTGATTCAGCTAGCCTTAATTTCAGAATAAAACTTTTAATATCTAGAATTTTCGGGACATAGAAAATAGAATTGTTATCAGAATTCCACCTCAGTATTCATAGAATGAGTGTTTTCAGTGATAAATAATAAGTGGTGGTACAGACGTCAGCACATCAACCTACTACTATTTGATAAATTTCTTTAATCGATTTTCAACTTTATCACTAACTTAAAAGGTTCAAAGTTGATTGGGAAAATTTTACAGTTTCGGGTAGGTTGACCTGCTGGCGTCTGTACTACAGAAATAGACCTTCGGTGGGACGACAGAATACATTTAATTTGAAAAATGCTCCAAATCTACTTGGTGAGGATTACGAAGCCGCGATTTACGCGAGTAGCAGTCCTAATTATGTACCTATTTAAAACATTGAAAAAATATTTAAAATACTGTTTTTTTTTTCCGAAATACTGTTGATTTTCCCACTTTGACCATAATATACTTTATTTCATGTACAAAAAGTTGGCAATCCTAGTCATCGCTATGCTATTAGCTTAAAATTTACTAGCATCGTGTAATCAGCTCTAGCATGTGCCAAGTCAGGATAGTTAACAGCGGTTTTTCACAGCAAAAATATAAGCCCTTTAGCGTTAATAATGGTTTGGTGATGGATTTTTTTGCACCCTGTATATGTAGTATAAGTACAGTCGTACCGTATAAGTAAGTTGCAAATAAAGCAGGCTAAGATAATAATATAACTATACCTGTGCTCTCTAAACATTTAATTAGTTCTGTATTCGGAATATTAAAATATCTTATGGGCATATCGGTCGTCCGCACGTCCGCCGTCAAAATCATGTTATCTGAAAAAAATATAAAAGTACTTTAAGCCCACGTACGCACGGACGTCATAAAATCGCGTCGATTTTGTATTTTTTCGTGCACTAGATTTTCAGTGCGTCCCAACGCGTTGGAATCTCAAGTTGAAAATCCAATGCGCGATAAAAATCAAGCCGCGATATTTTAGCTTTTTAGCGGGCTAGGTAAGTAGCACCTTATTGACGGCCTCCACAGAGTACTTTTTAACGGCCTCCTTTGGTCGATTTTGAGTGTGTGGTTGATCCCCAAAATTGACAGTGGTTTTAACATTAGGAACAATAGCAGCCTGGATTTCTGTCAGGTTAATGGCAATGAGCTTACCCCGTATTACATGGGAGTTTTATTAAAACATTACAGATAAAATGTGGTTGTACTTTTTTGTATAGGAAGTTTTACTTATGTACCTACCTACATATCTCCCAGAAAAAGTATGCGCTTCGGCAATCATTGTCTATCTTTGGAAATACGAAAGTACGACTATCTAATATACACTTGTTACAACAAGCGTCGCAAAACTTCGGTAGTATTCGCAATAATTCGGAAATATACAAAAGTATACTTATATTGGAAGGAATACTACCGCAGCAAGAATTAACTGAAAAACTTGAATTGACGCCATCTAGCGGAAAACAGTAGAACTGTAAATGTGAACGTCCCTCGTTAGTCGCTCGGCGATGCGATGCCAGCGCCCGCCTACACATTGTGTGGCACGTGACACTGCCCACGAGCCTCGCGGCCGTTCATTCATAAAATCAAGTATTATTCGCTAGTAGCCTACGTACCTACTCTGCAGGAATATTTCCGAGTAAATTATTTACTTGTGACTAGGTACTTATTATTTTATTTTTGTATGGTTTAGTTAGAATGTGTTGATTTTATGCGTTGTGGATGTCATGTATAAGTTTAGTTTAATTCGTAAAATTGTTTTTGCTTTACGACATAATGGAAAGCAACGTAAATAATTAGGTAAGTAGGTGAGTAGGTACCTACTTTTTTTTTTTTTTTTGTAAGAGTGTTCAACCGCAATCAATAGTTCAAGTAAGTACCTACCTACTTATAAAAACAATTGAAATACATAATGGCGCCGATTCTCTTGTACACCGAACTAAACTATCACTAAAATTCCTTACATTTGGCTATGAGAATCCTTAAGCTATCCTGCAAAAAAAAACCTAAATTTAAAATTAATTTTGACAACTAAAATCGAATCTGACAATCACGACTCCACGTGGTACTTGAAAACTCCGTGTTTTTTTTTAGAGCCGTGTTCGCGCAGGACTTATTTTCTATGGAATAATAAAAAAAAATATAAAAAATTATTACCTACATAAATAATGAAAATTTCGACCCCCTTTATGTAACCCATAAACCCCTAAAACTATTGAGTTTTAGGGATTTATGAATTACATAAAGAGGGTCGAAATTTGCGATAGGACACACCAGTTTCAAGATGTAAGCAAAAGAAAAGAATAAAAAATACAGTACTGTTTTTGCACCTGACAATTATATTTATCTCACACCTTTTTAATCGCGATTAAAAATACTCAGGTTTAGTTTTTACAATCAAAATTTTAGGTGAATAATGGTGCCGATTCTCTTGTACACCGAACTAAACTAACTAAACTATCACTAAAATTCCTTACTTTTGAGTATGAGAATCTCAGTGCCATTTTAGTTGGCTTGTGAACTGTACATGTACCTAGGCTTACAAATTAGCGTAATTATAGTTCATGTGGTGTTTACCTTTAAGTAATTGTTACACTGTGCAAAGTTTTTAGCATTACTTTTATCAAGATGTTAGTGTAAACAATTGTTGGTGAACCAAATAAATAAATAAATCTTAGTGCTGTCAAACTAAAATATAGTTAAGTTGTGTCACTTTAGTCTATTTCAGAATGGGAAATCATCGTTTGACAGGAATAAACTAAATTTTGGTGATTTTTAGTCTAGTTTAGAGGCATTTGTGACAAGAGAATCGGCACCAATGTCTTATTTAGAATAGCAAAATTGCCATTTTCACTAAATTAATAACTCAGTGCCATCTTAGAGTTGTCAAACTAAAATATACACCGAGAAATCGGGAAATGGTTTTGTCTTGGTAACACAATCGTTATATAAACAAATAAAATATTAGAAACAATTTTGAAAATAAATTTTGAGTTGTTGCGTGCACACTAGTTTATACCGTATCACCACGTGCGAGAGTTTATTTTGCTTTGAACATTTATGCATCGCTGTTCCTTTTGTCGGCGGCACGTGCGATTCGAGTAGTACCTACAAGTTGCCTGTTACTATTGATACTCACGTTTTCGAGTTGATGAATATTTTTTTAATTATTTAAAACATCTATATTTTTTTACTCTTACTCTATGCTTCGAAAGTACTCCTTATGGCAAGTTGTTCTGCCGCGGGAAAACAACCATTAAGATTTCACGGTGTAGTTAAGTTGTATCACTTTCAATGGGAAATCGTCGTTTGACAGGAATAAACTAAATTTTGGTGATTTTTAGTCTAGTTTAGAGGCATTTGTGACGAGAGAATCGGCACCATTATATAATAGTTACTGTTTTAATAGGCACTTTGGTATATAATGATATAAAAGTAATATAAACACATCTCAGTACCTACCTATGTATTAACCTCTCTATGTACAGACGCCAGCACATCAACCTACTACAACCTGTCAAATTTCTTTAATTTCAACTTTATCACTGAAGCATAAGGTTCAAAGTTGATTGGGAAATTTGTCAGTTTCGGATAGGTTAACCTGCTGGCGTCTGTACATAGTATACTCGCAAAATTACACTTGCTCACCTAAACCGCAAACAAAAACTTATTACGTAAGTACATATCTAAGTAGCTGAAAGTTATATTCGGAAGTTTTCAAATCGTATTATTCTCAGTTTTATGAATGAACGCGTACTAATAATATGTCACTGGTATTAGCGCCATCTAGCGGGAATCTCAAAGCTGTATTTGTACAACTTCCGTCGGTAGTGCTCGCCTGCATGTGCTTTTTGCTGCTGCAGTGACCAACGTTCGCTGATAAGGATAATTAAGAATAGTGGAAGATTCGTGGGTATGAAAACACAATCACCATCACGCAACATTTATGACTTTAATTTGCAATGGTAATTGTGTCGCCATCTAGCGGTGAATAGTCAAAATCTTGGTGAATAATTTCGAATATTACTCAATACTTCCGAATGCTTCGCGAATAATACGACGGGAATACTTCGGAATATTACTCTCCAGCAACGCTAATTACAACCATGGAAGTTCTTGCCTATTTTTTATTACCTCATGGTACAAAATGATACTTAATAACTCTGCAATTATTCCAAAAATCTTTTGAGTGCCACATGACGAGGTGTGGTACCAGTGGTAGGTAATACAGCTGAGAGAAAATTTCATGCAAACGCGCACAAATAGATTATGTTGGGGCTACTTTACTACACTTCGCGCGCTCTCTCTCGCACACCGGTCGACGTCTCGCTGAGTAACAGAGAGCGCGCGATGTACAGTTAGCGACAATGTAGCCCCAGTATTACTAAAGCGCGGGAGTACAAAACTTAGAAGCTTTGCTTCTGTGGGGGATTACTGTGTCGCGACATTCGTAATAATTCGGAAACACGAAGATTACGGAAGTGCACACCTTTTCTGGTTTAACTGTAAGTACCATAATGTATTTATGATAGTTAGTAGTTTGATGTAGTAATCTTGTTACCTTTTAACACCTCTATACTTGCTATGTCCTGCAGTGTGTATGTGTGGTGAAGTTTTATCTCTGCTTGTGGTACAAAAGGCCAGAGCATTGAATTCATCAACATATCTTTGAAGCTAAGTACAGATTTTCTTTTGAAAGTACGACCATTGTTTACCATTGTTTCTGAAGCGATCTTCGGCCATAGGGAATGAGACTGTAAAAAAGAATTTTGTTACCTGGAAACGCTTTTACAACTTATTTACTTTTACTCCTAATCCAACATTTTCTCATTGTTTTAGTATTGTTGTACTATAAAGGTTATAATGCACTATGTATTTAAAAGTAAAGTCTTCTTTTGTTGTTGCCTAGCAACTGTTATAGTTCTGTTCTGTCATCCTGTGTTTTTCAGATGAAGTTAATTTTTGTTATAATAAAATGTAAATTACTTTATTAAACCACTGTTACAATGATATCTTATTTTCATTGAAAGCAAGCTCAGCCAACAGGTTATGGGCCCAGGCATGATCTGGTGTAATATCTGAGCGAAGAAAAGTATCTGATCTCAATTTCAAATATGGAACAAGCTGTTACAAAAAGTAATAGAAAGACACGAAGCTTAAATGAAAACTCCTTGCTATATCAATATAGTATGTGAACAAGAAAAAGCAAATATGTCTTTCATGCTGTATGTCAGTGCTTTTCTGAAAAAAAAATGCGAGACAACTAAAGCTGTTAAATTCAATTTGCTAATACTTAATAATATGTGCGTTTGATCTCCCTAAACCCTACAAATTGGTAGCAGAGCGTGGTTAGCCAAAAATGAGTTCGACCACATCGTATCATAAGATCGATGCTTTATCAAAAGATAATTACGACACATGGAATGTACAAGCCCAAGCAGTCCTTATAAAAAATGGATTGTGGGGGTACACGTGTGGAGACATTACGCCGCCATCCAGCAAAGATGAAAAATTGCTCTATGATCAAAAAGATTTACTCGCACGATCTGAGCTTCTACTACTCATCTCGCCGTCCGAACTGAAGCAGGTGAAAGGCTGCAAAACCTCATACGAGCTGTGGAGCAAGTTAAAGGGTATTTATCAAAGCCAAGGTCCGGCTCGAAAAGCGACATTGTTAAAACAATTGATTTTAAAGAAAATAGAAAAAGATGACGTCCGAGATCATCTGAACAATTTCATGGACATCGTAGACAAGTTGGCCGACATGAATGTCGACTTGCACCCTGACCTCCTAAGCATTATGATGTTATACAGTCTCCCAGCATCGTACGAAAATTTCCGTATTGCTGTTGAGACGAGAGATGACCTGCCAAAGCCTGAGGAACTAAAAATTAAGATAATCGAGGAGAGCGAGGCCAGAAAGAATAAAGAGCCAGATAAAAACAGCGAAGCATTTTTATGTAGAAATAAAAATGCAAAATACTGTACTAAATGCAACAAAAAAGGTCATACCATACAAACCTGTTGGAGTAAAGCAAAACAAAACAACATCACGAAAAACAAATCTCAAAAGAATTTCAATGTATGTTTGAATACAGATGTGATGTGACAGATGGTGCCAAAGAAATGTGGTGTCTTGACAGTGGATGTTCTTCTCATATGAGTGGAGAAAAAGAATTATTCAACAAAATTATGCCCGATGAACGAATCTTAAGATTGGCTTCAAACCAATATACAGCAGCTGTCAAGGGAAACGGGACAATAACAGTGAGTACAAATGAAGATAAATTTAATCTAATTGATACCCTGTACGTACCCAATCTGACCACTAACCTAATGTCCGTTGGAAAAATAACCGACAAGGGTAATAAAGTGCTATTTGAAAAAGGAAAAGCTTCCATAATAGGAAAACATAATTAAGTTTTACTCAAAGCTATAAGAAAAAATGGATTGTACTATCTCGAATTTGAAAAATCAGACGAGACTTCAAAATTCACATCTGGTTCTGACACCAAAATAATGCATTGGCATAGAAAGTTTGGTCATGTAAACGAAAAAGATTTAAGAATGATGGAAAAAGACACCCTTATACATATATGGCATAGATCTCAACGATGAAAAACTCGATGAATGTGAAACATGCATAAAGGGAAAATTCTCAAGATTGCCATTCCCCAAGTATGGTGTAATAAAATCAACCGAACCATTACAAATCATCCACAGTGATGTATGTGGCCCATTTGAATCCGAATCATTAGCTGGATCCAAATATTACGTTACTTTTATCGATGATTACACAAGATACTCGTATGTATACTTCATTGAAAAGAAAAGTCAAGTTTTTGAAAAGTTCAGGGAATATAAAAGTGAAGTAGAAAATTTTACAAACAAAAAACTAAAGAACTTACAATCAGACAATGGAAAAGAGTACATAAATAATGAATTCGATGAGTATTTAAAGCTAAATGGTATACAACGAAGGTTGACTACTCCGTACACTCCGCAACAAAACGGAATAAGCGAAAGGAAGAACAGAACTTTGATGGAAAGGGCCAGATGTTTAATGATAGAAGCAAATGCTCCTAAAAATCTATGGGCTGAAGCAGTGTTCACTGCTAATTACCTCATTAATAGATGCCCAACAAAAGTTTTAAATGGAGATACACCATATAAGAAATGGGTGGGCCGAACACCTTCTGCAAATCATCTACATGTTTTTGGAAGTAAAGTTTTTGCTATGAAAAAGAATAGGAAAGGAAAATTAACTACAAAAGCAAAAGAAGGAGTTTTTATGGGATATGCTAAAACTGCTAAAGCTTTTCGAATTTACATACCCGAAGAAAATAATGTTATTATTAGTAGGGATGTAAGAGTACTTAACAAAATGTATTACGAAGAAAGCAACAAAACCTACGACGATTTCATTGAACAGATAAAGCAGGACCAACTGCAGCAAACGGTGCCTGAAAAACAAAAGTATATGGAAAGTAATATACAACACAAAAATGAAAATCGAAATAAAATTAAAAATAAAATAAAGGAAGTAGAGATTGAGATTAGAAGCAAAAATAACTTAAATTTCGAAAAACCTCCACCTCCCTCATCAACTTCCCGCCAACAAGAGGAAGATATTTTTGAAGATGCTCAGATTCAACCAAATCCTAATATCGTTGAACAACCAACTACGAGCGGAAGACCTCAAAGAGAGAGAAACCAGCCTCAATGGTTGAAAGATTATGTGTCAGAGAGAGACTTAGATGAAAATTTATTTTCATCCGAAATGTCTTACCTGTCAGACGACAATGAAGATTGGAACGAGGCTATAAAGGCTGAAATAAAAGCACATATCAAAAATGGTACCTGGAAAATAGTACAAAAAGAAAAAGACGTGAAAGTTTTAGATTACAAGATGGTTCTTAAGAAAAAACTGAGCCTAGACAACAAAGAGATAAAGAAAGCTCGACTTGTGGCTCGAGGTTTTACGCAAAGACCAGGTCTTGATTTTAATGAAACATTTGCGCCCGTTGCAAAATTAAGCACAATCAGATCTGTCATAGGAATATCAGTTGAAGAAAATTTACAACTTGACCAAATGGATGTCACTACAGCGTACCTTAATGGGGACCTGGAAGAGAACATAATTATGAAATCTACCTGATTATGTCGAAAAATATGTAAGAGAGATAATGTTTGAAGAAAGTGAAGCTGAAAATCTAAGTATATATAATATGGCCAGAAATATGTTAAAAGACTTGAAAACCATAAAAGGAGAAAAGGTTTGCCTACTTAAGAAGGCCCTTTATGGACTTAAGCAGGCAGGGAGGCAGTGGTACACTAAACTCGACACAGTATTACATACTATTGGTTTTAAAGCGTCACTGGCCGATCCCTGTGTTTATATACTAGAGAAAGGAGGAGAAAAAATAATTATGGCCATCTATGTTGACGATTTGCTCATAGCATATTCATGTCAAAAGAAATGGAATGAGGTTAAAAGCCTACTTAAAAAAAAAATTGAAATAAAAGATTTAGGCAGACCAAAACGCCTAATTGGAATTGAACTAAGTTACAACGATGGTGAAATAAAATTAAGTCAAGAAAAATACATTGAGAACAGCCTCAATAAGTTCAATATGAATGAATGCAATCCTGTTACTACACCAATAGAACCTGGTCTTATACTGGAACATAATGAGGAAGATAAGAAAGATTTACCTTATAAAAATCTTATCGGGACACTAATGTACCTTTCTGTAGCTACTAGACCGGACATAGCTTTTGCAGTAAGCTATCTTTCACAGTTTAATGATAGTTATAGTGATGCACATTTTAAAAGTGCTAAGAGAGTCCTGAGATATTTAAAAGGGACAAAGGATGTTGGCCTGGTATACAAGAAAACAGGAAGAGAACTACATGGCATGGCAGACGCCGACTGGGGCGCATGTAAACTAGATCGCAGATCTTACTCTGGATATTGTTTCAAGTTTGCTGGAACCAGTATTAGCTGGGCATCTAAGAAACAGAGAAGTGTCGCCCTATCAACTGCAGAGGCCGAATATGTTGCCATAACAGAAGCTGCAAAAGAAGCAATGCACTTGAAATCATTTTTCATAGACTTGGGTATAAACAATGAAAAGATTACCATCTGGAACGACAACCAAGCTGCTCTGAAGCTCAGTCAGAACCCAATAATATCTGCAAGATCGAAGCACATCGATCTGAAGATTCATTTTATTAGAGACTGCATAAAAGATGGGATTCTGAATGTAAAGTACCAGCCAACTAAAAATATGGAAGCAGACATGCTTACTAAAGCTTTGGCTGGGCCACGACTTTCACAGCTAAGAGGACATATAGGATTATCAGGATAGCGTCGTGAGGAGGAGTAATAGAAAGACACGAAGCTTAAATGAAAACTCCTTGCTATATCAATATAGTATGTGAACAAGAAAAAGCAAATGTCTTTCATGCTGTATGTCAGTGCTTTTCTGAAAAAAAATTGCGAGACAACTAAAGCTGTTAAATTCAATTTGCTAATACTTAATAATATGTGCGTTTGATCTCCCTAAACCCTACAAAAAGTATTGAGAGGTTGGCAGGCCAAGCTAATTATGGTACGTGGGCTTTTGCAATGGAAATGTTCCTGATCGACCTCGATCTGTGGGAGTGTGTGAGCGAGAAGTTCGTGGCAGACTCGGCGAAGGCTAAAAGGAAGGATGCCAAAGCTCGGAGTAAGATCTGCCTTATGTGCATGGAAAAGATTTATCCCATGATCATGAATCTCAAGACAGCGAGAGATACTTGGCAAGCGTTGCAAAAATCATATATATGCTGATGGCGGATTACTGCGACGGCTATATCTGTTGCGGAAATTATTCAACGTCAAATTGTCAATGTTTTCATCAATGGAGGAATATCTCAATGACATCCAGTCAACCAGCCAGTCATTACTTAGCATAAAGGCAGGTCTAGATGATGAATTTGTTGGGATTATTATGTTGGCTGGTTTAACTGATGTGTATAATCCTCTGGTGATGACATTGGAGCATTCAGGCATGAAGATTACGACAGTCTGTGCAGGCAGCGTTGCTCAAAGAAAGCTTGAGGAAAAGCAGCACAACAAACACAACTGAAGATGACACGGCAACGGCACTGATGTCAAAGTCCAAGAAGGGTGTTATATGCCATTTGTGTAAAAAGAAAGGGCATTATAAATGGCAGTGCCAACGTCGTAGGTCGGGAGACAAGTCTGAAGACAACAAAGACACATATTTTAATAAGAAGAAAGACAGTAAGGAGACCTCGGGTCTAATGTCCGCTCTATCTATGACGGTTGGTGACCGCCATTGGGTCGTAGATTCCGGAGCTACATCACACATGACGTCTGACGTGCACATTCTTGAAGATAGACAGTACATTAGTTCTAAGCTAGTGACGACCGCGAACAATGATAAAATTGTGTCTAGTGAACAAGGGGATGTGTATGTCATGGGACGCTCTGTGAGGTTTGAGAATGTACTTATGCTTCCAGGTTTGACGACAAACTTGCTGTCGGTAAGTAAAATGTGTACTAAGGGTTGCACTGTTGTTTTCGATGAGACTTCTTGTAAGGTTTACCAAAAGGATTACAAACTAAAAGTAATTGGAAAGCCAGTATTGACAGCACCACTGAAACAGGGGTTATATGTTTTAGATAAAGAAGCAGCGATGGTTCTGACGTGTCCTCCAGAAGATTCTTCTCGCGCCTGTTTTGATTTGTGGCACAGAAGATTAGGTCACCTGAGCGGGAGCTCTGATGGTGAAGCTGAAAAATTTGGCAGATGGTCTGACTTTTAGAGAGGTGAGCACGGAACCATGTGAAGGGTGCTGTAAAGGGAAGGAGTGCGTCAAAATGTTTCCAAAAGGTAAAAGCAAGAGAGCAAAAGACTTTCTTGAACTCGTGCATTCGGATTTAGCGGGCCCTATGGAGGTGGAATCCTGGGGCGGTAATAGGTACTACCTGATTTTTGTGGATGACTTTAGCCGAAAAATATTTGGTTATTTGTTAAAATCCAAGACCGAAGTATTCGCTAAATTCATGGAATTCAAAGCACTAGTTGAAAATCAGACGGGAAAGAAGATAAAGAAATTTCGTAGCGATAATGGCACTGAATATACCAATGGATAATTTCAAAGTTTCCTGAAGAAACATGGGATCCAACTAGGGAATGCAAATCCGTTCTGTTTTAAAATCCGGATTTTTAACAACGGATTTTTGGTTAAATCCGGATTATCCGAATTTAACGGACTTTATGAAAATAAACACAAAATAAATAACTCTACCCATATTAGTTTGTTATTATTTGTGTTTATTTTTTTAGAGAGTAAAACGCAAGCATGGAACAGAGGTGTGGTGGTACTCTTCTTTAAAAAGGGCGACAATGCCCTGCTTAAGAACTATAGGCCCATCACACTTCCGAGCCATGTCTACAAGCTGTTCAAGAGTCATCACGAACCGTCTCGCGCGCAGGTTTGACTACTTGCAGCTTCCCGAACAAGCCGAATTCCGATTCCGTAAAGGCTTTAACACCGTAGACCACATACATACGCTGCGGCAGGTTATACAGAAGACCGCAGAGTATAACCTGCCTCTCTGCTTAGCGTTTGTGGATTACGAGGAAGGCTTCGATTTGATCGAGACATGGGCTGTACTGCAGTCTCTTCAACGGTGCCAGATCGACTATCGGTACATCGATGTGCTAAAGTGTCTGTACGAAAACGCCACTATGTCAGTCCGAATCTACGACGAGACCTCGAAACCTATCCTTCTGCAGCGAGGTTTGAGAAAAGGAGACGTTAACTCTCCGAAACTGTTCACCGCTGCACTGGAGGATGTCTTCAAGATTCTGGACAGGAAAAGGCTAGGCATCAACATCAATGGCGAGTATATCACTAACCTTCGGTTTGCCGACGACATAGTTATCACCTCAGTGAAGCCTCCGAAAGAGTTGGTCTTAAAATGAACATGGACAAGACAAAGGTCATGTCAAATGCCCATGTAACACCCACTCTCATGAAGATCGGAGCCGCTACTCTCGAAGTTGTGAACGAGTATGTTTACCTAGGACAAACTGTCCAGCTAGGTAGGTCCAACTTCGAGAAAGAGGTCAATCGTCGAATCCAACTCGGCTGGGAAGTGTTTTGAAACCTACGCAATATCTTCTCGTCCGACATACCACAGTGTCTCAAGACGAAAGTCTTTGACCAGTGCATGTTGCCAGAGCTGACCTATGGCACTGAAACGTGGTCGCTCACAATGGGCCTTATCAGAAGGCTTAAAGTCACCCAAAGGGCAATGGAGAAGGCTATGCTTGGAGTTTCCTTACGAGATCGAATCAGAAATGAAGAGATCCGCAGGAGAAACAAGGTAACCGACATAGCCCGAAGAATTGCCAAATTTAAGTGGCAATTGGCAAGGCACATTGCTCGCAGAACAGATGGCCGATGGGGCTGAAAGGTTCTGGAGTGGCGACCGTGTACCGGAAAACGTAGCGTTGGAAGGCCTCCCACAAGATGGACCGATGACCTTGCAAAGGCCGCAGGAATCCGCTGGATACGGGAGGCACAGAATCGGTCGAAGTGGCAGTGCTTGGGGGAGGCCTATGTCCAGCAGTCGTCGGACGTCTTTCGGCTGAAATGATGATGATTATTTGTGTAAGGAAAGTTAAAAACTTTATCCCAACTACGAAAAAAACGCCAAATATACAGGTATAAACAAAGACATCGATATCGATATTTTTTCGTTTTTCGTATAGTCACACGTAATTACCAAGTCATGTATATAATCGTGCTTGCTGACATTGACGGACATTGTCTCAAAGATATGATCGAAGATTAACACTTCAAAAAAAATGTTCATGTGCACGGACACCAGCATAGACTACATCGAAGTTGAAAGCCACCGTATCAACAAAGTGGGAAAGTAAGTCTACCTTGGACAAAAACAGCCAGGAACACGAACTGAAGCACCAAATACAACTGGACTGACGGGCTTTTGGGAAGTTGTCCGTTGTGCTCAAGGGCACCATACTGAATCTGAAGCGACGCACTTTTGAACAATGATTACTCCCCGTTATGGTGTATAGGGCTGAAAAATTGTGTCTCACTTAGCAATCACCAAACTCAATGAATGGACAATGTTGGGGATTTCTCTTCGTGATCATAACAGAAATACAGAGATCTTAAGAAGAAGGAAGCTAACCGACATAGCCCCGGCGGTAGCGCGGAAGAATTGGAAATGGGCAGGCCACATATGCGGCAGACCTAGTGATAGATGGGATAAGGTGTTGGAGCAGAGACCCAAAACTGGCCATGGGACCGTAGGCAGGCCACCAACCAGGTGGATGGATGACCCAGTCAAAGTAACAGGCAAGAGTTGGATGCAGGAACGGCCCAAGACCGGGTAAAGTGGCGTGGCGTGCAATGTATGTGCCCTCGACCCACGTCCCGCACCCCACGCCCCACTCGCTCCCCCAGAGCTGAGAGCCTCGGCAATCGCGGGACGTACGATATACCGAACAGCGCAAGAAACTCGCGCGTTTCGATTATTTTGGTACAATTTCTTATTGTTAAAAAAATCCGGATTCGGTTTACAAATCCGGATTTGCAAGTCGTCAAAAAAATTGCGGATATTCGGATTTTTCGGATTACGGATAGTCCGGATTGCATTCCCTAGATCCAACACCAGAGATCGGTACCTTACACTCCTCAACAGAATGGAGTGGCGGAACGAACAATACGCACAATAACTGAAAAGGCTAGATGTATGGTGCATGAGGCTGGTTTGGACAAGAGATTCTGGGGAGAAGCCGTTGGTTGTGCCGTGTACCTGAAGAACCGATCTCCAACAATGGCCCTCAAGGATAAAGTTCCAGAAGAGGTTTTTACAGGAGAGAGAGTCGATCTATCGAATCTGTAAATATTCGGATGTAGAGCTCAGGTTCTGGTAAAGGATCATAGTCGCAAGAAGTTTGATCCGAAGACGGTTCAAATGATAATGACTGGGTATTCGACCAATTCGAAGGCGTACCGATTTATCAATTTGGAGGATGATCCAACGAAGATTATCATAGCTCGAGATGCTACATTTATGGAAAATGTTTCCGTGACTACTAAAGAGAAACAAAAAGCCGCTGTTCCTGTTTCTAAGAAGGATGCTGTGGTCATAGATTTTCACTATGACATTCCTGGAGTTAGTCGTTCCACTACTCAACCAGAGGTTCCAAGGTTTGCTGGTCCTGTTGCAGTGGGGGTTCCGGTGGCTAGTTCAAATGTGAATGAAGAAGAATCTGGAAGTGTATCTAGTACAACGAGGGCTAGTTCACTGACGAGATCGGATTCTGGAGATAATTTTTACGACTCTGTCGATGTAGAGAATACTACGACAGAAGATTTGCAAAATTCAACTTCTGTCGACTTAGAGCGTCCTGTGGCAGAAGATTTACAAAGTTCGAGACGTTACCCTGCTCGAAATAGGGTTCCAAAGCGGGAGAAAGACATGGTGTACAATTTCCATGTGTCAGATGATCCTGATCCTATTTCAGTTAAAGATGCTATGGAGCGTTCTGACAAGAAGATTTGGGTAGAAGCTATGAAGGATAAGTTCAATTCCTTGAAGGTGAATAGAACCTGGGAATTGGTTGATCGACCATTAGACGCAAATGTTATCAAAACCAAATGGGTTTTCAAGTTGAAGATCGGAGCTGATGGCAGCACCCAGCGCTAAAAGGCCAGGCTGGTTGCTAAGGGTTATTCGCAAAAACCTGGTGAAGACTATTTTGAAACATTTGCACCGGTAGTCAAGATGTCGTCGATTCGTCTTCTACTAGCACTGGCAGTTGAGAAAAACCTGATCGTTCATCATATTGATGTTACCACCGCTTTTCTTAATGGAGATCTACATGAAGAGATTTTTATGGAACAGCCGCAATCTTTTGTTCAAGAGGGGAGTGAAGGCAAGGTTTGCAAATTAAAGAAAGCCATTTATGACCTCAAACAAGCTGCCAGATGTTGGAACCAAAAGATTCATGAGCATATTATAAAGATGGGGTTTTCTCGGTCTAAATATGACCAGTGTGTCTACACAAAAAAGTATGGAGACATTTTCACTGTCATAGCTCTATACGTGGATGATTTTTATATATTCACAAATAAAGCTGTAGAAGCCAGGATGGTGATACATCAGATTGGAAGGTCTTTCAAAATAAAGGATTTGGGTGAGGCAAGAGAATGTCTTGGAGTCCGGATCGAGAGGAAGAGTGTAAATGAAATCCACTTGTCTCAAAAGAAATACATTTCAAAAATCTTGGAGAAATATGGTATGCTAGACTGCAAACCAGTAAGTACACCGGTTGAATTGAATCTTCGCCTGAAATCTAGTGAAAAGAATGACAACATGTGGTATCAGGAAATTATCAGTTCACTAATGTACCTGGCATGTTGCACAAGACCTGATATATCATATGCAGTTACGATGCTAAGTCAATTTAATAACTGCAATGATTCTACTCACATGGCGGCACTGAAACGAGTGCTTAGGTATCTAAAAGGGACAGCAGAACTTTCGCTGTGTTACAAAAAATGTAATAAGCCTTTGGTTGCCTATGCAGATGCAGATTGGGGAAATGGGCCTGATGGGAAATCTTTCTCTGGTTATACCCTAGTTTTCGGTGGTGCTGCGGTGTCTTGGCAGTCTATAAAACAGCGTTGTGTAGCATTAAGCACTGCTGAAGCTGAGTACATCGCAATATGTGAGGTCGCTAAGGAAGTGATATTGGTAAACGGTTTATATTCTGAACTGACTGGCCGGTATAACACTGCTGTTACTATTTTTAGTGATAGTCAAAGTGCCAGTAAGCTAGTTTATACTCCTGCCATTGGAAAACGTTCCAAACATATAAATATAAGATATCATTTCGTTAGGGAGTTAGCAGAGCAAAGGGTTATTCGTGTTGAATATTGTGAGACTTCCCTTATGCCTGCTGATATGATGACAAAGGGAGTTGGTAAGCAGAAACATGTGTTCTGTACACAGCATAGTGGATTAAGTGGGGGTGTTGTACTATAAAGGTTATAATGCACTATGTATTTAAAAGTAAAGTCTTCTTTTGTTGTTGCCTAGCAACTGTTATGGTTCTGTTCTGTCATCCTGTGTTTTTCAGATGAAGTTAATTTTTGTTATAATAAAATGTAAATTACTTTATTAAACCACTGTTACAATGATATCTTATTTTCATTGAAAGCAAGCTCAGCCAACAAGTATATTTATGTATAATTGTTTGCACTAATTAGTTATATATATATTATATTTATAGTTTTTGTGTATGTAATAATATATAATAGAATGCTAAGCATGAAGTCCACCTCTGTACTTTTGTGTGCTTAAAGTATTAAATAAATAAATGAAGGCCAACCTCTGATTAATATGCAAACCCCTGTTCACTATTTTAGTAAGTTATATTTTTCCCGTACCATGTTATAGGGTAGTTCTACAATATAGTATATACTCCTGTATGTCTGAAGGTATAAGCAGATATAGTAGTGCACCAAAATATCACCAGAAATGAGCAAGAGTTGTCAGCTTTTTACATAAAAATGTAGATTTAATGCTTGCTTAGAGAGCTTTCAAATAATAAAATTTACCTCAATATAATCAAGTACAATATCCTTCCATCTCCTGTTTACTGTCATACAAGACACTAGACATTTGAAGCTTGAATATTTAAATATCATCCATAGTAATTCCTCTGGACAAGATTCCCATCTCAAAGTTGTACCAGACGCCATTGGAAATTCCATTAAACCATCCTTCAATCAACAATAGTACAAACCATCAGATCAGTAAATAATAGTCAAACACCAGTGAAGTAAATAATCAAAATAGATAAAACAAAATCACAGACCCACCCACCCAGACCACACCCAGACCAAACCAAGCAATGTAATGTACACAGAGCATGGCAATGTACTCTGTGAGTCTGCAGGTGAGCAATACAACCAAAACAAACAAGCCAGACGACTGACAGTTTGACACTCATGCTGTCATGCATGACAATCATGACATTAGCATTGAAATTTTTAATGTATTATGTATTATGTATGTATGCATATATATATATTTTTTAAATGTATTTTCGGGCACAGGTTCGGGCATATCTCCGTCATATAAAGACGGAATTGCAAAATTCTTTTTTTGTTTGAAAGGGTATGTATTTATGGAAATATATCCTTTATCGCAGAAAATTGTGGAACAATTTTTTAATACAATGACATAAAAACTAGCGCCGCGTCTATCTGAGTTGAGTGGTGGCGCGGACTTTACGTAGTTTCTGTACTGTTAGTTATACTGTAGTACCACAGAGAATGTACTTTATACTATACGTCAACACAGTGTTGCCAACCCGGACGATAATTATGGGGGCGTACATTAATTTGGCCAATGGTACGATCTACGATAGTGAATGTTTAACGTACGATAATTTTGAGATTTGCTGAAAAAAAATTTTTAAGTTCCACTAACAAAACGTATTCGTCAAACAAAATTAAACGGTGAAAACTATTTTTTTTTTTTTTTTTTTTTCAATCTATCCTCAATGACAATTGTCAAGTATGTCAACATCAACAAGTATCTATCTCTCTTTCTTTCTCTATCTAGTTTTTTATTTAATTTTACAGTGAAAACACAAAAATATCAGCTAAAAACTATGACAAAACATGTTTACGGTTTGTGCTGCTAGAGATCCACTACTGTTGAAGCTTGGCCCTTTGACTAGAGTATAAAATTTTAATAGTCTTTTGATAGCAATTTGAATTGCAATTTTTTTATTTTTGTGTTGCACTATTAATTTTGCCCAAAAAACGATAATTTCGAAGTGGGATCTCGATAATTTTGACTATTGGAGTTGGCAACACTGCGTCAATGTCAGTACTCTTTAGTACTCACTCTCCACTCTCAGTATGTCAATTCCAATTTGAGGTTATGTTTTGTTTATCGGTTTATCTCTGTAGAGCAACTAATTCCATGGTTTATATACCGTGAATGAGTTTGAGACAGCAATTTATTATTATTTCGGTTACAGTGCAATTCTGAGAAAGCGAAAAGTTCAAGTGTGGTTGATAAATAAACAAAAATGGTAAGTGAAACCGCAAACTTTTAGAGAAAGTGATTTACCTACTTGTTGATTTACATTTTTTCCTACTTCTACAATGAGGCTACGAAATGTTATACTGTATAGCCACGTGAAATATGATGTAGTTGTGTACTTACATCGGAGCATGCTCCGGAACACGCCCTAGAGGGTCTGGAACCTGGGTTTTTGTGAACCAGTTGAGTCTGAAGCTTTTCGAGTACCACAACATTTCTGATATTATGTGATAATTAAAACACAGAGATATTTTCAACTTTTATCATTCAATACTGAATATTTTTTATGACATTTCTGTTTAGTATAGAAATCAGAAGTCAAATAAGTTTTCTGTTTCAGGCTCGCAATGCAGAAAAGGCTATGTAAGTGTAATTTTAAGTTTCTAAAACACATTTTATGGAACTGGTAGTGCACAAATGTCTATACAATACTGTAAGAACCTGTGAATGTAGGCTATGTTGGCTAGGAAATGTTATATTGTGTAGCCATTTGAAATATGATGTAGTTGTCTAGGTAAACACTTATGAACTTACATCAGAGCATCTTCAAGACCACCAAGGGCCTCTAGACTGCCTGGCTTTTGTGAACCAGTTTATACAAAATGTATCAAGCAATTGTTATACTATTGTCAAAGATGGGACACTAAGGGGTTATTTATAAACGTTGCTTAAAGTTAAATAATGATTAGTGACTGTTTAACCATTCATTTTTTATGTCTGAATGCCCCTTAACTTTAATGAACGTTATAATAAAACCCCTGAGTCCGGATGTCCCAGAGCCTAGAAGGCTATGAAAATATGTGGATAGGTCTTAACAACTAATCTTGCCTCAAAATAGATAAACTCGGCACTCACAAGAGGTAAATACTGGGTGGGCATGAGCAGACATCATAACCGATCAATCAATCTGTTAACAATTTTTTTTTCTAATTTGCCAGTACAAACTACTTTCCATCACACACTAATAAGATGTATGTTGGTTGGTGATGCACTTACCCTAACCCTGCCTGTCATAGATGGATTTAGATGCGATTTTCAGCTTGATAAATATTAACGTGTTTGCAGGACCACGCTGGCGCGATGGCGCGCAGCACAGGTGCAGGAGGCGGGCGGGCAGCGCGAACGGAGACCGTACCTCGCGTCAGAGTGTACCGATCTGCCGCAAGCTGAGAAATGGAGGCTGCAAATAGTCAGAGAAATTGCTAAAAAAGTTGCACAGATACAGAATGGTAAGTATTAAAAGATATTGGCGTTATATATGACTTGTGAATACATACAAACTTCTAACTCCAGTTGGACATAGAAAAACCCTTCCTATGGCTATGCCGCGTAAAATATCCTCTATAGGTATATGTTTTAATATTTTCATTTTATACTAAACTAGAGAAAAAACGATTAAACAAATTAATTAATCCGCGAAACTAACACGCCTTTAGGTCGTCAATAGGTAAGCATTTATAGTATCACACACATGATAGGAAACTGGCCAACCTGCATTCACTTCAGTACGAACCTTGGGACTGTGAGTGCTGTGACTGGCATAGACACAATAAATTGGAAGCTATATTAATTGATTGATTTAAAATCTTTGTCATAGATCTATAGGGCTATGGCTAACAACATGGAATCAATAGTTTAAAATGTGAAATTTTTTGTTACAATACAAGATTTATTTGATAATATAGTATTTAGAGTCTTCTGAAATGGATGATGCCGAGGCAGCTTCGGTTCAAGGTTCAACTCGGGAACCAAGTATAAAATCAGAGCTTGCGGCTTCTGCCGAAGAGCCGACGCAAATAATACCGCTGCCGCCGTTGGTGCTATCGCCAGCGAGGGCGAGTCCCCGGCGCAGCATAACTATGACCTCTCCCATACCCCCGCCCACCCCACAGTCGCCACTAAAGTACGCTACACCATCACCGACAGAAACTCCTGATAAAGATTACAGAAGTCCAAAATCACAGTCTCCTAATTACGCACCACCATCACCGACTAAAATACTTGACAAAGAACCCAGAAGTCCAAAGTACGCAATAGCATCACCCACTGAAATGCCCGATAAAGAAAACAAAAGCTTAAAATCACAGAGAAGAACATCTGGTCATCTCGGGAGTAAAATAGTAGATGCAGTTTTCGAACTCCAGCCAAATGAGACCATTACTGAAAAAGTCGAAGGGTTAAAGAATACTGTCAAAGTTCTTGAATGTGAAATAGTGGGTTCCAAATCCAATAACTTGACTACCAACATAGATAAAATAGCTACAATGAGCAAAGCGCTAACGTGCGAAGCTAACGCTTTGCGAAAGTCTATAAAGTGTTTAACTGAGGACATCGCGCGTACTAAACAAGAGCTGTGCTGTGTATGTAAAGAAGAGGACGTTAATTTTCCATATCACTTATTCCTCATTGAAATGATAATAAACAAAATCCATATGAAGTGTGAATGTTTCGACATAGATTACAATAACTTGGTAATTTCAGCTGTATTTTTGGGAAAACAACCCATTGTGTTATATGATTCGTCTTTCGGCAAAATTGAAAATTTCAGTAAACTAAATATCGGAAAATCCACTTTGTTTGCCATGACCTATGATAAAATATGCAGTATTAAAGAATTCGTTATTGTTTTGCTGTTGACGAAACAACCTCCATGTACTACGTGTGTGACCAGAATAGCTGAAACTCACATGGACTTCACATGTGAATTTATCAAGTTGAGAGAAGAACTATGCAAAAAATGGATGCAAGAACAGCCAACAGACAATATACTGTGCACCACATCAACACCGCTTTCCAAGAACATGTACTATTTGTCGTGCTGTGACGGTGAAAACAGAGACTCAATTGGAGTTATTGAGGTCACAGTTCGAATGTCGTTTTTAGGAAAAGAGATAACCACTGCATTTTGCGCTTCACCTAAACCACAGGGTACTTCATTTCTCCTAAAAGAAGATCACGGCATGACAATGTACTCTTGCCATAAGGTAGAAATGGATGATCAGGGAAAAATACTTCTCGATGAAGAAGTTATTACGAAGAAAGCTCCGATCTGCACACCGGATCAATACAAACGTTCGGAGAGTCCACAGTCGCAGATGTCTAGCGCACTCTCTAGACGATCTTACGATTGTGCGCCTGTGCCTTGTTACGAACATGGTAAGTTGTATCCTAAAGTGTATTGAGATAGGAATCAACTGCCTAAAACTAAATATTCATAATATTTTCCAGATCGAGCCCAAAAATATGACGAAATATATACCAAAATGAATGTCAACGAATTGAAGATCAGAGTACCGAAGAGTAGTAGAGTAGAAAGAATGGGGAAGTATGATAAGATTCAAGAGTTATGTTCGTGTGAAAGTACAGCATACAATACCGGCGAACAAATACAATTTGAACTGCCAAGAGATCCTACATCCACATGTCAAGACAACACTTATACATCAAACTTGACTTATACAATGCAAGGGGTGGAAAAACCAGCTGACAAGAAAGACAGGAAGACTATCAACGTAACACCATCCAAATGCCCCATCCCTGTAAATATGCAAAAAGTCTTGCATCCACAAAAAGATGTGTTCATTCTTAAAATTGGAAAGAAACTCGAAACAAAAGATAAAAAGACTGACCTCGAAATAGAATTAGTAACTCCAAAAGCTCCTCCTTGTGATAAACCATTGGAAAGTAACAATATGGGACAGCAGTGTAGCGGTGGCGACATTTCAAATAAGAAGGCGGTAATTAAACTAAAGGGCGGCACAAACAAGAAGGGCAAGCCCAAGGGGAAGAAAGGCAAAAAAGGAAAAAAGAAATAACACATTTTAAATACCTACATTTCGTCACTCAGAAACAATGATGTTGAGAATATTTTTTCTAATATTATACAATAATTAAAAGATCTAGTCAGAATTTCCGACATTATCTAAAACTTTTCTTTAAAACATGGCATTCATGAAGTGGAGGTATCTGGGGGCACGGCAGTGCCCCTGCCGAGTCGAGCAAAAAAACTAACAAAGCACAGCCATCATTTTCTAGCAACTATTGGGCTTTGTTATTTTATCTTATGTGTTCACGATTAAACTAGAAGGTATAATGACGTGATGGCACAGTGGTTAACACCTCGACTCTAATGCACGTGGTTGTGGGTTCAAATCCAGACAAGTACTAATGTGACTTTCAATTCATATGTACTTTCCGAGCATATCTTGGACATTTCTGACATCGGTGAAGGAAAACGTCGTGAGGAAACCGTGACTTATAATTAATGTACGTCTGAAATCGCCAATCCGTCTTGAGCAAGCGTGGTGGTCAATGCTCGTCCCTTTTATTTATGAGAAGAAGTTTTTGCCCTGCAGTGGCCAAAAATAGGCTGGTATTATTATTTAAACTAGAAGGGCATCAAATTGGTTTAGCCGCATACACCACAACACCACCTCATTACTGTTTGTTTGCAATCGTCATCCAACCGGTTTCACACTTCAGTTACACATAAAACCAATATACCAATCAGCAACAAAATATCGTCGGATTTACAAAAATACTAGTCCTCTGTAAAGGCAGAAAAAGTAAAGTTATTAACTTTACTTTCTTTTCTTTCTTTTATGACCGTACCTATCGCAATGTCGATTATTTGAAAAGCGATAGTTTTTTTATTACGATATCGATAAATATTGGCCGCGTGGAGCATATGTCGTGGCCAGATTTCATGAAATGAACATCGACCGCTGCGCTAGTCACATCATTATGTGGTCTGGCCAGATCATTGAACACTCAACGTTTGACGATATGAACAGTTAAACGCACGACTACTTCATGATGTGGCTAAATATTAGTGATCATATCATAAAATAGTTAGATTGTTCACCGGTAGAGGCGTTGATGTAGCTTTGTTTTTGCTGTGCATCATGGCGGCGGCTTACAACAAATCCAACAAAGTGGGGTGACCATGCAAAAAAGTCTATGGTTTTTTATTGGGTTTCCAAATATGATATTATGGAAAGCGATCAACTTGGAAGTAGCGCCGCTTATGTGGCACCCCGACCAAATGGGGAAGGTTAAGTTAGAAATGTGACCAACCAACCTACTTCCAAGTTGGTCGCAGTTACTTGGTAATTTTGACTACACTTTAAACCTTGGATACTCTACATTAATGATATGGTCAAACGTCGACTGACATATCATTAAACGTTGACGTTTAAACGATATGGTCAATTTTAGCTAGCCATTTCATGAAATGGTCAATTCTAAGATCTAGCCACGACCCACACTTGTTCGGGTCGGTAGTATTTGTTAACAACAAAGCCGAACCGAAGCAAATCTATACTAAACTATATTATGAAGAGGTAAAATTTGTTTGTTTGTAAGTTTGTATGTAGGGGTAATCTCCGGAACTACGAGTCGGATTTGAAAAAATCTTTGTGCTTTGGTTAGCCCAATTCTTGAGGAAGGTTATAGGCTCGCGGACGATGTCGCGGGCAGAAGCTAGTATTATTATAAAAAGGTAAAATTTGTTTGTAAGTTTGTATGTAGGGGTAATCTCCGGAACTACCAGTCGGATTTGAAAAAATCTTTGTGCTTTGGTTAGCCCAATTCTTGAGGAAGGTTATAGGCTCGCGGACGAAGTCGCGGGCAGAAGCTAGTATTATTATAAAGAGGTAAAATTTGTTTGTAAGTTTGTATGTAGGGGTAATCTCCGGAACTACCAGTCGGATTTGAAAAAATCTTTGCATTGCTTAGCCCAATTCTTGAGAAAGGTTATAGGCTAACGGACGAAGTCGCGGGCAGAAGCTAGTGTTATTATAAAGAGGTAAAATTTGTTTGTAAGTTTGTATGTAGGGGTAATCTCCGGAACTACCAGTCGGATTTGAAAAAATCTTTTTGCTTTGGTTAGCCCAATTCTTGAGGAAGGTTATAGGCTGACGGACGAAGTCGCGGGCAGAAGCTAGTATTATTATAAAGAGGTAAAATTTATTTGTAAGTTTGTATGTAGGGGTAATCTCCGGAACTACCAGTCGGATTTGAAACAATCTTTTTGCATTGGTTAGCCCAATTCTTGAGGAAGGTTATAGGCTGACGGACGAAGTCGCGGGCAGAAGCTAGTATTATTATAAAGAGGTAAAATTTATTTGTAAGTTTGTATGTAGGGGTAATCTCCGGAACTACCAGTCGGATTTGAAAAAATCTTTTTGCATTGCTTAGCCCAATTCTTGAGAAAGGTTATAGGCTGACGGACGAAGTCGCGGGCAGAAGCTAGTATTATTATAAAGAGGTAAAATTTATTTGTAAGTTTGTATGTAGGGGTAATCTCCGGAACTACCAGTCGGATTTGAAAAAATCTTTTTGCTTTGGTTAGCCCAATTCTTGAGGAAGGTTATAGGCGTAATCGTGGGAGGCGTGTGCAGGGGTAATCTTCGGAACTACTGATCCGATTCCGAAAATTCCTTCAGTAATGGTAAACTACAGTATTGCAGATTGCCATACAATATAGAGCGTGCATTCTAAAAGTTGGCAACGTCGCAAATAACGGTCAAGTGTTTACCTGTTTTTCTTAATTTGCTAATATTACCGTATTGAAATATAAAATATCGCTAACTAGTGACCTAAAATATTAATAATGAATTGCAATTATAACTCTGAATTTGACGTTGTAACCGTTTTAGGTGTAAAAAAGTCTTTTGTTACATATAAAACTATATATTCGGTGTTACGATATTAATTATTGCATTTCATTTAATATTTTAGTTTACTAGTTAGCGATATTTCTATACAGTAATATTGCGAAATTAATCAAAAGAGCGAAATATTTTACAGTTATTTGCGACGTTGCCCACTTTCAGAATGCACGCTCTTAAAACAAGAAATTTCACGCGGGCAGAAGCTAGCATTATATGCATAGGGTGACTGGTAATTAGTGACCGATGCTTAAACATGTGATTTTAGTCATCATTATCAACAACTATTACAACTTTTACTATGGGACCAAAGATGAAATCGCGAAAAAAATCAACTCTTCAAAATGTAGTGAACATTTTATTTTTCTTTTCCGCGATTTCAGGTTTGATCCCATATTTATTCCCATAAAGTTGTTCCAGATGTGTTTACGTATCGGTCAATAATTTCCAACCACCATTATAAATTCGTTTTTGCCGCCCGGCTGTGCCGATTAATCGACCCGAACAAGTCTAGCACGCATAGAAACTTGAGTTCTATGAGCATATACGATTTATGAAAATGGCTTCATAAAATTCACAGCGCAAAGACGAGTTAGTGCAAAGTGAAGTGCTGCTAACATAGTTTTAAGCCTTAATTATTAATAAAGTTTGTTCATCATTTTTATGTATGATACTACTAACTACTACTAAACAACTAGCTGCACCCCGCGGTTTCATCCGTATAAGTCTCGATCCAGGTCATCACCTGGATCGAGACTGTATGTATATATGTATAGTATGTATGTATCTATGTAGCGAGTTTTTTGTTTTGGGGGGATGCCCCCAAAACAAAAAACTCGCTACATGCCTGTACGCAATGAAAAGGAGTATGTTGAATGTGAAGAAGTCAGACAGATAAAAAAATTGTGGAATCCGAAGCAAGACAAAGGTCATGGACATAACATACAAAATCAGAAGGCTCAAATTGCGATGGGTAGGGCACAATGATGAGAGGACCAGAAAAATGGAGTAAAATTGTGACACGATGGTACCCAAGAGAAGGCAAAAGGTGGGATGACGACATCAGGCAAGTGTCAGGAGTGATGTGGAACAGAGTGGCTCAAGACACGAATGGATAAGGTTGGGGGAGGCCTTTGCCGACTGGCAAGTAGATCTGGAGACAGTATCTAAGAAGCAAATTCTTGAATATAAGTTTTAAATTTTGTAAATATAATAGTTATGTAGTAGTTAGATCTGAATAAAGGGCTATATTATTAACCCAGGTCATGGTCTACTCATGTGCCAAATTTCATCCAAATCCGTTCAGCCATTTTAGCGTAAAAGCGTAACAAACAAACAAACTCACTTTCGCATTTATAATATTAGTTAAGATGGATGGGTCATTGTAGCCTGAAATAAATGCTTATTATTTATATATATAAACTTTTTTCTACTAGCCGGTCTAGGCGAGTTTCGCATACGGGACTTGAACGACGAGATAAACAAACTGATGCGTGAGAAGCGCCATTGGGAGGTCCAGATAAAGTCGCTGGGAGGGCCGGATCATGCGCGCGTCGGACCTAAGATGCTCGACCAAGACGGCAAAGAGGTCCCCGGTAATAGAGGATACAAATACTTCGGAGCCGCTAAGGATCTACCAGGTTCGTAGGCACTTTTAACTTATCTGTAGTATGTCCATGCACATTGATTGTGTCTTATGTAATTACTATTTCTTATGTCTTAAACTATCTAACTTATGTACCCTAATTGTGTAATACACGATCAATCGGAATCAATTTGAATCGTTTTGAAACAAATTGCTAATCCATTGCTTCATAAGTTCGAAAATAAATCTGCTCAACAACGTAAATAACGCAATGAATGTTGTTAAACTGTCAAAATGAAACAAATTTGTCGTAATCGTTTACGAAAATGTGTTACGTGACAAGAAAGCAGGTCTCCATGTTAATCGCCAACTTATCGAAAAATAAATAAGGAAAAATGAATGGCTTAATTTCGTAAAACCAATTTCAGGCTTATGCTAAACCATCATAACGTTGTCTTTCAATTGTTGATACCACTTCAATAGTTCGAGCTCACCATTCAACGCAGAGCAAGACACCGACATTGATTTTGTATGACATTGAAAAATAAACCTTATGATAAGCGTTTTAATTGTAAATAAGTCCTCGCAGCACTCAACGACCGCGACCATGACCGCGTCGATGTTTGAACAATTTTGTCCTTTGCGGCGCTTGTAATAAAGTGTATTGTCATCCGAAAATACTTAGCTGTCTACACTACTCTTTGGCCACACTGACCAAAGGGTAGAGATAAGAGCAGAGCATTTCTAGAAACAAAAAAGAATTATCAAATATTTCCTGTGGCCAGGTGTTCGCGAGTTATTTGAACAGGAACCTCCTCCGCCGCCGCGCAGAACGCGTGCCGATCTCATGAGAGACGTGGATGCCGACTACTACGGGTACAGAGATGACGACGACGGTCTGTTGATGCCACTCGAACAGGAAGCTGAGAAAGAAGGTGCGTTTGTATACCAGAGGTCCCCAAACTTTTTTTACCTACCCCTCCTTACTAACCTAATATTAACTTATATTGAATTTTTGCAAATTTATCAACTTCAAATGTGTTTTTGACAGTTAGTATAGTGTTACTCACTTTGAAAGATTTAAATTTCTAATAATTTTGTTTACAAAACCGTGGTGCTGAGGTAATTCTGTTTATTACGTTTTCACGTAAAAACTAAGCACCAAATCTCTTTTGCACAGATAAAGTTGGAGGTCTAACCAGCAAAAAAGTTGACAAAAGTCGTTACAAAATAAAAACTTACATGCAGAGAAAATAAAAACATTACTTTTATAGATATCTGTGGTTATTTATATATTTATAATAAAGTAATAAGGAAGTAAATATGTACCTATTATCTGTGTATATTCCATTCATGGAAAGCCAAAATCAAAGTCACGACCTGCTTAAATAAGATCCACTTTCGTGGACCCCCATTTACATCTCATGGATCCCTTTTTTTCCCTCTGGCATGGACCCTTTGCAGACCGTCGTCGACCCCTGGGAGTCGATATAGACCACTTTGGTAATCACTGGTATACATTTTGATTTTCAAGACAGTCTGGATTGAAGCAAGCATGTAACAACAATACAAAAACAAGACGGCAATAAGTTATAATAATTATTATTGATTTATTTCAGAGAACATTCAATATAGGTTACATAATCACAATACAAAAACATAAAATAACAACATTTTTGTGTTAGTATTGTAAATTATGTTAGTATTGTTAGCACCTAAACCTTATCCACAGGTTTTGGAAAGGATAGTCAAAACGGGCAGCAATAGCTTCTTTCTTTTTCGTGTAGTTAGTACCTACCTAGAGTTTTTATATGTGACTGACACTGGCATAGCCACCATCTGGAATTTTAATTTTGATAACACAAAAAATTCGTCGCTTATTAGTCGAAATTTGTCGCCAAATATCAGAATTTGTCGGTCACTGGTTCAAAAGTTATAAGGGTTTATAAGTGGCCGAACTGGGGAGCATCTCCCCAGCTTGGCCCAATTAAGCTAGGCACCTAGCGAAGATCAGTGGCCTTATTATGACGTATTAATGCCACCATTATTCCAGTGTGAGTGAGAGACGGAGCTATACAAGGCCACTAGCACTATCCTTTTTTCGCAGTTAAATAATCATGACATTAATACTTCATGATAAGGCCCCTGGCCATGACATGAGTCGGTTGCCGAAGCATTGGAATGTAGCGCCTGAATGAGACGAAAAACAAAGGTTTCTTAAAAAAAAACGCGGATGCCTGCTGCCTTTGCCTTCACTGATTAGGCTACATAGCCAATTAAAATAACGTAATTCATTAATTATATTATTTCTTTACAGCCATAGCAAAAGCGATGGACGAATGGAAGAGGAATAAAGAACAAGATAAAGATCAAGACTTGCCTGAAGAAGAGGACATTTATCCAGAAGATGTGAGTTATCATCTTATCCTTTCTATTACTAGCTGGTCAATGATACCAATGTGGAACACCAAGAATATTGCAATTGTTTTTCTTACTACGGATTTGAACAGTTATTTCACTAATACATTTATTAAAATCGCATAAGTTAATAGAAAATCGCAAACAACACGTCAAAAAATAAAGTGTAAACGCTTTGATGTTCGAATTACAAAACACATATTGAAGTTCGAATTAGTGAATTTTATCTATTTTCGACTTTATTTGAACATGCGTAATGTTGATAGTTTTTAGCAGTCTAGCTCTGCACTTTGCTTAGCCAGGTTTGCATCGGCCTACTCTAGTAGTCTCATTATGCCTTGCTCACTTATTAAAATCTTTTTCTAGCCCGATGACAAACGAATAGAAGAGGAGGAAGACGGCGAACCAATCCGGCCAATAGTAACGTCGCACGTAGCAGTGCCGTCACAGAAGGACATAGAGGAAGCCTTGCTCCGGCGCAAGAAGCAAGAGCTCCTAGAGAAGTATGGGTGTATGGATGTCAAGATGGAACCCAGTTGACAGATGATCTTGTGTTAATTAAATGAGGTTCTTACTACAGAAAATGTTTTTTTTTTTGTCGAGCTTGGGGATGTGGTGGGGGGGGGGGAGAAACCATCATCATCTTTCTGCCCTTGTCCCATGTTACAGATCTCGCGCACTAGACTGCCGCGACAACGACCAGTGGTCGCACCGACCAGGTAAACTATAGAATATATGTAGAGATCTCTATACAACGTGTAACGTTAAATGCGCATAACCACAGACACCCCAACGAGAATGAAAAATGACATCCAAAATGAGAAAAAAAAACATTTAAAAAATTGTAAAGGTGCTGTTTTAGTTTTACTGGGAATTCTGATCGTTTCTTACGTCTGCGACGACGTCTTTATTCATGGTACTGTATGGAAGATTCGTACGTATTTACATTGAAATAAAAGCTATTATTATCCCGCATAAGAGAAAATTTAAATTGGTCGACAACAATTTGTTTGTTTACCTATTTTGGCGGGTTTGCGCATGTGATGGCTTGACCTATTAACAAATAGACACGGCAACGGTATTATGAAGGGTTTTTGAAAAATATGACCTATATTAAAAAGTGGTTCAATTGATTTTGCTCGTTATTTTGATCAAACTATTTTCAGGTTTTGCACGTTGTATATATACTCAAAATTACAAAAAAACAAAATTGCGCCGACCCCGAGTAAGGACTTGGGGTCGGAACAATACGTTTCTTTTCCACTCTCCCCTGAGAAACCGATGCCGAATAATAAGCTTGTATTGTGTAGAAAGATGTGGGGCAGAAAAAAAACGCAAGGGTTACTTTTCAAATTACTTTATTTTCGAACAGATTTGTTATTTAGACATAGGTACGTTATCTAAGCAAAATATACACGATATTGGTGACTTCACTGGCTCTATACCATATTGCAATCAACAACAATTTTTACTCTGTAATAGGCCTAACTACATAAGATAATAAAAAAATAAGATTCCAAAATACATACAGACGAACATATAACCTCCTCCTTTTTTGAAGTCGGTAAAAAATGAACTATTGCACGATCTGTCATAAAGTCGGATGAACGGAAGCCTCATTCTAAGATGGAATACTGATTCAAATAATTCATAAGATTCTAAAGATTGTATTCAAGTTCACGTTTCATTAATCACACCTATTTTAACGATAATGGACATCCGACTACACTTATTTCAATAGGAATGTATAAACTTAACATTATCGTAAGCTCTCAGAGAACTAATTTAATTAACACCTAACAACACCAAGTCCTGAAACCCAAGGGAATAAAATATATCTCACTTCAGCGTTGATTAGATTCCATATACCAGTGACCCGTTTTGCATTGACATAATTGCGCGACTTTCCTTTGTTTTACCTTGTAAATTGGTTTCATAAGAATTAAATGTATGCGACTTAAGGTCAGCGCTCATTATAACAGGACCGCTCCGACACGGCAAATAACTTGTCATTCATGTTAGGGTTTTAAATCAAATGTATTAAAGTCTATTTTACGATGGCTATACAGAATAGTGGACGACTCGCCCTCACTGCCCGCGAGCAGTCACACATAAAATATACTTTAATTCATTTGATTTAAAATCCTACCTTGAATGAAAAGTTATTTGCCGTGTCAGAGCGATTTCCTTTACGGTACTCTTAGGAAGTATCCGAATTCAGTGTCGTATACATAACAGAAGCGTTCGTAAATTGAAAAAATAAAAGAATACGTCATTGCATATCAGTTCAGGATTATTAATGCGTAGGGTTTTAAACGGCTCTGCCCTCCTGAAGTTTCCCATATACCTACAATATAAATTAGTAACATAATAAAGCGAAATCGCAAAGAAGCTGAATTTCTACTCTTCCGTCAAATAGATACGACATAGCAGATTTATTTTATCGATAACTTCGAGTCAAAGAATAATTTTCTAACCGTAATAAACTGTAACTTTGATTTTTCATTAATTTCATACATTTTAACTCTCGTGATATTTAATATCTAAAATACATTTTGTTCTATATTATGTACGTGAATGTACTAAAATACAACACTAAAACCTATTAAGTAACGCTCACAGATTATTATTTTACTGATGAATAAGTCCATAAAATAATCCTTTATATCCCGCGGATCCGATTCGTACATATAAACTGAACTAAAGCAACTAAATATACCATTATATAATGAGTAAATGTACAAGGTTTTTAACGTAAGAAGCTCTGACTGAGTCGTTGTTTTTGCAGTCGGTACAGGCCGGTTACTTAGCGACGGCACATCCAAGCAATGTCTGACAGAGTGAGACAACACTATATAAAATCTAAGTGCCAAAAAGAGAAAGAGCCATTGTCACACGACCGTTTGCAAGGAGTGCCATCACTAAGCAATGCGCCTAGTACATTACGACTATATTTATTGCATCAGACTATTGCTACGGTACCTAAAACAAAACGCAATCGGAAGACAAGACATTGACTAAACGATCTAACGTCTTTAAAATGGCGCTTTATGGAAAGTGGTTATATCTAATAATCACGTTATGATGTTTGGTACTTTTCTCGTTTTTCAATGGATTGAAACTATTTTTTTTGTTTATGATAAAGGGTTAAAAGGGTCTCAAAACTATGCTACTTCTAGTGTTCAAAACACCGTTTGTGGTACAATGTTTCATGGAATTTACTGCAATAAAATTGACCCGATTTATTCAGTTACGCAATACGAGACATTTATAGATCTACTGAAAAGCCTTTATTAATTGGGGCTACATCCAAACATCAATATAAGATGCATGTCCACAAAGTTAACATTTGATTTAATAAACTATTCAAGTATTTATCACAATTCTAATTTATACTTAGCGATTTCCCGTTAATTCTAGCGGTAAGACAAAATCTGCGACAAGCATTTAGATTCATATATTTCAAACTTGCTTTCTGAGTACTCGCCGTTAGCAGGGTTTATCTAAGTAAACATATTTTCGCTATTAATATACTGGATTCGTTTCCATTTTAGTGGAGTAATGAACAGATGGAATACTCATGTGCGTGCCCGCGTCTACAAGACTGCGAACGCGTTAATAACATCTCACACACGTTTGATTATATAGAAGAACATGCGTGCTAGATCTCCATTTTGTTGACTACTCCGTGGTAATGTTATGGTAATGTTTTAGCTGCACCGTTATGTTTAAGAGAACAAGTTCTGTTGCTTGGCGTCGTTTTCGAAGTCGCTCCACGCGTTATTCAGTTCCATGAAGATCATTTTCGCCATGTTCTCGTTGGAGGTGCCCATTTGCTGCAAAAAAAGTTGAGAGAATTTTGTAGATAAATTAATAGTAGTAGCATGCATCAAAGGCAGACGACGCCATTCAGATTTTTTGTATATTTCTACAGTCAATAACAATTGTAAATGGGAGTCAAATATTGGCAAACATTGTACAACCCTATTAGGCTAGGTCGCGACGAGCGCCGATCTTCACACGTTCGCTGTTTATAGATTGATAGCAGTCTCCGACGATCGAGCTGTGGCGTAGTCGACCTCGTAATTCCTTTATCACCCTAAGGTTGAATGTCACTTGCACGTCATAAAACTACAAGGTCTATTTGTCAATAATAGTTAGATAGTTTCAACATTAGCTGTTTTAATTTGCTAGGAATTAATGTCAAAAGTAATGCAGTTACGAGGTCGACTATACAATTGGGTCAACTGGAAAGTCAATTAAAGCCTTGGCATCTGGCTTTCTCCATCCGAGGACTTCTATATGCTGTTGAAAATGAATCAAATAGCCTTCAAAAACGCAATATTACCTTATCAGGATGAACAGCGAGGCAGGCTTTCCTATAGTTGCGCTTGACATCGGCGGGCGTGACCAGCTGGGACATGTCGCAGCGCGTCCAGCGACAGTCCTCCCATACTACAGTGTGAAGTGAACACAGAAGCGCGCGAATGTTCGCCTTTTTGCCCTCCGTCTGTGTAATGTGTACAAAAAAGGAAGAACATAACATTTCAATTTAATGTTACCTATGAGAGAAAATTGGTAATTTTAAGCGGAACCAAAACCAAGTCATAGAGAGAGAGAGACATATGGCTGTTATGAGAATGTGGTTTACTTGGATCCTCTACCAATAAACATAAAGTACAATTTTTAAGGCACAACAATTGCTACACATTTCAATACTAAGAGCCTTTGCCAGCCATCAGCTTTAAATAATAATTATTATTAATCTCGGATTCGGACATCGAGATCGTTATTTTAAATTACAGAGAATTGCATTGAATTAAAGAGTTATAATAAAGAATAGACATACTGAATAAACATACACCGAAACTTTAAAACATACATAGTTTTGCTACTTTACGTAGTCCCCAACTTACCCAGTCATTAACTTTCAATTTCTCCGGGTCGACGCCATCTCTGACCAATTCCTCTTTCCTCATAGCGTTCATAGTCTTCGGGCCGGAATCTCTCTTGGCCGCGAACTCGTAACCTTGGCTACCGAGTAGATCACCGAACACGTCCATAGGCTTCCTAGGCTTGTCATCTGCAGGAGTCTTTGCTGGCTCGAAGTGGGACCTACTGGAAATTACTTTACCATTAGAAATATGTAGAATAGTGAGTGTAATACCATGACTTCCAACGTCTTCACTTATAATAGGTAACTTATTGCGTTGGTTTGTATCATATGTCACCAATAGGACCCAGAAAGTGGTTGTCAATGGTTATGAATCTCGCATGGTTAAAGTCACTTCCGGAGTGCCTCAAGGCTCAATTTTAGGTCCCCTCTTGTTCATTCTATTTATTAACGACGTAAAAGACTGCTTTAAAAATTCTAAGTTCCTCCTGTATGCAGACGATTTGAAGATTTATAAAAATATCAGCCATCTATCCGACTGTTTAGAATTTCAGAATGACCTTGACCGTTTCTTGGACTACTGCTCTGTTAACAAGCTCTACCTTAGTATATCTAAATGCCACAGCATTATGTTTACAAAGAAGAAAAACGTCACAAAATTCAATTATTCTTTCGGAGACACTCCACTGAATAAAGTTAATTCTCTTCGTGATCTAGGCGTACAGTTAGACTCAAAGCTTCACCTTAATATCCATATAGACAATATAGTCAATAAGGCATTTAAAATGTTTGGGTTTGTAATGAGAGCATCAAGAGAATTCCACCGTCCCTCTACCTACTTATATCTATATAAGTCAATAATACGACCGCAATTGGAGTACGCAGTACCAATTTGGAACCCTTACTATAAAAAGTATATTGACAATATTGAATTGGTACAACGCAAATTCCTACGTGCAATGCACTATAGATGCTTTAAAAAGAAAATCTCTTATCAATTGTTACTGCAAAAATATGACCTTATTACTTTAAAATCCAGACGCACCCTACTTGAGATGATGACCCTATTTAGTATATGTCGTAATAAAGTCGACTGTACTGATCTAGTGAACAGTTTGTGCTACCTGATCCCTCGTACCGTACATGGTCGAGAGGTTCGCTCGAGACACTTGTTCGCAACTACTTTTTGTAGAACCAACTCAGGCGTACGCTCACCGCTGCATCGATTAGTTGACACCTACAATAGGCAGTTTAGCTCAACTGATATTATGTTTCTCAGCAAAGCTTTATTTAAAAATGAAATTATTACTATCTTAAGTGATCAAAACCCTAATAGTTAAGTAATGTTTAATTTTATTTTGTTTATGTTTATACCGTTCTTTCTAACAACTAGTAGATCTGTTTAATAATATGTGGATAACGTTGTGAGTAGTGTATTTGTTACCTCTATTATTAAGTTCTAACCTATGTTTACTTATTATTACACTACTGTTTGTTGTCCCTAAATAAATAAATAAATAAATAAATAAATAATAAACTGGCTATCCGTCCTTTTTTTTTTTTTTTTTTTTGGGTGGGAAATTATCAAATAACTTCTCCCGCTCTGGGTGGAGCGGGAGGGCGTGTCAGACTCTTACTGACTAAAACCCACCCGTGTTCCTTCCGTTGCCTTTACGTTGCCAGGGGCCACGGTATCCCTTTCGGACTTTCCCGCAACCCCGGCAGGCATCGGTCCTATCGGACCCCTTCCGTTGTGCTGACATCTCTTTGAGGCGCGCGTGGAACACAACGCGCCGTCGACCCGGGCCTGGTCCTTATCGGACGGCGAGCTACCCATTGCTCACCGTCCGCAAGCCCGCGCCTACGGTGTCCGGGAATCGGCCTGCGATTCCCGACGCCCAGGGCGTCTCCTGCGGCGGCTAGGGGCGTGAGGTCGCGAAATTTGCCTCTCCCTCACGCGTTCTGCCTCCTCCTTCGCGAGCATTACTGCTTCGCAGAAGGAGGTGACGGCCTCCCATGCCCTCTCGCTCCGTACCATGGCCTGGACTAGGGCCGGACGCGAGAGATCCCCGCCGCCGATGGCTATCCGTCCTTACGTCGCACGAGTGCGAAATACTGATGTGGTGGCATGTCAAAACAGAGATATCTGTGCCATATCCAAGTTAAAATATTAATGTACTCGCTGCGCCCCTCGGTTTCACCCGCGTAAGTCTCAATCCCGTGGGAATATCGAGATAAAAAGTACCCATGTGCCAAATTTCATCCAAATCTGTTCAGCCGTTTTAGCGCGAAAGCGTAAAAAACTCACTTTTTCATTTATAATATTAGGATTAGAAACCTTCCAGAATAAATGCTGTAAATCAACTCTATGGTTTGACACTCTCCCCTATTTATAAAAAGGTGAGTGTCAAGGTTAAATTATTATGTTTAGCAACTGTTGAATCATACATTTTTGACGATTAAACGTGTCTTAACTTTAAGCAACGTTTATAAATAAATCCCTCTATGTTTTGAACTGACTATCAATAAAATTTAAAAAACAAAAAAAAATTGAATTGCCGCAGTGTGTCATCTACTGACCAATCCACTTTCCTGACTGTACATAATTTAGCTATTTAGCTTATTCTTTTGATTAAATTGACGCTGTTCTTTCCTCTTTTTGACAAATACACACATCAACACGGTCTAGGGATATTTCATACTCAATTAAATAACTCGAAAAGTACTGGCCGCATTGTAATCTTTCATACACCGATTTGTTTGTAATTTATCTCAGACTAATTCCAAATTCAAATTTTTGAAAATTCTTTTGTTTCGGTGGCATAAAAATGTCTTGATGTGTAGGAGAGGGAATTTTCATTTGTGCGAAATTTAGAAAACAATACGAATTACGTTTAGTTACAGTTTTTTTTTCATTTTTAAACGAAAGATAAAGTTAAAATTGAGGTATTGTAGCCATGCAACGCCAACATTTGACGAGGGCGGAGATGTTACGAGCTGTGGGAATGCTGGAAGCTGGGTCTGTTCAGCGTAATGTTGCTGAGGCCATAGGGACCCACCAAAATGTAATTTCAAGATTGTGGACACGCTATCGTGCCACAGGTGAAGTAGCGGAGAGGCACCGGGGGCCAAGTCGCATCACTACCCCCAGACAAGATCGATTTTTGCAAATTACTGCGCGAGCTCAACCAAATGCAACGGCGACTCAATTGGTCCTAAGGCTGCGAGTGGAACACCAAGTGCTTGTGAGTGACCAAACTGTAAGAAGGCGACTGCATGAAAGCAATCTACGCTCTCGTAGACCACTCCGGGTCCCACCTTTACGGAGAGGCAATCGTGGACGACGATTAGAATGGGTTCGGAACCACGTGGACTGGGGCCGTGAGCAATGGTCCAATGTGCTGTTCACGGATGAATCCAGGTTCGGCTTCCATCCAGATTCACGAAGGACGCGTGTTTGGCGAGTTCCTGGACGATGGAGCCGTCTTCAGAACCCTCAGGAAGTTCACCCATACCAAGGAGGAACAATTATGGTTTGGGCAGGAATTCGTCTTGGAGGACGGACGGATCTCGTTTGGGTGCGGGGCAATATGACGGCAGAACGATACGTCCAACAGGTGCTGGGGCCCGTAATCTTGCCCCACAGAACACAAATGGGGCAAGATTTCCTGCTCATGCACGACAATGCCCGGGCACACACGGCGAGAACGGTAGCAGCTTGGTTACATACACACAATGTTAGGGCCTTAGACTGGCCTGCTCAATCGCCAGATCTAAATCCCATTGAGCATGCGTGGGATATGCTGCAAAGAAGAGCTCTGAAGGAAGTTCCTGAAAATCTGGCTACAGAAGATCAGCTTTTTGCGCACCTCAGAAGGACATGGGACAATATTCCGCAGCAAGACATTGACAACCTTGTTCCGAGCATGCCGAATCGTTGCCGATGTGTTATGAACATCATGGGCGCTTTCTCAGACTACTAACTTCAAGTTTATAAACACAAATTAAATGATTTTTCTATTTTTTTCAGTTTTTACTCATAAATTAAAAGTTAATTCATATACGGTTTCCGTCTATGCTTCATTTTTTTTCCATAAAATCCTGAAATTTCAATCGAAGTACCTTAACCATTATTAAAAAATGGTAGAATATTAAATAACGTATCTTTTAAATATATACATGTCATATAAATAATTAACACATTGATAGTAATCCGCTTTTTTAAAAATATCCCTAGACCGTGTTGATGTGTGTAAATTAATTGTCTACATTTCTTTATCAATTCTCCTTTCACAGATCTGCTGGAAGAAATTTCTTAAGAAATAAGCAGTGCCTTTGTACTGAAAATAATAATTTTGTCGTATCTGTAAGTATTTTACTGTGTACATAAATAATAAAATAAGTAAATATTGAACACTACACTAGCAATAAACGAAACACAATTGTTACTTGTAATCCGGCTGGTGCGCGGGCGTGTGCGGCAGGTGCGCCGGGGTGTGCGCCGGCGACGCGCGCGGCGTGGCGCCCGCGCTTCCGCCCGCGCTCAGCGACTGCGCGCTGCCCAGCGCGCCGAGCTCGGCGAACGGGTCCTTGCGCTGGCCCCCTTGGTTGGTTGGTTGTGCACGCTCTAAGGGGACGCTTTGTGGACGACCTGGTTAGATAGAAGATAATAATATATTACTTGATAAACTATTAACAAGAATATGAGATTTGATAATACGGTGAACTTGATAAGTTATGGAACCTAGCGTTAGTTTGCGAAAATCCATGACAGTAAATTGTTATGTAAAAATATTTAGTTTTAATTGCGTAATATGGTTAGCAGTAGCCCTTGCGACTACTAGACCAACGAGAAAGTTAGCCATAAGTAGATCCAGGCTTCGATGCACAATGCAGCACCGCCCCGCGCGAATCTGGTTCACGGCTTCGCATCCAAACGATCGACGAATCAATAGATGTTGTCCGTTGTGTTGATGATGTTGTAGTTGTTATTGAGGCGTGAAACACGTGTCGTGTATAGGTTTGGGTTGCATGTTGCACCATAATATTCGGTCTTTACCTATGAAATTGCCGTTCTGCAGTACTGGCCATTTCAAATCAAAATAATTTTTGTTTGGCTAAGAATTCTAATTTCAAATTTATTTTATTTTAAAAACATGGATTTTTTTTTCCCAAAGTAGTCATTTGTTTATTGATTAGTGTTACATTTTCATCGCATTTCAATCTTTTTCGTCATCATGAATACGTTAAAAATTCGAGTAATTATGGAATATGAGTACCGTCGTGGCAGCAACGCGGCACAAGCGGCACCCAACATCAACGACGTTTACGGAGCTAACACTACAAACCAACGCACCACCTGTTATTGGTTTGCTCGCTTCCGTTCTGGAAATTTCGACCTGAAAAATGAACCTCGCGGTCGTCCGAAGACTTTGGTCGACAATGACGAATTAAAGGCGATTGTGGAAGCTGATGATACACAATCTACGGCTGAATTAGCAGCAGCTTTCGACGTTAGCGTCAAAACAATATTGGTCCATTTGCGTCAAATTGGCAAGGTAAAAAAGCTTGACAAATGGGTGCCCCACGAACTCAATGATCGCCAGCGTGAAGTACGCGTCGAGACGTGCCTTGCACTGCTCAACAGACACACAAATGAAGGATATTTGAACCGCATTGTTACCTGCGATGAAAAATGGATTCTGTTTGATAACCGCAAGCGCTCAGCAAGTTGGTTGGATCCTGGTTCAGCACCTAAACAATGCCCTAAACGAAAACTTACCCCTAGAAAAGTGATGGTCACTGTTTGGTGGTCTAGCGCCGGTGTGATTCATCACAGCTTCTTACCAAACGGGGTGAGCATTACTGCAGATGTGTATTGTGAAGAACTGAACACAATGATGGAGAAGCTGGCACATCTCCAACCAGCATTGGTCAATCGCTCGTCTCCGCTGCTCCTGCACGACAACGCGCGACCTCATAATGCACAGCAGACGGTCTCCAAGTTGCAAGAACTGGGGTTGGAAGCTCTCCGTCATCCGCCCTACTGACCAGACCTTGCGCCTACAGACTACTACTTTTTCCAAAATTTGGATAACTTCTTGGCGGGAAAAAAATTCAATACCCGAGAGGCAGTACAAAATGTCTTTGAAGAATTTGTTGCCTCCCGCCCAGCTGATTTATTTAAGAAGGGCATCAATAAACTGCCACTGCGTTGGCAAAGATGCATTGATTGCATGGGTGATTACTTCGATTAATACAAATAAAAAATACATGAAAAAAATTCGTTTAAATTTTTTCATACAAAACGGCAATTTCATAAGACCTTCTATACTCGGAATTTTAATTCGATTCCAGATTTGACAATTTCAGTGTTGCAACGTTATGACAAGTACTAAATAGTGACGTTGCGAAATTATTCGATATGGAAATGGAATATTTCTGGATCGATTCTTCTCGTTTATAATTTTACTCTCGTAAACTAAGTATATCAGGAAATTAAATATTTCTGAACCGATAATTTAGTTTTGACGATTAATTAACGATCTGAGACTTTTCTTTTATAATTGTGTGTGAAATAAATAAAAAAATTTGATCATGAAGGAACATGACAAATAAAACAGATAGATGTATTATGGTAATAATTTATTTTATAAATTGTCGCCGTCATCGCTATCGCTATCGCTGTCACTTTCTGTAACATTTATTATAAATGTGTCTGTGATATTGTCAATTAACATATCTAGCCTACTCATTTTTTCCTCTTCTTTGACAACATGGGATACGCATTTAGACCATTCGGTAGCCGTAATTTTTTGAATGCCTTCCTGAAATAAATTTCTCACGTCTGTCAATTTGAAGGTTTTATTATTTTGAGCTACATGCCCCTTTACCTGCGCCCATATCAATTCGATAGGGTTTAGCTCGCAATGGTAAGGGGGCAGTCTTAAAACCGTGATCCCATGTTGTGCTGCCATTTCGTCTACAGCGTACTTATTAAAAGACTCGTTATGTGGAATCAGTTCTAAAAGCGTAGCTTTAACCATATCTGGTTCGTAATGAATATTTTTATTTAAAAGCCAATCTTGAATGGCAGCTTTTTTCCAGCTCATTTTTGGTGCCGTTTCCAATTTTCGGGAGTGGTAAGGTGCATTATCCATCACCACAATTGAGTTTGGTCTTAATTTTGGTAAGACTCCAGCGAACCACTCCTCAAAACAAACTGCATTCATCTCATCATGGTAATCTTCACAATTTTTCTTTGCTTCAAAAATCATGAGCCCCTCTTCCAGGAAGCCTTCTTCACTACCTATATGGCTAATTATGAGACGTTTGCCTTTTCCAGATGGATTTTTTAATCCAGTGGTCAGTCCCTCCAAAAACGCTTGTCGAGATGATGTGACTTTCTTGTCCACCCAAGTTTTTTTTACAGTATGACCTTAAAATAAATATAGTACATGAACATTCAATATTACTATTAAATTTAATGTAAAATGTATATAAATTCATTTTGTGTATAAATGTTAGCCTTACCTGCGTTAACCCAAGTTTCATCTTGATAATATATATGTCTCCCTTCTCGTCGAAACTGACATATAGATCGCAAGTAACGCTGGCGCCATGTTATTATATCATTTCGATCAATAAGTGTGCTCTTGCGTGACCGTGCAACAAATTTAAAATTAAGATGCTTCAAAATTTTTCTGAGGGTATCTTTGGATATCTTGGGCATTTCTGAATCATCGTTCATCACTTGTAAAATCTAAAATAGTAAATTTTATAATAGCTTGGAATCATTACTTATATATAAAAGATGTAGGTATAAAATAATACTGTCTGACTGATTGACTAACCTTTGCAATGGTTGGAGGTTCATTTCGGTAAAAGAACTGATGAACAATTCTTCGTATTGCAGAGAATGTAAATTCATCAATTTTATCTTTGAAACTTCGCTTTGGTCCAGTTTTTTTAGGAGGAGTTGGCGGCGCACCTTTATTAACTTCCTTCATAACGTTACAAACAGAGCGTGAGGTTATTCCCAATATATCAGCAACTTTGCTCATACATTCATTTTCTTCCACAACTTCAAAGGCCTCCAATTGCGCAGAAATTTCATTTTTCACGTATTTGTAGGCGTTGCGGATCATTACTTTTTCAGTAACAGTGAAAGCTTTTCGTGGACGTTTTTTTCTTGGGGACAAGAAAACATCCACGTCTTTTTGTGATGTACTTGGCTGAGGATCCATTTTGATGGAAAACCAAAACAAATAGATTCACTCAAAGTTCACAAAAAACTATAAACGTAACAACAAACACAACGTAACAACCCAACAAAATAACAAAATATCGATTCGCAATGAAATAAGATATTCGTGCAGTCAGACTGGGAGAATGAAGCCGAATGACACGATAAACAAAATGGCGATAGCTGCACGAGTGCGCACGGGTTGCCAATACTGAAAACTATCTAGGCTCTTTTATTATAAGTTTTGTTTTTAATATAAAAACAAAAATATTAACTTTTTATAAAATAGAGCAGCGATTACTAATTAATAAATAATTATTATGAATAATTATGTATTTATTTAAATAAAAATCAATAATTTAGTCTTTAATTGGCACACTGATGGCACACACACTGATTGTTTATCGATTTTTGTGTTCATCACTATACTATTATATTATGTGGTATCATTATTTCACATAATGTCAAATCTGGAATCGAGTTAAAATTCTGACTATAATTATAAGCATTTTCTACATCTTCTGCGGTGCCGCATTCTGCATCCAAGCTGGGTCTAGTTATGGGCTAACTTCCTCGTTGGTTTAGTAGTCGCAAGGGCTACTGCTAACCATGAGGTCCTGGGTTCGATTCCCGAGTCGGGCAAAATGTTGATGGGATTTTCCATCTGGAATTTCTCAGTAGCAGCCCGGAGTCTGGATTTGTGCCCGGTTGATGGCAAAAGGTTCGCTCCCTACATGGACTCAAACGTGATGTTTTAGTGAATTATTTTTTTTCTTACGTAAAAATAATTTTAGGGCGACAGTAATCGATTGGTGAATTAAGTGGGATTTCCTCCCATTTATCAGTCTGAAACTTATGAAATTTTGTTGAATGATATTTATCTTATTTATGTAATTTCTCATGTCTACAGCCTAGTGTATTTTAGAGACACATTAAACTAAATGTTTGCCTCCCAAAACTCTAAAATTCCTCTATCTTTATCTTGTTACTGTGTCGGCGTCAATTTACAATGGAGAAAGTTATTTCCCTTCGCTATAACATGAGACTTAAAAATACCAGCCTGTTGCTGTCCCCCTGCAGGGCAAAGGCCTCTTCTCATAAAGAGCAGATCCGAGCATTAGACACCACGCTTACTCAAGACGGGTTCGTGATATCTGACTTGTATTAATTATTATAAGTCCAACTTTCCTCGAGATGTTTTCCTTTATAGATTTTCAGTAAATCTTAAAATCATTAATACACTGACAGGCAACGCACAGCCTAAACCACTGGGTCTAGAAGTATAAAATTTTGCGCAAGAGTTCCTTTTATAACGAAGTTGAGCACTAACGAAGATTTTTGAAAACTCATCCCCTAAAGTGTTTAAATAAGGGATGAAAGTTTGTAATTTTTACCGATGAGACATCCCATCAGGCACACGACTTATATCTAAGACTAGCTGGTCCCCGCGGCTTCGCCCGTGTGGACCCTGTTATTCCTTATAACATGAGCTATCTGCTAGTGAAAGCCCCGTCAAAATCGGTCCAATCGTTTCGGAGATTAGCCGGAACAAACAGACAGACGGACAAAAATTTTAAATAGTTTTTTTGTTAGAAGTACCGTATATACTTCCAAATGTATTTAGTAAAAAGCTTTTATTTTGACAAGCTATCTAATTACGCCACACATTTTCGTAAACGATTACGACAAATTTGTTTAATTTTGACAGTTCAACAATATTCATTGTGTTATTTACGTTGTTGAGCAGATTTTTTTTTTCGAACTTATGAAGCAATGGATTAGCAATCTGTTTCAAAACGATTCAGATTCCGATTGATCGTGTATTACGCAATTAGGGTACAGGGCTCGGATAACGGTATATTATTCAAAACGGTTTCGAAGAAGAACAAAACTTAAATAATTATAGGTTAATAAAACGATATTAACCGTTTAAAAAAAAAATGGGTTGATCGATAGGGAACTCGAGTCGCAACACAACTCTAACTAATACGTAAGCTGCAAGCGCATTGGAATCAATGATGAAATTAAATGACGATCAGGTACAGTTTAACTAAACAAGTTCATGCTTGTCGGCGTACGCACCGTGCGCGGCCGCGTCCTGCAGAATAAACCAGTATTTGAAAACGTTCTCATTACGTTTTCGTTCAAAATGTTGTACAGACGCCAGCACATCAACCTACTACAATCTGTCAAATTTCTTTAATAGATTTTCAACTTTATCACTAACGCATAAGGTTCAAAGCTGATTGGGAAAATTTGATAGTTTCGGGTAGGTTGACCTGCTGGCGTCTGTTCAAAGAAGAACGAAAACTGTTAGAAACGTTTTAAAAACGTTATTTTAAATAACGTTTCCGAGCCCTGATTTTGACATTACAAACAGACAGTTAAATTTGATTTATTTGTACAGAGTATAAATGTATAGGTAAACTTAGAAACAGGGGACTTATCTGGTGAAATGTGCACTATGTTAATACAGCTTTGCCTACCTCTCCCATGATATTCACCTTCCTCCTGAATCAGCTGTTGAGGTGTGAGCACCGGTTCTATCTTCGGCAGTGGGTCGTTGAGGCCGAAGGGATCGAAATTGAGGGGGTCGCTTGAGTTCACGTTGGTCACGTTGGTTTGCGTTTCGACTTGCTCAGTTGGTGGGGCGGGGAGGTCACCGAATATGGATTCCGTTGCGAATGTCTACAACCAATAAAAGCAGTTAAAAGCAGCAACCAAGAGTTGTTGAACACAGCCACAGTTTTAATATGGGCTACTTAATAAAATTGCGGAAAAATATAAGGAAACTCAAGTAGTCCGAACAGCCCGCCAAAACCCGAACCATTTTTTTTTTTTTTTGACAGTTTGACGTTACAAAATGTGGTTTTTATAACGCGATAATAGAAACAGAAAGTTTATAAATGCTAATAAAATGGAAGGGAAGTTATCACATTACAGATCGCCCGCCAAAACCCGAACCATTTTTTTTTTTTTTTGACAGTTTGACGTTACAAAATGTGGTTTTTATAACGCGATAATAGAAACAGAAAGTTTATAAATGCTAATAAAATGGAAGGGAAGTTATCACATTACAGATCGCCCGCCAAAACCCGAACCATTTTTTTTTTTTTTTGACAGTTTGACGTTACAAAATGTGGTTTTTATAACGCGATAATAGAAACAGAAAGTTTATAAATGCTAATAAAATGGAAGGGAAGTTATCACATTACAGATCATTTAGCAAAGCCATATAGAAGACATATTTGTACTTTTTTTGTCTTTAAAAGTGTCTTTATTATTAAATTTGAATAAATTATCTAAACTATGTATATACAACTAACTATTATATATTATATAATAGTTAGTTGTATATACATAGTTTAGACTTTACACAGACGTTTACATAGTTTTACTATGTATATACAACTAACTATTATATAATATATAATAGTTAGTTGTATATACATAGATATTACTACGAAGGTGTGCTAAAGTCTATACAAATCGTTGATTTTAATTGATGCTATATCCACTTAAACGAATATCAACTTTATGTCAGTGTTACTAGTTAGTTTCAAAGTTAGAGCCATAATAGAAGACATATTTGTATTTTTTTTGTCTTTAAAAGTGTCTTTATTATTAAATTTGAATAAATTATCTAAACTATGTATATACAACTAACTATTATATATATATTACTACGAAAGTGTGCTAAAGTCTATACAAATCGTTGATTTTAATTGATGCTATATCCACTTAAACGAATATCAACTTTATGTCAGTGTTACTAGTTAGTTTCAAAATTAGTTGATTTCTGAATTACTAGTACATACCTACTATTGAAAATATCATAAAATTTTGAAGTTGTCGCGCACTGAACTAAATGTGCAGTTTCTAATTAAAAAAAAACCAAAAACACATCTGTTTCCATCTTCGGAAACCAAATCGCGAACGCAGTATATCCCTGTCATAGTTATTAAATTTAGCATAAAAAGTTTTATAACTTGAAGAATTAGAAGTTTCAAAGCAATATAAAAAAAAAACGTAAGCGACTACACGCTAGGGGCATCCCCTGTGGGGTACGGACCTCGGCCTAGAGCGTCACTGGGGAGGACAGTAAGGGACAAGATGGATCGGAATACTAACCGTTAATACGCATTTATGAAGATGCATGCAAGCACAAGTGCTAAACTGTTCGGTTACAAATATTGTACCGAACATTATCAATTTGACAAAAATCTTTCTCTATTGTAGAAAGCTTATACAACTCACCTGAGCTTTCTCCCCCTTATTTCCAGTAAGGAAGTCTCCGAACCCATCATCACTCTGCTTCTCCATCATTCCAAAGAAATCGAACGAATCTTCATTCTTCAGTTTCTTCTCGGGTTTCGGTTCCTGTGCTGCCCCAGAGTTCAGGTTCAGGTTTAAGAAGTCTGCGGTATTCTCAGAGGGGACAGGGTCGGGATGCGGGAGGGTCGCGGGAGGGGGCGGGCGTGATGGCGGGACGGGGGAGGGAGGCGCGGGGCGGGAAGGCCGCGACGGACGAGTCGGCTCCGGCTCTCTCACTGGGTAGTCGGCTGTTACTGTGGGTGGTAATCAGTAAAAATTGCAATAATTGAGGATTTGACTACTATCAAAAATATACATGAATTAATACTTAATTTAAAAATGTTACTAAACAAGAAAATTTGTGAAAAAAAAAGCTGGAAAAATGGAGAAGGTACACGCTTTTGAAATTATTCTTGTCACGCAAAACGATAATTGTACCGAATGGCTCGAAGTTACTATGGTCACAGAATAATACAGAAGGCGCACTCCGCATTTTAGTTATGTATTTACAAGTACCCGGCGGGCTCGTCTTGGCGGGCCAATTCAGTGAACGTAACGTAGTCAGAAGATATGAGTTACGCGATAGATTTCAATTCTCAAACTGTGGTTCTCTGTATTTATCGTCCCCCGGGGGAAAGAAATGTCTCTAAATTCCTTGAATCACTAAACAATATTTTACTAACTTTAACGTCATACAATAATATTTTCCTTACTGGCGACATTAATATAGACATAACGCCTTCCTCTTCAGATGCAAGAGCGGAAATCTACCTTAATCTATTAGCTTCTCATGGTATGTTGCCTGCGTACCATATCCCCACCCATTCTCAAACATGCCTTGACCACGTAATTGTTAAAGCAAAACTCTCGGTGAAATGTTTTGTGGCCCATTCAACCCTGACCGACCACTACAGCATCATTATAAGCCTTTCTCATATGAGCACCTCACACAATCTTTCAAAAACAATAAGACGTATTCATTATCCATCCTTTGACGAAAAAGTTAAGTCTATTGATTTCGACAGTATTTGCTCATTCGATAGGGCTAATGAAGCTGTTTCTTTCTTCCTTAGGACCCTGACCACTTTGATGATAGCCTGTACTAAAAAGATCACTGTTCCGAGACGTAAGCGAATAATTAAGCCATGGATTACTCCTGGACTACTACGATGTATGCGAAATCGAGACAATCTTCATCTCAAGTCAAAAAAGCATCCAAATGACCAAGTTACAAAAATAACCTATACACGTTACCGTAATTTTTGTAATGATATTCTAAAAAAAGTTAAACATGAGTATGATATGACTGAACTCTCTAAATGTCAAGGCAACACTAAGAAATTGTGGGACACCATCAAAACAATCACTTACACCACTAAACAGAAAAGTCCACCCATGGATCTGATTGATCTAAATCAGCCCAAAAAATCTGTCAATGAGGTTAATCAATTCTTTGTAAAAATCGGTCAGATTTTAGCGGGATCAATTACACGGTTTGACCCTGCCTCATACCAGACTTCTTCTCTGCCACCTTCTCTCTTTTCTTTTGTCCTTCTGCCCACTGATGTAGATGAGATCAAAATCATCATAGCATCTCTTAAAACCACCTGTGCCTTAAGATGTGACGACGTTCCCAGTGAATTAATAAAAAGATACTCTAACCTATTAGCGAATCCTATTGCGTTTATTTGCAACATCTGCCTTTCCACTTGTGAATTTCCCTCGGATTTCAAGAAATCCCTAGTTCACCCAATTCACAAGTCTGGTAGCAGAGACTGTGTCAATAACTATCGTCCAATATCCATTTTGCCTACATTATCTAAAATTCTTGAGAAAGTTATTAACAAGCAATTAACCAATTATCTTGAAATAAACAAACTTTTATCTGATAATCAATATGGTTTTCGTAAAGGCAGATCAACAAGCGATGCAGTACATCAACTAACTGATACTATAGTTTCTAGGTTGGATTAGAAGAAAAAGGTCCTTACGATTTTCCTCGATTTGGCGAAGGCTTTTGACACCGTCTCTGCACCACTCTTACTGAAGAAGCTTGAACACTTCGGAATTCGTGGCGAACAGCTAAAATTGTTTGAAAGTTACCTGAATGGCAGAACTCAACGTGTTGTGATCGATGAGTGGTTGAGTGATGACTGTGAAGTCAATATCGGTATTCCTCAGGGGAGTATTTTAGGGCCTACCCTCTTTTTAATTTTCATCAATGAACTCTGCCAGTTAAACATTACTAACGGCAATATTATTACATTCGCGGACGATACGGCTCTTCTTTTCTATGGAGATACTTGGGAGGAAGTGTACCACTTTGCTCAGATGGGTTTTTCGCTAGTTATTACCTGGCTAAACAACAACTTACTCTCACTTAATACAGACAAAACTAAATACATAACATTTACACTAACAAGCACTCACCTCACTCAAAACCCCTTATTAAATATCACGGCCCACACATGTAACAACAACTCTTCCGACTCATGCTCATGCCCAAAACTCGAAAAAGTGGACTCTCTCAAGTACCTCGGTGTCACTATAGACAAAAACCTAAACTTTAATTCTCACATCGATCTGTTGTCCAAGAGAATTAGGAAGCTCATTTTCATTTTTAAGAACCTACGTCGTGTTGCAGATGCGAAAGTTCTTAAAACAGTATACTTTGCACTTTGTCAATCTGTACTAAACTACTGCATCACTGTTTGGGGTGGTGCCCCTAAATCGTTTATGATTAAAATCGAGCGAGCACAAAGAGCAGTGCTCAAGGTGGCCCATGCTTTACCGTTTTTTCACCCTACCTCTGAACTCTACGATAAGTGCAAGGTTCTTACTGTTCGACAACTGTTTATCGTTCAAACAATCTTGCGTAAACATTCTTCTTTGAAATACAACTCATCCCTACACGCTCATAAACGTATTAAAACAAATGTATGCACTACTCGACTGTGTAAAAGTAGTCTTTCTCGCCGTAACTTTTGTTTCCTTGGCAGTTACTTATACAATAAAATAAACTCTACATTAAAAATATACCCCCTTACTAAAACAAAGTGCAAGCAAGTTCTCACCACGTATCTACTAAACCTTGATTACGATAGCACGGAAAGCCTCCTAACTGTTTTAGGTTAAATGTGTGTTTTCAGCTTGCCCATCACACCGCACCATACCACACAATACTACACCACACGATACCACACCACACCACACCACACCACACCACACCACACCACACTCACACACACACACACACACTACTCTGGCACCCACAATATTCAATAATAACCTTAAGTTTTATCTTTTTCTTCCTTTATTTTTGTTTTACTGTATTCTCCTACCAAAGGTTTTAAAAAATTGTTTATGTTATTATCTTTAAGATTTAATACTCAAACACTGTTTCTGGGGGGGGCCTGGTAATCTGTGTGACAGGTTTTTCCTAGTGCAGATACCAGTCTCCCACAAAGGATTTATCACATGTATAATCTTCATATTTTTAAGGCGCCTTTGTGGAAGAGAAATAAAATGTTTATTTATTATTATTATTTATTATAGAAAGAGAGGCAACTTCTAAGTAAATATAACTGTAGGTAATTAGCGCTGTGAGACCTGAATTGCACTTTATTGTGTCTTAGCATGCCGCTTTTTATTTAAATTTATTTTGCGGAGTGAACTATCTGTATTTTACTGTGCTATGGCGGTCCTGTCTGTTGTGACGTCAGATCGCTGTAGTAGCTAGACAGAGACGTTTTAAAAAACGCATACAACTTCACATTTTTTTTATTTATTTATTTATTTTATTATTTATGTACACACAGAAAAATAGATACAGATAAGACATAATCATAATTATGAGTACAAAGGTACTCATAATTATTATTATTAGGTCGTTTTTTGTGATATTTAAACAGTTATTTTACCGTTACTTAACTTTTTCTACGTTTCGACAAATCAAGTAATGAAAAATCCAGTCAAATATCCTATTACAAATGATGGGCTACAACAATTTCCTTGCAGTGCATATCAACATGTAGGTTGCAGTAGCGGTTGTAGTTAGAGAGATAGTGAAAAATATTTCACATTGGACTCGTTTTGTTGATCGGGGTTTGCGCATAAAGATGTGCTAGAGCATTTAGACACATTTGATTCGGCAAGTAGCTTCTTACATTGGGAAGTCCTACTCTAAGAATGACATATACATAGATAAGTAATAAACGGGCATGCATTACAACAATTATGAGGGAATAATATTATTATAATAATAGTAATTGTTATTATATCACACCCCTAAAATTAAATATAAAATCATGCCTTGCGTAAAAACTGATAAAGACCTTGTGTTCGCAAAAAAATAGCGTGGAATGAATAAAAAAGTTATATTACAATACAAACAAAAATGGATACCGAAAAATTAAAAAATTTGGGAGTTATACACCTAGGAAAAATCATTCAATAAGTATGTCTAAACTGAGCATTAGTATGGTAGGTTAAAATAGTTAGAAACTATACGACGTGATAAGTTTGTCTGGCGTGGCGACAAACACGCATTACATGAATTGGATAACGAACGTGCACATAGGCCTACATGCGATGGACTTCTATTTGAATACTATATTATGATAGTAATATTATTAATAGTAATATTATGTTGAATACGAGGCTTTTGGCTACTTTGTGATTGTCTTGTTTGTGCAGAATAAACAAATTTTCTTTCTTTCTCTGTGTCAATCTATATTTGACATTCCGCGTTTTTTCATTCCCGCGGCCTGTGTGCGCGTATTTTATTTGTGGAAATTTTGAAATGTTCAGCTAACTGCTAAATGAATGATTTGCTTAAACTCAACACTACAACATACTTGTTTTCGGTACTGCGGCGGGGTTGTTGCGAAGATTCGCTGCGTAAATAGATAAGATAGATGTACACAGAAATACTTAGTACATAGATTTATAATACATAAACAGTAAGTATAAAATTAAATAGTAAGTTGGAGCTCAGCGTATCTTTCACCATTTTGGACCCAAACCAGATTTAGATACATTTCAGAATTTTTAACTCTATTCACTTTACAAAAAAGTACATAATACAACGCAGGTCTTGAGACAGATCTTTAACCCTTCCAAGTAATCGTCAAAAAACACAAAAAAACTTACCAAAATTATCAATAGTCTCGTCTCTCTCCAGGTTAGTAGAGAACAGAACATCGGGCGTCCGAATGGGGAAGGAATGGTCTTCTTCCCAGAGATCGGAGCGCGGCTTGCGACGGTCACCGTTCTGAACCACGAGACTTATCACTGCGTTCGTGTTGTTTGAGAAGTGGTCGTTCACGGGAAGGGACTCGTCTATGCCGTCGATTTCGGACCTATTAGTAAGACGTTAAGGTTAGATATTTGTGACTACACTTTTCAGATCACTAAGAAATCATGGCCTTAGAGTACCTGAGTAATGTTTTAATTTAAGTGGTTCTCATTTAGGCACTCCTAAAAATGAAACACCTGAACGTACAGGTCTAGACCGGTCTATACCAGACCATTTCTATACCACTTCTTTTTTTTAATCTTTATTTATTTAGAGGCTTTTACCTTACAAAGGTACGTCAGCCTCATCATACCCTAATCTAATTAATTATTACACGTAATTATAATATTTTGAATACAAATATATTATTTCGTAAGCGAGGGAGATGATACCACTTCTTAAATTCAAAGAGATAGCAAGAAGAATAAGATTGCCAATACTCAACCAAATTTACGAATCGATGCTTATAAACCTTTTATAAATTTTACCCGTCATTTTAACGCCCACGACAACCCAGTCAACCAACCCAGATTTGCACCCAGCTGCAACGTTTCCAATAAAACTTGAGCGTATTAAGTTTATAGGTAACATTAATTTTATTATTAATATTACCCACTCTGCCAACTCGTCGACCACTGTCGTATCTAGTAGACCTATCATTTCATTCTAAGTCTATAGCAGTCCTCTGCTGGACATATACCTTTACAATCGCATACCATTCAACTCGATCCTCGGCTTTCCAGCTGTTATCGTAAACTTGATAGATAAATGAAAGTTACCTATTAAACTTGATGTGGTGTTGGTCCAGTGATAGATATCCGGTATGGAAGTGCACAGAGAGTACGGGCACAGAATGCACACGACCCAACTGTTGTCGCGCGTGGTACACGCAGACGGCCACGTCACCGACCACTGTGGTATCTAGTGGGAGGGTTACCTGTGGACAAGGATCGTTATATAATATCGAGACGAATTGGGCAACACAAAATAAAAATAATATCTGATAGACAGAATAATGAAAAGAAATATAATTCGAATGAATTGCAATTAGATTCGAAATCATAGCTGGCGCAGTACGTTCCAGTACATGGCTAGAAAACATGAGTTGCAAAAAAAAAGCTTCCTGGGGCATTCAGACTGGTTTGCACTTTGTTACATCGGCATAATGGCAGTTGATGCCGTAAAATACAGACGCAATGTGTCATTGGGGCAGTCTGACTGGTATATGCCCGTTATGCTGTCGGTATACGGCATCATGATGTCATGCTGGTTGTAATATCGAGCTGTACCGATGAGTTGGCGAAAAAAAACTATAACTATCTAAATGCAAAATGCATTATCAGCGACTTTCCACTTTGGCTCATTTAGCAAATGAGTACCAGAACGATGGCTACATGTTAAAAGTCCACCATTGTAAGTACCAATTTTTTATTATTGATGTGTAACATCTTTCCTCTCGCTTTCCTGCAATCAAAATCTAAATAATCAAATCTGTGGAAGTGATTCCGTGAAATGGGACGGATGTGTGTCACAGGAAGCCGGGGAAGCGCGCGCTATTTGATTTGACCAATGAGCGCGCGCGGTGCCAGAGCTAGCCGTCAAGAACGACTTTAACGAGGCCCCGCCCCTTTAATTTTGTCAGATGTTACACATCTCATGCCACTACTGTTTTTTTATTTCTCACTATCTATTGCCCGCGGCTTCGCCCGCGTGGAGGTCGAAAATTATCCCACGGGAACGTATTACCTGGATAAAAAGTATTTCATGTCCTAACTCAGGTCATGGTCTACCCGTCTGCCGTGGGCAATTTTCATCCAAATCCGGTAAGGCGTGAAAAGGTTACCGACCTTTGTCTGTTACCTTATAATATCGTATTTATAATATTAATATAGAGTATGGATAATACTCACTTTCCCCTCAGCCATGCTATAGAGATGCAACCTATCATAATCTTGCATGGTCGACAGCAGCATTCTGTCCTCATTGTATATTTCTATATAAGGCCGGCAGCCGTCCCGCGCCTTAGTGAAAAGGGGGACTGGTTGAATGGTCAGAGATACTAAGGTCACTGGCCGGAAGTGGGGGAGGATTGGTTCTGGTCTGAAACAAACGCATTAATTAACTACAATGTTCAGCATAGGTCGTACAGGGAGGGGGTATGAGGGGGATAATATTGTCCATTTTTGGGTCGAATGAATTTTGAAATTACACGCTGACGACTGAAAGATTTTAAGATAAAAATTCAAAGATATCAAATTATTGTTAACGACAGCTTTGTCTGTACAAGAAGCCTAGCAATACATACATACATACAGGAAAGAAGCAGAATAAGGGTATTTTTTTTTCCAGAATCAGAATTTATTCATAAACAAATACAAAAAATATTAAAAATCAAAGAACTATAATATAATAGTATGATTTTTGTTCTTTTGTAGGATTCCGTAGTCAACATGGAATCCTTATAGTTTCGCCATGTCCGTCTGTCTGCCTTTCTATCTGTCCGCGGCTTAGCGCAGAAACTGTTAGTACTGGGAAGCTGTATTTTGCATGGGTATACAATAATTATAAGAAAACCATTTTTGGATTCAGTGATCCGTTTGCGAAATATTAAGCTTTAAAGAGCAAATTTTTGTTAGAGTCAAGTGATGGCTGCCAGCTAAATGGTTGGTTTTGGATACGTGAAAAAATTCACGGCAGTAGTATTATATATGTATCACGAAATTAAAAGGAAAACTATCACAGCTAAATACGCTCTATAAGTTAATGAGTAATAACCGACCAACTTACATTTGCAGTTGCAAAAACATGTTCTCCCATACATTCCGTATGGGAGAACATGTTTTTCAACCACAATGTTGTTTGTTCTTGGGATAAATTCAACCCAACTACGGAACCCTTCCATTGTGCGTGGTCCGACACGAACTTGGCCGGATTTTTGTATTTTTTGTGTGACTGTGTAAAGACTAACTATAATTTATATTTTTCAACATAATTCTCACCTAATAATATTAGAGAGATAGTAAAGGTATCGCAACTGGCTGGGCGGCATGTTGATGGGCGTACGCTTCACCGCGAACATCTGCAGCGCGTCTTCCGGCACCGTCACCAGTTTAGCGTACAGCAGTAGGCCGCAGACTAACATACATGACATTTGTTTGCCGTCCTGTAGGTAAAGGAAGCTGTTTGAAAAACTATAGTTACATTAACATGATTTTTGTAATTCTATAGAAAAGCATATGTTTATTTATTTATCACAAACACTGCTATCATTACAGGAAATTCCTTAATTAAACTATCTTAAATAACATAACACATACAATATTATGTTTGTGAATTAATTCAGAGAGCAAGAAAATAAATCGATCCTGTCAGCCGTGTCATTCAGCACATATCATATGTTGTGTGTTGTTGTTGCTCATATGTTTATATAAGCACGGTCTAATGTGCCTTCAGTTGACACAGTTGCGCATACGCAGGTACTGTTGTTCTTGTTGCGTTGTATGTTGATTTTAGTGATCGACTGTCTCGTAGCGAGGTTTAAATTACGATTTTATTAACTTGGTGCTTTGCTTTTTCCTACACTATTAATTCTCTATAAACAGTAATGGCTTCAGGTTAAGTTATGGAACAGCGTAGTTTATCGACTGGCAATGAGTACCCACCCGCAAAGCGGAGATTCTGGGCGCAGAGCAAACTAGAAGTAGAAAAAACAAAAATAGACCCCACCGTTTAGCAAGGACCTCCAAAAACTTCTAACGACGACACTTTCGAGCCACGGTATGCTATAGGACACCAAGGAATAAAAATGACATCGTGTCGTTAAAATTTAGTTCCAACTATTATTGAATTAACTTTAGTGATTTACACATACATACCTGGCACGTAATAACAGCCGCTTGCCGATCATCTTTGCCTAAGTACTGGTACATATGCTGCAGTAATGCATAAGTTGGCGAGAGTAGAGGCGCGCGATGGGCCGGCGTGGGCCATAGTGTACGGCACGCGTCCGTGACGGGAACATGACGAGGGAAGGAGAGACGGCAACCGCGACATGCGTTGTAGATGCTGTACTTGCCGCCAGGGTGACGACTTTCTAGGTAAGCCTGGAAATGATCACGCTTTTAAAACAAATGGAGAGACAAATTTCGATGACACATGGTATCATGTTCGTAACAATATGTATAAATTACTTATTTATTAGGAAAACTGTCATAAATCGGTCATAGAGAGGAATAAAAAAAGCAAAAAAAAGAATCGTTAAGTGTGTGTAAGATTTCAATCAAATAAAAGATTTCTATGATATTATTGTTGATTGAACTTGACCATTTTAAAGTTCCTTGTTGCTTTCTACAGAATGTCATAATATTACAAAATCTTGGTTAAAAGATATCAAATAAATACAGAATAAAATCTTACCCGGACATCATCAATATGGTTGGTTTTATAAGCGCTTTCTAAGCCCTCTGACGGGTAAGGCATCACTATTAAACGACTAGTTATGTAGCTAATATCCAAATCTGTTCTAGCTATTGACCTGAAAAGCAAAGAAACATGACAAAAAGAAAATATTTTTAATTTGTCGACTAAATGTAAAGTGTGTGTAGAAAGCCAAAGTAATTATAGAAATTTATTTGAATTGGTTCAAATGCTTTCCATAATGGCGACTTAAATTATTTAATTGGCGGTCTCTAGAGAATGATCGATTTAAGGTATATACGAGTACTACGCGTATAAAAACTATTTGCTCCAATACTCACTGTTGCACAGTCTGCATAACCTTCGAAGAGGTATCCTTCAAATTCTTTAAGAAGCTTCCAGCGCCTCCTTTGATAGATGAGAACAGTCCCCCAGAGTTGGCCGGTGTCGGTGGCAATGGTGGCTGGTAGTGAGGGGCGGCCGGGGGGCGCGCGGGGGGCGGGGGGCGACTCGGCTCAGGCGGCCGGGAGTTCGGGACCTCCTGGATGACAGCCGCCGGCTCTTTGGTGGCTAAAATAATAAAAAAAACGTTAATAACTGATAGATGAAAAGAAGTGAAAGTTACTTGGCGCGCTTTTGTGGCAATTGGTATTCAATGGAGTATCTAATGATGGTCAAGTAAATCTTACATGTTTTACAGAGAATTATGATAATTCTCATTTCTTTGTAGTTATGATAGTGTTTTGTATGTATCACAATTTTAACCTAATGTATATTAGTAACCATGATTCAATGGCAATGTCATTGAATAGATTCCAATCTGTGTACAGATAGATTATTTAGCGATGACACTCGAGGCAGACCGATCATTGGCTCCCTTTCTCTTTTACGCATAGGTATCTAGCGTGTTCTCACTCTGACATTGCTAACGCTTTGATTCTGAGTGCCATCACAAAATAATTGATATGTCGTTGTAATGTTGGTAAAGTATTAGGTACAGATAGTGCCATCCACGAAGACGCGCCCCACTCCGCGATTGCTGTGCTGTAAGCTGCACTTTAGTACGGAGCGGAGTGGAGTGGGGCGCGTCTTCGTGGATGGCACTATCTATAATTGAGTTTACATTATTCAAAAGTGTTAAAACATCACAAGGTTCCTGGTTAAGACATTACAAAAACAACATTATAGAGTACTAGATATTTATTTCTAACATTAAATATCTTACATGTTTACACTTACGTCTAAATAGTAACAAAAATATTGCTCGTCTAAACACTATCTCTTTTAAATTAACTATTCGAATATAATATAAAACAAATCAGTATTGTTTCAAAAATCACATGTGCATTCAATCATATCAAAAAGTTTAAAGGAAATATATAATTTAAAATCGAATATAATAAAAAAAAATAACATCACAACAATATACTCTTTTAATAACATAAACTATGTTGAACACATTTATAAAAGTATTTCAAAAATAATCAATTTTACTTACCTATTGGTAATAGTGCCTAAAGACCCCTGTTTGAAATGCACCATTTTGGCGCATTTTCGATGTTCTCGACCATTGAAAAGTTGGGTCGTTACCAACCCTTAAGCACATCAATATCTTTTTCAGATGTCCTGCGTACATTTTTATTTATAATTGAGCAGAAAATGGGTTGAAACCGGCCAAAAAACAAACGTAAAGCCTAGTTTTCCGACCCCTGCGTCTCTTTAAACATAAAACCAACCGAAGTGCGCCTACGCAGATTTTTTAAATCGATATTTAGGAACTAAAACTCATAAGGTCTTTTATAGAATATACCTAGGTTGGTAACGCCTCGGTTTCAATATTATAATTTGTCAAAGAGAAAACAATAGAAGATGCGTCAAAATGGCCCAGTACACAGGAACCGCAATAATAATACTTTTTTTTAAATATTTTAAGAAATACTACAGAAGACTGGGATATTTATAATAGAAAACTATTTAGAAATATTTTCCTCCAACCAGTAAATTCAATGCTTTAGTGAGCAAAATACTAACATTTTTATATCTTAGTGTTAACTTGATCTAATAAATTCAAGTTGAGAATATATTTTGACATAAATTGGGGCAAATGCTTATTTTCCTAAATTAAATGGAATATTTATGAATATAAATTAAAAGCACCTTATAAAACATTTTGTTTTTTAAGTGTATAAAGCGAATGGCAGAAGTAATAGCCATTTTACCAGTGTACCATTAATTAAACCATTATTTCTGAAGCACGCGTTCTTTTACTTCCTATGATTTTTTAGATCCCCACTGATACGATCCTGTTTTCACAACGCAGTTTGATTTGGTTTTCTAACTTTATATATTTCTTTATTTATTTGAAACTAGTGCTTAAATTATTTTTCTTATTTAAAACACCATATTGAACCTAATAACGGAATTAACCATAAACTGTTTTGTTTATTGCTCTGGTTATTTTATATTTTGGAATGCAACAAAATGTCAAGTGCAAATAAAAATGCACTTTACCTGAATTAGATTCTAATAAGTACCAAGTCGAATACTATACATAAGTGCTGTATGAAATATAACAGAAGTCTTAAACTCGTAATTACATAACAATTATGGTAACTAATTAATACTATCGACCGACAACTTCCTTTTTGTACCTTTTTATGGAATGTGGAAATATAGCTGGAAGATTTACTTATTTTATAGTAATAAAGCAACAGTTACATTTAGGAATTAGACTATACAGGGTCTATCAGAAAGTTGTGGTCAAATTTAAGGGTGTGGTACAGACCATCATACTGAACAACTTTCTCCATGGGATCAAAATCTTAATCGCGAAACAATTATCAACTGCCTCATACTAAACTTCAATACCTACTCGACCCAAATATATGGTACGGCTGATTATTTTTTCGCGTTGGTCCCATGTAGAAAGTTGTTTAGATTGATAGTCTGTACTACACCCTTAAATTTGACCACACCATTCTGATACACCCAGTATACTGTCTTTTAAAATTAGGCTACAACATAAAACGATATTTGTATTGGAAAAAGTAGAACTATACTAAAATCTAAGTATATGACGGACCTACAATATCTATAGCCTTGGGTTTATATAAATACAAAGAGAGTTGTAATATTATTGTCATAGTTAAAACTGTATAGACTACTTTAAACGGTTCTATAAAAATTCGTTTGGCGGACAGAGAACTGCTCACAGATATAATAACTGCCCTATTTGTCAAAAGTTAGGTACAAATTAATTTCGTCTTCAAAAAACATCGAATTTAGTAAACAAATTATTGGTACATCGCTGCCAAACATAAACAACCATCGAGTGGTTTATAAGATAAAATATTCTAAAGGCAATAACAACATTATTAAATATAGTTAAACATTAATAAATAAAAACAATGAATACTCATCATTGCGAGCATATCCAATGGTTCTAGCAAGCGTCTATTTGTGATGGGTGTCCGATGCAAGGGTTCATGCTAGCGCAGCGGGTCATTTAAAGGAGAAAACTATTGGGCATCCGAAAAAGTTGAAAACACCTAAAATGAAAAAGAAAAAGTGATATGTATTGCATACACATTATTCTACTAGACAGAATTCCCACGCCTCTATCAACTAACGATTATTAAATCTTAATAGTATCGATCGAGTCGCTACAGTTGTCTCGTTAGCGTTAGCGAGTGACCGTTATCTTACACCCGTAGTAAGTACATAATCTGATATAAATGTGTCAATATATTGATTGTAAACACTTCAGTGTAGTCGTGGTGTTGATTTCAAAATGCTATCTTTATCTGCTAGCAATCAAATGATTTATTGGACGCACTCGGCCACCGCGTCGCGGTGCGTTCGCTACAGAAAATATTATTATAATAATAAATATTTAATGTTTTTTTAATAAAAAAAGAGGCGAGGGACTTCTGATACTATACAAACAGGTACATGCAATGTGTTATGACCATTCAAAAGAAATAAAATATAAGCACTGATTCTTTATTTAACAGGCTAACATGCATGGCAGACTCCATCCATAAACATTGTTTTAAAATAACAATCATTGAAGTATTTCTTATTCATGCCTCTTCGTAATTAGTTATATCGCATACCGTCGGGCCTACTTAACAGTTGCTATACGGTATCTAAATAATTATCAATCCTTCAAGATTAGATAAAAGTAACAGATATTTATAAAGGTGAGTTAGAAATAATTTTATAACAGTAAAAAGAGGTGAAAATAATAATATTAATAATATAAATGTCTTACAAAAATTAGTAAAAAATATTAATTTATATTACCATGAAAAAGTGCTTGAAATACTACTTTGATAATATAATCTATTTTACATTTTATACGGTTATTTGTCCCTGTATTGTTTTGTACATTATCAGTTTCAATTTTGACGATACATAATGAACATGAAATTGTGATTAAATTAAGCATGTTTATTAACATATTTCACCCAAGAACGAGCAAAAACATGACAAATAAAAATTAATACGGATCGAAGATAATTCATAAAAAAAGGAATAATAACCATTCGATTGGAACAAAATCTAAAGGAAATATAAATAGAGAGACCACCCAAGAAATCTAAGAACCAATATGTAGTAGGAAGCCTTTAAACAAGATAGTTATTAGTTCATTTTCTCAGTACAACTCGACCATCACCGTATGACCCAGCCAGGCGAGTAAATCAAGCTCAACTACGCTCCATATTCAATTATGACACTCCTACGCATCACACATTGGTAGGACTCGGTATAAACGGGTAATCATCATACATATGCAGTTATGTAGAAAAGATTAGTTGGTTAACGCGTAGATACCGCGGTTTTTTTTTCTGGTTCAATATCGCAAGGAAAAAAGTTGAGTATTTAATAATAGGCAGTAATTTTTTAGAACAAATGAGAGCCTAAAGAAAAGTTGGCGATAATTTATAAGAGTTTTTGTTTACTCAGTCACCAGTTGCGATATAAGTGCAGCTTGTCTGTCTGTCCGTTTGTTTGTGATGTTTTCACTGCAATTTAGCAGAAAAGGAGTTTTGTGCAAGAATATAAGGTTCTTTATAGCGCAATATTTTAAACTGCAGACTAAAATTTCAGTATTTGGCTTGCGACAATAACAATTAATAATAAAGTTTAAAATGGAGAATTCAACAGTTAGGTACAGATATGAACGCTGTCCTAGTTGAACAGTGAGAGATGTCGCGATGCAACGTTTGCGCATATAAAACGGCTGTCATACCACCTATCACGTGCGCATAGTGTCTTTTAACGCAATACTTCAGCTATAATGATTTTAGTTAACTGTTCCTTGAGCTATACATATTTATTCTATTCGTCTCTGCTCTACTCATACCTTGTGTTAGCCACCCAAAAGAAGTAAAAAATATTTGATTGAAAATGAAATAAATGATTCTTACAAATTTACACCGAATGAATTGTTAGTTGATATTAGAAGTTTAGAATCGTGCTTACGAATGTGCAACCAGTAGATCTACAGTGCGTACCATCATGTTAGTTAAAAGCGAACGTGAATCTGATCAGTAACACAGAGCATATATTATGTTACAAACACATTATACCCACATTTTTCCACAGACGGAGCGCCCAACCACAGAACTCACTTTCGATATCTGTGCCACTCAAAATGCGTTAGAAATAAAATCAAACGACGGCTGTGAAGAATATACTCATTTATTTATCTATATTAAGCTCCCACATGACTAAATAATAATATGCACAACAGAAATAATGATTCAATGACATAAGTGTTAGGCAGTGTTAATAGAAACACTAACTTTTGTGATATCAACTAATGACATAAGTATGAACGTTAAACATCATGTATTTTATAATATCATATAAATCTACTCTAATTCAATACTTGTACCTCAGTTTAACATATCATTTCCTTATATTGTCTGGAAAGTTTGGACTGATCCATGATTTTAATCATAGTGTTTGATTGCATCAACACAAATATAATGTGATAACAAACAGTGTAATATAATACACCGATCTAAGTAATAGACTAGTTATATACACAAAGAACTTAAAATATAAGAGCCAAAATATAATCTACGTGACAAGTGCGCGAGGGTGCCAAGACCACCAAGCCACCAATACCGTTAAATGCCAACGATGAGCCGCGGCGTTACCGCAACCAATGTTAGTTCACATAATATATACTTTCAAATGTGTTATTATAAGCCAATATATATCATATAATATACTAGTTGTTATCCAGATGTAGTACCACTGTACATTTGTCTATATACTATAACTGGATATTTATTTAATATTAACTATTAGACTATATAGAAAAATAATATACCTAATATAGTAAGGGGTTTAGACATTGGTGTGAAATTGTATATATAGCCCAGTAAAGTTATAGGAATGTATAGACAGTTAATAATTACACCTAAAATATAGTTAAGATTCTAACTAGCGACAAGTATCCTATCTAGCTATAAAAGGTATGCATTTTATAAATGCACACTGACTTTTTGGTAATAAGATTAATCAAGAAGAATGTTAGAAGAATTTGCGACAAGTGTCAATTTTGTCTGTTATCTTGTTTTATTATTTTAGTGACCACTCTATTATTCTATCACTGTGAATCTTTCAAGTCTTCTTTCATAATCAGACTTAAATATCAAATTAAAGCTTATTAACTTTCACTGTTCATGAAACATCATGGCTAATATTGCACTATGTAAATGCACAGTCTGAGCCTCTTCCACACACAAAGAAATGGTCGAAAATATTAAATGTCTAACTTTACCAACTTCATGTTAACGCATCTCAGCATTGAAGCAACATAAATAATTTAATCAATTTTGATTCAAGTCAAATAAATGCTATACTACCTTATTTCATTCAGAGAACAATTTATTCAACATTGCCTTACCTTTGGTGATGTTCAATTTTTGGTGATAATCAACATTGGAATGTAAATAAATCTCACATTTCGTTTAATAACCTTTCTAAGGAACTCAAAATAAATATATGGAAAAAATAAAAAATTTGAGTGTAAAAAGTCAAAAAATACTTGACCATTTTTAGCTCGAGTATTTAATGCAACAGAACAGAACGATGGTCCGTAGGGAATGGATAAGTGAAACGCGCGCTCGCAACTCAATGTAAACGTTTAGGCGACTCTGTCTCGAATTTATCACAAAATGTTGAACGTGCCGCGACATTTCTCTTAGGATATGGTAGTGTAATATTTACTTGACTTCTTATTACCTGGCGAGCTAGTGGCCACAGATTGTTCAACTTTTTTACGCTCAAATTTGAGTGGTTGCTTGAGATTGACATTATTGGACTCCGCTATCGCCGCCAATCGCTCCAGCACACTACTTATTGTCAAGCGCTCTTCGGGGTTCACTGAAAGGCAACCACCTGGGGACAAGACACATCACAATGACATATTTTAATTCACATACAAAACATAATATTGAAAGAAGTAATTTTACTCACTTATAACTTCATGAAAACATTTATAGCGTTGATCATTGGGGTTAAGATTATAGTTTCCATTTAGAATTGCAAGTTTAGCAGAATCTTCAAATGGATGTTGCATATAGCACAGTGTGTAGAGGATGCATCCTAGTGCCCAAACATCTACACTGTGGTCAATCTTGCGGTTGTCCCAAGTGTCTAACATTTCTGGTGCTCTGTACATAGGAGTGGTGAATTGGGCCAGCTGGAAAAGAAGAAACAAGAAGTATGTTACTTGTATTATGTAAGTAATAGGAGGATATGGTCCAATAAGTATTACATAAGATCTATTTAAAGGAACATGCAGCAACTACAATATAATAAAGGACAACTTACGGTTTCCTCTAACATATTTCTTTGATTTGCACTCCAGGAAGGATTCGGTGAATAAATATCTGTTGTAGCTGAACCGAAATCACATAATTTGATAGTACCTACAAAATCGACAAAAAGTATTAGACACACTATTTAATATTACAGTGATCACAAATCTTCAGTAATTATCATGCTGTTATTACATAAGACAAAAAATGTTACCTTCATTAGATATTAAGAAATTTTCTAGTTTGAGATCACGATGTGCGATAGGGGGCACCTGTGCGTGCATGTGTTGCACAGCCCGGCACGTCTGGTAGAACACCCTAAGTATTGTCGGAAGAGGAAAAGCCGTCCCTCTGTTCTGCAGAGCTTCCATCAAGCTTCCCCCGCTGCATAAGTCCGTCAACAACAAATACTCTCCCATCCCATGTGATGTCTTCGCCTTATCAATAAAAGATGCTGCTATATATTTGATTATATTAGGGTGACCTGATAATTTTTTTAATATGCTAATTTCTTGAATAATGTTTTTGTTTGCCTGCTCATCAGCTGCCATTAGCCTTTTCAAGGCATATTCGGTGCCAGTGGATACGTCTTGAGCAACAAACACAAAAGCAAAACCACCTGAAATAGAAAGGACTTAGTAGGAATATTGTCGATAGACCAATTCTTTTGGTTTTATAAATCAATTTCCTGTTAACAGTTTCCTGCGGATGCAGATAAAATATTTTTACTAGATTAATTAAACAAATTTACATTTCCTGTTAAATTTCCAAGTTTTTTGTACAGAAAAATAATAGGGACGTTAAAAATAGGTCAATGGTTTCAGGAAACTTTTATTAGCTCAAGTAATTTATAAATAAATTGAAACAAAGTTCAAAAAGGAAACATATTGGAGGGTGTCCCACAATTTTATGAAGCCTCAGCCATCAAAAATATAACAACAACATGTGATTCTAGTAAGCATACAACTAAGGGATTATAACAATGAGCTGCAGCATCATCCTATGCCTGATCATCATAACAATCACCAATCAGTTTGCACAACATATGCCATGGATAAACACAATCTTCCCTTACTATTAATTACAGCAATCTTATGGAAACTTTATATAAGGGCCGTTAGTTATAATCTGCTTATAAATCATCATACTGCAGGGCAAAGACCTCTTCTCTACTAAAGGTGGAACAAGCATGAGTGCTGGTTGTATTACAAAATTTATTCCATACTGGCATATGGATAGGTGGCATCAACTGATGACAATATACACTCACTATGAAAAACATAATGTTACAGTTACTAGAATCATATCTGCTGATAAACCAATATTTTTTTTCATTCACTCCACATTGGTATGAATCAGTGTAATTCAAACTAATTTATATGACCTTAGAACATGCAAGACTGATATGAGTGAAACATAATATCTTGATGTTTGCTTAGCTTCATTTATTGTCTAAAACGAATGAGCAAGCCATGTAGTTTACACTACATTTTTTCAAACTTTTATGGGAAAAATTATTTCATCTTAGTAATGTTAAAGTCAATTTAATTTAAAGGTTAGTTCTCTTTATTGCAGCGAAATTAGCTCGAGTGTCATAACGGATATGCTCATCATAACGACCCCAAACTTTAGTCGGACAATGTACCCTTACGCCCCCAATTTCTATGATGTTAGTACGTGTACTGCACGCACCAACCTACACGAAATACGACAACACCAATCTTAAGTTCGTGAGCTACTCAAGGCGGAGCATGAAACAGTTATTACAATTTGATATTGACTTACCTTCTGCGATCACCTTTTTAACTCTCAATTTCATATTTCCTATTTCAACAAACTGACCAACAAAATCATTATCACTGCCACCGTTAGCGCCTCCCGAGCTGAAATAGCCCATGGCTGATTTAAAGACGCTCATTTTGGAATCTAATTTTGTGATATTTCTATATAAATTAAGAAGAAAACTGTGTTTTATCAGCACCCTTTGCCCAGATCCATTTTACAATGGCACTTAATGGCAGAAAAAAAGAATAGGCAGATTTGTTGGCAAATGGCAGGAAGAGAGCAATGTTGCCAAAACAGAACTATTACCCATTTAGCGGGTAAGTTAGAAAAATATAAGATCTTTGTATTGATTTTTAAACCACTTTGTTTATTAATATATTCGTTCCAATTATCAATTCAATCGCGTTTGTCACTGCTTATGTAAGAGGAATATAAATATAGTAAAAAAACACTCTAAAAACAAAAGGACGTATCAACCAATTGAATATAAAATATCTGCAGGGGCATTTCTTAAAACAACATGGCAATAGCAGTATGGCAGAGACGAAACTTTTTTTTTTCACTGATTTCTTTCAAGTTTAAGTCGCATTTACACATTCGCGCGAGTGACCAGGCAAACGGCGAGTCGAGACACGAACATGAATATTTATGTAAACAGTGGTTCGTCATTCGTTTTGTGTTTCGCCTCGCCGCTCGTGACGCTCGCGTCCGGAGCGGTCTTTTGGATACGAGTCAAAGGGAAACGGAGTGGCGAGACGAACTAGTGTTTACACATTCGCTCTCTAGTTCATTTCGTAGCAAACGGTCTATCAACCAACAACAAAATGGACTGGGCCATTATTAAAGATTTGATTTTTTTGGAGGTTTACCAAAGTCAGCCAGTCATTTGGAATCCCAAGCATGCTCATCATAAAAATACACCGCTTGGAACAGTATATCTGAAGAGTATCAATGAATGACTCAAAACTGAATAAAAAATCTTTGATGGCTTCTTTTCGTAGACATCAACGCAAGAAACTGGTATCAATAAAATGCCAGCTTCTTACGTGCAAGAGAGGACCACCATCGTCTGCGACAACGTTTTCTTTTAATTATTTTTTGTAGCACCTGTAAATAATTATATTCACTTTGCAAATGCAATGCAAAAGCCGCTAGAATGAGGTCGTCCATTTCATAAAGCTAGAGTAGAAATTAATACGCGAATGTGTAAACGGTGAATCGTGTATCCTACAGCCACACGTATATCTCGTCGAACAATTCGTCGAATGGCGAGGCGAATCGCGAGCGCGTATTGTGTAAATGCGGTATTAGAGGTGCTACCAAGAGAACATAAGTAATGTCGATATAGGATGCCTAACTCGACTAAGTGATTGACAGCGTTGCATTTTGACATTTCCTAGTTGATAATCCATTTTTTTGGTCAACATTCTGTGCTCTCCGATAGTTATCTGTGTTCTGTGCTATCGTTGTTAAAAAATCATTTGGAAGGAAATCAAAGCAAACTGTTGATTTTATTATTTGTTATTGGCATTTCTTTCAGCTGCAGTTTTATAAATAGTCCAAATTCCACGCAAGAACACACCGGACTGATGTTTGTCAATCCTGTGCGAAAATAACAAACATGGGATTTGAAATCAAAAGATTTCAAGGTGACGTTGATGAAGAACTCATTTGTCCTATTTGTTCAGGGGTTCTAGAGGACCCACTTCAGGTTTGTGTCCATTTTCTGTATGGTTTTTATCGAGGAAGTGTGTATAATGTGTATATTGTTATGAATGGGTGTATTTGTGTACGTAGGCCCCTGCTTGCGAGCACGCGTTCTGTCGCGCTTGTATAACGGAGTGGATCAGTCGCCAGCCCACCTGCCCAGTGGACAGACAGGCCGTCACCGCCAGCCAGCTCAGACCTGTTCCTAGAATACTTCGCAACTTACTATCAAGGTGATTATTTCACAAGAATGTCATGGTTTCTTATTGGTTTGTAGGTCACACATTGTGATCGTTTTGCAAGGGCTTATATAATAAATATCATGAGTTAAATATCAATTGTGTTGTAATAATCAGATAATGGAGTCTGGGAAATTGATTGGATCATGTTTGAGTAATGGTAGTAATGTTTCTGAATCAAAACATTATTGTTAGTGTATCAATATAGATATTACTTCATATAGTAGGTATTCATCAACTAGCTTGAACACTAGAGTCATATAGACAGCTATTATTATATTCTCATTGAGAGAGAGGTGTTTTAATTTGAATGCAATGTTTACTTTATAGACTGTGTACGAGTTGTGACAACGCACCGCATGGGTGCAACACTGTACTGAAACTGGATTCACTGGCGTCCCATTTAGTTGAATGTATGTTTAAGTTTCATAAATATATTTATGATGAAAGAGATATTTGGTGTTTTTAAACTTTTTTTTTTTATGAACATCTTTTATGTACAAAACTCGAAAATTGTGAATTAAGTTGCAGGCAACAGCATTTATTTATAAAACTGTTATTTGACATATTTTAATAAAAAAATAAAAAAATAGAATTAAATGTATCCGTATGTAGCTGATTTTATCATCAACCCATTAAGTTATAAGATTATTACTGATAAGATGAACACAACATATTAGTTAATTATTAATTCTATTATCTTGTTTATAGGTGAATACAATCCCAAAAGGCCAATGCCATGTGAAGCGGGTTGCGGACTTGTGATACCGAAAGATGAACTGGCTGAACACAACTGTGTCCGTGAGCTACGAGCACTTATCGCAACACATCAAGGAAAGTTAAATGACTATGAACAGGAATTGGCTGAACAGAGACTTGTGATAAATGAACATAAACGAGAACTGGCGTTGTTGAAAGTATGTTGCATATGTGAATGTATTGGTACATAAGTAAGGTATACATAGAAAAGCTTTTCAGGCTAAGAGAATGGTAGTGAGTTGTTTGTCCTGGTGTCTATCCAGCACGGTTAGCACGACCACAATAGAAACAACTTTTGTCAACGGAAGAATAGGCAAAATGACAGATAAACTATCACAATCTGTCCTTTTGTCTATTCTTCTGTCGACAAAAGCCACAGATAACTCGTTTCTATGGTTGTCATGCTATGCATGCTGGGCATCCAAAGTTTTCTACTTTTGAGTTATGCCAATAAGACTGATACCAAAGACAGATTAATAATTATAATTGCTTTATAATAGTATCAATTGCAGCATTTGTCAGCTGTGTAATGATCAATGATCGGAGTAGGTAGATTGAATTGGGGTCATTGATCCGAAACGTATATATTAATATGGACATTCCTCCGGAATTGGTTGATTATTAAAAAAAACCTTAGGTAGGAATTGTATTAAATGAGCAATATTATATTCTTCATATTTTTTTAAAGGCAAACAGTCACGATTCCAAGCTTTGGTAAGTAATATTTTACTTGTTACAAGGAGTTTAAACCGATGTACTATAAAAATATTTTTAGTATTGTGTTTGTTTGCTTAAGCTGTTGAACATACCATCACCAACTTTGAATTGAGTAGTAATAATATCACTACCAACATTAACAATATTTAATTGAATCCGGAAATACCGGAATTGCTTTCCGGAAAAATGGCTTATCCATGTTATTCTTTATGTGTGCATTTATGATACAAGTACCAAAAATCAATCTACCTACTCCGATCATTGGTAATGATCTAATTTATATTGTTGAATATGATGAATTGAATACTAGATTATAACAGGTAATGTTTGCTATATTCATTTCACAATTTAGTAAGTTTGGCACTATTATTGAATTGCTTTGAATATAACTGTTGCCAAACATGAAATGCAAGCTTTATGCGATTTCTATGGACATTTTTTTTTATGGTTGTATTAACTTGCGATCGAGAATAGCGCATCTATTACCGCATTTCCTATAGAAATCCGCATTACCGTGTGCGTAAATGGCGGTAGTGGGGCTCGTCATTTCAGAGTAGACAAGCTACATTTGACTACTATCATTTCAGAAAACATAAATAAAATTGGTGGAAAAATGGGAAGGTTGAAATTTTTCACTCTTTTAAAATTATTCTTCGATCCTTGTCACGCAAAACAATCATTGTACTGAATGGCGCGAAGTTATCATGGCGTTCCTGTGTTGTGACGTCAGACCGCAGTAGTGTTGTTTCTGTCTAGTATACGCTTTAAAACTCGGTCAACTTTGCCATTTTTTGAGATATCTAACAATTTTTTTTACTGTGGCTTAATTTTTTTCTAGGTTTCGATAAATCTAGCAAAAAAATTAAGTCGAAACGAAATACGAATAAACTGTGGCTGTTCTACTACCTAACAGTTTTATTTTTATCAATATTTGTGCTAGGAATTCATGCGAGCGATGCGTCTATCGAACCCCTCAATGCGGGCGCTAGCTGACCAAATGGAGCGAGAGGAGGTGGTCCGCTGGGCTAACTCTCTAGCGCGGGCGAGAGTCACTCGCTGGGGCGGCATGATCTCCACTCCTGATGATGTTTTACAGGTAAGCTATAAACCAACATCTGAATAGAGAACTATTTTGATAAAGAAAGATACATTTATTTAGCACAGATTACGCTCTCTTACCCACGGATGATTTCTTTTTGCGCACTGTATTTTCAACGCATTGCTAAGCATCGAGAGTTGAAAATCCAACAGTGTGTTTTTTTTACCTGTTGGGATGTATAGATCATTTAATTTAAAACACACTCCTCCACTGCTAGTTACATACGTACCATCGAAGAAGTTCATATCTATACACCATAAGGACTATTTCTGCTTGCAACGCTCGGCGGCTATAGAACCGGGGCGGTAACAGATGTGGTCATCGTGTTCACGGGATTTTGTTTTCAAACTGCTTAGATATGAAGTTCTTCGATTCTTTTGAACCGTAATAGGTGTACAGACGCCAGCACATCAATCTACTACAATCTGTCAAATTTCTTTAATAGATTTTCAACTTTATCAGTAAAGCATAAGGTTCAAAGTTGATTGGGAAAATTTGACAGTTTCGGGTAGGTTGACCCGCTGGCGTCTGTACATGAAACGATGGTTTCGGAACCCTTTTGTGTCTTTTATTCGGGTGACCGGCTTTTGCTACAAGGCCTGTGTATATTGCAAAAGGTAATAATCGTGCTATTATTGTTTCAGATGATGATCAAGCGAAGCTTATCAGAATCTGGCTGCCCACCTCACATAATAGATGACCTTATGGAAAATTGCCACGAACGACGGTGGCCGCCCGGCCTATCCTCACTCGAAACCAGACAAAATAATAGAAGGCAAGTTGTAATGCAGTTTACAATATGTTCTATGTTAGGGGGTTTGGTTTCCGCACTTAGTCCGTCAGGTGGACCATTGTGCGTGACGCAGTTTACAATATATTCATATTCATTTATTTCCTCATAATAATCATCAATTAGGGTTTCGTACCATTAGCGGGACTATATTACTAAGGGTTCGCTGTCCGTCCGTCTGTCACAGGACTGTATCTTTTGAACCCTAATAGGTAGACACTTGAAATTTTCAGTGTGTACTACTATGACGCAATAACGAATAAATAATAAAAATAGAATGAAGTTAAAAAATATCTATGTGTTAAAAACAAAATACATCTTTTCTCTTCGGAATGTGAGGGGAGCAGACAACTAGAAAGTTCCACTATGATGACATCATTTTCGCGATTGCATTATTTGCATTGGTCCATTATCGTATATTTGGAAACAGCGTTATGCAACAAGTAATCATTTGTAGTTCGTTAATCACTCTTTTATCTTGAGAGAAATGTAGCAGCGCAATGATAGCTAACACAAATTCTTGTTATCGCGTTTAGCAAGAATTTGTGTCAGCCAAAGCTGTATATCGTTTATAGCGTCAGTACACATGTAGCATCTTACTTAATAAAAATCTTAAATTCATTAACTGACAGATAACCAGTGATCGGAGTAGGCAGAGCTATTTTTTGTACTTGCAATACGTTGCCTTAATATGGACACTCCTGGAATCCCGGGATTTGAAATATATATTATTAAATAAGTTAGAAACTACTTTGTAAAAAGCTATCCACGTCTTAAGGAATTATGGATACATATCCCTCCTCCCCTCCGACGGGTAGGTATAAGACAGACAGGTTTTAGGTTAATGAAATTAAAAACTTTATTTTTTAAATGTATTTTTTTAAAATTTTCTGTAACATTTTTTTTATAAACAAGTACTCGCGTTATACCTGAGCGGCAACATCGCGCGTGTGCGCATTGGAAATTAGCAACGCTTCGCTGATGTTAGTTTGACAACGTCGTGCGCTCACTGCCAATATATAAGACAAGCTTTCTTTTATCCTTGTTAATAAAAAAATCAATTAATATTTTTTCGAATCCCGGAGTTTCAGTAAGAATCCCGGGGAATGTCCACATTAATATCAACGTTTGCGGTCATTGATCCAAAATAGCTCTACCTACTCCGATCCCTGCAGATAAGGCATAGCCTAAATCGCTGGGTCTATACGCCCAGGACGTATTTTATCGCGGCGATTTTTTTTTGTACACTGGATTTTCAACTCTCGGTATTGGGCCGAGTATTGAGAATCCAAGCGCAACAGCGCAACCAGCGCGTCAAGAAAACAGACTGTTGGATATTCAACTCTCGGCGCTAAGCAGAGCGTTGAAAATCCAATAGAAGTGCAAACAAAAATCGCCGCGATAAAAATACGCCCGTGTGAACCTGGGCTAAGCATGAAATTTTTCTTTTTTTTATTTGGTCGCTAATTAGGAAGTATACCACTTTTTTTAGCCCATATTCTGACGAGACGCCAATTTTTGCAGTTTGGTGTCTATTATTTAGTTAAAATACGGCAAGTTCGTTATGCATTGTCTATACTGCAGTTCTTAAATGAATTTAAAAACGACCCAATTTTTCTAAAAAAACATTCTAGAGAAACGAATACCATTTTGATCACTGAGGATTTCGAGACACAAACTATGCCAAAATTTAATGAAAAACAATCGCATTTCTAAGAATAAAACGGAGCAGATTAGGCAGATCTTATTCACAGTATAAAACTGCCAAGTTTGAATAATATACTTACAGAAAGATATCCGTTAATTTTCGTTTGTAATAAAAATAATCTTAATTTAAAGTTGTATACTTCCTAATTGGCCTGTTTAATGAAAGTCATTCCGTGCACACGGCTTGTCACAAATAAAAGTATTATTTTTCACAGATTATATGAAAAATATGTGTGCAAAAGAGTCCCAGGCAAGCAAGCGGTCCTGGTCCTACATTGTGACAACACCCACGTGGACGAGCATATGATGGTCGAACCCGGGCTTGTCATGATCTTCGCGCACGGCATCGAGTAGCACAGGACCTGACGCTGTCGGTGTTCAAGTGACAAGCTACATGCTCTCAGACGTGTGGACATCGTGTGACTTGGATGCGGAGGCATTGAGCGTAGTACTATTAGAATTTATCAGTTAAAAATTAAACCTGTTAAGGATTTGATAGGTTAATTCACTGTGCTTTAGTAGAGATATGAACAGGGTAAACTAAGGTTCTCTAACAAGAATTGTCTGGTTTGATGTGAAGTCAATATATGTACAATTTTATTCGTCCGTCCACTCAGTGCCTCCGCAGACCACACGTGTTGTCAGGGTCGCCACACTCGAAGGAAAACACGCGCGGCAATGAGGAGCCGACCTGGATCTCTGAGCGACCACGACAATCTCTGCCAATATGAACCATAGTTCTAGAATATCATTTAAAAAAAGAACCACCACAGAATCATTGTGTGGCCAGCCATAAATATAGTGTTGGCATTTTTGAAAAAAAGTATTTGTCTGGCAACTGTAAGACCAATGATTATTGTACAATAATATACAAATCATATTTGATAATGAGTGTTGAAATATTTTTAGGTATGAAGTATGCGAGGTTTTAGTATAAATAAATAACATTGGATTGAAGACATTCCGAATAGAAATGAAATAAAAAGAAATATTTACTTATGTTGATTCAATGTTATGGAATTCAAAATTTAAGTATTAATTAAATTATAGTTTTTTTTATAAGTTTTTTTTAATACTGAATTAGTGATTGAACGCTGTGTTATGATAAAAATAGTGTGTCATTGTTTTTATAGAATACCTTCAGATTATAATGCTGCGTACATACTGAGCCATCAAACGAAGGTTTTATATCATTTGATCTCTGTGTAGGTGGATTAGCAAAATATTACAACTTACAAATAAAAATACTCTGTTTTTTGGCCTTCGATCGCCCAGTGTGTACCCAGCATTATAAGCAGCTTAATTTTATTATACTATTCCTACTTTAACTTCATTATTATTTTTCCATTATTTTTGTAATTGGTAACCTATGCTATGTTTTAGCTCAATCTTTAAATAAATATACCTAATGATCACTAAATTAATGAAACATCGTCTTTTATTTCTTTTCATCAAATATACAAGGTATTTGACCTTGTGTTAATTAGCGAAACTCCATGGATGTGATTGGTATTTATATTATGTATTACTTATGTATTAATACAGTTTTTTTAAACTGATATTACAAGTAACTACTCTACCTTCAACCAAACTTGTTCTTTTTACCCGGCTAAAGGAGGGTAAAGTTTTTTGTGTTTCTGTTCTTTGCGTCATGTTTACTGCACATAAACGTATTTTCTTTTTTTTCTTACTTATAAACTGCGGTCGATGACCCAGTTTTAGCATGTTTAGGTGCACGTGCGGGGGGCACGTGCACCTCTACCCCAAATGATTTAAGTAAAATAAAATCGAATCGTCTGAATGTACTGGACTGAATGCATATTCATAAAGACATTGCTTCTTCAGCAGCAGTGGCCGAAATTACCACCGTTCCTAGAGCCTCAGTCAGCGAGAGGATTAAGGGATAACATAAAATGCTAAAAGATAGCGCGGTCCGAGGGGCATCGCGCGTCCAAAGTTTATACAGCATTCCTTATTTAACTAATACTATGTATGGTCCAAAGAATAACTAACCAAACTAATTCGAGGTGGGGTGCTTAAATTATTAAGCTCGCTTTGCTCACTAGTTATTCTTGTCATTAAAATGAATGAATCCCAAAAACAACATAGCGCAATACTAGATATGGGAGACAGTTTTTTATCTATATGGCCCATGTGCCCCTTCGAAAAATAAATCCTGGATCCGCCCTTGCCTATCGACACCTGTCAGGTCTGTGGAGTTTTGCTAGCTTATTTAATTTGACCTTGAATTTTATAATTTACTGGACAACAAGGAACTATATAGATTATTTCGCTACATGCATTCATCTCTATTACATGACCTTTGTACTATAATAATGCCATGTCTTTGAATGCTAGCTAAGCATTGCAAGAGCAAACGAGCTCGGAGGAAGGAAGTTTTCCATTAAGATGCTGGTAGGGATCTTGACCGTACTTCCGAGATTGTCCTGATAGCCGTGGAATACCGCTCCACTCCATATAAGCACCCCAGGACATGTTGCCTCCTGGTCGCTACGACACTTTGTGCTAGCGGCCGTTTTCGGGGGCCCATTATTGAGTGTGCAAGTCACCTCCTGCCATTTTACCTGTGTATTTTATATAAAATATTGGTAAGTAAATATCAGGCAGAGGCCATAGTCTTTCCATAGTTCTCTATCTTGCAATAGTCCTGTACCAGCCGGGGGTTGTCCTTGGGTGCACTAGCATAGTGCGTACAGGGATAATCGTCGGTTGGTGCTTCGTTTCATTAAACACATCTAACGGGCCTCAGCGAGTTGGCTTCGGCCCCTCGTACGCCTTCCAAAGGTCCGGGACCCTAGGGTCCCGAGAAATGTCAGACATAAAAAATAATAATTATGAAGGACGGCACGGTTGACATCTGTCGGGCATGCCACCGTCCGGGGGAATCAATCCGACACATTATTTCCGGCTGTTCTCGTCTGGCTAACGGAGACTACTTGCATAGGCACAACCATGTAGCCAGGATTATCCACCAGCAACTTGCTCTGAAATACAGTCTTGTGGAATCGGAAGTACCGTACTATAGGTATGTGCCCGACCCAGTTCTCGAAAATGGCAATATCACGTTGTATTGGGATCTATCATCACTGATAGGACTATTATTGCCAATAAGCCAGACATAGTGGTGATAGATCGATTAGAGCGTCGCACAATGATTATTGATATAGCGGTCCCGCATGACGAGAACCTCGTTAAAGCTGAAAAAGATAAGCAGATTAAGTATATTGACCTGGCTCGCGAGGTTGTCGACATGTGGGATGTGGATACAGCAATCATTGTGCCGATAGTAGTGACGGCCAATGGCATAATAGCCAAGAGCCTCGACCAACACCTGAGGAGGCTCTCGTTAGGCAGCTGGATCAAGGGCTTGATCCAGAAAGCGGTACTTCTGGACACGGCGCGTATCGTTAGGAGATTCCTCTCTCAGGAGCCCTGACCACCGGTAGCATGGACCCTGTTCCCGATACCGGTGGGCTACTATTATTTATATTTTTAAATGTTTTTGTTTTTCTTTGTTTTTATAAAAAATATTTTAAAATGTAAATTATGTGTAAATATATGAAATAAAGGAAATAATAATAATTCATTTATTTCAGACATGGTCCATACAGAATATAAAAAATAAAAAAACACATGTACGTACATTAAAATAATCAATAAAAAATAAAATTAGACATACACATCACAATACGAGTATAATCAAAAACTTAAATTAAATTAAATATAAATTAAAACAATCACACAATATACACGCATCTCAAATAAAACGAGGAGAAGCGCTAACATGAAGCTGCATCCACCTCTGTATCAGGGACAGGTCCCACCGCTCGGACAAAACCCTCAGGAGACTGTTCGAGCTGCTTCGCAGGCGACTTAATAGTGAAGCTGTACGCCCGCTGCGTAAAGTTGGTCCACAGGCTGCATTTTTTATATCATAAGCTGAGAATGGGTCTCAAGGTACCAAGGTAGGTTATCTTCACAGTAAGTTTGACAAACTTTTTTAGTAGTTCAGTCACAAGTTTCTTGGCGATATTGGATTTCTTTCCTTCAACCATTTCATTATTCACAAAAATTTAACAGTTAACGCAGAGAAGTCCCTTTGTAACTTGGGAGAAAACCAGCCAAGGATAGTATTGAAAGTGATTATCGTGCACTTCTCTGCGTTCAACGCGTTCTCTCTTGTTGTGCTCGGAAGTAGGAAACTTATCCTTTTTCGGGTTTCCTTGGAGCTGTGAGGAGCTTGTATATTATATCGTCACTAAGATTTCCCGACGATAATATATCTAAATAATTGCCAATATCCGTGGGATTACAGGAATCAGTCGATGAACTCAGTTGTAGAAGTTTTGACGAATTGCTGGGTTCTGCCTGTACACCTGGTATGGTGTTTTTGCGGCTAAATAGTGACCGGGATCTTCAGATGTTTCTAATTTTCGTTTTCTTATCAAGGTCGGAATGCGGGTCGGTGTGTGTGTTTGTGCACTGTACTTGTGGCCCTGCTCTCCTGGAGGAGGGTTATGGGTCGGTAAGGATTTGCCTCGGGCGGCGGATCTGACTGATTCCATTAGGGACACAACTGGCGGCCTCGACAACCAGAGGGTTGCGATGATTTGCGGTGGAAAGAAACGCTTGGAATTGCGTTTTAGAAATTGGTGGATTGTGGGGAGTTTAGGTCGAGATGGAGGATCTCGTACCTAACGTACCAGGTGGCACTGGTGATTTTACGAAGGAATCTATTTTGGAGCGTTTGCATCCTATGGATATGGTGGGGCTTTGCTTGTGCAAAGTCGGCTCCCGCATAGGTCATGATGGGACTAGCCTTCTATTCGGCGAACGGGCCGTATTTATACCGCTACGGATCGAATGTTCTCTGTACAAGAAATCAGTAGAATTTTCGCGGCTTTCCTCGAACAAATGCCATACAGAGTAACGTATCCAGATCACTAGAATGGCCGCGACTTTTCTCTTATGCCTGGTACCAGATAGAATAACGTAGATATAAAATAAGATGACGCGAGCTAACATGCTACCTATGAAAGTACAGACGCCAGCAAGTCAACCTACCAAAAACTGTCAAATTTTCCCAATCAACTTTGAACCTTATGCTTAAGTGATAACGTTGAAAATCTATTAAAGAAATTTGACAGATTGCTGTGTAGTTGATGTGCTGGCGTCTGTACATTTACGTACATTTTTTTAATGTTTAATAAGCTACTTAATAACGCATAACTTAAACTTTTATGTTAATCTAGTGGTCGCAACTAGTCGCAAGTCACTAACTATTGACCATGGCGGCCTGGGTTCGATCCCCAAGTTGGGCAAAGGTGCTATTGAATTTCCATCAGGAATTTTTCAGTAGCACGTGTAATAACCCAAAGTGCGGACTAGGCTCGCCCTTATGGGAAATGTGTGTGTACACTAGTCAGGAACTGTAATCAAGTGAAATAATGATTTTGTGTAAAGGATTTTTTGAGTGTGTGTCAAAGAGTGGGAGGTAAAGCTGTGATTGTGTGTGACCTTACCAAGAGGTTGTAAGAGCGAGATGTAAATCTCTTTTCATTAAAGAGCCAGCATTGAACCGGGCCTCTTATCTATAAGAATTTCAGGTTTAGGAGAATATTTTAAGTATTTTTGCTTACACACAAGTTTAACTTAGGGGCACCGTATCATTGATACTCAGTGTTAGCTACGCCCCTGCTGACCTTGCCAACGGGTTCACTTCGGCCGCAGCCTGAGACCGCAACTTGAATCAAAAAGTGGCCGCGTGTAAAAATAAGTCTTGAAACGAAACGTTACGCATAAAACGTCAAGCATTAACAATTTGACCAGCTGTCAAATATTTTTGTTTGTCATCTTCAACATAAACTTTCCGAAGTTATTGTGAATTAAAACCACAAAAATGTCTGAAATGGAAGTAACAGAGAGTGGGAACGATTGTTCCGCTGATTTGTGTAAGTAACAGATTACCGTAGGTTTTAATAAAAAGTGTTAAAATGCGCGATAACCTAGCTGGCATCCACCGGCTGTTTGTCAGCATTTTAAAGGCTTTGTTTTATTATTTCCAGTGCTTCTGGATCGCGTGTTTCTGCGTCTAGGAAATGCGGATAGTGATGACCAGCTTGAGAGTTGTCTGGGCCGGTTCCTTCCGCCTGTGATATTGAAGCTCTCATCACCTCATGAACAGGTCTGAGTTGCTTTATTTATATAAAATTATAGTGAGAGGATGACTCTCTGTTCTGTTCTAGCTGTTGTTTGTACAAAATACAGTGTTTTCATATACATAAAGTCAACCTTACCGAAGCTTACTGTGGCCTCAAAAGCCTGTTATTTATAATCTAAAAGGATGCTCCTATCAGCAAATAAGGTTTGCATTCCAAAGTCCTATATCTATTAAATCGACTATATTTAACTGTAGCAGATAGTTACCATGCCAACTAAATTGATTTTATGAATGCTCCAATATTTTGATGACATTTCCTAATTGGTAACACAAAATGTCATTGGTAGGTGCGTACCAAAGTCATGGAGCTGCTCGTGCATGTGAACAAGAGAGTGAAGTGTCGTGCTGATGTGCAGCTGCCCGTGCAGACGTTGCTGCAACTGTATAAGGAACCTACTTCCAACAGCTTTATTATTGTAAGTATAGTGATGATGTTGTACGTATAAACGGAACTACTGTTTGGCAACCTACAGTAGGTGCAGCATAGGTCAGTCAGCAAAAAAGTCAGCATTCTTTTTGTCTTGTCATCCTGGAAATTATATGATGTAAATTAAATATGAGAATTCCTTCAAAAAATTCTTCAAAGTATTCCTTGTATCATTGCACATGATTTGAGAAATTTATTTAGACCTTAATTCATAATCTTTATCTTTTTTGTTGAATTTTAGTATCCATTTTTTACAGAACTTCTCAATCATATACATCACTATGGGATTCCCGAGAATGCCTCGTGAACAACAGCTTAGTTTGGCTCCATCTCTGTTACAAGCTATTGAGAACAAACCTCAGGGACACCAAGATGGGTAAGAATTAAATATCTTTTACAGACAAAACATGCTAAGGAAAAGTATCTAAGGGTAGGTTACTCCATATATATATTTTTTAATGTAACTTTCCCCTTTATGTTAATTGCCTTTGTTACAGTATACTGATGCTAGTCATGCCACTGCTGGGCAATATCAAGGAAACTGATCTGAACTTGAAGGAGAAACCAAAAGTTGCCAATCTGATACTCAAGTTTGCCACTGATGTTCTACTCCTACCATACAGGTAACATTTTGCCTTAACAAACTGTTTGTGTTGTTATTTTTTTAAACTTGTAACTAGACTATGCTTCGGGTTTTCATCAAGTACCACTGTTAATGTAAATAGCCAGAAATAATTACCTGTTTAGTTGTGAATACTATTGTGAACTTTCTAGGTAGACATTGTGAGGCATGATTTAAAAAAAAAGCTCTGACCAAACTGAAGCAAATTCCGTGTGCAACTAAATTTGCTCGCGCTGATTGTATCAGCTGACTTGTGTGGAGGTCTTCAAACTGACGAATAATCGTGTGACTTCCTAATGCTTAAAACAATCGACTAACGTCCTGCGCGGGATTGGCCTCAGTTGGCAAGAAGTTAAACAGCAAATTAGCAAATGTAAAGACAAGCCTACTTAGACGACTTTCTTATTTATGCACGTAATTACGCATGTAAAGAATGGCCAACAAAAGATGTGTGTTTTGTCAATCTATTTTATTTTAATTCTTTTATTTTAATTCTTTTATTTTAGGGCATTACCAAACCCTGGCGAGAGTGAGTTCCAAGTACCACCTGGTATGAGTATGAAGACTTACAAACGTATTATTGCCAAAAATCAGCTGAATCCGAACCAGCTTGAAGAGGTATTGACCCCAATAATTGATTAGGTCAAATGTGGATGGCCACTTTTTCTCCCTTTCTTTTTGCATTTAAAAATTTAATGAAATTCATTCAATTTTCTGCGACATTTGTTGGCGAAAAAAAAATGAAGCTTTGTGCAGGTTTTAATTGCTTTGTTCGCCACTGTTAAATATTTGCAAATTTTCATTTATTTATTTATTTTATCTTAACTTATGTGTTTTCAGATGAAACTGTCGATAGTGAATTTCATAGGGAAGGATATATTCAACATGAACGACACCCTACTGACGTTGATCGTAGCCGCCGCAGACTCAAGGTTCAGTGTTGCTAATCACGCGAACAGTCCACTCATAAGGGTTAACAGGTAATAATCTTCATCTTTATTGATAAGCACTTTGCCATACTTTGCTATTTCGTCCGCCCTATATTCCGTGTGAATTTCGAAAAATCCGGCTTTATTCCTTGTCTACATTATAAGCTCTGTGCAAAATTTCAGCTTTCTAGGTCCAAGGGTTTGGGCTAGGCGTTGATGAGTCAGTTAGTGAGCGAATGACTGAGTCACGACTTTTCTTTTTATATAATTAAAAAGATGATTACTTTATTTGATGTAATTTGATTTTTAAAAAGTAAAGGATGCCCTTTCTTATGTTACCCAAGCGTTTTAAAAAGATTCCCTTAGGTTTGTATGGCGTACCCACTTGTGAAGTGGTTGGGTTCCGCAAGGTTCTATTCTAAGACACCTAGTTAAAAGCAGACAGTACCCTGGAATTCATTTATTTGACTTGTATTTATCAAATAATGTTAAAACTAACTTACATACAAGAAACTAGATGCCTGCTATTGTATTAGGATTGTATCATATTCCAACTTTGTTTCAGTTCAGTGGATTGGTCTCAGTCCTCAGTAGTGGCTCCATTATACTCCTTATATTTGGGCACATGGGGAGGCATGAAGGTCCCCCCAGATGATCGCAAGGTATGAATAATTCCTACAACAGAATAATGCCAGGTTTCACTAACACTGACCGTCACCTAAATTACTGCCTAAATAAAAGCTAAGCTGAGTGTTGAAAATACAACAGCGCAATTTTTTTTGGAATTAATTTAGGTGTCGCCGGTGTAGTATTAGTGAAAATAGACATGAGAGCAACTTGTAGAATGTTATCTTCAAATATTTTTTAGGTTCCCGCTTGCACAAGACTGCGTTTGAAACTGATACAGTATTTGAACAAGGCGACTGGACCTGCTATAATGTTCCCCCATTGTGTACAGGTAAATATTTTATCATCTTAACTTACTTTCAGCTTGATTTAATAAAAATTGTCTTTAAAAACTGAAAGCAGAGTTTTGTATTCAAAATTCTTCTTTCAGTTTTAACCAAAGTATTGAATAAAGTGCTCTTTACAATATGAATTACTTTTTGCAGGTTGTATTTTCGTCGCTTTTTGATCCCAACACAAATTCAAGACTACGTAACCAGGCGCTAGTATTTCTCCTAAATGTAATCAATAGGTAAGTCCTTATTCCCAACAACATTAAAATATCTTCCAAATTTTTATAATAGGATGAATAGGACGATCCCATTTATCGCTAAAGAAATAACAAGACTCAGGGCCTTTTGCACCACCCACGATTAAGATTTAATCAACTTACTTAGCAGATAATTTCACATTCGTGTTCCTTTTTTGAATTTATCCAGTCTGTAGTTTCTATTTGGACATCATGAAACATTGAAATGAGCCCTTAGTGTATTAAACTTCATAATACGGCCCCATTGGGGAGTAAAATGTATGGAAGTACGTCCGTATTCTCAGAGCAGTGGTGGCACAGTGGTAACGGCGAACCCTGAGAGGCGCTTTATTTTGTGTAAATTATTTCATCACCACTGCTCTCAAAACGGCGAAGGAAAACACCGTGAGGAAACCGGCATGTCCTAGAAACAAAAATTCGAAGACATTTAACATCTACCAACCCGCACTGGGCCCGCATGGTGGATTACGGCCCACTCCCTCTCACTCTGAGGCTAATTATGCTATAACGTTATCATGTACAGACGCCAGCAGGTCAACCTACCCGAAACTGTAAAATTTTCCCAATCAACTTTGAACCTTATCCTTCAGAAATAAAGTTAAAAATCTATTACAGGAATTTGACAGATTGTAGTAGCTTGATGTGCTGGTGTCTGTACGGAAATTTAATAGCTTGTTCATATATTTCCATACATTTTGATTCCCTGTATTATCGTGACACCGTGGACGTCCACGATCATATCGTCACGCTAGAAATTATAAAAACGCCCATTGTCAGTGTTATGTTGCTGGCATTAAATGGTAATAATTTATTTCAGTGGTGACGAGAAACAACTGAGGAAGGTAGCAACAGTGTTTCTTCAGGGTTTGCTTAAACTCATCAGATCTGACGAGCATGCTGAACAGCATCCTAAGGCCTACATGTGTTTAGGTAAGTCCTCACCATTCAATATTTATAGTTACTTAACAATTCATCACGTTATATTTAAATTACTTATTAGCAAATAGGCTAGATTGTAATATTATGAATAAAGCATAATGAATATTTCACAAACTGGGATATTTTTATAAGAGAAAAAAAAAAACGTGTTGAAAAGAGTTTAGATGATAGGAAAAACCAAAGTAAAATTTTGCAAGTTTAACAGAATGTTGGAAATATAAAAATAATAGCTTTTACACGCGGCTTCGCCCGCGTGGATGTCGAAAAATATCCCACGTAGTACGTACCCGTGGGGTATTTTTAGGAGTCAATGACCTTTTCCTCGGCTATTAGGTACCTAAATACCTAATAGCCGAGGAAAAGGTCATTGACTCCTACCGCTGCGCCCGCGTTGTCAACCATAATTGTCTTGTTACGCGTAGTTTTTAATCTGTGATATCTTTTAAATTATTGTTTTGAATTATATGATGTTACGGCATATTTTGATCTAAATTAAATGCCTAATTTAAATAACATTTTTTATTGGATAAAGATAAATTTAGTACCGGTCAAAATAGTTTCGGAAATAACAATTAAATTTTTATAAAATTCTGAAACTTAAAAATGGTTACTGTAGGTCATCCTTAGAAGATAGACCATATGCTTTTGTTGAACTTTTCAAGATCTACAATTCTGTAGAACATAAATTTGATGTATCTCTTACGGCTTACGCGGCGCACGCCAGTAAAGCTCCCAGACGGCATGGTTTTTTCCGCCATATTCAACAATATGGTCATATTTCAGCCAATTTACACAAAACCTTAATGAATTACACACTAAAACCTTCCTCATGAATCACTCCGACCATTGGTGAAAACCGTTTGAAAATGCGTTCGGTAGTTTTTGAGTTTATCGCGTTCAGACAGACAGACAGACGCGGTCCTCACCGCGTCTGTCTGTCTTTGTTTTATAATATGTATAAGGATCTAAGGATAGTTTACCTATTTTTAACAAATATTTTCTTCGTTGGGATCATAAACAATTTTTTAAACTGTTATGATATATTATAGCTTGTCCACTTTGAAATTACGCAAAAATGCGTACACAGTAATGCGGATTTCTATGGGTTATGCGGTAGTAGGGCGCGTCATTTCAAAGTGGACATGCTATACTAAGATTAACTTTCGAATATTAGGTCTTTACCTATGAAATTGCCGTTCTGCAGTACTGGCCATTTCAAATCAAAATAATTTTTGTTTGGCTAAGAATTCTAATTTCAAATTAATTTTATTTTAAAAACATGGATTTTTTTTCCAAAAGTAGTCATTTGTTTATTGATTAGTGTTACATTTTCATCGCATTTCAATCTTTTTCGTCATCATGGATACGTTCAAAATTCGAGTAATTATGGAATATGAGTACCGTCGTGGCAGCAACGCGGCACAAGCGGCACGCAACATCAACGACGTTTACGAAGCTAACACTACAAACCAACGCACCACCTGTTATTGGTTTGCTCGCTTCCGTTCTGGAAATTTCGACCTGAAAAATGAACCTCGCGGTCGTCCGAAGACTTTGGCCGACAATGACAATGACGAATTAAAGGCGATTGTGGAAGCTGATGATACACAATCTACGGCTGAATTAGCAGCAGCTTTCGACGTTAGCGTCAAAACAATATTGGCCCATTTGCGTCAAATTGGCAAAGTAAAAAAGCTTGACAAATGGGTGCCCCACGAACTCAATGATCGCCAGCGCGAAGTACGCGTCGAGACGTGCCTTGCACTGCTCAACAGACACACAAATGAAGAAATTTTGAACCGCATTGTTACCTGCGATGAAAAATGGATTCTGTTTGATAACCGCAAGCGCTCAGCAAGTTGGTTGGATCCTGGTTCAGCACCTAAACAATGCCCTAAACGAAAACTTACCCCTAGAAAAGTGATGGTCACTGTTTGGTGGTCTAGCGCCGGTGTGATTCATCACAGCTTCTTACCAAACGGGATGAGCATTACTGCATATGTGTACTGTGAAGAACTGAACACAATGATGAAGAAGCTGGCACATCTCCAACCAGCATTGGTCAATCGCTCGTCTCCGCTGCTACTGCACGACAACGCGCGACCTCATACTGCACAGCAGACGGTCTCCAAGTTGCAAGAACTGGGGTTGGAAGCTCTCCGTCATCCGCCCTACTCACCAGACCTTGCGCCTACAGACTACTACTTTTTCCAGAATTTGGATAACTTCTTGGCGGGAAAAAAAATCAATACCCGCGAGGCAGTACAAAATGCCTTTGAAGAATTTGTTGCCTCCCGTCCAGCTGATTTCTTTAAGAAGGGCATCAATACACTGCCACTGCGTTGGCAAAGATGCATTGATTGCATGGGTGAAAAATTCGTTTTTTTCATACAAAACGGCAATTTCATAGGTAAAGACCTATTATTATTAATATTCGAAAAGTAAACCGTTTAAATGAAACTTCGTTTATGATACCAACTAAAAAAAGCTTTTTGCAAATTAGTGCAGCTGAATATTACTTTTTAAATAACTAGCTATTGCCCGCGGCTTCGCCCGACGCGAATGTCGGAAAATATCCCGGGACGGGAACGTACTACCGGGATTAAAAAACTCTATGGTGTTAATCCAGGTAAACAATGTATTATTTCCGTAATACATTGTTTTCATATACATAACTATTGGTTTACACGGCGCACGTCAGTAACGCTAAGTTGGCAATATTTTTTCCGATATTTTCAACTATCATCGTCATATTTCAGCCAATTTACACAAAACATTAAAGTTACACATAACTAATAAATCTTAATATTTTGTCAAGTCGTAAAAACCGTGCGAAGCCAAAGCGGGTCGCTAGTGTCATTTTATAATATGTAGTAATATTATCTTCTTCAAATTCAGGTCGTATAGCAATGAGGTGTCCCGATACGATCAACAATCAGTTCGCATTACTAGAAGAGCTAGTTAAGAAGATACCGGACGCTGTGCCCGAGTTGAAGACTGCGCTAAGGGATGCACTGCTCGATATGTCAGCCGGCTTCAAGATTAATGCTGAAGGTAAAGTTACATTATTATAATAGTAGAAGCTGTGCGCCCGAGGGGATTTCTTATCTGCAAAAATAACGAACTTACATTAAAAAAAAAAAAAATGGGATTTCGTCACGTTTGTCGTCTACCTAGGAGGTTGTCGGCTGCTTAACCGGACCTTCCTGTGGGTGTCTCAATAAATTAAGGCCTCCAGCCAGGGCATAAAACTTACAAACTAAGCGACTACACGCTAAGGGCATCCCCTGTGGGGTACGGGCATCGGCTTAGGGCGTCGCTGGGGGAGGACAGCAAGGGACCGGCTGGATCAGATTGATATTATTATTAGCGGACGAATTTTACGGCACGGTTGGCGCAGTGGTTAAGCGATTGACTGCTGGACTGCGTATCGCGGGTTCGATTCCCGCACGGAACAAACATTTGTATGACCTACAAGTAGTTGTTCCGGGTCTGGCTGTTTGTGTATGTGAGTTTAAATATTTGTAAACGCACCCACAATACAGGAGAAATTCCTAGAGGCTACAGCTTCAGCAGCGCAGGCTGGCTCGAGCAACCCTAGCAAGGGTTTGGGCGGGGAACTACACTCTTTCATCCCCTATTTAACCAGTTTTGGGGGTCGTTTTCAAAAGTCCTTTCTTATTGCTCACATTCGGTATATGTATAAGGGCCTCTTGTGCAAAATTTCATGCTTCTAGACCCAGAGGTTTAGGCTGTGCGTTGTCTGTCAGAGAATTAATGAATTAATTTAAGATTTATGAAGTATATTGTTCTTACTAGAACTGTTGCTGGAGATGTCGGCTGGCTTCGAGATTAATACTGAAGGTAGGAGTTACGAAACAAATGTATCGAAAACTAAACTTCGGGTAGATAAAATGTGGACGTTAGAGGGTATGTGGCCTTAAGGACCATAAACGAAGAGATGGTCCTGTGGTGGGTGTGAAGAGCAATGTTGTAAAGGAAAAGTTATAGTTTTTCGTTTCTATTAATGTAGCTATCTCTTTCGATGCGAACGCACGCGTACTTCACTTTTTTTTTAACATACTTGGATAAATATATAGATTCTAGAAATAGGGCGGGACGAAAAATTATGCACGTTGTAGTATCACCGTTAATGCTTCCTTTGAACGTCTTAAGACCCAACATTGGCCCCTAAGCTTGCGCGCAATTTCCGATTGTTCATGGTTTAAGTCAAATTGACATCTATGGTCTATCTAATGGCAGTTTATCCAGCCCTATTACGTTATATTTTGCCCGATGCCAAAGTATCTAACCAATAATGAAAAAACCCTACTCGGATGCTTTATCCCAATATTTTACCAAACTTGTCCTTTGTTATTTACACAGTTAAAGCAGAGACTCCGACTGCCGCAGCAGCTGGTACCTCACAAGGAGACAAGATGGATGTGGATGAAAGTGCTAAGACCAGCCCCTTCGATGAACCGCAGGCGTTGGCGCTCTTCGCTTTGTTGGATCAGTAAGTTGAAAACTGTTCGTAGTTGTGAAGATCTCAACCAAACTAATAATAAAAATCTGCCTAGCCTTTTCCCAACTATGTTGGGGTCGGCTTCCAGTCTAACTGGATGCAGATGAATACCAGTATTTTACATGGAGCTACTGCCTATCTGAACTCCACAACCCAGTAACTGGGTAATACGATACTCCTTGGTAAGACTGGTTGTCAGAAATTCGGGCTTCTGAATCGGTGTATGAAAGATTACAATGCGGCCAGTACTTTTCGAGTTATTTAATTGAGTATGAAATATCCCTAGACCGTGTTGATGTGTGTAGTTAACTTACAATAGCATTCCGATTTCTTAAATGTAGCCTATTTGCTTCAACTATCGCTTTCTTCTTTTTATCCTGCACTAGATGACCCGGTGAACTTCGTACAACGTGAGACAAAATTATGAATTTTTCAGCTGTTTCTTTGGGTTTTTCCTAATTTTCTTTATTCTTAAACCACAAATAAAAAACTGATCGGTTCAGCCGTTTCCGAGTCTTTGCGAAACTAACGCACGGCAATTGATTTTTATGTATACAGATAATGTGGCTTTACCTAAAAGTATCTGAGTGTATCTTTTAATAAAACTCGATACATACAGAGATCTGGGTCAAGGCCAGAAGGCCTTGACACATGCCATCCTGGCCGACCTTTTTTCTAACGATGACGTTGATGTCTTACTGGGCCTACTTTTAGATTTACTATTTATTATTACTTTTCACCAGTTACATGCACAGCGAAGAGTCCATGATCCGGTACATCGCCATGAGGTACTCAGCGGCTGTGTTCCCACAAGACTACGTGCCGGCCAGATACCTGTTGTTACTAGCCAGTGGAGACAGGTAAGGAACTTTAAATAAATAGCAGCGCAGATGATAGTTTTAGTGATACTGAATAATTTACCTTATAATCAGTACCTTAAAGTGCATATTTGCGACAATGTTTACACAGAAAATTTCTAAAATTGGTTATAAAACTTGTTTTATGTCAATAAATAATTTTGTATTGTATTTTTTTTGTATACAACTTTAAACCTTACAAGTCACTGAAAACAAAGTACACTCTTCAATGTCTTCAGAAAACCTCTGAGCTCTGCGTGGAGGCTAGAAAAATATGTCCGTAAATTAAATTATTGTCGTTTGTAATTTTCTTTCATTTAACTTGAGAGAATGTAGTAGGAATATAATAAGTCCCTTCGCGGGTTGATCTCTCAAAACTATTTTTCACTTCAGCCAAGACGACATTTCAAATGAAGCGCTAAAATGCCTCTACGGCACATCGCGCCCAAGTGAAATAGAAGACGCAGTATTCAATGTATCAAAGAAAGACACAGCAACCGTCAATATAGACGAGGATTCCTCTAAGAAAGACAAGGACAGAGCACCCGAGAACCAAGAGTTAAAAGTGCCGAAGTTCAACGAAGTAGTGAATTACGTGTGGGATCAAATGCAGAAGAGAAAGAAGGGGTCGAATGCTAAACATAGGTTCGTTATCGGGAATCAGGTGTTGCAGTTTCATCCTATGACTTATCAAGAGGTGAGTGATTTAAATGGCCTTCTATTTTTCAGTGGACTTTTTAAACAAAGAACATACCGTGATATTCTTTTGTTTTCTTAGTATTTTTTTGGGCTTGTGGGGCATAATTGCACTGGCATTCTTAACGTCGCAAAATGAACGAACGCCAAATTGCATGTTAGATACGATATCAATAAATAGGATTCTATAACATGATTTATAAACACCGAAACAGTAAAATATTATGTATAATTTCTGACCTTGTGTTTTAAATCAGTTTTACCATATATTAAACAGTAAAATATTATGTATAATTTCTGACCTTGTGTTTTAAATCAGTTTTACCATATATTAAACAGTAAAATATTATGTATGATTTCTGACCTTGTGTTTTAAATCAGTATTACCAAATACTGCTATTTTCCATCTCTTTAACGCAACGACGAAGATCCAGTATGATCAGCAAGGGAAGTTGGTGTTGCAATTACATAACAATAAAAATTGCCCTAAACGATTCGAAACACTGTTTTTCAGCAGTTTATTACTATAGTCACCGTGTTAAGAATTGAGTCATCGGGCCATAATTAATTGTTATGAGTCTGTTTCGCTTGCACTCATAGAGCAGGTAACAAACTATCGACAAGACGCAAGACGTTGCACATTCTTATTGTTACTGACATTTATGGCCCGACAACTCAGTTCATAACGCAAGTACTATAAACAATCTGAAGTACATACCTACCTTAAATGCAGACTCAACAAACGTTACCTCTATTAAACTATTTTCCTATAGATCCTTCGATATATGAGAATGTGTCTGAATCGCGCCGCCGACCTGAAGGATTGTTCGACCCACCCGAACGCGACGTCGCCGCTGCTTTCAAAGTACTTCTATGATAACTTGCTAGATACAGAGGTGTTGGAGCGGTACCTTACCATGATCACGTCTCTGCTGAATGCTAGTCCAGGTAATTGTTGCTAGTTTACTATTAAGGTTTTTGAATGTGAACGAGTGATGGATGATAGAAATAAGAGACTATAAGGCCAGAAAGGAAGTGAATATACTGAGATGACAGCTGATATTGATTTGTAGAAGAAGAAATCTTGTTACCCTGACCCCAAATGAGGGCAGAAAAATCGTCCATCCGATCGTCTTAGATGACTCGAGAGACTGTCATCCACAGAAAAGTAAAAAATAAATAAAGAAACATTTCGAGAATAAGTGAATCAGTCAAAAAGCCAAAAGTCCTGCAATGAACATTAATCATTAAAGATCATTAAAAAAGGAGAAAATATCCGTATCACATTAGTTGGTAAGTTTTTAGGTAACATATGACTAATAAGAATCCTTTTTATCCCTAGAAATAATGCCCCTATCATGTTTCCTGGATATCGTCGGCTGCGTACCCGAGAAAATGGCCTCCAAATACACGAGCCTCCAACCGTTTCTCCGCAACTTATTCACGACCAGTACCAAGGAAGACATTCGCGACATAGCCGCGGTCATCTACGCGATTATTACAGTGAATACTAGCGAGAAATCAGCTATAGACAAGGAGATAAAGGAGTTCGTGGTACAGGGGCAGAATAATAAGAGCTTGGAGGCCCAGTGCGGATATTTGTCGGCGTTATCGAATATTTGTGAAAGATGTGTTGTGTTGTCGAAGAGGGGAAAGTTTGGAGGGAAAGGTTTCAGTCCTGCTAATTGGGAGCCGTATCAAGATGGGGCTGTGGTTTTGAGTGAGTGCTTCATATCATTTTTGCTGGTGTTGTTGAAATTCAGTGTTTAAGAGGGAACAGGGTCGATTGCCGTCTTCTTACCTCAAGTCTGCCCCCGTGGAGTGCGATAGGGATAGCTACAGCTCAGACCAATTATATCACAAAACAAAATTGACGAAATCGACGGTTCGTATTCCCCTTTTTTCTCCTCGAAAACTGAACCGATTCAATTATTTTTTACATTAAAATTTTAAGAAAGAGTACGTCTAGGTTCCTATCATTTTCATTTATGTTAAAAACTTTTCGAATTTGTCTGGTACTGATCTAATCACGGCGGTAAGAATGGGGCATTTTTGTGACTTTTGTAGGGTCATAATTTCTTTACCGATAAGTTGCTGGAAAAAAGGAAATAACAGGGACGTGACTACAGCAGACCTTGATTTTAGAAAAAATGATTGCTCTAGGAGAATACATTTGTATGGAGAATCGCCTGTTCCCTCTTAATGCTTTTATGCGGATGCCAGTCACCTAGCTTTTCCACAAGACGTGTGTGCGGTCAATCAATCTCTATCCAGCTTCAGATAAGTTTTCATGACATTCTATTTTTAACTCATGACAGATTATCTAAATTGCCACAGATAACGCAAATCAGCTAACCAGGAGAACCTAAGTTTGACTAATTTCACTGTCAATTTCGTTCTTTTTCAATGATAGGTAGTTAAAGTATGCTCACCGCGTCGCATCTAGACTCAAATAACAACTGTTTTTACAGCTAATTTCCTAGCGAGCACACAAACGCTACTCGTCAGTACGTCATGCTCGTCCATATCACTACTTGCTCGCTGTAGCGGCCTGCCCCTACCCAACACGTCGACGAAACAAGACGCGTTACTACAGAGTGAAAACCCTTTCAACATTAATAAGAGCGACACGAATATCAATGATGTTGATGTCACGAAGTTTACTGTTGCTGATAGGTATGCATTCTATCGCTATTTACTCAACTAACTAATTTAGGTTCATATATTTTAAGTTAATTTTTGAATGACCAAATTTTTTTGGTTGCAAATGAATTTGAAGTTTGTCTCGTATGACATTGAATTTGTGGTTCCAAAACTTGATAAATTATCTGATATTATGAAGACAAAAAAATGCTTATTTAAAAATGTTTTTGTTTGCAAATTACTATTAAGACTTCTAATCAATTTACGTCTCTACGATTTTTTTTTTCGAAACAAGTAGTGCGTTGGCATAAATAAAACAAGAACTAAAGTGCTCTAATTAAACCTACTGAATTAAAAAAAATATTCCATGAAACTTAGATTGAACTTTACATTCTGATGACTCTTTTGAAAACATGTGTCAAACTGTATCCGGCAAGTCCTTTTTCAGTAATTTATTGATTTTCTTTTAATCCAGGTTATTTAATATAGTTGGGAACGCAAAACTACCGTCCAAATTAAAAGAGAGGGCGCTGTATACGCTTGGCCTGCTGTGTTGTGGTGAAAGATTATCTTTTTCCAAGCAAATCGTTATGGGATTCCTGCAGATGGCTAAAGATGTAAGTTAACCTACATTATCATTCATTATAATTAACGTTAAAGCATTTAAAACTATGACTATGTTGTGTTTCTAAAGGAATATGCGTGTTTTACTGGACAACTTCGATATTCAAACAAATGAATGCTAAAAAACTTTTGTTTTCTTTTTTAGAGCAAAGAGTTCGAAATCCATTTACAAATCGGCGAGTCACTAGTATTATGTGTTGAAGGAGTAAACTCAAATGAAAACAGGGACTTATGGACTGAATTACCTAGAGAGGTAAGTTCTTATTTACAAAAAGATAAGTCTGTGAAAAATTTATTGTAACAGCGATATTGCTTGTTGTGCTGTTCAATATTTGTTTGTAGAATAATCTATCACTAAAATTATCTACCTTTATGACTACGCTGTCAACTAGTTTCTTGTGCAGTATGTTTCTTTTTTATGTACAGGGTGCGGCCAAAGTAAAGAACACAGATGCTTTGAAAGAAAATGACCAGTTATTAGAGTGGTTATTGAAAGAACTGTTCAAGATTGGGAGACATCCACATCCTCATTCCAGACAGGTAAATCTTTATGCAACTTAAAAACTCTTTTAATATTCGAAGTAAGTTTATTAATCATTATTAAAAAGTTTTATAAGTTCAATTTGGTATATCTATGTGAAACTTTGTTTAAAAGACAGTTGTGGCTTTCCCTAGGCTACAAGTATTTGGTTGTTGGCGTTACTAAAGAACTGTCCCGAACGAGAGCCTATCAAGAACAAGCTGCAAATATTACAAGATGTCTTCATGGATTTCCTATCAGAGAACAGTGGTAAGTGGACATAACTCAGTTTTTTATTAACGCTAAATTTAAATGATGCATCATGACTTCGATCAATAATTTATTAGTACTAGATATCCGTTGAGCGCCTCAAAAACGACCGGAAAAATAAGACCACACATACTGTTGTGGTCTCATTTTGAAACATTGTTTTAAAACCTTATTGCTTAGGATTTATGTTTTATTTTTCCATTTCTTTTTTTGTTCTTATTTTAAAAATACATTTACTTTTCAATCGAACTTTATGTTTGAGTGTTAAGGTTTATAATCAAGTTATATACAATCGCGGCTATTTGAGCGATCTGTTTTTCCTTAATCTAATGCTATTGTTGATCAAAGAATCATGCGGGTTGTAGCAGGACTGTCCAGGTAATGCCAGGCAGACAGCCTTCACTTCCAACTTTGCTGATTTTAACCACATGAGTTCTCACTCAGTTCTCGTGCAGACACTAGTGAAGAAAAATAATCTTCTGTGCCAGATTTGATACTACATAACTTAACTTGTTTGTTAAATAAAGTATGTAGAATTAATACGGTCACTCTTTACATTTAAAGTTCAGATAATTATATACGTTTAGTTAACCAGCAGTTTTGTTGTTTAAATAATTAAGTTCTTTCATCTTTACGTAAAAACCTTTTCCATCCTTTTGTAATAAATAACCAACCTTATTTCCAATCGAACATTATCTCCACAGACATAGTCCAAGACGTAGCCAGCAAAGGGCTATCCCTCGTATACCAGAACTCTGATGAGAGTCAGAAACAAGCGCTGGTGGGTCAGATCATAGAACAGCTGACGAGCGGCAAACGGTCGGTCGCGCAGGTCACTGACGATACCAAGATATTTGAGGAGGGGCAGCTTGGGAAGGCTCCTACTGGGTAAGAGATAATGAAATGAAATAAAATGAAATGAAACTAGACCTAGTAGTGTTGATAGGGCCTTACTGGGTGAGCAGAAAGTCAATTTTAATACAAACATTGCAGGATTCCACTACTTTTATTATTACTTTTGGTGTAATGCTCCTAGGATTTTTAACAAACACGGGAGGCCATTTGATCAGGAAAAGAAATTAATTAAATCTCATTGTTTCATTTTTGTGTTCTACGATTGCGATAATACGATTTCATCATTTTATTTTTAACCTTATTTCAATGTGATAAGAGTCATAAACTGAACTGTTTCAAATAAAATACGTGGCTTTCAATGCACTAATGAATTATTCTCTTTATTATTTCAGTGGCAACCTCTCTACCTACAAGGAACTGTGTTCTCTGGCCTCTGACCTGAACCAGCCGGATCTACTATACAAGTTCATGCATCTAGCTCATCACAACTCAATGTGGAACTCTAAGAAAGGTTAGTTAAAATCCAAATCTACTTCTTGTGTATGTATTTAATAATAGATCCAAAAAAATTGTGGCTACTTTATAGATGATGATGATGTCAGGACGTTGTATATATACTCATCGCGCGGTAAACTCTGCTTGCGCGATGCAGGATTCTGCGTGACGTTAGTGTGATGCTTAGTTCGCATGTGGCATTGTAGTTGCGGCCACAGCTTCGCCAAAGACTATCAAAGAATCTATTTGTAATTTCGTTTGACATGACTTTTAGGTCGAGTTCGATCAAACTTTTGTACCTAGTACATGTTTAATCCAGCGAATAAATATTGAATTTTTGTCAGTTTTTCCGTACAAAATCTGCCAGACGTTAATTTTATTCCACGTATAAAACAGTCCAAGACTGGGAAAATCAGCGCTTAGAAAAGAAGTTTTAAAATGTCTTTTAAAACATGAATGTTTTTTCCTCAGGTGCGGCGTTCGGTTTCCACTCAATAGCCCTACAAGCAGGTGCCCAATTATCGGATCACTTACCTAAGATAGTGCCGCGCCTGTACCGCTACCGATTCGATCCCACGCCGCGCATACAGAACTCCATGCAGAGCATCTGGCACGCCATCGTGCCCAACACTATGGCTACTGTAAGTTGTACAGTTATGAGATGATTCATTTTGTTGATTTTGGACCCTAAAAAGTACAACCATAGTACTCTTAATCGCCAAACAACGTGTCTGTCATGTTATTTAATATTTCAGGTATATGAGGCATTTTAATTTTGTCTGCAAATTTGACAGCGTAACTGCAAATTTCTTGGTGCTGCATGTAAAGTGCTACAAGTATTTTTTGGCGTAGAATGACATTGGCCAAAGGGGCGCCGTCGGTAAACATTTGTGAAAAATGTGTTGATAAAACAAGATGGCGGCGTTAGTTCCGATTTTGGACACGCACCAATAGATCCTTATGAGTTTAACTGTCACTAACGAAATACAATAGAATTTTTCTGGTTATCCACTTCTAAGGGCAAATTGACAATTGAGCCGACAGTTATAGTCGACGCAACGGTAACCGCTGTCCAGCCGGAGATTTGCCGGCTTGCCAGCCAGTAATATGACAAAAGAGAGATAGAACTTTACTTCTCGAATCTTGTCCTATATGAAAACCTCTTTACAACATTCTGAAAATAATTCAGCTCGTCTCGTCAGTTACGATCGTTATAAGATGTACTTTCTTCTTTAGGTGAACAAAGGCACTGACAGTGTTTCCATATTTCAGGTACACAAATATCACAAACAGATCCTGGACGACTTAGTAGCGAATCTCACTTCGAACCAATGGAGAGTGAGGATGTCTTGCTGTAACGCGCTTGCCGATTTATTGAGGTAAAACATACTTATCGTCACTTCTGTTCAGTTTTTATTAAAAAATGCTGCTGTTAAAAAAAAAAAAAAAAACAATTCTCGCATTTCTATTCAAAATTCAAAAATTCTAGTCATTTATTCAAACTTGGCTGAGAATCAGCACTTTTCGAACGTCAAAATTACATAAGACAGTCCCCCAAAACGGCCGACCTTCACCACTTCCTAGTGCTTTAGCTGGGAAGAAGTGGCGCAACAAACTCCCCAGCAAAATAAACTCCCCAGCAAAAAGAGCCCCAATTAAAGAAGCAATCCTTCGAAAGAAAAAATATTGATCTGGAAATAAATATAAAAGATACGTGTCTAACAGTCTCTATTTACCAATGTGTATGAATACTGAATAGTAATAACTTAAAGTACAAACGCCAGCAGGTCAACCTACCCGAAACTGTCAAATTTTCCCAATCAACTTTGGACCTTATGCTTTAGTGATAAAGTTGAAAATCTATTAAAGAAATTTGACAGATTGTAGTAGGTTGATGTGCTGGCGTCTGTACAACGGATTGAATTGGAAAAATCTATCACTCACATTTCTCTGGTACAGAGGCGCAACAAGTCTACACGAGTCGCTAGAACAACTGCCGACGATATGGCTGCAGTTGTTCAGAGTAATGGATGACGTGCACGAGGGTACCAGACAAGCCGCCACCTCTACTGCTGCAGTGTTATCTAAGGTAAGATAACGCAACACTTAAATTTTTTTTTTACCCTAGAAATTTCGCCCAAATTTCAAATTTGGTCGTATATTTATTTATAAATGAATAAATCAATATATGGTATAAATGAATTTAAATTCGACCACTCTCAACCTTTACCCGCCCCTTATTATACCGCGTTTAGACTAAACGAGTTGTAGGAGCGGGTAAAATCATATTAATTTAAAATGGCGTCGATTGAAGTGCAAGACTTATTAATTCGCTAAATAATAAATCATTTACGAATCTGATCGCGAAAACGGTTTATAATAACAATTCTAAACTATTTTCGAAATCAGTTATGTCCGAAATGACTCTTAGAAATTTTTAATATTTAATTGAATGTAGTGTCACTTCCAGTACGTATATTATATTTTTATTTTTAGCTGTGTATTCGCGCGTCAGACGTGAGTACAGGCAAGGACGGCAAGGAGGTGGTGTCTGTCATACTACCTGTTCTACTGGATACAGGCATCACCAATGTAGTCAAGGAAGTTAGGAGTGTCAGGTATGTGACATTTATTTCTTACATGTCAATTGCTAGCGTTTAGAACATTTTTTTATAAAGTGTTGGAAAAAAATGATATTGTTTTTTTTCCAACTCTTCAAACAAATGAATAACATATCGATTGTCTCTTCGAAGTATTGACTTTCGATAATCTGATTTCAAACCCCTTCAGCATTTAATGTTAAAACTACAACAGTGTGATACATAATGTCGTTAGAACAAAGAGTGAAAGCTATCGGCATCTTTCGAGATGATTTTCTGATCCAGGGTGGAGACTCACCCGAAGATGTTTCATCGGTCAACTGCATGTAGTATCAAATATCTTTTTAGAAAATATAGTAGTCTACATTCACAGTGTTAAAAATATTATCCTCAGTTTACAGACAGTCTCCAAACTAGTAACTGCGGCAGGGGAAACATTAAAACCGTTCCTAGCGCGACTGATCCCGGCTCTAGCGGGCGCGGCAGGAGAACTCGAGTCGGCACGACTGTCGTACCTCTCAACAGCTCTAGCTGATACCGCGACACGAGATGTGTTGGACGACATGAGAGCGAGTGCTGCGCGACACCACTACACTACTGATACCGTTGTTAAAGTAAGAGAAACACCATTGGTAGCTGGAATTATTATTTTGGTCTAATTGACGTCATTTACTCTCGAACGTTGTCGAATCTAAAATTCGAAGACATATGACATGTACCAATCCGCACTGGGCCCGCGTGGTGGATTATGACCCACCTCTTACTGGGAGGAGGCCTTTGTACCAGCAGTGCGGGCATATCAATCCATAGCATGGAGTATACTTATTACCTTTCACTAGCACCAACTAGTGATTGTAATTTAAACCTTATGTAAATGTCAATAAAAGTCACATGATACAAACTTGTGATTTATAACGACTTTGCCACCTTCTGCATGCCGTATAAACGTAGATTTACGCGAGACACAATATAACGTTATTACGTCCTTGATTACGGAGTAACGCTGGTAGGATATATCCTGGAAATCCTCAATGAAAATATCTGACTGCTTATCCTTCCACAGTGTATGCCATACGTTGACATCGAAGTTATGAAAGAAATGCTCCCAAAAATCTTGGAGCTGATGAAGTCTCCACAACTGGGTACTAAAGTGGCGGTCTGTCACTTCATCGTACTAGCCGCTCATTACTTGAGAACTGACCTAGAACCGGTCGCCGGGAAGATCATGTCGAACCTACTGACGGGTACCTTTGATAGGAATTCTACTGTGAGGAAGAATTATTCTGAAGCTTTGGGTCAAGTTTCGGCTTATGCTAAGGTTAGTTTTCATTCTTATCTGATTTTTTTGTGTGAAATATGTACTATTTTCGATATTAAGTTACTGAGGAAAATCTATTATATTGTCTTGTATCTGACAATTCTGTAGTTTCTTTCTGTCTTCCGTGGAAAGATATGAGTTCCAAATGAGATATTAGAATGTTTCAATAGTGATATTGCAGTGAGTTTTTCTTTTGGTTGATATATTACTTCCCTTTGGACTTACCAAATCAATCAGCTTTGCCAAACGTGATTATGAATAATGTTCTTCATGACATTTCACTACAGTACTCTTTAGGTATATGTTCAGCTGTTATGTGAGGTGATATTAAGAAAAAAAAAAAAATGTTGTTACAAATTAATGTTCTAAAATGAAAGCCAACAAAAAGATTCCCTAGTTTAACTATCCGAGTTTGAACTATGATACATTTCCTTACATATTATAAAACTAAGTCCCCCCGCCGCGTCTGTGTCTGTCTGAACGCGATAAACTCCAAAACTACCGTCTACCGGCTTTTCAAACGGCTTTCACCAATATACGAAAGAGGAAAGGAGTGATTAATTAAGGTTTTGTGTAAATTATTAGAAATATGACAATTATTGTTGAAGCTGTCGGAAAACATAATGCCGACGAGCTTTAACGGCGTGTGCCGCGTAAACCGTAAGAAATACACAAAATTAATGTTCTACAGGATCGTACATTATAAAAAGTTCAACAAATAAATTCCGCCATAATAATATGTCTATCTTAACAAAACTTTCCAAATGCGTTTTTTACATCTAATACGGTTACAACATCAAATTCAATGTGTGTTATAATTTATTATTAATATTCTAGTTTGCTACTTAACCACATTTCTTATTTCTATACAGTAATATTTCCAAATTAATTAAGGCGCAGACAACAGGCAAACGGTAAAAGTAGGCTAGACTTAAACAAAAAAATTGCCAAATCTATACAGGATGTAACAGAAACCCTATTGCTATCCTTAAGCACTAAAGATAAAAGCTGGTATAGAATCACTATACATAGTTTCAACTCAAAATAAAATACTCAAAAAAATCTAAGAATTGATACCAAATTTTCGGTTTCGTATGTTTCTTAAATTCAAATCATAACAAAGGTGTCACCGCACTACGTAGGTCAATAACTTTCCACGTTACTTGCCAATATCACGATAAATCTCTTCCGTAATTCTGCGCGCCTAGTACTGTAGTAGCCTACCGCATGCGGTGTTCTCTTTGTCGGCGCGAACTGACGAAATAAAACATGCCGCCCGCCGCCGCGCCGCGCGGCCAAAGAAATTGCGCGCGCGCGCAATAAACCATACCTACTTTACCGTGATGTAAAAATTAATGCGTAATTATTGATTTACAGTTTACTCGTAAATATCAAGCCAGAAATAACAAAACTTACGTAAAAAATCGATACAAAGTTTGGGTAGGTAACTAGAACTTTCATCTCTTACTATTTATTACATATGAATGACCGAGTAAACCTTGCTCAATTTAGTAAATTGACTTACATTTTTAACGATGGGGTTCGATGAGGTGACCTTGGTATTGTAATGCACAAGGCCGCGAGCTCGCTTGTTCATGGACACCTGAACATTGCGTAGCATATCTGGTGTTATTGTGCTGAAAGCGGCCTCAATCCGCACTTTCATTTGGTCCATTGTATCACACTGCACTGCGTACACTACATTTTTAATGTACCACCACAAAAAAAGTCTAACGGGGTTAGGTCTGGGGATCGCGGAGGCCAAGCCACGCTTCTACTACCACGCCGATGTGATCCGACACAGACGATGTGATCCGACTAAAACATGCCGACGAAGGCAGCTGTCGACGCTCAGCATCTGGTCTACTCTCAATAAAACGGCGAGCGACGGTACAGTTCTCGGGCAGCTCGCAAATTACCATGTTCTACTCCGACTCGGAGTCTCCGACACACATAATTGTTTCTTAATATTCGCTATTAGTTAACGACATTTTGCGAACACAACAAAAAAAACGTGAAACTGATGCGCGTATCACAGGGATAGAAACGAGTGCACTAGACGGAGACGCAACAGTCGACTGACGAGCAAAGCAATAACAATAATGCTAATAATGTAAAGCTCTTATTCCCTGCTATTCTGGTACCTAAATATTATTTCGTTAAATGTTGATACCTATGGGGTAGCTGTCCTATTAGTGTCCACTACTATTAAAAATATTGTTGAAAAATTCAAGATTATTTTACATCCTAATAATAATTTATACTAAACTCCGTTAAACTTTTAAGTAAATCTAACACACCAGAGCAGACTAATTACGTAATTCAAATCCTTTTTTTTGGGGTGAGAAAATCATCAATGACTCAGCTACCGCCCTGGGTGGGGGGGCGGAAGGAAGTGTTAGACTCTTATTAGACTAAAAACCACCCTGTTCCTTCAGTTGCCCTTGCATTCCGGGGCCGCGTTATCGCGTTAGAACATTCCCGCAACCCCGGAAAATCATTCATTGCAATCCATTAAAGATCATAATTATGGGCCGCGTATCTCGTTAGAAGATAAATAAATAAATAATTATTTATTTGTCAGAATATTGTTTTACAAGGTGTTACAAATTATAATATGATGTCCATAATATTCTGCTGTTTCCAGCGTACAAATATTGAAAATAATTTAAATGATAAGGATTAGAAGACAATGTCAAAATTATAAGTTGTTTTTACCAGGAGTAATTGAAACTACACGGACTACAATTGGTGCACGTACCGTAAGACCCTACCCATTAGATTTACACACATTAAGATGCTTTTGTGTGTATAACGACGTAATCAGGGTTCTGTGAGCAAACGATTTTCAATTCGGCAATAACAATTCCTGTTACTCATGCGGTCCTAGTACTTTTATCAATTTGTTTCCACAGTTAGATGCAGTTTTGCGACATTTATTATCGAATTCATTTGAATTTATAATTAAGTAAAATAAAGTAACTAAACGTGCTCAAACCAATAAAACCCATGTACCACTCAAACAGCGCCGACAGAGCGTGAACTTCCGATATCTAATTCTTTCGGTTAGTCCTACAGACAAAAATTATGCGGGCGTGCTATTATTTTGTAATTATAAAAAAACTATTAACTTATTGATAATAGTTTTCGTCATAGTTATTAAAAAAAATAATAACCTTATTTTAAAAATTATGAACGGAACCCACTGTGATTTTATTTGTACTAGGAGTAGAATAAGTTGCGAAAAAATCAAGAGAAATTATGTTTTGGGTTCAGTTGGACATAAATTGTTACTAAATCCTTTTTCTAAATAATGTTTACCTATTTAAGCAATTAATTCCTGGTAGGATTCGATTTTTATTATCAATTCAATGGTACGAGCTGACGATTTTTCGAAACAATTCGTTTTAATGCGATCATCAAGCAAATCGATTAAATAGTAAGGCGAATCGAATCTCCTGGATCGTATGTGTATAAGGGCTCATAATAGTTAAGTTCATATTTGCCCAAAGTATTGTGCTGACAATCATAAACAGCGAATAGGTAGGTTTATCTATTTCAAACAAGATCAATTACATACATATGCCTACACTTTTTAACTTGTCCGCATTGTTTATGTAGCACTAAGCGAAGATTGAAACATTTGACGGTTTGATAGAAGTTCTCATTTCGAATGGCATAGCTGTGTTTTATAAATTAGTCAATTGATTTGAATTTTTAGAAGATCGATTCAAGAGCACGGGATTTGATCTGTGAATCGAATAAAAAATCGATTTCACCGGTCTTCAAAAAAACCAACAAGTGTGTAATGTATCCAAATATTATTTCGTTAAATTTTAATACCCAGACCAATTAATTGTATTGTAGCTAGTTCACAAACATAATCAAAGTTTAGGAAAAGTCAGTAATAATATTTTGTAAAAAAAAACATGCGGAACCTTTTATTTAGAAATACCAGGAGTAAGAGGTTTATTTTTACTTACAAATAGTTCGCTGACACCGATCAGCTGACTTAGTGCTAGTGATGTGTTTATTTCAATTTGAAAAGTTCGGTTTCTGGTATCAATTTATTAAAAATTCTCATAACTTCCGAACATGTAGAGGTAGGATTAAAAAACCCTTCCAATATCGTTTGATATCATCCAAGGAAGCCGTGCCCTTGGTATGTATATACCCTTTCCGTTACACGTTGTATAGTTTGTGGTAGCGGAAAAAATATATGTGGATCTCGAACATATTTTTCAGAACTTGATTGTTACCAAAACACGTTTTGAAAAAAAAAACTCGATACAAATTAACGTTAAACTAACCCTTTCCCTTGAGTTATAATCCAAAAATTTTGTATTAAATAGCAACGTACGTTGATATTATAATTAATAACAAGAACGTCTTATTTGAATGCAGAACTTGGTTGTTTTTTATTACCGATTACTCAACTCATTTTTGAATAAATCGATAATTGCTTCATATTTTGCAATAAATTACAGGCGTTGTGTCATCGCGCTTCTCTTTCTTTTCTATACAGTCCGACAGTGACCGCGGTTTAGCTGTTGTCAGCGTCTTCTATTTGCGACATTGCCCACTTTCAGAATAAACGCTCTTAATCCTCATCCTGTAAAATATGTTATTTAAATTGGGCATTTAATTTAGATTAATACTTCATACGATATCATAGATTCAAAATTACGCGTAACAAAATAATTATAAAAACGAGCAAAAGCTAGTTACTCATAAACAGTGATCGGATAATCGGATGCATTTTACCAAAAGTGTAGGTGTTGGTTATTATGGAATGCGCTTTTGTATCGAAAAAATCCCGGGAATTCGGAATCGACAAATTTAGTTTTTTTACTATTTACTTAAGTATATTTACTTAGTTTAAGGTGTTGGATAATATTATGGAATGCACTTTTGTGTCGAAAAATCCCGAGATTTCGGATTGAACAAATTTACTGTTTTTATTATAGAATCAAATCGGGTGTAGGTATATTTACTTATTTTAACTTTTATATTTAAAAAACAACTAGAAATAATAACTTCCTCTTAATTTTTCAAAACATTTATCTCAAACGAATAATAAATAAGAATTACAAGGAAAAACCACTAAATCTCTTAATGATTATTATTAACGTACCACAACATCAACAACAAACTACCGCGCTCAACGGAGTCTGACTGACAGTATCGTATGAAACGATTAAGTTGAAAGTTTAGGATACAAAGTATTTATGTAACTTCACTGCCTCCTACAGCCGGGTCCAGACTAGTGTTACGTGTAATGTAATCCACCGCGTAACGCGAATTCTAGGTGTGGACGGCACTACGAGCATTACATGTAACGCTCGTGTGCCGTCCACACTTATGCATACCACAAACGGTTGTGTTACATAACTTGACTAATTTGAGCGGTTGACCAGCTGTCGGTAAGTAGGCTATCTCTTGTTGTTTTCAATGATATTCTTTTTTAGAATATCATTGAATACGAAATTGAAATTCTTTAAAAAAGAATTTAAGAATATCATTGGTCTTATTTTCATTGGCGCTGTCAATAAAAATGGACGGCTCACGCGCAACGTTGTCAGATCTCCGTAGCACGGCTTGTATAATAGAGAACGGTATGGTATTTCAGAATGAGTGCGAGTGAGACGGCAAATTATATTCCTGGTTGTGTGCAGGTACCCGAAGGAAGTTCCTATTGTTCATTTTATGACATTCGTCTCTGTGCCATTCATTTTTTTTTAATTAATACCTACTACTTACCTAGTATTCCTCTTACACTCACCATAGAGTCATAAATTGATGGGGAGCTTAAAATTTACTTCAAGTAAATATAAATTAATAATTATGAAACCCCTGTTTTTTTTTTTTTTAATTAATGCCACCTGCTAAAGACGATGTTTCTTCACCATGTTACAGAATAGTTTCGCATTCCCGATTCTGGAGTCCCGGGATTTATATTTAAAAAAATATGTTTTAAGAAGCCGCTTCCATAATTTCCTAACCAAAAATGTACTTTAGGTAAATATGCATCCGATTATCCGATCACTACTCATAAACCTCACATTCCAGGTCCAATCAGCAGAGAAGCTAATGAAGAAGCTAGTATCATTATACGAAACAAAAGAAGACGACATGTCCCGGTCGGCCATCGCTCTCTGTCTCAAGTCTATATCTAAGGCTAAGATAGAGCATGTCAAGGATAATGAGACGTTTTTAGCGCCGATGGTGTTCCTGGCCATGCATGGCCCTAAGGAAGATGGTGAGTCTAAAATATTGACCATTTGAGGAGTTTTTGAAAGCCAATCTGCTATTAATTCGTATGTTAGTTGTGGTGATTGGCGGGATCCAAAACCCGAGAGTGTTTCGTTTGGTGTTTCTATCAACTGCTCATTTAAGGTGCCTGCCAAATAGGCCGTCACCTCCTTCTGCGAAGCAGTAATGCTCGCGAAGGAAGAGGCAGAACGCGTGAGGGAGAGGCAAATTTCGCGTCCTCACGCCCCTAGCCGCCGCAGGAGACGCCCTGGGCGTCGGGAATCGCAGGCCGATTCCCGGCCACCGTAGGCGCGGGCTTGCGGACGGTGAGCAATGGGTAGCTCGCCGTCCGATAAGGACCAGGCCCGGGTCGACGGCGCGTTGTGTTCCACGCGCGCCTCAAAGAGATGTCAGCAAGTGAAGGGGTCCGATAGGACCGATGCCTGCCGGGGTTGCGGGAAAGTCCGAAAGGGATACCGTGGCCCCTGGCAACGTAAAGGCAACGGAAGGAACACGGGTGGGTTTTAGTCAGTAAGAGTCTGTCACGCCCTCCCGCTCCACCCAGAGCGGGAGAAGTTATTTGATAATTTCCCACCCAAAAAAAAAAAAAAAAGGTGCCTGCCAAATTCAAATACATTTAAGTTTTAATACTCATTAACACGGAGAGTTTTACGCTAGAAAGTATGAGAGCAGAATCTCTTTCCGTGTGAATTACTCTTAAATTTTAAGTCATGAGGGCTAATCGCACGTCGAGTCGACGATGAAGTACCTAGGACTCGTCCTCGACAGCCGGTGGAACTTCGTGGAGCACTTCCGACGTTTGGCTCCCAGACTGGAGCGGGCCGGGGCTGCTTTGAAGCGGCTCCTGCCCAATCTAGGGGGTCCAAACGCCTCCTGCCGGAGGCTATACGCGGGGGTCGTGCGGTCCATGGCCCTTTACGGGGCACCGGTTTGGGCGCGTTCATTGAGGCGGCGGCCAGCCCGCCGGTTGAACGCGTCCCAGAGGGTCATGGCCACCCGGCTGGTCCGGGGATACCGCACGGTCTCCGGTGAGGCGGCGAGCCTCCTTGCCGGATTACCGCCATGGGATCTGGAGGCAAAAGTCCTCGCGCACATTTGGGAGTGGCGCGAGGAGGCGAAACGCCGGGGCGTTACTCCGCTGCCGCGAGAAATCGCGGCACAGCGGACAGAGCTCCGGCGGGATCTCATGGCGTCATGGAGAGTGCGATTGTCGCAACCCAGTGCTGGGCACGCCACTATTGCGGCGATAAGTCCCCTCTTTGAGGAGTGGCTAGAGAGGCGCCACGGCGTCCTCACCTTCCGCCTAACGCAGGTCCTCACCGGACACGGTTGTTTCGGGAGGTTCCTGTTCCGTATCAGGCGGGAGGAAACGCCCGGGTGTCATCACTGCGTGGATCGCCCGGAGGACACGGTTGAGCATACGGTGGAGGTCTGTCCGGCTTGGGCAGAGCATCGCCGTGTCCTCGTGGAGGCGATCGGCGGCGGGGATCTCTCGCGTCCGGCCCTAGTCCAGGCCATGGTACGGAGCGAGAGGGCATGGGAGGCCGTCACCTCCTTCTGCGAAGCAGTAATGCTCGCGAAGGAGGAGACAGAACGCGTGAGGGAGAGGCAAATTTCGCGCCCTCACGCCCCTAGCCGCCGCAGGAGACGCCCTGGGCGTCGGGAATCGCAGGCCGATTCCCGGCCACCGTAGGCGCGGGCTTGCGGACGGTGAGCAATGGGTAGCTCGCCGTCCGATAAGGACCAGGCCCGGGTCGACGGCGCGTTGTGTTCCACGCGCGCCTCAAAGAGATGTCAGCACAACGGAAGGGGTCCGATAGGACCGATGCCTGCCGGGGTTGCGGGAAAGTCCGAAAGGGATACCGTGGCCCCTGGCAACGTAAAGGCAACGGAAGGAACACGGGTGGGTTTTAGTCAGTAAGAGTCTGACACGCCCTCCCGCTCCACCCAGAGCGGGAGAAGTTATTTGATAATTTCCCACCCATAAAAAAAAAAAAAAAAAAAAAAAGGGCTAATCGCCAGACGAGTGTCGACTATGCAGATTCTCATCACGAACCGGCGAGAATCTATCTCCGTGTAAATGAGTTTAAAGTCATAAATTGCTGTCACAGTCATGCTGCTCTAAAATCTTTAAAAAAATCAGACATTCACAACAAAAACGGTGAAAAGATCTGAGATATAAATCTTTATCCGTCATATTCAATGAAGTAGTAGTATTGTTATGTGTTATCGCCTATTTCTGTGATTAGCTTTCTGTGATTGCTGGTTATCCTGTAATTGGCGACTGTATAAGTCCGAGGAAATTTTTACCTGTAGTACTTAAGACATATTATATACAGAAGCTGTTGGTGTACCTTTATAAATAAATATATATTCAAATTTGTTCCACTTGAATTTTCAGATTCGACAACAGTGGAGATGTTCGAAGACATATGGACAGACATAAGCCCGGCGCGAGAGAGCGGCATCAAACAACATCTGACAGTTATACGAGAGGAGATTGAGAAGTGTCTCAACTCTAGTAGCTGGACGAAAAAAATTCAGGTAACTTTATTATGTCACTGTATTACAATACTCATTTTCTATTTCATAGATAATTTATGTTATTATTATAAAAACAAGGTTGCTGCTTAGCACTGCAGTCATGTGCATGCAATAGCATTTTGTTGCATCTATTTTGTGTGCGTATATCTTTAGAATAGCTGTACTAGTCCATAGCCATGCAATCCCTTGTGATAACTAAAATATTATGATATATTTATACTGTCTGTGCGAATTTCAAGTATGTTCCCAATAACTGCAAGCAGCGTTCATTATGCTGTGCGAATTAGACAACATTCGTATATTTATTCCTCGATATTTTGTCGGTAATAAATTTGGGATTGCAGACGATGAGTCTTGTTTTAAATGCCTATCTTAAAACTTTCAGGCGGCAAACGCAATAAAGACGATATGCAAGGACGTGTCATCAGGTTTGGGCGAGCATCGGGAACAGTTGATACGCGCCATGTTAGCGGCGGTGCACGGCAAGACGTTCGACGGAAAGGAACATGTCATTATGGCATTGGCAGAGTTGTGCGCGTAGGTGGATTTGTATATTATACATGTGGTCCAAATTGTGACGACATAAACAAAATTAGATTTCAGGGGTATCCGAAAATACCCCATGATTGTATGTTTCGCGATTCCTGATAGTTCTTGAGTTTTTTTTTAAAGAAAAAATTCTATCTTTATTTTTACAATTATTTTTCTCATTCTTATTTTTGCAATTTCCATTGTTATGGAATATTCTTTCAGACATAAAATAATCATCTTCCTATCATTAATTCAAGATACAAAAATGTTGATCGAAAACGAGGAATTTACGTTCGAGTGATTTGCGTTCTGGTGTTCGTTCGTGTAGTCTTAAATAAAAATCAATAATAAAACATAATTTTTTTAAAGAACTTTCAAATCGAAGTCTTTTAAATTATTGTGAGACGAGAATAGGCAGAAAAAGTCCTTTTGGAGATGGTATTTCATTGAAAGCGATAAATAAACACGGGCCTGCACGTTAGCCTGCCGATTTATTTCAACATTTAACGACTTTTAAAGACGTTATTTTCCATCTTAGTTTCCGTTTTACTTTCTCAATTTATGCTGTATCTATTATTTCGTTTCTAATCCCACAGCGTAAAAGAAAACGAGCCTCCAGTATCACAAGCGCTGGCGTCCGAGGTTATCAACGCATTACTAGTGGAGAGTCGCAAGCAAGAGATGGTGTACAAACGTCACGCGATCACCGCGCTCGGGCAGGCCATCGCCGCCACGCACTGCGACCGCTTCCAGCAGCTTTACGAAATCGTCAAGATTATACTGTCTAAGGTAAAGTTTGAATGAATATGAGAGGCCGTCACCTCCTGCGAAGCAGTAATGCTCGCGAAGGAGGAGGCGGAACGCGTGAGGGAGAGGCAAATTTTGCGCCCTCACGCCCCTAGCCGCCGCAGGAGACGCCCTGGGCGTCGGGAATCGCAGGCCGATACCCGGACACCGTAGGCGCGGGCTTGCGGACGGTGAGCAATGGGTAGCTCGCCGTCCGATAAGGACCAGGCCCGGGTCGACGGCGCGTTGTGTTCCACGCGCGCCTCAAAGAGATGTCAGCAAGTGAAGGGGTCCGATAGGACCGATGCCTGCCGGGGTTACGGGAAAGTCCGAAAGGGATACCGTGGCCCCTGGCAACGTACAGGCAACGGAAGGAACACGGGTGGGTTTTAGTCAGTAAGAGTCTAACACGCCCTCCCGCTCCGCCCAGAGCGGGAGAAGTTATTTGATAATTTCCCATTCAAAAAAAAGGTAGAGTTTGAATAAATATGAGCTATCATTATAACAAGATACTATGGGCGAATTTCACAAATGAAACTAAATGTTGTTTTCAAGAATTATTGTTGTAGAATATTGACGTTCAAGCGGTAATGCCGCGTTATCGATGAAAACACTAAGATCAGCGCTGATTGTATGATTTCACTGGACAATAAACCTTATAATTTAAGTGTAAACGAGAAACCGTTTGATATTGATACAACTTTGAAGTTGACACTGATAGTACTAATGAGCATTATTAAATCTACTTATATTATAAATGTGAAAGTTTGTATGTTTGTGTGCAAAAACGGCTGAACGCATTGGAATGAAATTTGGCACATAGATAGTTTACAACCTGGATTAACACAGTTTTCACTCCAGTAGTACGTTCCCATGCGATAATTTCCGACAACCACGCGGGAGAAACCGCGGGCAAAAACTAGTGTTTTTATAAAATCCTTTGATCTGTGCTGCTTCCGACAGATCCCTTTTCAAATCAGCACAATATCGTTTTCTCGCCCTGTTTTGACACACTCGAGCATAATTCTCAATGTGGCACATTGCCTATATTCGGTTCAACTTATTTTCAACAGAATGAACTATCAATGGGCAAGGAATCCGATGAGGAAGACAATGAAGGTGCGAGGCAGCGGCGGGAACAACTAACGGCGCTAAAAGAGGCCGCCTACGAACTACTGGGCAAAGCGTGGCCTAAGGAACCTGACACGCAAGGTGAGATTCTTTATATCCATATAACTTCAGGTTTGACCATATGACAGTCTGGTTACCAGAATTTAAATAGCATTGTCTATTCATCAAGCAGAATTCCAATAATAAATAATTAAAAAAAAAATCATCGTGAGGAAACAGACTTGTGATATCCACCAACCCTCACTGGACCCGCGTGTTGGGTTAAGGCCCACTCCCTCTCAAGAGGAGGCCTGTGTCCCAGCAGTGGGGCATTATAGGCTGATTATGCTATAAATAATTCCATTCAAATTCTTTTTTTTAATGTTCCGCAGAAAAATACCAAGACGTGTTCTTCGAGCATTGCTCAAAGTCGTACCCAACGAGTTCTCGATCGACGCAGCTGGCCATCCTAGCATCCATTGCGCGTGTATTGGAGAGACTGACAGTACTCACCAATGCTGGAGAGCCGATGGAAACTGACAACGTGCCTGTATCGAACAGAGATAAGGCGATCAGTACTGTCACTGGACACGTGACTTCGATCATTGATTATACGCTGCGTATGTATTGGGAACTTTTTATTACTGTTTCTTTTTTTGAAGATTTTTTAGGTTGATAACGTCGAATCCATTCTTGGCCAGTTTCTGTGCAATGTAATCAGTTACTTTTTGAACTGAAAAACTTTAAAATTCTGGTCAACGCAGGATGAAACTCACTAGCATCCTAAATTGCATATTTATAAGTAAATATTTTTTGTTACGACTGCCTCGTTGGTCTAGTGGTCGCAAGCGCTACTGCTAGCATGAGGTCCATCAGGAAATTCTCAGTTGCAGCCCGGTATCTGGATTTGTACCCGGTTGATGGCAATAGGCTCGCCCCCTATTACATGGGACTTAAACATAACTGCCGAAATGTGGTTTTACCTACTATAGGTACACCTCTGCCTAACCCTTCGGAGATTACAGGCGTAATGTTATGTTATTTTTTCACAGAAAACAACAATCAAGTGAGGCACAGAAGGGACGCGCTTAACATCATGGAAATACTTGTCAAACAGTTAAAAGGTAATTTACACGAGTTTTATTATGATAACGCTACAAAATTTTAAGAGAAAACAATGATGCCTTGCCAACTTAATTTATGGCTAATGACGACATTTTTTTTTTTTACTCGCACAAGGAACAAAGGGCAGTAAGGCACTGCCCTTCTTGTCATACTGTCTTACACTAGCTTCTGTCCGGGTGAAATTTCGGCCCCCGACCCACCGCGTTGCATCCCATTACCCGCTCGCGCTATTATATTACCTTTTCGCTTAGCGTTCATTCCGACTTTTTCTTTTTGCTCCGCTCCTAAGGGTCGTAGCGTGATGTTACCTTCCTCAAGAGTTGGGCTATCCGATGCAAATAATTTTTTTCAAACTCGACTGGTAGTTCCGGAGATTACCCCCTACATAAATGTTACCTCTTTATAATATTATATAAGTATAGATAAAAACGTTATTTAATTTAGCCTTTTGCACTACACGACATTAACCTATCAATTTGCACGCCATCGCTCAACATACCTATCTATTGCCAACTGTGAATACCATTCTTTTTTTTTCTTTCAGATCTCAACAAAGTAGAAGAGTTAGATAAACTCCGAACTATCTACCAGTCGTACGCACAAGACTTGTCCAAGGACTCCTCTCACGAAATACGAACCAAAGTGGAAAGTATCAAAGTGCATTTTAAATAGTACCTGCGTTTGTTATTTATTGTCGTGACAGATCCAGTAATTAAAATATTCTATACAATGTCATTCTGTGGTTTTATTTATTGTAAGGCGAACATGGTGTGAGCTGTGGAATAAAATAGGGTTGAGCTACACGATGCATGCATGCCGTCTGTCGGGACAGGTCAACTCGAAGCTGCAATGACTTTCTTCAAAAGGCCCTGCATTGTTAGACTCCTATAATAACTTAATATAATGTTTGGACTTTAAATGAGACCATGACGTCGGAGTTTGTTTCGGCATTTCTTTTCAGGAATCAGTCAGCTAGGAAATGCCGGCGGCATCTTGTTTTAAAATGTTGATCACAAATCGACGTGTATATTTAAAAAATCTACATAAAGAAATCAACATTTCATTTCATAAGTCTACGTTTGAAGAAATGGGATTACGATAATAATAAAAATAAATGTTTACCGGTGTATTTTATATAAAATATTGGTCAGGCAGGGGCCATAGTCGTGCACCAACCGGGGGTTGTTCTTGGGTGCACTAGCATAGTGCGTACAGAGATATTCGTCGGTTGGTGCCTCGTTTCATTAAACACGTCTAACGGGCCTCTGCGAGTTGGCTTCGGCCCCTCGTACGCCTTCCAAAGGGCCGGGACTCTAGGGTTCCGAGAAATGTCAAAGACATAAAAAAATGTTATTTTTTTATTTTTTTTTTTTTTTTTTAAAAAACGTTGCCCCACACTAGGAATTTCTCCTGTGTCGTGGGTGCGTTTACAAACATTTAAACTCACATACACAAACAGCCAGACCCGGAACAATTAATTGTAGGTCATACAAATATTTGTTCCGTGCGGGAATCGAACCCGCGACACGCAGCGCAGCAGTCAATCGCTTAACCACTGCGCCAACCGTGACGTCATGAAACGTGTCGTTATGAATGTCCTTTTAGCACTTAAGGTGACAACACACCATAAACTGATAAAAGCAACATTATTTTGACTGCCCAATATGAATACCTGGACCTAAGAACCAAATCTTGCGGTCGCGACAAAGTTTACAAGAATAATTATTTTTACTAATATTATAATGCGAAAGTGAGTTTGTTTGTTCATTTGTTACTCTTTCACGCTAAAATGACTGAACGGATTTGGATGAAATTTGGCAAATATGTAGACCATGACCTGGGTTAGGACATAGGATATAGGTATTATCCTATGTCCCAACCCATATATATTTCAGTTCATAAAAGGAAAGAGATAAAAAAAAACACCAGATAACAATATCACATCAGTGTTTAATGCTTACTGCATTAAATAAACCTATGGAATGAAATAAAGTATACATTAACAAAAATAATTAATTAGCATAAAAACATCGCCTAAGCTAAATAAGTAATAATTATGTACAGACGAAATAATACGCAATTTATTGATATTATTTTAAATACTTCAAGTTTACAGCATAGTTATATTATCGATTTATTCATGAAACCGATACCTCCACGCAGTTAATATACAGGGTGAGTTTTCGAGATGGGACCTCTGAATAAAATTCTTCGCCGAAATTGTACAAATTACTTCTTTGACCATTATGTTCTACTAATAGTTTTAAATTATCTCAAAAACTTACCTTGTTTACATACTCAAGTTGACCGAAAAATTTATAAATATTATATTTGAATGTACTTACATTAAAATCATAGGATAAACAACAATAATGCAAGATTATATAATGTATCGCTCTTCGAATAAATATTTAAATATGCATTAGGCCTTATAAAAATAATGAAATAAGTAATAATGTGCGTTTAAGCACTCTATTTATTTAAATACTCCGTGCCTAATGTAAACTGGTGTTTTACTTACATATTATGCGACATAAGGACTATACTACCCTCAATGCCCGGTTCCTACTATGTACAAACGGATCGCTAATAATTTTGAACTTCTAAAGTGGTACTCGTGGTACGTTTAAGGTTGCACTAGTCGATATTTTTTCCATACAAATTTTGGGAGGTATTACTCCACTGTTTGACACTGTACATACAAAGTTAAACATGATATCGTTTTGTCTCATTATTAATTTTGTCGTGCGGCAACAGAATAGTAAAATAAAAAGCCATGAAAAAGTTATGAGTTAATAAAGATTCGTTTTTATTGCTAATTTTAACGCAATTTTGCGCAATCTCAATATCGGACACGATGCCAGATGAGACAGCGTGCTTTTTAGCCACGCCCACCAGTGAGTTCGAGTACGTGACTAGTTCAACCTTAAGTTTCGCAAAACTTTAATATTTCTATAACAAATGAAGGCATGAAAGGGTTACATAATTGGCAAATGTGGGTATAATTAATTTCCGCTACCTTCCTTTTAGGGAATTATTGGCGTGATAATATTAATGTAATGGTAGCTACGCTTCGATATTGCGAAGATCTACTATATTTTTAGTAATACCAACAACCATTGCTAAGATAAGGAATCGGGCAGAGATTGAATTATGCCAGCTGCCTAACAATATACGACCATCAAATATGGCACCACTACATAGTGTTCTCGACCCAAACTGTTAATATTACGAATAATACAGTGGTGGGTAACTTGGTGCAATTGTATTCAAAGATAAGAATTTGTAGATCGGACGAATTGTGTAGTAGAAATCTTTGTAACAGTAAAATTGTAAGCGTCAAATCTAAGTTCTTCTATTAAAAATGTGATTGTATCATTAGCAAGCTGCTATCACCGAATTCGATTCTATATAAAAATTTAAGCCACAATATATTATATTTGTACCTAAAATAAATCAATTGAAAACTATTCACACATCCATCACACTTGCAAAACATTCAAGTTCATTTATTTTACCATTATCACTAATAACGATCACTAAAATTATTACTTTAAACCTAATTACAATAACTTAATTGACGCGTTTTTGTGAAGGTATTACCATTTATTATAATATAAAATCAAAGCCACACACACGTTTTTGTAACTTATTGTAACATCGATTAAGAACAAATTACATTACAGCCTGTCTTCGAGACATTTCGCAATTACAATTACACTGTCAAATTATCACGGACGACAGAATCGTGCCGTGGTGCATGTGAAAAGCTAAAAATATACAAGTCAGAATACTTTGATCAGACGAGACGACACTGCTCTACAGAGTGAGAACACTCGCTTACGACTTTACGTTTCTTACAAAAAGGCTTTTTTACAATCTAAATAATAATACCTCCTTAAAAACTCCTACAGAAATGACCTTCTAACGTAATATTGCACTCTATACGTCATCAAACAATCCGCGAGGCGGGATGGTCATCTTATCCCTTCTTCGGTCATCGAACTCAGTTCTTATGGACGGCAGAGTACTCTCCCCGAAGCGGTGGTCTAACTCATCTTCTAGGGTCAGAGCGGACCTGTTATAAGGTACCTCAGCTCGTTGGTAGCCTGTGACCTGTGGCTGGTTGCGTTCAGGGCTCGGTTGCACGTAATAGTCTGAATCCACGTCGTTGAGAAGCCCGGTGTGGGCTGAAATGTGACGACATGCACAATAACCGATAAAATTAATGGTGGCAGGAAAGAAGGGTCTGTTTTTTGTTGGCTTTTGGTATTTAAAAAATCTTAATAGTTCAAATTGTAGGTATTCCGGGGCCGTATCTGGTGATTATCAGACATTCGGGCGAAGAGGTTTATGGCTCAACGCGAACCTAACGCAGCGTCAAAGTGACGGTAGTTTCAATACAATCAAGACGACCCGACGTTTGAGCACCGTCTACGCGACGTCAACCGACGCAAGATGCGGTTTCATTTACAGACCGTTCACAATAACTTGTCCCTTGTCGTCATGTTTTAATACTAATAGAGATCAAAATGGCGATTGACAGAACAGTGCTACCAATCGCGTCACGGGACAAGTTATAATGAACACACTTAAATAGTTAAGGCCCGCTTGCACCACAGATCACAAAATGTTATACATTTAGCGGTAAACAAAATTTTAAATATCGTTCTATTTCTGTCAATCGTTTGAATTTGACAGACCGGAAATGATATTCTAAATATGATTAGCGATAAATGTATTTATCGACTTGTGGTGCAAGTGGGCCTAAAACTTCATGTTGTTTTGTCAAGCTGGGAACAAATTATAGGACGCGTCCGTAAGCCGCTGCTGACAGTAGCGACCGATGAGTGTGTACGTTGTTCCCAGCTTCACGTCCGAACGCTCAAGGTCGGCCCAAGGTCACATCCGCGACTTACGACCGAAAGTTTGTACAGTATAGTGCTAAATATACTATCCAGAAACAAATAAGCCACGACTGTCAGCCGCGGCTTATGGACGCGTCCGATAATTTGTCCCCAGCTTTATGCTTGCAGTCACATGCAATAGCCATCTTGTATGGCCTGCATGAGACATGTCGAGATTAAAGATTAGAGCTTCTTGCTTCGGTATTTCACTCTCTAAATCATAAGCAAGCATTCGGTTACGTATAAAAAGGCCAAGGAATTAAGTTTTCAATCTAGAAGGATAATACCAAGAGCATACAATCAACAGAACAGAAAAGTAGTAGTTTTAAAGGGCAATGCAAGAATGAGTTTAGTGAACATGATAGTATTAGTTACAAAGACAATGAACAAGACAAAACGAAAATAAATATTTTTAAAGTACTTGAGATATTTTTGTTCAACGTTTACTTTAGAATGAGTTACTTTAAAAGACTTTAGTTTTTAGTAAAAGTTACATATTAAGAGTCTTTATAAAAAAATGGCTGTTCGTATTACCTCCGTCTTGTGTGTCGCGTGCCGACCTGTAGTTTGAGAATCGCTCGCTGTAGTCACGACGGCGAGTTAGTGACTCTTCCGCGCGTTGACGCTTTCGTTTCTCTGTTATATTCATAAAGAAAAGATTGTATTTTCTAATCTTGTAGGAACCCTAAATGGGCGTTCTACTCGCTCAATGGTAAATTTTAAAAACATGTAGGCGAGATGCTTTCATCGTGGAACTTGCAATAGGACCACAAAAGTAATCAATCACTAAGTTTAAATACACTAAGGCCCACTTGTACGTTAACAGCTTACTTAGGGTTAATACAATAATTATTATTAGTTATTTAGCTAACCCATGAACGCGCAAGTGGACCTGTTTAAATACATATACTAACTAAAAGACGTAGAAAAGAAATAATACTTCGCATAATATAACTGGGCGTATCATACGCCCCGAAGCTGTAGACTAAAGCGTAATAGATAGCGCTTTGATTGCGTCTGGAACCTGAGTTTCGCTTCTATGTGAAGATATTATAAGAAGATGAACTAACCTCTCTTCACAATCTCCCGTCCCTCATCAACCAGGTCGGTAGTAAGCTCATCATCGCCCACAAACTGCTGGAAGCCGCACAGCGACAACAGTCGACTGCCAAGCGACAAGTAAGTCGCCACACAGAGTAACACGACCAGCATCGGGAAGTAGATGTTGAACCCTTCGGCGATAATGCCTAGCACGTCCATGTGACCCATTATCTATAGAGAAATGTTTTTTTTTTCATTGTAAGCACGATTTTTTTATAATCAGCCTAAAATGTTCCCTCTGCTAGGACACAGGCATCGACTCTGTGAGAGGTAGTGGGCCATAATCCACCACGCGGGCCCAACACGGGTTGGTAGATGTCACATGTCTTCGAATTTTTGGTTCTAGGACATGCCGGTTTCCTCACGATGTTTTCCTTCACCGATTTGAGAGCAGTGGTGATGAAATTAAATACACAAAGTAAAGTGCCTGCCTGGGTTCGAACTCACGATCTACAACTCGTAAGTCGGGGCCGATACCGCTGGGCCACCACTGCTATACTGTGTTTTGTGTTTATCGCATATTAATTAAGTGGTAGTTATTTCTGTAAGAAGGTTTGTGTAAACCTGTCACTTATATTTTAAAAACTAGATGAGGTCAGTGTTTTCTATCCGACTACTCTGAGAACACCGAAGCAAGCTCAGAGGTCACAGTCTCTTTTAAAGCACAGACATAATCTTGGTCAGATCATGTGAAGATAGCATGCAGATAAGATGAAATGGCTTTATATATTGGTCAAAGAAAATCAGAGTGATACACGTAAACATTAGATGACAATGATTTAAGTAAAATGAAGACAATTTATTTTAAAATCACAATATTCGCAATTGAAAATTTGCAAAAAAGATGTGGTGTTAGGTATTTCGACAATCACTAACCGTGTCACGCACGATTTCCTCGCATTATTTTTTTAAAAGCTTATGTAGCAGTTTAATATAAAAAAACGATTTTATTCGATAGTTCCTATGTTTTTAAAGGATTACACTTTTAAATTATTTTTTTCCTGTTTCATGAACTGTTGCCAAATAAATGTTATTATTTATTTCTCTTCTTTTAATTATTTCACTATTACAACATACCTGCGTATAATAAGTCTCCATAATCCTCTGTTTAATAACGTGCGAGTCCATATGTATCAAGCCAAGGAAGTTGAGGCACATCGCAGGCGTCAGCCGACAGACCATCATGCCTGAGAAGATGAGACTGTACTCATTCGTCTGATGATGCGGCGCCAAGTAATACAGGTTCAGGAGACGAATCTTGAGAACGGTCGAGTACGCGCAGTAAAACATGTACGCTATTATTACTGTTGAGATTATCTAGGGGAGAAATAGTAAAGGGTAATTAATGTTTCAAATTATATGATTATTCTATAACTCATTAATTCAGCAATTTTGAACTCATCAGGGCCTTTACACTACACGAAAGTTTCAGAGTCAAAAAGGTGTGTAGCATCCCAGGGAAGGAAATGAATATTACAAAAATAAAAGCTGTACGTGCGATTGCATTTCTTATTGGCAAATGGTACACTTCCACACAATGTTTCATCCATTGTACAGGATGAATTTTCAAAAATCCTTCTTTAAGTAGACTTTTTCGTTATAAAGAACTCTTGGGCAAAATTTAATGCTTTTAAACCCCGCAGTTTAGGCTGTGTATTGTCTGTCATTGAATGAAAGAATTTAAGAGGCGATTATTTGAAGATCTACTCGTAAAAAGAGAATTAAAAAAAAAAAAACTGTAGATCTATACGTTTCTGCATGGGCTGTTCCGAATTCGAAATCTGAATTAGTCAGACACACACTTATTGTTTACTTGCAGCTAAGTGTACAGCCGCCGGTTATGATCAGAAACTAGCTTCAACTATCTGAATAACTGACCGACTCTTTGAAAATTCAAAAGTGCCTGTAAATGGTTTCATTGAAATAAATGCTTTGAGTTTGAGTTTTGAAAACGAAATGATTTGGAAAAATAAATCAAAATTTTATTGAAATTAACCAGACAGGCGTCTATGTAGCATGTAGCGGAAAGCTATCCTGGAACTCATGATACTCACTTCAATGGCCGAATAGTTGTACGTATCGGTAGCTGCTATCACAATATTCGCGAATATGGAGAGGACAGGCTTCTTGCAGAAGAACGTCATCTCCGACCAGACCACGGCTACAGACAGGATACCAGTTATCACTGCCATCGTCTTCAGGAAGTATTGCCGCAGGAAGCATTCCCAGTACCATTCTGAAAGATTACCTTTTTCAGTACCTACATAATTATGTTGCATTTCACGATTGCGCTTCAATCATTCTAATTTATACCTTATTAGCTGCGCCCCGCGGGTTTAGCCGCACAAGTCTCGATCCCATAGGAAAATCGGGATAAAATGTATCCTATTTCCTAACCCCCCTGCATGGTCTACCCATGCGCCAAATTTCATTTAAATCCGTTCAAACTGTTACTGTCCGTTCAAAGAAATATACAAAAAAAAAACTTTTTAATATTTTTTAGATTTAAATGACATAGGAGTCACGTGAACGATCTCCCGAATTAAGCTTCGTGCAGACTAGCGCGACGCGACAGCGCGACGCGACACCGGTTATTGTTATACCGTGAAGTTTTTTTAGAAATTGTATTGTTCGAGTCGCGTCGCGCCGTCGCGTCGCGCTGGTCTGTACGAGCCTTTAGGAATCTCTTCACCGGTTTTATATTTAAATTAAATGATAATCATCATTTAACACATATTTGATGGGAATAATGTGTGTGTGTGGTCAAACAATTTGAATTACAAGCTTATGTCTCTACACAAAAGGATGGAAATCGTACAACATCAGTTTATAAGGTTTAAAATTAAAATATGTGTATTATAATCTGATTTATACAAAATATTATATTACGTTATCGTCATTATTGGAACGAAACTAAAATTGGACGCTAGGTTAATTAACTAACGCAAAAACGAACTAACAAATAGGGATAAAATATATTGCTAATTAGATTAGAATAAATTACATACTTAGTGGGAAATATTGCGTCATGTTAAAATCATAGTTACTAAGGGTCACGACATGGCTTGATTTGTTGAAAGGAACAATGTTGTGCAATTTTGTTTCCCAATTAATATGGTTCCCGCAACACAAAAACATGTTATTAAAACAATTTTGTGCTGTGCCCAGTGGATACGGGACATTATTGCGATGGATATCAGCTGTGATGTTCACTTACCAATAATGGGCGGGTAGAATATCCGTTGCACTCTAGGCCGTGGCGTGTGGAACGTGTGTTGGAACCGATGGTCAGGTGACCGCTGGTTTGCCGCAATATCTTCGAGATGGAAGATGCGTTTCAGCATCAGACACCATTGCGTTTCCGTACGCTGTAGCACATGTAGTGCTTTGATAGTCTGTGTACATAGAAATATGGAATAAGTAGAAAAAATGTTGGCCAATAATAGGACCTTGCGGAACTTTCCTTATGTCCTCAGATCCTGGATATCTTTAGCAGATATAGCAGATACTGTCGACGTCTTGAACTCTATTGTTCAAGTTCCAAATAATAAATTCAGAACAAGTTTTAAAATTCCATATTAATACAATTTCCTGATCAAGTGTATCATGAATTACACAATCAAATGCCTGGGACGAATCATACAAAAGTTTTAGGACGAGAAATATGTTCATAGTCACTTATTTGAATGTTAGAAATTACCTTTTTGTGTAGATTGACAAGTGACTTCAAGGAGGGTGGTGTGGGTCTGTCTGGTGGCGCGCGTCCATTTAGCCGGTCTCGTAGTTGTATTGGTAACTTCTGCACTATGGTATCAACATGACGATACAGAGGGTGGCCTGACCCTACTGCTGTAGACACTGCTTTTAGACTCTGAATAGATAAAGGAACAATTTTAGGTGGAATCACACCTACTTACTACTGTTTTAGTTATTATTTCCTATAATTCCACCTTTTAGTGATGTTTTGGTGCAAGGTGGTGGTAACAGTTGTGAGATCAGTGCAGCAGTTTCCAAAACAAAATATAGGTAAACATAACTTAATCAAAGTATGCCAGTATTACTGATTCGAGATACTGATAAAAACATTATCCTCATTCTACATCCACAATTGCTTGATAAATCTTATCTTTTAGTGCCAATATCCATTATCCCAATAATAGAAATTGATTAGCCAAAAAATTAAATACTTACATCCAAGATATCATCAACGGTTTCTTCAGCTTCACACTTATCTGTGCTTAGCTTAGCTATTTTGAAGTAACAGTAAGTTAAAGTATAATTCTTCTTTGAATTATTCCACAGATTTCTAGGCACTTCAACCAAGGCATATCCAAGTAATAGGATAAGTAGGAACAAACCCCATGTGTTACTAGCTGATGATGCTATTGCCTTTATTTTCGGAGGATCCAAGTAAACACCAGGCTTTAAGGCAATGTATATGAGAAGTATACCGCATATGAATAGATATGAACCATAGTAGATGGCATTGTCGACTAGAGCTGATTTTAGCTTTCCTTTGACGGTGAAGTCGCCAGCTTTGCTGTATGATTGCATCATTGGCATTATTAACCTGAAAAAAGGAAACATTTTGTAAACATATAATATGTAATTTTTTTTTTGTGGTGTTGCTGACTCACAGCTCTTGTCTCCAAAGTCGGCCTGATAGTAAGGACATTATCAGTTTGTTTTAGAATAATTAATTTAATAGGATTTAAAAATAATAAAATGCTCACAATTTTATCACTAAACATTACCACAAAATGTGAAATTTAACTAAAGAGGAATATATTTTTATGAAAACATATTATTATTTTCTGTTATAATTACATAAACTGTTACTTAATTAAATGGTATGGTACATAAAAGGAAAGATTAACTGATAACAGTAACATTTCAAATAAAAGCTATATTATCTAGCACCATTATTGACATTACTCTTATTAAATGGAATGGCTTATGCTGTAGTAATATATTTACAACTAGCTTTTGTCCATGGACCCTAATTTCTTTTCGAAAATAAGAGGAGCCTAAGTTACTCCTTATAACATCAGCTATCTGCCAGCGAAAGTCCCGTCAAAATCGGTCCAGCTGTTTCGGGGATTAGCCGGAACAAACAGACAAAAAAATGACAAATTGTTTATAAGTACCGTATATAATACTATATAATACAGTATATAATACTTTCATATGCATTTCACTGTTATTTTGACATTACAAACAGACACTTCAATTTTATTTATTTTTATAGATGTGGCAGTGAGGTTAAATGACTGTCCCCAGACATCTATGTCATGGTGTATAGGACTACGAGCTTTCTGCCACTTATGGTGTTTTTTACTCAGACTTATTGTCAGATGTACCATTGAAGAAGTTCATATCTATACACTGTAAGGAATATTTCTGCTTGTAGCACTTAGCTATAGAACTGGGGCGGTCATAGATGTGGTCATCGTGTTCATGGGATTTTGTTTTTAAACTGCTTAGATATGAAGTTCTTTGATAGTAAATTTCTGTATTGTATGTGTAGAGATTATTTAAATACTGACCAAGTAAGACATTGTGATGTCCAATATACAACCCTCCAAAGATTAGGGAACACATCGGAGCTCATCAAGCTCCAAGGCTTATGACACTCTATGATTGGCGGAGCTACCGTAGTTGAGCCATTCTGTAGTGCTGCTTGAATCGTCTCCATTACTCTTGTTGCATTTTCCATACATTGTCGATACACAGTCTGAAGGAAAATATAATTTTTGATGATACTTCAATGTTGAGGTCATCGTTACAATTTAATTGAAGTGTAATTTTAAGATTGTTATTAGAAAAACCCACTCCATGTAGATTATTTTGTACTCACCGATGATATATCCAGGGGCAAGAGGAACATAATCACAAAAGAGAAGTACCATGCTGTTAGCACTGACACTGTCACTATAATATGGTTCCTATAGCAGTCACCATATCGGTACAGTAAAGTTGCTGCTAATATGAATGCAGATATCAGTTCTATCACAAATAACGAGTAAGCCATTTTGTGACAAAGCTACACTGATTCACAAATAAATTAAGTCAGTTTTTCTTCGCAGTTTTCTGCTTCTCTCTCCAAACCCTTGCTGCTTCGTGCTGCAGCTGCTCAAAACGAATCTGAGTCGTAGATTTCAAAGGCAGTAATCTAGGCCGCTCGATTTCGTACTCCACTGGGCATTCTTCATAAAATAATATTCCTTGGTCGGGCAAAATAGGGTCGAACTCAATACTTTTGTTTTCGGGCCCAGTCGTTTCTGACATATTTTTAGGTACAAAAGATTGACTGTGATGACATTGTCGCAGGAGTTGCCCAAAAACTTAAATCACCTTATTATGAACAAAGAAGTAATAGTAATGCGCTAAAAGTAATTTATAGTATTACACAGAAAATCTAAATAGACTTTTGTGATATCATCACAAATTGCTATCAAGACAATCAACGCAATGTCTATTTTCCACAAAAAAAATATCAATATTAAAATTTTTGCAAGTTTGACACTTTTACCATCTCTATCATTCCAACGTGGAACAGCCTATAAAATACGATTATGTTTCATCTGATGATTAGATAATGCTTAACATGATAATATTTTTGAAAACGGAACAAAGTATCGTACAGATTAAAAATAGTCGCATTTACGACGGAAGTTTTGATATATTTCTGATGTCACGTCAACATGCAGCAATATTTTAGCTAAATGTTTTTTCTTTTCATGTTAAAAAATAAAAGTTAATGTTGGACTGTTTTACCCGGCTGTGGTGAAGCCAAAAAAGGAGGATTATGTGTGTTGTCCTGTATGTATGTATGTACCTATGTCCCCCTCTCGTAACTACTAAAGGGTTGAACTGATTTTGAGGAATGATATGTCGTTAGATTCGTCTTTATTCGGGCATGAGCCCCCTTAGCCCCCCCCCCCCCCTGGATCCACTACCATCCAGTCATCTTGAAGCAAACCAAAATTCTAGGGATTATAATGCTTGTTTTTCTTTTTTCAGTTAGTGCAGTCGGGTTTTTGTTTATTTTTTTATAATTTGCCTTTTGTATTTGCCATTTCCATTACGATGTACCTAGTCAACAGGGCTAGCGCGCACTGCGGAGCGGTGGAATGCGGTGCGTTATTGCTGCCGAAAGGTATAACAAACGCAGTCAAGCGTTAGCCGCACTGGCGATGGGGGTGAAAAAAATGCACGATGACTATCTGTATAAATTTATTGTTGCATAAAAAAGAAAAACAAGCATTATAATCCCTAGAATTTTGGTTTGCTTCAAGATGACTGGATGGTCCCCAAACGGTTTTGTGTACATCCCTTGATGGTCTTTAGGCCTTTAGGCGCGTTATGGCGCTCTGTTTATTTGAATGAAACACGATCCAGTTGTAATTAAAATGTATTTGTATCACACATCACATTATCCAAGCGACAGCGGAAGATTACACGTGAGAACGAACTCAGAGTAATTACACGTTATGGGGAGTCCAGTAAAATTAAGATAATACTTATTTACATTGAGATTCAAATTCCTCTTTCTTTTATGAACCACAGACTAACTGCTCTCGACCAACTAGTGTTGTCAGGTTATATCTAACAGTGGGAACCACAGATAATTAGTTGGTTCGCCACACCACCCCCCTACGGAGAGATACAAGGTATACACAGAAAAAAAAAATAACAACAATACAAGTAAAAAACTATAAATCTAGAATGTCCCTAAATTTAACCCGTCTGCCAGCTCTGGTGGTGACAGTACCTGAAGGGGATGGAGTAGTTGTTGGCGTGGAGGGAGTTGGGTGTATGGAAGGAGAAACTGGAACGGAAACAGGTGGTGAAGAAACCAGTTCAGAGTCCAGGTATGCTGGCTTAACACGGTCTACGCTGACCGTAGCCTCTCTTCCTTTCATCTCCAAGGTAAGGGTTTTGTCCCTTCTCCTCAGGATGCGGTATGGCCCGTGTAAGGAGGTTGCAGAGGCCGTCGAACAGTGTCGTCGCGGAGTAAAACGTGGGTCGACGTCGCCAAATCTTTAAACACGAAGGTTGACGGTCAAGCGTGTCGTGAGGCTGGTATTGGACGTAAAATTTCCATCCGGCTCCTCAATGCCGTGACGAAGTCTGTGATGTCGTTTGAGCTCCTGGGTTCTTCCGCTGGCATGATTAGTTCTCCAGGGAGTCGGAGAGGTTCTCCATAGACCAGCTCAGCGGACGAGGTATTCAGGTCCTCTTTGAGGGCAGTCCTCATGCCAAGGAGTACCAGTGGAAGTGCCTTGCTCCACGTTTGGGGATGGCACAAAGAAGCTTTTAGTTGGCGGTGCATGCGTTCTACCATGCCATTTGCGCACGGATGGTAACTGGTTGTGCGAATCCGCTTTGTTGCGCATACGTTCATAAGGCGCTGAAACAAGGCGGATTCAAACTGACGACCCTGGTCGGTCGTCACGGTGCTTGGCACCCCGTAACGGGATATCCAACCAGTCACCAACGTGTCTGCCACTTCTTCCGCCGTGATAGATGTCATAGGCCACGCTTCGGGCCAACGCGTAAATCGGTCAACCGCGGTCAGACAATATGTGAAATTATCTGAAGTCGGTAGTGGTCCTATGATATCAATGTGGACATGACAGAATCTGTTTGATGCGATCGGAAAAGACATCAGCGGTGCAGATGTATGCCTGGTTACCTTGCTGCGTTGGCACTTTAGGCACGACTTTGCCCATTTTCGGCAGTCGGTGTTAATATGTGGCCATACGTATCGCTCAGCCACCAATCGTAAGGTTGCTCTCACGCCTGGGTGACTGAGACCATGTAGTCGATCGAAAGCTGCTCGACGAAAAGGTAAGGTGAGGTATGGGCGAGGTCTACCTGTCGACGTGTCGCAGAGTATGGAAGTGTTGGTTCCAGGAACTAAAATTTTTGACAATTTCAAAGAAGTAGATGAGCCCGCGTCTTTGAGTTCCTCGTCTCTCTCTTGCGAATCTGCAAGGGCTTGGTAGTCCTCTTCCAATGAAATGGATTCAACCCGCGACATAGCATCTGCGACTACGTTGTCGGTGCCCTTAATATATCGTATGTCGGTGGTAAATTGGCTGATAAAAGTTAGTTGGTTGAGTTGCGTTGGTGGGAGCTTGTCGCGACGCTGGGTGAACGCATACACCAGGGGCTTATGGTCAGTAAAAACTGCTGCGTTTTGTACTTCTAGTATGTGCCGAAAGTGTTGAACGCTCTCGTACACAGCTAGAAGTTCTCTATAATAAGCAGGCCACTGAGATTGTTTCTCGGTTAGCTTTTTGCTGAAATATGCTAGGGGTTGCCAGTTATCGTGGACTTTTTGCTGTAAACATGCACCCATGTGCATGCTGGACGCATCGGTAAAAAGACCTAAAGGGGCCTCGCAATTTGGGTGCGATAGAGTGGCAACATTAGCTAGGCTCTTCTTGCAATCATCAAAGCATCGTTCGAGCTCGGGCGTCCATGGAAATGGTTTTGCGCCTTTGCTATTAGTTGCCGCGACTGCGTCGATTAAGGGGGCCTGATACTTGGCGGCGTCGGGCAAAAATCTGCGGTAATAGTTAACCATGCCCAAGAACCTACGCACGCCTTGCACGGTCTTAGGGGGAGGGAAATCCACTAAAGCTCGGATACGGTCTTCGGGAGGGAAAGTGCCTGTAGCATTAATACGGTAACCCAAAAACGTTACCTCGGCTGCCCCAAGTACACACTTCGCCGGGTTGATGACCACTCCATACTCGTGCAGTCGGTTAAACAAGAGCTTTAGGTGATCTGCATGTTGCTGGGGGTCTCTCGAGTACACGAGGATATCATCGACGTACGCGAAACAGAAATTAAGTCCCCGCACAACTTCGTCTATGAACCTTTGAAATGTCTGTCCGGCGTTTCTAAGGCCAAAGGTCATATAAGGGAATTCAAAAAGTCCAAAGGGTGTGATTATGGCTGTTTTACAAATATCATCTGAATTTACTGGAATTTGCTGATATGCTTTAACTAAATCTAAGGTACTGAAAACTGAGCACCCGGACAAGTTGTGGCCGAAATCCCCTATATGGCGGACAGGGTAGCAGTCCGGAATTGTGCGGGCGTTCAGTGCGCGGTAGTCGCCGCACGGGCGATAAGTCTCGTCTTTTTTAAGCGCGAGATGTAGCGGGGAGGACCATGAGCTGCTAGAAGGTCGAGCGGTGCCTACGCGAATCATCTCCTCGAATTCTTTCTGAGCAGCTCGAAGCTTAGGTGGGGCAAGGCGACGTGGTCGCGCTGTAACGGGTGGGCCATCGGTGGTTTTGATAAAGTGCACCGTAGCGTGTTTTACCTCTATGGGCGCGCCAGGAGGGCGTAAAATGCTCGGGAAATCATTCAAAATGTGCGAGTATGGTGAGTCAGGTGATTGAATGAGTTTAACGCTGGGTTGGGTGACTGAGGAGAATTCAGTTTGAGCTGACAACCCTGTTTTACCGTCTCGCAACCTTCCATGGGCACAGTCTGGCAAAAGGTGGTAATAAGCCAAAAAGTCTGAACCAATTATTGGAGTTCCTACTTCAGCGACTATGAATTTCCATACAAAATCGCGTCTTAAACCTAAGTTTAATTTGAGTTCGACCAAACCAAACGTATTTATTTTAGTGCCATTGGCTGCTAAAAGTTCGTACGGAAGTGATTGGTTTTTACCCTGGGAGTAACGTCTGGGTAAGCAAGAAAGATCGGATCCGGTGTCGATTAAAAATCGTCGGCCCGAATATCGATCGGTAACAAATAGACGGCGACTTGCTAGGGAGCAGTCAGTGGTCGCCACTACTGACTGCTGCTTGAGTTTCCCTGTGGTACGGGAGCAGACCACGCGCACGGTTGTATACACCTGGAAGCTTTTGCAGCGAATCGCCTGTGGTACCAGCATTGGCCGTTAGGAATGGGTGGGCGTGAGCTTGAACGACTGCGGTTGCTCCTGTTATTACTTGTGGTGAGGCCAGTCACAAGCCGTGTCAGGTCCGCCACTTGTTGTTGGAGTAACTTAAGTTGCTCCTTCGTGTCATCACTAGATGATGCTGAAGATGGTGCTCTACTTGCTGCGTGGACATTCATTGGTTGCGGACTGATTTCTTGCAGCTTATCAGCCAGTTCGCCCAAGTCGGCGAGGGATGAATTCTTTTGGGCAACTAAAATGCCTTGCATGCAATGAGGCAACCTATTAACCCACATAGTTTGGAGGAGCTGCTCTGGGAAAGATGACCCAGCAAGAGTCCTGAGGTGACGCAGGAATGACGAGGGCTTCCTATCACCAATCTCCTCTTTCTCGAGAAGCCTTCTAGTTTTTTCTTCATAAGACACAGAGAAACGAGAAATGAGAGCCATTTTTAAACAAGTGTAAGGTTGATCCTTAGGTGGCTGAATGATTATGTCCTCAACTTCGGTTGCAGATTTTGTGTCGAGTTGGCTTACAGCATAATAATATTTAGTTAACTCCTGTGTGATGCCACTGATATGAAATTGTGCTTCTAGACTAGCGAACCAGAGACCGGGCTGGTCAGGCCAGAAAGGAGGAACGCGGATAGATACTCTATTGATTAATATAGGTTGAGATCTAGTTGTGGTAGGGTCAACGGGCTGTTCACCACCAGTTCCAGGTTCAGGATCAAGGAAAATCTTCTGTCCCTCAGTAGCCATTGTGTTACAATGCGAATTATGTTTATCACACAAACAAAAATGCAAAACCCTAAGAAGAGGAATATAGCATGAATTGTACAATAGAAGCAGGGCAGTAAAATCAAAGAGTTAAATAATCATCATGAGAAAAACACATTCCTAATAAAGAGTACACAATAAAAAAATTATACATGCAACACACGGGCAGATAAAATGTTAAGGGTGCAAACAGTAAAAAATAACAGCATAAAACCATTAGTATTGCAATCATGCCCTGCCATGCAATGTGCACCGGAATATAACGATTAAAACGGAATATTTACTGAAATCTTAACATGTAGGATGCAGAAAACATAAAGAAAAGAAGTTAAATATGTTGTTTGTTATTGTTGAGACATCCAGTTTAAAATTAAGCACTTATTGTTCTTAAAGACACACCATAGAATTTGAGGTAAGTTGTAGAGATGTCCATCCATGCAAGAAGTTTATAAAAATTAAAAGGACTTACAGGCTTTGCTGTCACACTATTGATTATGGAACACGCTTTTACGTTTCAATTATCTCTGGAACGCGGCCGGTTTACATTTGACGTTTGCAGACTGTGATGACAGGCGACATGTGTCAAGCTCTGTCAAACTTCGCGCGTTATTCTTTGAATTGAAGGTTCCATAGGAAAACCACACAGGAAAAAAAGGCGCTGCTATCGCGGAAAACGATGATTTTTCTTCTTTCAGGTCGATAAAGTTCGAATACGGTGTAATTAGCCACAATAGCCACCAAAGGTATACAAGGCACAGAACACTTTAACGTTGGTCGATGTGCTAATGTTCGACGAAAGATGATTCCACGATTTTCGTAAGTAAACTCGCGTAATGGCGACGAGTAGGTACCGGCTTGGACTTGTTCACGAAGAAAAAACCGCTGCCCGGGATGAGTGTGAGCTCGTTTCGTTTCACAATACTGGATTCCAGTTCTTCTGTTTGCGTTGATATGTTTTTTTATCGTCGGGGTCACCAATTTAGGCGCGTTATGGCGCTCTGTTTATTTGAATGAAACACGATCCAGTTGTAATTAAAATGTATTTGTATCACACATCACATTATCCAAGCGACAGCGGAAGATTACACGTGAGAACGAACTCAGAGTAATTACACGTTATGGGGAGTCCAGTAAAATTAAGATAATACTTATTTACATTGAGATTCAAATTCCTCTTTCTTTTATGAACCACAGACTAACTGCTCTCGACCAACTAGTGTTGTCAGGTTATATCTAACAGTGGGAACCACAGATAATTAGTTGGTTCGCCACAGGCCTAATAAGGTCTTCTTTTTCGTAAAATATAAAGATTTAAGTATTCAAAAAAAAAAATTATACCTATTACTGCTTGGTCGAACTCTCGGTGTGTTTTTTCACTACCGTGCGCGGTACTTCAATTATCTTTATACGATACAAAAAATACATGCGGTTGCCCACCGCAAATTTGCAACGGGAGGACCATTGTGAATCAACCGCATCCGTTTTTTTCATCGCAATGCGCGCACTTCTATGACATCCCATACTTCAAGATCATGCAGTAAAAAAACGCACGGCAGTGCACGCTAGGCCTTAGTCACCGGCAGTCCCACGTCCAGGTAACAATTTTATTTATCATTGACATCGCCTTTATGCCGTAGCAGTAAGAGCAGTTTTCATAGTCCACTGACGCGCGGATGACTGTATTTAGGTTGGTAGTTCGGTAGATATTGTTTAATTTAATCGGGTTCCGTCCTACGTTGAGCATTCTAACGATCAGGATATCGAAATCCAGTAAAGATATAGCAGTTTTCGGATTGATCATCATCATTGACAGCCTTGTTCCACCCATTATGTATATGTTACCTAGTACAGGCCTCTTTCCTTTCGTGCCTTGTTTCCCTGATCTGTGCTAATGACACTTTGGCTTAAGGCGGAGATTTAGGTAGTGTGGGAAATAATAGAGTAGTATAATATTTATTTAATATAAGCACATATTTGTTACCATCAAAAAACTCAAAAAACTCAAAACTCAAAGCATTTATTTCAATTAAACCATTTACAGGCACTTTTGAATTGTCAAGGGGTCAGTCAGTCAGAAATATGAAGCTAGTTGCCCATTCCAAAGCGTAGGTTCCTATGGAGAAGAACGGGCAAGAAACTCCACGGACACTCTTTTAAATCATAATGTTGTTACAAAATATTGGTTACATCATTCATGTTGAAATTATACATGTGAGACCAATGTAGAAAGACGTGCACGTAAAAAGCGTCCGTTATAAAAAGATAAAAACAATTCAAAAATTAAAATAAGCCGTGGCAGATAAGAGATGACCAGTCCCTACTGACGGCGCCCGTTCACGAACATGACGCATGGATCAGCACCGTTTAGCTCAACCATTTTGAAGGGAACTTAACGATCCAACACACACGCCACCACCAGCGAGACATTTGAGTGAGCATGACATACTCTCAGCCGCCAGGGCACATTCAAGTCAATGAAAGACGTACTCAGTAAATGGTAGCTTCATAGAAGGTACATGGTCACAGTGCTCACACATGTGCTATGCAATTATATAATACTACGAGATTGAAGTTATACAATTCAAAGATAATTTATGCGATCTTCAGCAGCTCCGACAATATTTTCAAATGCTAAAATTAAATTAGTTTATGCGCCCTTGTGGAGCTGGACCAGCGCTGAGCCAAGCATTTTTGTCACCTATATAATCCCCCAGCTTATAATATGCTTGGTAGCATAGTGTGCGTTTTATACAAGATTTAAATTTAGTTTCATTTAGTTGTAGTATGTGGGGAGGTATTTTATTATAACATTTTAAACAGTATCCCATGAAAGACGAGTCTACTTTCGCCAGTCTGAAACCCGGTTGAACTAATTGATCCCTATTTCTAGTACTATAATTGTGTCTTTCACCTCTTTTACTGAAAAGATTAAGATTTTTCCTGACGTACATGATGTTTTCATATATATATTGACAAGGTACCGTCATGATGTTAATGTTTTTAAACAGTTCCCTTAGAGAATCGCGTCTGCGGAGGCAATATATTGCTCTAATAGCTCTTTTCTGCAGAATAAAAATAGAGTCGATATCTGCAGCCCGTCCCCATAGTAAAATACCGTAAGACATGATACTATGAAAGTAACTGAAATAGACTAGCCTTGCGGTATCTATATCAGTAAATTGACGGATTTTTCTTACAGCATATGCTGCTGAAGTTAGCCGTCCTGCAAGAGATGTTAAATGCGGACCCCATTGCAGCCTTGAGTCGAGCGTGATCCCCAGGAAAACAGTTTTATCAACGAATTCTAGTTTCTCCCTATTCAATACTATATCACAATCACTACTTTTAACATTCGGTAAAGCAAATCTTATGCATTTCGTTTTTTTCCCATTTAATACTAAATTATTTGCAGTAAACCAATTTTGGACCTGCAGTAGGGCGTTATTTACGTCGTCAAGATTTGATGCACGTCTATTTATCTTAAAAATTAGGGAAGTATCGTCAGCAAATAACACCATTTGTGGTTGGTTTTTTAATAAATTTTAAATAA